>CM035155.1:102794454-103994454 GCA_020205615.1 Panax quinquefolius | reverse complement strand
ATTTTTCCATAAAATTCAAACCTTGTGTATATAGGTGCGAATGAGGCCTCGCACTACTTTCAAATAATTGCACATTGATCCACACACACACACACACACACACACATTCATATAACAATTTCTTTGAAAAGTGGAGGTCACCGTGGTAACACGGATGTCTGGGGGTGCCTAACACCTTCTCTCCGCATAATCAATCCCCAGACCCAAAATAAATCTCGGTTTCACAAACCCGTCTAGTAGTGTAAAAATCACTGGGTCAATGTGAAAACCTTTTCGGTTGCGTTGGTGTAACCAGTTAAATACACCAACTGGCGACTCTTAAAGTCAAATCGTCGACATTATACATGTCAGACCTTTTTCACTTGTTTTTTCAAACAAATCTCACATTAACATGAGAACACCAAAGAACAAGTAACAAAAAGGGACACTCAAAAATCCCGACGTCGACAGGTGGCGACTCTGCTAGGGACTCCAGTAAGAGGGCTTAAGCCGCTATTACAAGCTTTTCAAAATTGTTATATACTTGTGTGTGAATGTTGCATTTATATTTATGATGAATGTGTACGAATGCATCTTTATTTTTCGCCTTTGGTAAATATCTATCTCATGATATTAGTTAGCCGCACATGTCATCATTTTGCATAAACGGTGAGACACGTTGTATGTGAATGTATGTTGTGTGGTCCCTCCACCAGGAGGCTATCCTGTCGGTGTTTGATTACTAGACTCGTGGGAAGAATGATTCCCCGAGGCTCAGGAAAGGCACCACTCAGATTCGCTCCAGTTGAACGACCGGATTAATTTCCCATCAAGTAGATTGCGATGATCTAGAAACCTTCATGCCAAAAAGCTGCGAGAGTAACCCTAAGATAGGTCAGCCTCTGATAAACCAAACACGGGGGAAAGTCTCTTCATGCTTTCCATTTTTAAATTACCTGTAAACATATTTACTTGTAATTCTATTCCATGTTCATTCATATGTAATGGAAAATATGAAGAATATATATGCATGCATGACATGATATCAATTAACAGCCAGTTTTGCAGGACAAAATTCCTAAAATGGACATGTTATGATAACATTTATATTACCCTAAGACTAAACTACGTAAGTCTTTTGTAGGGAAGCAATTGGGCCTGTTACCCGCTCAAAATCAAAAAAGGTCGTGAGCCTACAGCCAATCATGTCTTCTTCTGACCAGTCTAATACTGTCTCCCGAGAAGAATTTAACGGATTGAGTAAACAAATCACAGACTTGGTTGTTCTACTAAAAGAATTACACCAGTCTACTCAGGGTACGAAGATACCTACACATACAGAATCCCCTACACAAGGAGGAGTTCAAGGTCTGGAAAAAACAATTCTAGAACCTCAGTTGGATACAACCAACAAAGACCCTGAAAGCACCCATCTCAAAGGAGATCTAGACACCGGTGATATCAGGAAGAAGGTCCTTCAAATGGAGGAAACTACTCGTGTTCTCAAAGGGATTGGAACACATGGCAGTGTTTCGTATACAGACCTTTGCATATTTCCTGGTGTTCATTATCCAGAGAAATTCAAGACCCCTGATTTTGAGAAATATGACGGATTAGGAGATCCTTATACATATTTAAAGGTGTTCATTGGAGAACTCGGATCTTATGTAGAAAATGAAAAGCTCCGAATGCAGCTGTTTCAAAAAAGTCTAACTGGAGAAGCCCGTTCATGGTATACCAGATTAGACAACTTTAAGATCCATAGCTGGGAAGAGCTGGCTCACGCCTTCCTCACTCAATACAGTTTTCAATCTCAGATGGCTCCTGACCGGAACCAAATTACCAAGGTCAAGAAATAGTCTAATGAGTCATTTAGAGAGTATGCTCAAAGGTGGAGGCACCTTGCTGCTCAAGTTATTCCTTCCATGACAGAATCAGAAATGGTCATGACCTTCATAGATGTACAGGAAGCTCATTTCTATGAAAGAGTTCTAGCTGGTATTGGAAAACCATTCTTTGAAATGATCAAACACGGAGAGATGGCTGAAATGGGATTAAAGTCCAGTAAAATTCAAGACCTAGCCGCTCTTAAAGCTGTTGCTGAGCACATCTAGTCCGGATCTTATGGAAACAACCCCCGGAGGGTCCATAAAAAGAAAGAGGAGGATGTTTCCTTGATACTACAAGGACAAAAAGGCAATCAAAGAATGCATATGCAGAGGAGAAACTACTCCCTTTTTCCAACATAATCTTCAAACCCTCCATTGTCTAAAAGTGGAGAAGTAAAGCGGCCTCGAATGTTCACACCCTTAGGGGACTTGCTCGAGAATGTTCTTGCTCTTCTGACTGCTCAGAAGAAAATTACACATCTTCTTCCACTGGCCAACCCTAATGGGAGGGGTTTTAATGCTACTCGGAAGTGTGCTTATCATGCTGGAGCACCTGGACATGATACTCAAGATTGTTGGGCCTTGAAGCATAAGATTCAAGATCTAATAGACAATGGTGAGATCGTGGTCACCAAACCAGATCAACCTCATGTGCAAGACAACCCTATTCCTCAACACAAAGAAGAAGATATCAACATGATCAGTTAGAGCACTGTACAAGGTTCCAATTCTAACGGCGAATCATCCCAACCCATCAAAGATGGTGTTGACAAATGGGATTATGAAAAGTTTCAGTTTACCATGGAACGAAAGATGAAAACCCTTTCCAAACAAATTGAGCAACTGGCAGAACTGGTGACCCACCAGCATCAAGTCGCACGCCAATTAATCAGGTAGGAGAATGCCTATATCCTTCCTTTTGTTATGAATGACTCCTCACCACCTTCAGAAAGCGAAGCTATGGAGGATAAGGTTGTGAAGAGAGAAAATGCTAAAGACCGTCGGGATTTTGCCAATCAGAGGGAATTCACCTATTTGGGCCAATCTATGGAGGAGATACTACAAATATTGATCAATGAAGGAAGAATTACCTTCCTTCTCCCTCCAATAATCCCCGTTCAGGACAGTTCATTCCTGATGATATATGTCAATATAATTCACATTCTCGCGGTCACAGCATAGAAGAAAGTTGGGCACTCCACCATCTCATTCAGAATCTTATTGATAGCGGTGTCCTGCAAATAGCAGATGATTACAATGTACAACTCAAGGGTGGGAATGCATGTCCTTCCATTTACCAAATGGAAGGGATCAGTAGCAGTTATATCTGAAGTGGATGATGAGACTATCAAAGTATTTCCCATACAACCAATTCAACTCAAAGGAGCTGACAATCCTTTGAAAGTGGCTGCACCAGAGCCAATTCCTTTACCTTTTAGACCACAACATCCTGTTGTCATCTTACACAAAGTTCCATGGAATTATGGAGAAGCTGAAGGATCCACGTCTCATACTACTGCTACAGTGTTGAAGGAAAATCCACTGTACCTTCCTCAATGGGTTGTCAAACCTACTTGCAAAGCAAAGGGGAAGTTGCCCGTGGAGAAGATTGAAAAATTCCTCCGTACTATGGGCCACAATGAAGCCAAAGTGGTTTTAAGCTTGCGAGAAGCTCCACAACAGATTTTAATACTGGATTTGGTTTTCTCTTCCGAGGATCATCGGAAGATCTTATTGAAGGTTTTAGAAGAAGCCTACTTGCCAAAATCAGTGGATGTGGAAAAATTTCAACATTTGGTTGATCACATTTTCAACAACAATGTGATATCCTTCACTGATGACGACATACCTCCCGAAGGAACTGGTTATTGTAAGCCTTTGCATATTGCAGTTTTGTCTTCTGGGTACATGCTAGCAGGAGTATTGATAGATGGACTTGGTAAAGATGAATATCAATCTCAAGTGGATCCAAAGTAGCCATACGGTCATCAGAGCTTTTGATGGATCCCGACGAAATTCTGTTGGAAAGATTGAATTGCCAATTGAGATTGGTCCCAATACATTCAATGTATCCTTCCACGTCCTCAAGATAGAATAAGGATACAACCTGCTCTTGGGGAGACCATGGATACACATGGCTGGAGTGAAAGTAGTATGCACACAAGCCAATCATGTTTGATGATAAAGCATATACTTTGTAACAATCTTATTCATTTATTAATAAAAAGTATTAATTTATTAAAAGGCTTTTAATTATCTACATGATGCTGTTTTATAATATGTGATAAACCCATAGTTTTAAGCAACGCTTTTAGAATAATGACGATGATCATTCTAATGAGATCTAAATTCTTAGAAAGCTTAAAACTAAAATAGTTCCCAATCGTTGGATTACTAAATTGGGGATTAGTGAATCCGGATAGATTGGTACATAAGTTGCTTGCTCATTGGATAAGGATGATTGATCTCATGATCATTTGTGTGGAGACACTAAAGCAAGTATGTAGGTGCTTATTAGAGAATAAGTTCACTGAACGTGGCTCGCTAAGGAATACCTAATGGAGTTTTATTTGCCTGTCAATAGGAATTCCTATAGTGATAGTAGTACAAGTGATCCTTGGACTTGAGATCATTATAGTATCTTGTGTATGATGAGTTATACTTTGACTTATTCCTTAAGACCCTTAGGGTATATCAAAGGGTATGCTTGGGTATAATAAGTTGTACATGGAGATAATGTATGATCAATAAAGAATCTACCACTTCTAATAAAAGAAGAGAAATGTCCTATGTGATTCGATAAATGACAACCCAAAGAGTCCTTGTTAAGGCAAAATGAAATTAGAAAGGAGTTTCTAATTTGCATTATTTGGAGTTCGCATTTAAGGATCGAAATACATATAATTAAATAAAATAAGACTTGACAAGAATTCCATGTCTTATATTTAATTGGGACATTGTATGGTGGAAGGATTGAATTGTATTTTAACTATTTACTCAAAGGTTCTTTAATGATTAATGTTGAAATCTATATTATCTAGAAAGTCGTTGATCGCTAGGAGGCTTATCCTATTGTAGAATAAATATTATTTATTTAAATAAATTAATTATTTAATTTATTTATTTAAATAACGTTAGAATTGTTCTAATTGATTTATTCACAACCGGTTTAATATGGAGAACCTAAAGGGTCACACCATAAAAGGAAGAATAATTATTTAAGAAGTTAATGGCATAACCGTAATAATATATGTTAAGTATATTTAATTTAATCTATGGTGATAGAATAAATTAAATAGCTTAATATTTATTATTTAATATTTTAGAAATATTAAATATAAATTAATAAGAGGAGTCTTATTAATATTATTACAATTATTATTATTTTAATTTCTAAAAGAGTTTAGGAATTAATTTAATATAAGTACTCTCATTTATTCCTAATAGGATTAGGAGGAAAAATTAGTTAAAGGAGTTTAATTAATTATCCCTAATAAGATTAGGGAGCTTAATTAATTAAAAGAATTTAATTAATTAAATAAAACTCAATTCCTTAATTGTTAAGATGGGTTGCCCACATCTATAAATAAGAGGAGTCTTATTATGGGTGGTGGGGGGTTGTTGACTTTTACAACGACATAATTCCAATTTGTTGGAGAGTACCCTTTTCTATAGAGATAGAAAACTAGGGTTGAGTCAATACCCCTTCTTCTTGAATTTTCTTCTTCCTTGGTGGATCACCTCTAGAGGCCAAACATTTGGGTGGCTAACGTTGATCAAAGGAAGGAACCAAACCCGGTGGATTCAAGATTGAACGCGAAAGGATTTGGAGGTGAACTTGTACCTGAGGAAGCTCGATCTTCAAGGGTATGATTTATTCTTTATCTTTTCGTTTAATTAATAATTATACATAAAGGGTGATCCGGGTATATGGTTTGTAAATTTTTTAAACTCTGATTTTATCTCGCTTCCGCTTATTTTTACAATTTGATTGCGCCCATGAATATTACAAACCTAACATGGAGCTGTTCCCTCCACCTTACATCAACAACTCAAATACATTATCAACAACAGTCTAGTCACTGTTAACGCTGAGCCGGATTGTCCTGAACAAGGAACTCTACTAATCATCAGCTTCAATTCGTGTTGAACCTACCAGCTTCATACTTTGGAAGTGAGTAACACGCAATACCATTCTATTGGAGCGCCACTTCCCGTACCCAGGATTTCTGCCGAGGTCATGTCGGCCACTCAAGAAATGATGTTATTGGGTCATCAACCTGGACAAGGGGTTGGTAAGGATAAGCAGGGTATTAAGCACCCTATCCAAATGTCCAGTTAAATTGGAACAGCCGGACTAGGCTATTCTGCCAGTTCCACTCATAGGAATCCTCATAAGCACAAGCAGGTTCCTCAAGCTTTCGTCGCACGGCGATTTTCTATACCTTTAACTCATGAGTTGATGTAATCTCCAGTAAAGGTTCCAGCCCATGTTGTGGCTATGTTGTTTCCAAAACCAGTGCCAATCAAAGCAAAAGAGGTGTTGATTCCTGATCTCGAGGCGGAAGAAAAGGAACGAAAACATAAACATGACCTTGCCTTGATGATGGCAGGTATTCACGTCATTGTTCATAATGAACATACAAACAGATACACCCCAGACGATGATTGCCCAGATGTCATGGTTATCATTCTGGAGAAGGAAGACAATAACGATCCTTCCATCACTGCAGTCTATCAGGACTTTTCCCTCGACAATTGGAGCAGCACTCCATTCATTGGTCAACGAGGGTAAAATGGGCAGAAAATCCCTCTGCCTTGTAGATAACTTTAATTGCTTGCTTTCCTTTATAGCACTAGCAGTTATTTTATCAAGTACATGCTAACACTTTTGTATGATCGAACAGTTGCATATATTAAGTAAAAGCATCTTTTGTTTTAGAACTCTGAATTTAGATGTGTATGTCCTTGCTGATGACATGCCTTCTCTCCACAAGGGCTGTAACTTTGATGCAAAGTTGGACTCAGAGTTGATGGACATCCAAGAGGACATTGAGACACCTCAGGAGATTAAGGAATGGGTCGCAGACAAACCCAAACCCAATCTCGATCAAACCACTCCTTTCAATCTCGAAACCTTAGACAATCCTAAGCTAATCCAGATTGGTTCAGACTTTACCACAAATCATCAGAATGACATGGTTGCACTGTTAACCCAATTCCAGGATGTGTTTGCATGGTCTCATGAAGACATGGTGGGTTTGTTCACTGACATTGTTCTTCATTGCCTTCCCATTAAAGAAGGATTCAAGCCAGTTAGGCAAAAACTCAGGCGATTGGAACCTGAGTGAAGTTTAAAGGTTAAAGAAGAAATTGTGAAACAATTTCAAGATGGCATCATCATGGTGTCTACATATCCAGAGTGGATATCTAACATTGTTCCCGTGCCTAAACCAGGAGGAAATGTGCAAGTTTGCGTGGATTACTAGGATTTGAATAAAGCTTGCTTTAAAGATAGCTTTCTCGTGCCCTTTATCCACATTCTTATTGATAATACTGCTCAATACGGCATGTACTCCTTTGCTGTTTGCTTTGCGGGGTACCATCAGATTATGGTTGCTGAGGAAGATCATGAGAAAACTACTTTCATCATGCCTTGGGGAACCTTTTGCTACAGACGGTTGTTATTCGGCCTCATTAACGCCGGGGCAACTTATCAGCGAGCTATGATGGCTCTTTTCTATGATTTAATGCACAAGGAGATAGAGATTTACGTGGATGACATCATTGTCAAATCTCGGAAGGAGGATGACCATTTAGACCATCTCAAAAAGATTTTCAACAGGTTGCGTAAGTACAACTTGAAGTTGAATCCCGCCAAGTGCGCTTTTGGTGTTAAGTTAGGTAAGTTGCTAGGTTTCCTAGTCAGCCACAAAGGGATTGAACTGGATCCTACCAAAATCCAGGCCATCAAGAAAATGCCCATTCCTCAGACAGAGAAGGAAATACGGGAATTTTTGGGAAGAATCAATTTCATTAGCAGATTCATTTCTCAACTCACAGCAACCTGTGAGCCTATCTTCAAGCTGTTAAGTAAGAACTCCTCCATGAAATGGAATGATGAGTGTCAGAAAGCCTTCCTCACCATTAAAGAGCAACTGATTAACACTCCTATTTTGGTACCTCCCAGGGATGATGTTCCCCTGTTCATGTACCTGTCCATAAATGACAATGTCATGGGCTACATGCTAGGGCAGAAAGACAATAGAGGCCAAGAACGAGCTATCTATTACCTCAGCAAAAGATTCAGCATCAGTGAACACAAGTACACTCTGATTGAGAAGACTTGTTGTGCTTTAGCATGGGCTTCCATGAGGTTACAGCATTACCTCCATGGTCACACAACCCATCTCATATCCCGATTGGATCCTCTCAAGTATGTAATCAGTAAGCCCATACTGAATTATCGACTGTCCAGATGGTAGTTGATCCTACAGCAATTTGACATTGTCTATGTGACGCAAAAGTCTGTCAAAGGTCAAGGAATTGCGGATCAGCTGGCCGCCGCACCTGCAGGGGATTACAAACCCTTAGAAACATACTTTCCTGACGAAGGAGTAATGACAGTTCAGCGACAACATCAGTATGATACATGCCGTATGTGGAAAATGTATTTTGATGGAGTACATAATTGTAAGGCTCTGGAGTCAAGCGCTTTTTTATCCCAGACGGGAGCGATATCCCATCGCCACAAATTGCGGTTTGTCAGCACCAACAACACAGCTGAGTATGAAGGATGTATCATGGGGCTAAAACTTGCTCGTTCAATGGGCATCAGGCGGTTAACTGTCTTTGGGGATTCCGAATTGGTAATCAAGAAATCCACGGGAATCTATCAAACCAAATAATTACATTTACTGCCTTACCATCGGCAAGTTCTACAGATGGCTTTGGAGTTCGAAGGAATCTCCTTTCTATACATTCCTCATAATAGGAATGATTTTATAGATGCATTAGCAACGTTGGCCTCCTTGGTTTACATACCTGACAAGGAAAACATGCCAAGCATCACGTTTTCTCTGCAAAAAGCCCCAGTCTATGGGAATTATATTGGAGAAGTATCGGATGAACTACCTCCCATCCACAACCCTTGGTATCAGCACATCAAGGAGTATCTACGAGATGGATCTACACCCGCTGAGGCAAGCCTAACTGAGAAGAGGCGGATTCATCGACTTGCTATGAAATTCTACCTGAGCGGAGATGCACTCTACAAAAGAGATGCAGGATTAGGTCTCCTTAGATGTCTGTATAAAGACCAAGCTCAGAGACTCATGGATGAAATCCATGGTAGAGTATGCGTCCCTCACATGAGCGGACCCCTACTTGTCAAGAAAATTCTCAGAACGGGACATTATTGGCTTACACTCAAAGCTGACTGTGATGATCACGTTAAGAGGTGCTATCAATGCCAGATTCATGGGAATGCTATCCACGTCCCTCCAAGGGAACTCCATAATATGAGTTCGCCATGGCCCTTCTCAATGTGGGGAATGGACGTGATCGGGCCCATCGAGCCCAAAGCCAGTAATGGACATCGATTTATATTCACCATGATCGACTACTTCACCAAATGGATAGAAATAGCCTCCTTCCCCAGATATACTAAAGAAGTTATCATTGCTTTCATCAGAAACAGTGTCATGTGTCGATATGGACAACTAGAGGTCATTGTGTCAGACAATGCTAAGAACCTCAACAACAAAATGATGGAGGAGTTATGCAGAAAATTCCACATCAAACACCTCAACTCCGTCATCTACCATCCAAAGATGAATGGTGATGTTGAAGCGGCTAATAAAAACATCAAAAAGATTATGCAGAAAATGTTCGCCAATCACAAAGGATGGCCTGACCTCTTGCCTCTGACTTTATTAGCCTACAGAACTTCCATGCGAACTTCCATTGGGGCAACCCCTTACTCATTAGTATATGGGATGGAAGCAGTGCTCCCCATAGAAGTGAAAATGGAATCCCTCAGAGTATTGATGGATGCTCAGTTGGATGAAGACCAATGGGTACAAGACAGGTATCATCAATTGTCTCTAATAGACGAAAGGCGATCCGCGGCTATCTTCCATAGTCAGTTATATCAGCAAAGGATCGCACGATCCTACAACAGAAAAGTCCGACTACGGTAATTCAGAAAACATGACTTGGTTTTGAAGAAGATCATTTACAACCAAGATCAATCTAAAGGAAAATTCGCTCCTAACTGGGAGGGCCCATTTGTTGTCAAGGAAGTATTGACATGAGGTGCTCTCAGATTGTAGGAAATGGATGGCGATGAATTTCCATAGCTTATCAACTCGGACACCGTGTAACGGTACTATGTCTGAAGTTACCATCAAACAAACATCCTTGTTTTGATCATCAAATCACCAGTCATTCTGATTTTGAACCCTTTCCTTTTTGAATACTCTTCTGCCCCTCAGGGAAACATACACTTCAAGCCAGCAACCTGGTATCACTTCATTTCAAACCTTTCACAATTTTGGTTATCCTGAAAACGGGATTGAACCTTTCACACTTGTAGTTTATCCTGAAGACGGGATTAAACTTTTCTATGCCTGCAGTTTGTCCTTAGGACGGGATCAAACTTTTTACACACTTGCAGTTTAACCCCATTATGGGATTAAACTTTCTTCTCCCCACAGTGTAGTCTGCACATGAGATTCACGTTTCTATTCAGCTGCGATTCATCCTGAGAGGCGAACTACGTCGACCTGATCTCCCTGATACCCGGGGGTACGTAGGCAACCATATTTTATATGGCCCGGTCGCAATAAAGAAAAACAACAAAAACATTTCTGCCCTTTCTCTACAAAATAACAAAAAATAACAAAAATACTTCTACACCCATCTGCCTTCCGCATTCAGCGTTGAACCTCTTACACCAGGTTCGAACTACGCAGACTTGATCTCCACATCAATAGAGTACGTGGCGACCATTCATGGTGCGATCTAACCCTTACGTAACAACATACTTGTCACAGATGCGGGATCAACCTTCATTCGCCACATTTCATCGATTTCGGATCAAAGGGATGGAATTACCCAACCTCTTCTCACAAATAGAAGATTCTATGTGACCATCTAAGTCATGATCGTGCCTCAAAGAGCAATACCAACCCATAAGAGATGGAATTAACTAGGCTTCTCACAAATAGAAGTACTGGCGACCATCTGTGGTGCGGTCAATCTCAAAGAGGAAGAAACCACCCTCCTCTCCACTTTTCCATATAGATACCAGTCCCAAGACACCGAAGATGGTAGGGATTTACAGAAATCAGTGATCCATTCTGAGAGATCTTGCGACGTCTCAATGTCCATCTAGCAAGGATAAGTTTAGAATGCATCAAGATCGCAAGGCCCTGAAGAAACAGGCAAACATCAAGCAAGTATCAAGGCATAACTAAAAGGGAAGTGAATCAAAATATATTTCCCTGCCATACATAATACTGTTTGATATATACATCTGTGTTGTACATGACAAAATGGCTATGCTAGTCTGTGTAGGAAAATACAAAGCTATCTACAGATCTGTATACATGCGGACTATCAGATCTAACATAGCATCCATCTCTGAAGACGGAGGTAGCACTGCAAGCTCCTGCCCAAGGGCATCTACACGAGCTAGCAGATCAGAGGCTAACTGCATGGTGGCATAATGTTCATCAATGTAAGCACTCATGTATCAGCAAGACCGATAATCATCCGGGATTTCATCAAGAAGTGTTGTCTGCAATGGCCACATCCCTAGCAGATAAGGCGGCATCCCGCTCCACAATTAATGCATCCCTAGCTGATCTAGCCTCATCCATCTCTAACAGAGCGGCGTCTCTCTCATCAAGAGTCACAACATCGCTACCTTAGCCTCGATCTATATCATAGGTCATCGATGTAAGCTCGCTTTCTAAATGTTGTGCCAAATCTTCGAGTAATTGATGGCACTTTCGGGGTGGGAGAATCCATCACAAATCTTTGGCGACCAAAAGCGATCAAATCATCAATGGGAATAACAGCCTCTTCTATAGGCTCCTCATCGTCGGAATCAATCCCACAGATCAGGATACCGCCGCAAATTGATGCGATCTCTATCTCCATCCATGCGGAATACTCTACAGAACAACCTAGATGATTGACAGAAAACTCAGCCAGCTCTCGCTGATCCCAATAGGCATACAACCTGGATCTGTCCTCCGCTGATAAACGGTGTGAAGCGAAGCACTGACCCATTTCCCCCTCATACAGATGAAAATCCTGAAACTGGTCAAACAGACACATCACGGCCAATGGGTGGTAAGTGATTATGCCCCTCAATCCAGCCAAAGGGAGATAATCCATGCCCGGAGCATGAGTAATGAAGTTGTAGGGTGAATTTAGCCTTGAACACGGCAATATGGCAAACGGATCCCTAATCCCTGCTAGGAAAGCTGACCACGATGCAGCATATGTGCACTCTGCAGGCTGAAAGGAGTATGACATGGTTATCTCCTGGGTGAAACAAAACCCCTGCCGTCTAAATGTGCCAATCGGTCTCAAGTGTGACATAAACCACATATACTGAGATAACCGAAGCTACTCAGTAAACACTCCTGCCAATAAGTGCAAGCGAAGTATGTAGTGACCTCGAGTCTCTCAGAATGATCATCGGTACAATGGTACGACCCTCCCTGAGAGCTCTCACTGCCATAATGACGCCGATATCCAACTCATCCATGTATCATGGCATGAAGACGTGTGACAATACGCATAAGTAGTACATCTACTCCGGTGACGCCAATGATGATCCTCGGTGTGGTGAAATCCCAAAATGCCGTGCATAGTCGTCCTCGAGCCAAACACACAAATAGGAAATATTGGGATATCATGTGGCCGGATGTAATCTCGTCCTGGACCACTCTACGTCTCAATTCGGTGAGGGTCATGAACTGTTTGCTCATGTCTCCAATAGCCATATGCACACAAGGTCTATCCAGCGGCAGCATCGTCAACCGTGCATACTCCTCCAATGTAGGAGTCAACTCCTGGGTCCCAAATTGGAAAACCTGCCTCTCCGATACCCAGTGCTCTAGCATACCCTCTACAAATCCTATGGGAACCTGAAACATCAACAGGGTCATAGCATCTCAAGAAGAATCATCTACGATCACCATATCTCGATGGTGATATACTATCATACCATGAAAGATACCACCTACCACCACAAATGGTGGGGTATGATCAATCTGACTAAGCGTCAAGAAGACATCATCAGACGGGCCGTATTATAAGACCATCCAGGTCAATCTTTGAATATCTCTGGACATACATATGCATAACATAATAACATGCACGATACAATAGATGGAAATATGATATAGGGAATGGAAAACTGTACATACATTCCTAAGTATATCATCATCTAATACATCTCTATACAGCTAAAATACAGGTAAATGGGGTGAAGCTACCCAACATACAACAAAGGCCCATTAAAAGATATAGCGAGAATAGGGCGAAGCTACCCAGCAGCTAACAGAGGCCTATCAAAAGAGATAGCGAGAAATACATCAGAAAAAGTCAAGAGTGTCGATGTCTACATCATCGATCCTGTCCACCTGATGTAACTCCTCTCGAGTCACTGGATCTCTATCTACAAGGATGTCAGGCCGATACAAAGGAGGATCTACGTCAGGAAAACCATATGGGTCACCTGAGGGACCAGCGCCAGAGCTGGAAGGATCAAAAGTATCTACCTCTGCAGGATCTCTGCCCAAATGCCGAATGAAAAGATGTGACTGCTCCAGTGATAAATGGTATTTTTACCTACTTATTGAATATCAATTCATGCGAATTGTGCCCATCTCAAGTACATTTTATTGTGTTTTAGTTGCATTTCAAGTTATTTTGCATTGCATTTACTTAAAACTCCTTTTGGTGAATAAGTGCAGGAATCGGCTTAATTTTGGTGGTATTAGAAGGCACGTGGCTAATAGATGAGTGAAGGTGAGGCACAAACGAGGATGTGCATGGCATGGAGGTACAATTAAGCATGGAGACCAAGCATGGGGCAAGAGGATCAATCATGAAAGAACAAATAGCAACAAAGCAGTATTGATGCAAGCAAAACCGAACTAGAACACAGAGGTGCAAGCACTGCATGGCACATGCATAAATAACTGGGAGTCTTGCGCACATGAAATACCAAACCTGACAATAATGACCTACTACAAGTTCCGCGCCACCTGGCGGGACAAGTCAGAGGACACGCCACGGCGTGAGGCCCATTTGGAAAGGGCACGCTACGCGCGAGAGAGGCCTACCGGAAAGGGCGGACGATTCTCAGTAAGTCTCGCGCCGTCATGAGGCGATATCTTTGGAGAGGTCTTGTGATCACAGCGATGCTAATCTTTGTAATTTTGTTTTAATTTTAAATTTTAATTAAATGATTTGTAATTAGTTTTAAAACGATTGTGACTGGTGTCAGACAGACACTTGATAATTTTGAGCGTATTTTTCATCATAGAAACTAGGGTTTAAAACTTGGGAGAGATTCCAACGTAGAACGAAGCCAAAACGTCTACTTCTCAAATTCTTCTTGGGATTCTCTACCATTGTGGATTTCTATTATTATTTACTGGATTTCTATGAGGATTTAAACGTTGATCATTGGTTTTTATTCAGCGATTGGGTTTGATCGTTCTATCTTTCTTATTTTAATTGCTTGTTTATTGATCATGTTTAGCGTTGATCCCATAATGGCTTTTGGTTCAGTCATGAACTAAACTCCATTATGGGATTCTAACGGATTTTAATATGTAGTTTGGTTGCATGCTTAAATGCTAGGATTGTTTTACATATCATATGGAATATTTATCATGATTGTTTTACATGTATGAATGCTTGATCACCATTCGTCTCAGTATTTGTATGGAATTGACATTGAACATACACGTATGGATTGTAGTCATGATAACATGCAAATATGGGGCTGTTGTATATGGCTTGCATATTTTGTGAACCAGATAGACATATACTGTTTCACCGTATGAGCTAGAATAAGGGCTTGAGCTTAATATCAATATAATTGCAATTTCACATAGACATATAGTGATTTTGGTTGTATTGGTGATTACATAGAGTCTAACATCTGTAGATGCTGTGTAAGTAGGTTATAGTGCATTGAAAAATAGTTATAACTTTATTTGTGCTCTTGTCTATTTTCCTGTGATATGTGAACACTTCTTGCATGATAGTGGCGATTAGATGAAATATTAAACGAAGTTAGGGTCCCATTATTTCCAGACTATATTTATTCCATTTATACTCTTATTTTTAGTTGTTATTCATAATTAGTTTAATTCAACACTTTTAGTTATTAGTCTAAGCATATAAATTCGGTGAGTTAATTGATGCATGATAGTTTAAATTTAACAACTTTCTCTGTGGGATCGATACTCTACTTACTATGTATTACTTGTTGACACATGTATGCTTGCATGAGTTAGAGCTCTTTTATTAGAACTATAAAAGAGGCAACAAGTTTTTGGCACTGTTGCCGGGGAAAGACGTTAATTTAGATAATTATCATCAGTTTAAAGCTAAATTGTATGACTTAGACAATTCTGATCATTTCTCATTTCTATTTTTGTTTTATTTATAATTTCAGGTACTTGTAGATTTATATGCACACGAGATCTTCCAATTCCGAATTAACACCACCACAAGAAAACATCAACGGGAGAGGTTAGAAAGCTAGTGTGCGAAGAAATCTACAAGCTCAGTTAGAGGGAACTATACCGATATGGCGTAAGAATAGAGAATTGAAAGCAAAGAGAAGAGCATCGGGCTCTAAGGGAATATTCCATGCTTTAACATATAAGCGGATTACAAATCTAGCATAGTCGAATGGCGATAAAGCCAACACCTTTGAGATCAAATCTGGGCACTATTCGGATGGTGCGAACTTCGCTTCGATTTGGGGTGTTTGCTACTGAATGACCCGAATGAGCACCTATTGAGTTTTATTGAAATATGTGATACATTCAAGTACAATGGTGTGACGGAGGATGCCATTAGACTACGGTTATTTCCATTTTCATTGAGAGATAAGGTTAGGAGTTGGCTACATTCTTTGCCGTCAGTCAATAACCACATGGGAGGACTTAGCACAGAAATTCTTAGCCAAGTTCTTTCCAATGGAAAAGACTGCAAAGATGAGGACGGCTATCTCTCAGTTCGAGCAACAATAGGGCGAGTCCTTATATGAGGCATGGGAGCGTTACAAAGAGATATTCAGAAAATGTCTGCATCACGGTATACCAGACTGGATGGTGATAAATTCATTTTACAATGGGTTAGGATGGCAGTCGAGACCGATTGTGGATGCAGCCGCAAGAGAGGCATTATGGGCAAAGAGCTATGACGAGGCCTATACGCTTATCGAGACTATGGCTGTGAATGATTATCAAAATCCTACAGCTCGGATGCCACAGCCCAAGGTTACAGGTTTGTTGGAGGTTGATGTCATTACTCAGTTGTCAGCACAGATGGCAGCTATGGCTAAGAAGATAGATACTTTAGCAGAGAGCAAAGTGAAAACAATTGCCTTTGTTTGTGAGATTTATGCGGGGTCACACTCCACGGATCAGTGTGCCATCAGCTCAGAGTCGGTACAATATGTGAGCAACTACAGAAAAGACCAAGGTCAATTCCAGAACACATACCACCCCAACAATCGCAATCATCCAAACTTTAGTTGGTCAAATAACCAAAGACAACAACAACATCAGTTCCAGCCGAACCAACAGTTTCAACCACAGTCATCTCAGCCACAGTTTACACCAAAACCATCGTTTCCATCGGGATTCTCTCAGCAACAATAACACCACACTCCAGCTGCACCACAGCCAGAAAAGAAATCAGAGATGGAGAAGATGATGTTGAAATACATGGAAAACACTGAAGTCATGATCAAAAGTCAAGCAGTGGCTATCAAAAATCTTGAGACTCAGATGGGGTAGATGGCGAGCATGCTTAATAATAGGCCCCAAGGTTCATTGCCAAGTAACACTGAGACAAATCCAAGAAGAGACAGGAAGGAGCAGTGTCAAACAATCACATTGAGATCAGGGAAAGATTTGACAAGTTCTGCAAGTCGCGCGCCCGTGGCTGATTATACTATGGAAGCCGCGCGACCGCGCGAGGCAGAGCAGATGGCTGACAAGGAAGAAAATCTAGAAAATTCTGAGGCTCAGCAGGAAGAGAAAGACAAGGCAAATTCAGAAAAGAAGGTCCAGAGTCCAGTATAACCAATGCACCCTCAAGTAACATATCCACAGAGGTTAGTTAAGCAGAAGGAAGACAAACAGTTCAGTAAGTTTCTGGAGGTGTTCAAAAAGCTGCAGATCAACATACCATTTGTCGAAGCATTGGAACAAATGCCAAGCTACGCAAAGTTCATAAAAGGTATATTGTCAAGGAAGAGGAGATTAGACGAGTTTGAAACGGTAGCCTTGACAGAAGAATGCAGTGCAGTGCTCCAACAGAAATTACCTCCAAAGCTGAAGGATCCGGGCAGCTTCATAATTCCGTGCACCATTAGGAAGATGAACTTTAGTAAGTGTTTATGTGATCTGGGGGCAAGTATAAATTTGATGCCGTTGTCAGTGTTCAATCAGTTAGGATTGCCGGCTCCAAGGCCGATAAACATATCATTATAGCTAGCTGACAGATCGATCACGTACCCACGTGGAATTGTGGAAGATGTGTTAGTAAAGGTAGACATGTACATTTTTCCAACTGACTTCATCATTCTAGATTATGAGGAGGACGAAAGCATACCAATAATACTGGGGAGACCATTCTTAGCCACAGGAAGGACTTCAATCGATGTGCAAAAGGGGGAACTAACGATGCACGTAAATGATCAAGAGGTCACATTTAATGTCTTTAAAGCAATAAAGTTCCCATCGAATGAAGAAGAATGCTTCTTGGTTAACTTGGTGGATTGGGGTCCGAAGGATGAAGTACAAAATTGAAAAATTATGGACCGTTGAACTATGCAATGGGCAAAAGTTTAGAGTCGAAGGTAGAACCGTTGATGAAAGCTGAAGTCATTAAATTTCGGGGTGCAATGGACAGTAAGGAAGGCACCTCAATTCTTGATGTGACGTGAGATTCAGAGACAGTCAAGCTAATTGACTATAACTTAGCGCTGGATGGGAGGCAACCCATCATTTCTATCTCCATTAACTTTTAGTTGTTCATTTTGGATTATTTTAGTTAGTTCTATTAAATTTAATTTTACTAGGATATTGGATTTTCATGCTTAAGTATGTAGTAAGAATTGCTTTACGAATATTTGCAAGATGATTAGCATTATACGGTCATTAATTCATGTTATAACAATGAGCATTAAGGTCTATGCAGGAACAATCATTGGAAAACATTACTGAGAGGCAGAGAAAAATTGAACTTGAGCATTGCAGACATGAGGAGCCTTGTGCATGAGGTCTATATAAGATAAAACTCAACTGGCTCGTCGTCGCCAAGCCACTCGTAAACAAACATGCATTCTGCAAGTCTCGCTTTTCTTGGCATGACCAAATACAAACATACTCATGGTAAAGACGTGTACACCGAATCAAGTCAGGTCTGAACATTTTTAAAAAAAAAAAGTTTTGGACCATTTGGACTCTCAATTGTGATAATAACATACGCGAAACTCTCTCCCTCTCCATAACTCATGTCCCTATCTCTCTATCAGTTACAGATTGAAGCCGTATATCTCTCCATCAAATCTCCACGACTCTCTCCACGATCAAAGCTCAACCACCTCTCATCCTTTCTATAAAGCTAGGGTTCCCAATTGGGTCGGCACACACAAGCGTGAAGGCTATCAATTCTCAAATTCTCATTCTCTCTTAGTAAGTTCATCTGCACTTTCAATCAACTATCTGCAAATGGGTCCAAAGAGAGCACGACCATCTTCATCTTCCTCATCCTCCTCTAGTAGCCACGAGGAGGACATTGTCGACCACACCAAGTTCTTATGTCTAGAAGCCCAGCAGGAGTACTACCGTATTGTAGCGAAGACATTTATCAAGGAAAGAGGATTCAGACCCGAAGGCCAGGACGGACAGCTCTGCGCCATGATTCAGGAACCAGGATGGGGTGGACTGACTGCATCTCCCAAGCCCATTCTGATGATCATAGTCCGAGAGTTCTATGCCAATGCCAAAGTCACCATGAACGATACCTCTATGGTTCGTGGTGTTGAGATAGCCTACAGACCCTCCACCATCCAAAACGTTCTAAGAATCACCGCAAGACCACCAACAGGGGCGGCCAATTAGATCACAGGGGCACATCTAGAAACGGACTTGGAGCTTGTTATCGTTGAATTGTGCGTGCCAGGCACGAAGTGGACTTACAAAGTTGGCACGACCCAGCCTCGAATATTTTCAGCAGCCGCACTGAATCGATATGCCAAGGCATGGAATCTGTTCATTTGTGCCAAGCTATTGCCTTCATCGCATTAGCGCGAGATCACTGCAGAAAGGGCTATAATATTGTGGGGCATAATTACTGGCGAGTACATTGATGTGGGGTATTTGATTCATCAAAACATTGTGAAGTATCTGAAGGGAACTACCACTGGGAGCATTCCACATGCTTCAGTGGTAGCCATGCTATGTATGCATCAGGGGTGCAATTGGGGCAATGAACAAATGCAATATCCAAGCCAAGACATCACCCATGCCACCATTGCTAAATTTAAGGACTGGGCAGGCGGTGAGCCACACCCGCGGGGACGAGGATTCATTTTAAGGCCCACATTCCCAGAACCATCGCAGTAGCCCCCTCAGACAGATGAGGCAGGCCCGTCCACCCGAGCACACCCGGTTCCTAGCGATCAACAGCTTCGAAGGTTGGAACGCAAAGTTGACGCCATGTATGACAAATTTGGGACGTTTACTACAGGACTCACTCGGGCCTTGGCAGAAGCCTTTGCGCATCAAGGAACAATGCTAGAGTGGCCTCAGTTTGGAACCGCAGTGCGGTATCCACCACCAGATTCACCACCCGAAGAGGGTGGTCAAGCCGATCATTAGGGGAGTTTTATGTACCCTTTACCTTCATTCAATGGGGACATTGAATATTTTAAGTTTGGGGGTATTGGGGGTCATAGTAGTTTAGTTTTATTTAATTGTTGCATGTTTAGTTAATTTTGCATGTTTATGTGTTTAGTTAAATTTTTGTAGAAAATTTATTCATTATTGATTGTGTTAGTATGTTTTAGTTATATGTCTCACACATAATAGAAATTCTTGCCTAGCCAATGATGATAGTGAATTGTGAAAGATTTTAGAACATGTTGGATAACACAGCTTAGATATAATGTTTTACACGATGAGATTCATGTTGCTGTTCAAATGCTTTCGGTATGCACAAACGTGTTCACAATCACTTGTAGGTTTAAGAAGTATGTGTTGCATTGCTTGATAGAACATGTGTTGTAGACGGTATAAGCCATTGACGTGCAAATTTTGGTAGAACATGGGTATGCTATATAAAAAAAAATCTTATAGTAATAACGTGGCTAGTCTTAATTCGGGGCCCTGGCTACTTGATTAAGTACGTCTGAGGGGATTGTCTCTACACCTAGCGCCCAAAGGTATTTTATGGTCTAGAAGTCATTGGTTGAAAGCTCGCTAAGGGGTAGCAGTGTGCCTAATGGATTGAGACATTGCACAGTCATAAAAAAATAGTAGAAAAGAAAAAGAAAAGAAAAATAGCAATAAACACGGCGGGAAAGTGCGTAAATCGCCCTCGTGTGTAGCAATAAAGCAATAAACCCATTGTTGAACCTTAGTTTGTGTTGATATATTGAAACAGTCTGCGTTACATGAATATACATGATTCTTGCTTTAGACTATAATTTTACATTTGGGCGATTATAGCATATGTATTCTTTGCTTAGATCAAGTTTTGGTGAACATCACACACACACACAGCATCTCTATAGCATATATGAAATTATCTGAGTGTATGATGTTATGTCTATAGTTTTGTTTGAAATTATATTCTTGGATCTCGATGATTCACTGAGTTAATTTGGGCTGAAATTTTGTTATGGCAGGGATTATGTGAGACTAGTTTGCATCATAGAGTAGTTTTATAGTTTTGTAGTTGCATTTGTCATTATTCATTAGTATGCATTGCTTGAGGGCAAGCAACAGTTCAAGTTTGGGGGTATTTGATAAGTGGTATTTTTACCTACTTATTGAATACCAATTCATGCGAATTGTGCCCATCTCAAGTACATTTTATTGTGTTTTATTTGCATTTCACGTTATTTTGTATTGCATTTATGTAAAACTCCTTTTAGTGAATAAGTGCAGGAATCGGCTTAATTTTGATGGTATTAGAAGGCACGTGGCTAATAGATGCATGAAGGTGAGGCACAAACGAGGATGTGCATGGCATGGAGGTACAATGAAGCATGGAGACCAAGCATGGGGCAAGAGGATCAAGCATGAAAGAACAAATAGCAGTAGCTTGATAGAAGCAAAACCGAACCGGAACTCCAGAGTGCAAGTCAGCATGCACACAAGCATGGCAAAGCTCGGGGAGACGCTACCGCATGAAAGTACCCGGCTAGACAATGATGACCTCATCAGAAGTTTCTGTGCATGAAAGGGGACAAGTCACGAGGACCCGTGCCCACATGAGAGGCCTACCGGCAGGCGAGGCGATTTCAGAAGTCTCGCGCCATGTGCGACACGATGCTGCCGGAGAAGCGCGAGGTCAGCATGACGATCTTGATCTTCAGAATTTTGTTTTAATTTTAAATTTTAATTAAATGATTTGTAATTTGTTTTAAAATGATTCTGACTGGTGTCAGACAGACACTTGATAAGATAATTTTGAGCGTATTTTTCATCATAAAACCTAGGGTTTACACCTTGGGAGAGATTCCAACGTAGAACAAAGCCAAAACGTCTACTTCTCAAATTCTTCTTGGGATTCTCTGCCATTATGGATTTCTATTATTATTTACTGGATTTCTATGAGGATTTAAACGTTTATCATTGGTTTTTATTCAGCGATTGGGTTTGATCATTCTATCTCTCTTATTTCAATTACTTATTTATTGATCATGTTTAGCGTTGATCCCATAATGGTTTTTGGTTCAGTCGTGAACTAAACTCCATTATGGGATTCTAACGGATTTTAATATGTAGTTTGGTTGCACGCTTAAATGCTAGGATTGTTTTGCATATCATATGGAATATTTATCATGATTGTTTTACATGTATGAATGCTTGATCACCATTCGTCTCAGTATTTGTATGAAATTGACAATGAACGTACACGTATGGATTGTAGTCATGATAACATACGAATATGGGGCTGTTGTATATGGCTTGCATATTTTGTGAACCAGATAGACATATATTGTTTCACCGTATGAGCTAGAATAAGGGCTTGAGCTTAAAATCAATATAATTACAATTTCACATAGACATATAGTGATTTTGGTTGTATTGGTGATTACATAGAGTCTAACATCTGAATCTTTGTGTAAGTAGGTTATAGTGCATTGAAAAATGGTTATAACTCTATTTGTGCTCTTGGCTATTTTCCTGTGATATGTGAACACTTCTTGCATGATAGTGGCGATTAGATGAAATATTAAATGATGTTAGGGTCCCATTATTTCCAGACTATATTTATTCCATTTATACTCTTATTTTTAGTTGTTATTCACAATTAGTTTAATTCAACACTTTTAGTTATTAGTCTAAGCATATAAATTCGGTGAGTTAATTGATGCATGATAGTTTAAATTTAACAACTTTCTCTGTGGGATCGATACTCTACTTACTCTATATTACTTGTTGACATATGTATGCTTGCATGAGTTAGAGCTCTTTTATTAGAACTATAAAATAGCCAACATCCAGCTGCCAAGTCAATCTGTCAATCTGTGTCACATGAGTTGGATCTCTGACACAGGCTAGCCAATCCGTCATCATCACGGATCCTGGAACCATATCCCCCATAAATTGTATGGCGCAGGTCTGAGCTCCAATGGTACAAGGGATCCACTAATGCTAGAACGTCTCCTGAGAATAGGGGCCCTATGACAATGTAAAACTGTCAATCCCCATCAATGGGATGTCAATGACGGGTGACTGCGAAACAGGCCAATAACGCCTGGCAGGAGGCAAGATCGGCATCCAAATCTCTCCTGTAGTGCTCCTGATAGCACGCTCTCCTAAATAGAGCTCCCATCCTCCATCTGTGAAGAGAGGAATCTTGCGGGTGGAAATGACGTACTCTACTCCAGTCGGGTACCCATCCTCAAAACCAACTCCCAAATACTCTCCAGAGTAGGGAATCCATGTGATGACATCGGCTGTCAATAGCTCCAACTGTAGACGACAATGAGTGAAACCCTCAGCAACAGGTACCTCCTCTAGTACGGAATGATGCCATCTTCGTCCTCATGGATAGGTGTCTAAACCTAACACGCTCACAGGACGCAAATAAAGAAGCCTCTCATAGGCCCAAAACTACCAACACAAAGGAAAACATCTGCTGTCAGTCAACACTCTTAACCTATACATGGGAAAAGACAAGAGAAACACTCACCAGCAGAAATGGGTAGAATCCTAACTATGCCTCGGTCAAGCCCTGCGATCGCATGCGCATTCCCCTGAGGAAGTAGGTAAAGGTGTAGGAACCCCAATCATACTCTCCTATATGGTCCACGTGTCGAGTGGCGCTGATCAAAGCGAAGGACACCGTAGAAGAGTTATCTGCTATAAAGCAGCCCCTAATGATCATCAGGAACAATCGCCGGAGAATGCGATCCCTGACTCTCACATCATCGGGTATGGGCTCACTCAACGTACCCGTTCATAGCATCTACGCTCGAAGGACACATCTGAAACAGTCACGCCGCTTGGCGCCTCATGAACTCCCAACAAGGATCGTGGCGGTGGGGAGATATCAACCGTGCAAGGCACCCATTCTCCCTCCAAACTCTATACTGTGATAAACCGCCAATCCATCGGCGTCATCATCACCTCGCAGATCCAAAGAAATGGAGTGATCGAAATGCAGGTGAAACCACCGCTCAGACAATGCCCTGAGGTAACCCCAGGGACAGCGACGGGGTAGAATGGAGAAGAACCTCCCGAATCCCCAGCCATGGATGATCGCTCTATAGTCATCATTCAAGGCCTGTTACATAGAGTGGATTTTAAACCAGTTCCCTCGAGCTTGTGTGAAGCCGGGAACCTACATTAAATGCAGATCAACATCAGACTCCTTGACTCCTCATCAATAGGAAATAAGGAAGATTAAAGATGTAACTTCATACCTCGTTTGCATGCAGGTATACTGAAGGATGCCTACTCAAGTCACCCAGAAGATCTGGGTTCGCCACTTGAATACCTGGAAATTCCCTACGGGGAACATGTACAGCAGGAGCAGGAACCTAAATCGGTGCATCCTCCTCCTCGTCCTCGACATTTGGCACTTCAACCCGAATAGAATGTATCACTGCCTCCGCCAAACGACGAGGCTGTCTAACAGAACGGCGCTGAGGCTCTTCAAAAGCCCTCTTCTATACACCAGAAGTTGTCCTGCGGGAACTACTCGGCTGATTCGGATCCATGATATCTGGATAACAAGTCTCCAAATCACCTCAGAAAGGGTGTGGTAATTTCTTAACTGGAGTCTTTTTAAAATGCATTCTATGATTACATGCTTGCATGCATTGTTTTTGAAAGTAGTATGCACATAAGCCAATCATGTTTGATGATAAAGCATATACTTTGTAACAATCTTATTCACTTATTAATAAAAAGTATTCATTTATTAAAGGCTTTTAATTATCTACATAATGTTATTTTATAATATGTGATAAACTCATAGTTTTAAGCAATGCTTTTAGAATAATGATGATGATCATTCTAATGAGATCTAAATTCTTAGAAAGCTTAAAACAAAAATAGTTCTCAATCGTTGGATTACTAAATTGGGGATTAGTTTATCCGGATAGATTGGTACATACGTTGCTTGCTCATTGGATGAGGATGATTGATCTCATGATCATTTGTGTGGAGACACTAAAGCAAGTATGTAGGTGCTTATTAGAGAATAAGTTCACTGAACGTGGCTCGCTAAGGAATACCTAATAGAGTTTTACTACTTGCTGTTAATAGGAATTCTGTAGTGATAGTAGTCTGAGTGATCCTTGGACTTGAGATCATCATAGTATCTTGTGTATGATGAGTTATACTTTGACTTATTCCTTAAGACCCTTAGGGTATATCAAAGGGTATGCTTGGGTATAATAAGTTGTACATGGAGATAATGTATGATCAATAAAGAATCTACCACTTCTAGTAAAAGAAGAGAAATGTCCTATGTGATTCAATAAATGACAACCTAGTAGTCCTTGGCCAAGGCAGAATGAAATTAGAAAGGAGTTTCTAATTTGCATTATTTGGAGTTGTGCATTTAAGAGTCGAAATACATATAATTAAATAAAATAAGACTTGACAGTAATTCCATGTCTTATATTTAATTGGGACATTGTATGGTGGAAGGATTGAATTGTTCGGTAACTATTTACTCAAAGGTTCTTTTATGATTAATGTTGAAATCTATATTATCTGGAAAGTCGTTAATCGCTAGGGAGGCTTATCCCTATTGTAGAATAAATATTATTTATTTAAATAAATTATTAGTTTAATTTATTTATTTAAATAAGATTAGAATTGTTCTAATTGATTTATTCACAACCGATTTAATATGGAGAACTTAAAGGGTCACACCATAAAGGAAGAATAATTATTTAAGAAGTTAATGGCATAATCGTAATAATAAGTTAAGTATATTTAATTTAATCTGTGGTGATAGAATAAATTAAATAGCTTAATATTTATTATTTAATATTTTGAAAATATTAAATATAAATTAATAAGAGGTGTCTTATTATTATTATTATTATTATTATTATTATTATTTAATTCCTAAAGGAGTTTGGGAATTAATTAATAAAAGTACTCTTAATTATCCTAATAGGATTAGAAGGCAAATTAATTAAATAAGTTTAATTAATTATCCTTAATAAGATTAGGGAGCTTAATTAATTAAAAGAATTTAATTAATTAAATAAAACTCAATTCCTTAATTGTTAAGGAGGGTTGCCTACATCTATAAATAAGAGGAGTCTTATTATGGGTGAGGTGGTTGATTGACACTTTCACAACACGTGAATACGTAATTCCAATAGTTAGGAGAGTACGCCTTTTTCTATAGAGATAGAAAACTAGGGTTTAGTCAAACACCCATCTTCTTGAATTTTTGTTCTTCCTTGGTGGATCACCTCTAGAGGCCAAACACTTGGGTGGCTAACGTTGATCAAAGAAAGGAACCAAACCCGGTGGATTCAAGTTGAACGCGAAAAGGATTGGAGGTGAACTTGTACACGAGGAAGCTTCGGATCTTCAAGGTATGATTCTTGTTCTTTCTTTTTCGCTTAATTAATAATTGTGCATAAAGGGTGATCCGGGATATATGGTTTGTAAAATTTTAAACTCGATTTTTACATCGTTTAAAACTTATTTTGTGCAATTTGATTGCGTTCATGAATATTACAAACCTAACAGTGGCATCAGAGCCAAACCTTTATGCAAATTATTAATTATTTTAATTTGATATGTATATTGATATATGTTTAGAACAATTTAATTGGGCATAATTTTGTTGTATAAAATTTTTATAAAAAAAACCGTTATTTGCAAATCCTGCCTTTCACGTGATATGTGATTTACGGATTAGTTGATTACCATCATATATTATTCATCCTGTTGCAGGTTACTTTTATATATATTATATAGATTATATATGATTTTTAATCCTGTTGCAGTAGATGTTTAAGGGATAATATATATATGTTTGTGATCTTGTTTCTAAAAGCATGATAGCTGTATATAGATTTCGTGAATCAATATTAACAGGAGAAGCAGGAGGTGATTATATACATAATATATATTAACGTAATATATATTTATATATATAATAATTTTATAATTAAAATAAAATATTTATTTTAATTTTAAAATAAAAAGTTTATTTTAATCTTAAAATAAAAAGCAGGTTTATTTTAATTTTAAAATTAAATTTTATGATAACTAATTAGAGTTGGAATTGGATTCTATGATAACTAATTGGAGTTGAAATTGGATTCCATGTTTTCTAAAATAAAGGAGTTTATTTATGAATAGGAAAGTGAATCCATGTTTCCTTAAATAAATGAGTTAAAAGATTTCATATTATTTAAAATAAAGAAGTTTTTTTTCTTTACATGGAATTGGATTCCATAATTAATTAAAATAAAGGAGTTTATTTTGATTAAAGATTTTGATTAAAATAAAATAGTTTATTTTATTCAAAATTGGATAAATTAAAATAAAAGAGTTTATTTTGATTAAATTTGGATTAAAATAAAGGAGTTTATTTTGATTCAAAATTAGATTTTATACTAACTAAATTTGTCCATTAAATGAAATCAATATATATATTGAATGTTTATTATTCATGAGATGAATATTATTTATTGATACATATGGTGATGTGTATGATAATAAATGGGATTGATTATGGACTATTGACCAATGTGATTGGATTTTATTTTAGTTGAATGCATGAATGTATGAATTTTATTAAATGGGGTCTGCGTACCTCGTCTTCTCTAAATTTTTTTTAATATAAATTCTATCTCCCTTCTATGTACTTTCCCTTGACTGCTGATCAAGGTTTCTATTTATTTTAAATAGTTTTGTAATAGGAATAGTTAGAATTAATTTTGAAAAATTGGAGATCAATGAACAAGGAGCGCTTGAGGACCCGTTTGTAATGGAGCCCGTGTTTAAATGTAATAGTTATATTTAAATATTAATTCTTGCACCCCTAGGGTTTGACCTTTTGGTTCACTTGGTGGCTCTAGTGAACCAAACTAGAATAAAAGTTCATAATCAATCCAAGTAGAATATAGTATTCTATATGTGCATGCTTATACTATTTATATTATATATTATGCAAACATGCTTCGCATGTTAATTAATATGACGCGTATTTTATATATATTTGCATGCGCGCTAAACAAGATGAGACAAATTAATAACAAACCCCTCAAATATTTTATATTAAGTCCTAAGCGTTCAAAGATATTTGGAATATCGAACGTCGCCTTCTAGCATGATAAAAAATAATAGAGTATCAATTAATTATTATAAGTTTGTTGTGTCACCACAAGACTTATCTTAATTCTTTGAGAAGTTAATTTTATCACATTTGATGCTTATAAAGAAAATTGAACAATATTGTTTTGTTGTGTCACCAGAAAGACAATATTTTTCTTTTTTGAAGATATAGAGTGCTAGGTTGAACTTAACTTGGATCATTTTAGTTCGGATGTGCACACACTTGACCATTATGATCTAAGAGGCAAAATACAAGGAGTTACATAGTTGATGTAATTGACAAGAGTTGTCTACCTATTTATTTATATATAGTTTGTTGTGTCACCACAAAGCTATATACATTTGAAATGGGATCCTTATTCTCACTAGCATATCTTTAATTAGATATTGTCGAACTATATATATTGAGGGTAATATAGTTTGAAGAAAATAGTGGGAGATACCAATTTAAAATAAGACCTAATTTATTTTGGTAATTAATAAAAGAATGTATGCTAAAATGTTGTTAATTACAAATTCATTTATAGAATTTTATAATGTCTAAATCACTATCACTGCGTAGCATATTAGATGCTAATTTAACCAGACCGAATTAAATGGATTGGTTAAGAAATTTGAGAATAGTTCTCATGGCTAAAAAGCTATCTTATGTCCTTAATATGCCTATACCTGCAATGGTTGCAGACAATGCCTCTGAGGAAGAGATTGCTACTTTTAGAAAGTGGCAAGATGATGCACAGTTGGCTCAATGCATTATGCTCGTATCCATGAGTAACAAGCTTCAGCATCAGCCTGAAACTATGGAAACTCCTACTATATTCCTACATATCAAGCAGTTGATGGTGAGGAAAGTAGGACTGATAGATATCAGATATCTAAGGAGCTCTTCCGATCTAGAATGACCGATGACACTACAGTACAGACACATGTCCTAAACATGATCAATTTGATTGATCAATTAGGACAACGGGTTTTGTCATGGAAGGATAGTTGAGCTAAGATTTAATCTTGCACTCACTCCTGGACTCCTTTCACAATTGTTGTGAATTTTTCATATGAACAAGCTAAAGATCAGCCTCGCAGATTTGCTTAACATGTTGAAAAATGTTGAGAGTCACTTTCCAACCAAGAAAGGCCAAGTCTTACTGATAGGGGCCAAAGGATCTTCTAAAAAGAAGAACGTTTCTAAGAAGGTAAATAGAAAGACAAAAACAAAGGATAATAAGAACAAAACTGATACGGATAGCAAAGTAGTATGCTTCTGTTGTAATAAGCCTAGACACTGGAATAAAAATTGCAAGAAGCATCTTACAGAGGCTAACCAAAGAAGCTTAGTGAAGTTTTGGTTACAAATACAATTTTGTTCATGATTTAAAATAAATTTTTCTTTAAGTCAAGGTTCTACTTGGGTATTGGATACCAACTTTGGTTATCATAAATATAGATTTATGAAGGGACCAAGCAGAAGTAGAAAGCTAAACAAATATAAGTAATCCTATGTGTGAGAAATGAAGCAAAGGTTGTCATATTAGCCATAGAAACTTATAGTTTAGCAATGCCTACAGGCAAATCTATTAAGTCAATAAGTTGTTATTATATTCCAGTTCTCGTTAGAAACATTATTTTCATTTTGTTGTTGGACAATGAAATTTGGTATTATATTTAAGAACAATCGTTGTTCTATTTATCATAATAATGTTTTGTATAGAACTGGAATATTACTTAATGGATTTTGTATACTTGACTTACGTGAAAATAATTTTACAAATTGAACAAACTAGTATAAGAAAAGGAGATGATCATTCAAAGAGTTGAATGTGTGTATTTGCTGAAATACAAGTGTGAATTATTTGAAAGGTTTAAAGAATTCAAAAGTGAAACTAATTTGAAAAGTATTAAGATTCTTTGATCGGATCAAGGAAGGAATACTTGTGCAATGAGTTTCTAGATCATCTTAAATGGTTCTCTCATAATGGACGCCTCCTGATACACAATAATTGATTGATGATTCTGAAAGGAAAAATCGTACCTTGTTGGACATGGTGCGGTCCATAATGATTTTACTGACATTCCAATATCCTTCTGGGGTGATGTCCTAGAAATGGTTGCATATCTACGGAAAAGGTAACCTCAAAATTCGGCCCCAAGACTCTATAAAAGTTATGGACAGGGAGGATTCCTAATCTTAAGTATGTTAAGATAAGGGGTTGTCCAACTTATGTGAAAAGGTTTCAAAGGATAAGCTTGGGACAAAATTTGACAAGTGTGGATTTGTGGGACATCCTAAAGTAAGTTTAGGGTATATGTTCTATAATCCTACTTAACAAAAGGTGTTTGTTGCGAAACACGTTTCCTTCTAAGATAAAGATGTTTATCATTGAAGGGCTAGTGGGAGGATAATAGATCTTGAAGAGTTCAAGAACCATAAAACACTATAAGTCAAATAAGAGGAACTCGAGATGAGACTATTGTAGCTTACAAATAGAATCGTAAATCTAGAATAGTACCGAAGATACCTGGGAGGTATGGATTCATCATGGATGATGATGATAAGGTACACATCATAGAAGATGATGATCCAGTTACATACGATGAGGGAAGAGTTTTAGACACTCAGAGAAATGGATTGAAGCAAGCTTCTCAAATATGGAACATTCGTTTTGATGAAACCAATCAAAAGAGTTTGATTTTATCACAAATAAGAATGAACCTAGTATGTACAAAAGGGTCAGTGGGAGCGCCGTGACATTCCTAATATTATATGTTGATATACTATGGATAAGGAATGACATACTATTGCTACAATCATTAAAGATAAAGTTGTCTAAACATTCCTCCATGAATGATTTGGGAAGAGTATCGTAATTGGGGATACAAATCTATATAGATAGATTTAAAAGGATTCTCAGCTTAACCCAAGGAACGTATATTCATTTGATGCTAAAGTCGTTTAGCATGGCAAACTCCAAGAGATATCTCATGTTAATGAGCCATGGAGTGTATTTATCTTAATAGTCCCCAAAAGACTCCAAAAAGAGAGATCGCATGAGTAACTATCATGTATGCAATGAAATATACGGGACCTAATGTTGATCAGTCATATTCTGGAGAAGTTCACTGCGAGTCAGTGAAAAACATTTTAAAGTACTTAACCAGCACTAAGGATGTGATCATATTCATGGTGAGTCTAAATTAAAACTAGAGGGCTTAACAGACTCAAGTTTGTCGATGCACCAAGCCAATGAAAATCCACTTTAAGGTAAAGCTTTATCTTGAAACGATGGTGCGAGTGAATTGGAAAGGTTCCAAACAAAGAAAGAGTTCTTTGGTTTAGTGATAAAGACAAAGTATATAGCTGTAAATGAAGCTGCAAGTTGATTGTTTGGATGAAAAGTTCATTACAGAACTAGGAATAGTTCATAAGTCTCATCTTGGATCTAAACATGTGTTGTGGCACTTTCATTTGATTATAGGAATCGTTGAAAGATGGGAAAAAACTATAGAGATAGTGAACTCTCAAGAACAACATTACATATCCATTAACTAAAGCTTATCCAACAGCAGGATAATCGTCACTTAGAGAAGAAGGGTATGAGATACCATGACGATTGGCTTTAGTGCAAGTGGGAGATTAAAAGTAGTATGCGCACAAGCCAATCATGTTTGATGATAAAGCATATACTTTGTAACAATCTTATTCATTTACTAATAAAAAATATTCATTTATTAAAGGCTTTTAATTATCTACATGATGTTGTTTTATAATATATGATAAACCCATAGTTTTAAGCAATGTTTTAGAATAATGATGATGATCATTCTAATGAGATCTAAATTCTTAGAAAGCTTAAAACTAAAATAGTTTCCAATCATTGGATTACTAAATTGGGGATTAGTAAATCCGAATAGATTAGTACATACGTTGCTTGCTCATTGGATGAGGATGATTGATCTCATGATCATTTGTGTGGAGACACTAAAGCAAGTATGTAGGTGCTTATTAGAGAATAAGTTCATCAACGTGCTCGCTAAGGAATACCTAATGGAGTTTTACTTTTTGTCAATAGGAATTCCTCAGTAGTGATAGTAGTACAAGTGATCCTTGGACTTGAGATCATCATAGTATCTTGTGTATGATGAGTTATACTTTGACTTATTCCTTAAGACCCTTAGGGTATATCAAAGGGTATGCTTGGGTATAATAAGTTGTACATGGAGATAATGTATGATCAATAAAGAATCTACCACTTCTAGTAAAAGAAGAGAAATGTCCTATGTGATTCGATAAATGACAACCCAAAGAGTCCTTGGCTAAGGCAGAATGAAATTAGAAAGGAGTTTCTAATTTGCATTATTTGGAGTTGTGCATTTAAGAGTCGAAATACATATAATTAAATAAAATAAGACTTGACAGTAATTCCATGTCTTATATTTAATTGGGACATTGTATGGTGGAAGGATTGAATTGTACGGTAACTATTTACTCAAAGGTTCTTTTATGATTAATGTTGAAATCTATATTATCTGGAAAGTCGTTAATCTCTAGGGAGGCTTATCCCCATTGTAGAATAAATATTATTTATTTAAATAAATTATTAGTTTAATTTATTTATTTAAATAAGATTAGAATTGTTCTAATTGATTTATTCACAACCTATTTAATATAGAGAACCTAAAGGGTCACACCATAAAAGGAAGAATAATTATTTAAGAAGTTAATGGCATAATCATAATAATAAGTTAAGTATATTTAATTTAATCTATGGTGATAGAATAAATTAAATAGCTTAATATTTATTATTTAATATTTTGGAAATATTAAATATAAATTAATAAGAGGAGTCTTATTATTATTATTACTATTATTATTATTTATTTCTAAAGGGAGTTTGGGAATTAATTAATAAAAGTACTCTCAATTATCCTAATAGGATTAGGAGTTTGTAATATTCAAGAACGCAATCAAATTGCAAAAAAATCAATATGTTCTGGTTTAAAACGTAAAAATCGTAGTTTAAAATTTACACAAACCATATACCCTGATCACCCTTTATGCACAATTATTAATTAAACGAAAAGATAAAGAATAAAAATACCCTTGAAGATCCGAAGCTTCCTCGTGTACAAGTTCACCTCCAACCTTTTCGCTCAACTTGAATCCACCGGCTTTGGTTCCTTCCTTTCGATCAACGTTAGCCACCCAAGTGTTCGGCCTCTGTAGGTGATCCACCAAGGAAGAAGAAAGATTCAAGAAGATGGGTATTTGTCAAGTAAAACCCTAGTTTTCTATCTCTATAGAAAAGAGCGCACTCTCCAACAAATCGAATTATTACGTATTAGTTGTAAAAGTCAACAATATCACCCACCCATAATAAGACTCTCTCTTATTTAGATATGTGGCAACCCACCTTAACAATTAAGAATAAGGTTTTATTTAATTAATTAAATTCTTTTTAATTAATTAAGCTCCCTAATCTTATTAGGGATAATTAATTAAACTCCTTTAACTAATTTTCCTTCCTAATCCAATTAGAATAAATGAGAGTACTTATATTAAATTAATTCCTAAACTCTTTTAGAAATTAAAATAATAATAATAATAATTGTAATAATATTAATAAGACTCTCTTATTAATTTATATTTAATATTTCTAAAATATTAAATAATAATATTAAGCTATTTAATTTATTCTATCACCATAGATTAAATTAAATATACATAACATATTATTACGATTATGCCATTAACTTCTTAAATAATTATTCTTCCTTTTATGGTGTGACCCTTTAGGTTCTCCATATTAAACCCTATTGTAAATAAATCAATTAGAATAATTTAATCTTATTTAAATAAATAAATTAAACAATTAATTTATTTAAATAAATAATATTTATTCTACAATAGGATAAGCCTCCCTAATGATCAACGACTTTTCCGTATAATATAGATTTCAACATTAATCATAAAAGAACCTTTCGAGTAAATAGTTACCGCATAATTCAATCCTTCCACCATACAATGTCCCAATTAAATATAAGACATGGAATTACCACAAGTCTTATTTTATTTAATTATATGTATTTTGATCCTTAAATGCACAACTCCAAATAATGCAAATTAGAAACTCCTTTCTAATTTCATTCGCTTTTCAACCCAAGGACTACCGGGTTGTCATTTATCGAATCACATAGACATTTCTCTTTTTATAGTAAGTGGTAGATTCTTTATCGATCATACATTATCTCCATGCAAACTTATTATACCCAAGCATACCCTTTGATATACCCTAAGGGTCTTAAGGAATAAGTCAAAGTATAACTCATCATACACAAGATACTATGATGATCTCAAGTCCAAGGATCACTTGTAGACTACTATCACTACAGAATTCCTATCGACAGCAAGTAAAACTCCATTAGGTATTCCTTAGCGAGCCAATGCTCAAAGGAACTTATTCTCTAATAAGCACCTACATACTTGCTTTTAGTGTTCCACACAAAAATGATCATGAGATCAATCATCCTCATCCAATGAAAGAAGCAACGATGTATGTATTCAATCTATCCTGGATTCACTAATCCCCAATTTAGTAATCCAACGATTGGGAACTATTTTAGTTTTAAGCTTTCTAAGAATTTAGATCTCATTAGAATGATCATCATCATTATTCTAAAAGCATTGCTTAAAACTACGGGTTTATCACATATTATAAAACAAAGATCACGTAGATAATTAAAAGCCTTTAATAAATTAATACTTTTTATTAATAAATGAATAAGATTGTTACAAAGTATATGCTTTATCATCAAACATGATCGGCTTTGTGTGCATACTACTTTCAATCTCCCACTTGCACTAAAGCCAATCGCCATGGTATCTCATACTCTTCTTCTCTAAGTGACGATTATCCCGCCATTGGATAAGCTTTAGTTAATGGATATGTAATGTTGTTCATGAGAGTCCACTATCTCTATAGTGATTTCCCATCTTCAATGATTCTAATAATCAAATGAAAGTGCCACAACACATGTTTAGATCCAAGATGAGACTTAGAAACTATTCCTAGTTCTCAGAATGAACTTTTAATCCAAACAATCAACTTGCAACTTTTCATTTATAGCTATATACTTTGTCTTTATCACTAAACCAAAGAACTCTTTCATTGCTTGGAACCTTTCCAATTCACCGCACTAATCGCTCAAGATAACGCTTTACCTTAAAGTGGATTTTTCTCGTCATCTTGGTCTGCCGTCTGAAAAACTTGAGTCCATTAAGCCCTCTAGTTTTAATTTAGACCCACCATGAATATGATCACATCCTTAGTGCCTAAGTAAGCACTTTAAGATGTTTTTCACCGACTCATAGTGAACTTCTCCATAATACGACCGATCAACATCGTGTCTCGTGATTTTCATCAGATACATGATTGTCACTCATGCGACCTCTCTTTTTCGAGAGTCTGTGGGGACTATTAAGAGAGATACACCCATAGCTCATCGACATGAGACATCTCTTGAGTTTGCCATGCTAAACGACTTTAGCATCAAATGAATATACGCTCCTCGGGTTAAGTCGAGCATCCTTTTAAATCTATCTATATAGATTTATATCCCCAATTAAGATACTCTTCCCAAATCATTCATGGAGGAATGTTTAGACAACTTTATCTTTACCGATCAGAGCATTGGTATGTCATTCCTCATCCGTAGTATATCAACATATAATACTAGAAATTTCACGATGCTCCCAATCGACTTTTGTACACACTACTTCATTCTTATTTTTGATAAAATCAAACTCTTTTGATTGCCTCATCAAAACGAATGTTCCATATTTGATCATCAATCCATTTCTCCGAGTGTGTCACAACACTTACCTCATCATCATCATCATCATCTTCTATGATGACCTCATCATCATCATCCATGATGAATCCATACCTCCTTATCTTCTGGTACTATTCCGTATTTACGATATCTATTGTGGTATAATAGGTCTATCTATGTGTTCCTCTTATTCGACTTATAAGTGTTTTGTGGTTCTTGAACTTTCAAGATCTATTATCCTCCCACTAGCCCCTTCAATGATAAACACCTTTATCTTGTAGGCAAATGTGTTTCAACAACAAACACCTTTTGCTAAGTAGATTATAGAACATATACCCTAAACTTACTTTAGGATGTCCCACAAATCAGACATGTCAAATCTTGTCCCAAGCTTATCCTTCAAAACCTTTTCACATAAGTCGACAACCCTTTATCTTAACATACTTAAGATTAGAATCCTCCCCGTCCATAACTTTTATGGAGTCTTCAATGGATTTTGAGGTTACCTTTTTCAGTAGATATGCAACATTTCTAGGACATGATCCTGTAAGGATACCGGAATGTTTGGTGAAATCATTATGGACCGCACTATGTCCAACAAGGTACGATTTTTCCTTTCGTATACATCAATCAATTATCACATGTATCGAGAGGCGTCCATTATGAGAAAACCATTTGAGATGATCTAGAAACTTATTTCACAAGTATTTATTCCTCGATCTAATCAAAGAATCTTAATACTTTGCCAATTTGTTTCACTTCAATTTTTTGACTTTCAAATAATTCACACTTGTATTTTCAAAGAAATACACACATTCAACTCTTTTCAATGATCATCTCCTTTTCTTATACTAATTTGTTCAATATGCAAAATTATTTTCACGTAAGTCAAGTATACAAAATCCATTAAGTAATATTCCATTTATACAAAACATTATTATTATAAATAGAACAACAATTGTTCTTAATTATAATACCAAAGATTTCATCATCCAACAATAAAATGGAAATAATATTTTTAACAAGAACTCGAATACAATAACAACTTATCGACTTAATAGATTTGCCAGTAGGCATTGCTAAACTATAAGTTTCTATAGCTAATGCAAAGAACCTTTGCTTCATTTCCCACACATAGATTACTTTATATTTGTTTAGCTTTCTACTGCTTTGGTCCTTTCATAAATCTATATTTATGATAACCAAAGCTCAGATCCAATACCCAAGTAGAACCTCGACTTAAAGAAAAATTTATTTCAAATCATGAACAAAAAAATCAGATTTGTAAATCAAACTTCACTAAGCTTCTTTTTAGTTAGCCTCGCAAGATGCTTCTCGCAGCTTTTTTCCAAAGGTCCAAAGCTTATTGCAAAGGAAGCAAACTCCTTTGCTATCCGTGATCGCTTTTGTTCTTATTATCCTTTGTTTTGCCTTTCTATTTACCTTCTTTGAATCGCTTCTTCTTTCGTAAGATCCTTTGGCCCCTACCAAGAAGACTTGGTCTTTTCTTGGTTGAAAAGTGACTCTCAACATTTTTCAACATGTTAAGCAAATCAATGAGTCGATATCTAGCTTGTTTCATATGAAAAATTCACAACAATTGTGAAAAGGAGTCCGGAGTGAGTGCAAGATCAAATCTCGCTCAACTCTCCATCCATGACAAAACCATTGTCCTAATCGATCAATCAAATTGATTATGTTAAGAACTTTTTCTCTGCATTTATAGTGCCATCGGCCATTCTAGATCTAAGAGCTCCTTAGATATCTCGATATCTATCACCCCCCATTTTCCTCACCATCAACTACTTGATGTGCAGAATATAGTAGAGCATCCATAGTTTCATGCCGACGCCAAGCTCAAGTACTCATGGATGCAAGCATGATGCATCGAGCCAATCAGCATCATCTTGCCACTTTCTAAAAGTAGCAATCTCTTCCTCGAGGCATTGTTCTCGCAACCATCAGCAGGATAGGCGATTATGACATAAGATAACTTTTCAAATGCATGAGAACTATTCTCAAATTCCTTAACCAATCCGCTTAATTCTTGGCCCCAAGTTAATTAAGCATCTAATATGCTTCATCGCAGTGATAGTAATTTTAGACATTGTAAAATTTCAGAAATGAATTTGTAATTAACAACATTTTAACATACATTCTTTTATTAATTACCAAAATAATTTAGGTCTTGTTTTAAATTGGTATCTCCCACTATTTTCTTCAAACTATATTACCTCACTTATATAGTTCGGCAAAAATCTAATTAAAGATTTGCTAGTGAGAATAAGGATCCCATTTCAAATGTATATAGCCTCAGTGGTGACACAAACAAACTATATATAAATAAATAGGTAGACAACTTTTGTCAATTACATCAACTATGCAACTCCTTTTCTTTTTTTTGCCTCTTAGATTATTTTGATCAAGTGGTGGCACATCCGAATCAAAATTATCCAAGTTAAGTCCAACCTAGCACTCCATATATTCAAAAAGAAAATATCATCCTTGTGGTGACACAACAAAACAATATTGTTCAATTTTCTTTATAAGCATCAAATGTGATAAATTAACATCTTAAATACTTAATACTTGCCTTGTGGTGACACAACAAACTCATATTAAATATTTAATACTCTATTAATTTTATCATGCTAGAAGGCTACGCTCGATATTCCAAATATCTTTGAACGCTTAGACTTAATATAAAAATTTGAGGGGTTTTGTTATTAATTTGTCTCATCTTGTTTAGCCATGCATGCATTATATATATATATATAAAATACGCTATTATATTAATGAACATGCTAAGCATGTTTGCATAATATATAATATATATATATATAAGTATGCACATATAGAATACTATATTCTACCCGATTGATTATGGACTTTTATTCTAGTTTGTTCACTAGAGCCACCAAGTGAACCAAAAGGTCAAACCCTAGGGTGCAAGAAATAATATTTAAATATAACTATTACATTTAAACCCTGCTCCATTACAAATCGGGTCTTCAAGCGCCTCTCGCTTCTTTGATCTCCAATTTTTCAAAATTAATTCTAACTATTCCTATTACAAAACTATTTAAAATAAATAGAAACCTCGATCAAGCAAATAAGGGAAGTACATAGAGAGAGAGATAGAATTTACATTAAGAAAAATTAGAGAAGACGAGGTACGCAGAATTCCCATTTAATAAAAAACCCATACATTCATGCATCCAACTAAAATAAAATCCAATCACATCGGGTCAATAAATCCATAATCAATCCCATTTATTATCATACACATCATCATACGCATCAATAAATAACATTCATCTTATTAATAATAAACATTTAATATATATATTGATATCATTTAATGGGCAAATTTAGTTAGTATAAAATCTAATTTTGAATCAAAATAAACTCCTTTATTTTAATCCAAATTTAAATCAAAATAAAACTATTTTATTTTAATTTATCCAATTTTGAATAAAATAAACTATTTTATTTTAATCAAAATCTTTAATCAAAATAAACTCCTTTATTTTAATTAATTATGGAATCCAATTCCATATAAAAAAAAAATTATTAAAGGAAACACTTGATTATCTTTTCCTATTCACAAAAATAAACTCCTTTATTTTGAATAATATGAAATCTTATTTCATATCTAAATAAACTCCTTTATTTAAGGAAAGACTTCCATTCTTTTTCCTATTCACAAATAAACTCTTTTATTTTTGAATAATATGAAATCTAATTTCATATCAAAATAAACTCCTTTATTTAAGGAAAAATAGAATCCAATTTCAACTCCAATTAGTTATCATGGAATCCAATTCCAACTCTAATTAGTTAGCATGAAATTTAATTTTAAAATTAAAATAAACTTTTTATATTTTAATATTAAAATAAAAATTTTATTTTAAAATTAAAATAAACTTTTATTTTAATAATAAAATTATATAATAATATATATATATATATATATATATATATATATATATATATATATATATATATATATATATATATATATATATATATATATATAATCTATATCATATATATATATATATATATAATATCCTATATTGTATAAATCACGTACAACCCTTGTTTTTCTTCTATATATACATGATAAAAAAAAAAAAAAATCCTTATATATATGTGCACTATATAAAAAAAAAAAAACTAAAATTACCATTTCCGTATATCATGATTAAAACTTCCATACATATACATATATGCATATATCATGATAAAAAAAAAAATAAAAATTAGAATTACCTTAATTCAAACTTGAATAATATTTTTCTTTTTTTTTTTTTATTTTAATTTTTTTTTTTTTTATTATTTTTTATTTTATACAATAAAATTATGCCCAATTAAATTGTTCTAAACACATATCAATATACATATCAAATTTGAACAATTAATAATTTGCATAAAGGTTTGGCTCTCGATGCCACCGTTAGGTTTGTAATATTCAAGAACGCAATCAAATTGCAAAAAAAATAAGCTAAACGTAAAAATCGTAGTTTAAAATTTTACAAACCATATACCCCTGATCACCCTTTATGCACAATTATTAATTAAACGAAAAGATATGAAGAACAAAATCATACCTCAAGATCCGAGCTTCCTCGTACAAGTTCACCTCCAATCCTTTTCGCTCAACTTGAATCCACCGGGTTTGGTTCCTTCCTTTGATCAACGTTAGCCACCCAAGTGTTTGGCCTCTGAGGTGATCCACCAAGGAAGAAAAGGATTCAAGAAGATGGGTATTTGGCTCAAACCCTAGTTTTCTATCTCTATAAAAAGAACGCATTTCCAACAATTCGAATTATTACGTAGATGTCAAAAGTCAACATCCCCCATAATAAGACTCTCTCTTATTTATATATCAAACCCACCTTATTAATTAAGGAATAAGGTATTATTTAATTAATTAAATTCTTTTAATTAATTAAGCTCCCTAATCTTATTAGGATAATTAATTAAACTCATTTAACTAATTTTCCTTCCTAATCCAATTAGGAATAAATGAGAGTACTTATATTAAATTAATTCCTAAACTCTTTTAGAAATTAAAATAATAATAATAATTGTAATAATATTAATAAGACTCTCTTATTAATTTATATTTAATATTTCTAAAATATTAAATAATAATATTAAGCTATTTAATTTATTCTATCACCATAGATTAAATTAAATATACATAACATATTATTACGATTATGCCATTAACTTCTTAAATAATTATTCTTCCTTTTATGGTGTGACCCTTTAGGTTCTCCATATTAAACCTATTGAATAAATCAATTAGAACAATTCTAATCTTATTTAAATAAATAAATTAAACAATTAATTTATTTAAATAAATAATATTTATTCTACAATAGGATAAGCCTCCCCCAATGATCATCAACGACACTTTCCGTATAATATAGATTTCAACATTAATCATAAAAGAACCTTTCGAGTAAATAGTTACCGTATAATTCAATCCTTCCACCATACAATGTCCCAATTAAATATAAGATATGGAATTATCACAAGTCTTATTTTATTTAATTATATGTATTTCGATCCTTAAATGCACAACTCCAAATAATGCAAATTAGAAACTCCTTTCTAATTTCATTCTCGCTTGCCAAGGACTACTGGTTGTCATTTATCGAATCACATAGACATTTCTCTTCTTTTATTAGAAGTGGTAGATTCTTTATCGATCATACATTATCTCCATGTACAACTTATTATACCCAAGCATACCTTTTTGATATACCCTAAGGGTCTTAAGGAATAAGTCAAAGTATAACTCATCATACACAAGATACTATGATGATCTCAAGTCCAAGGATTACTTCAGATTACTATCACTACAGAATTCCTATCGACAGCAAGTAAAACTCCATTAGGTATTCCTTAGCGAGCCAATGCTCAAAGAACTTATTCTCTAATAAGCACCTACATACTTGCTTTAGTGTTCCACACAAATGATCATGAGATCAATCATCCTCATCCAATGAGCAAGTTAACGATGTACCAATCTATCCGGATTCACTAATCCCCAATTTAGTAATCCAACGATTGGGAACTATTTTAGTTTTAAGCTTTCTAAGAATTTAGATCTCATTAGAATGATCATCATCATTATTCTAAAAGCATTGCTTAAAACTATGGGTTTATCACATATTATAAAACAAAGATCATGTAGATAATTAAAAGCCTTTAATAAATTAATACTTTTTATTAATAAATGAATAAGATTGTTACAAAGTATATGCTTTATCATCAAACATGATCTTGTGTGCATATAAGCAAAGATATCCAAATGTCCCCGGCGGGGGTTACAATGCAATGCTACCATTGACACATACATCAATGAAGGTCAAACAGCCTTGACTATACACCCAGCAGGGATTTATCCGGTGATACACATCGGCAAAGATCGTGCAACCACGATAACAACAAACTATTAAGCGTGAATCTGACAGTAATGAGGGAATATGTTATACACATCCTCAAATAGACAAAGCTTTATCCCCACAGATCTCTTACACACAAGAGGTACCTCTATGGAATATAAGCCAGTGTCTAGGATTCAGGACTTTGGTGATAGTCCCAACGTCAACATCCTTGGAAACTTGGATCGCATGTCCAAGCCTTGCATTGCATGAATATGATAAAAGAGGGGCATCTGTAGACACATGAAATTTTCTGCATTCCTATTACTAACATTGCAGGAGGGCAGATTAGTCTTTTGGAGATAACCCTGAAAGACAGCTTACATCCATTCCGGATACTACCGGAAGTTCAACTCCAACCCAGAACACAAACAGGGGACATCATCTCAAACCTGGAACACACACCGGGAATGTAATTTCCAATCTCGGAGATAACCCCGAGGTACGCAGATCAAAAGACCAGTGACAACACCGGAGAGGACAGCCTACGTCTCGACAATAACATCCATGACGCTTTCGGCTCCAAATCCCAGAGACAACACTGGAGTAAGAACCCCATCCTTGGTGATAACCCCAAGAGATGCCATTGCGCTTCCGCGATAACCCCGAAAATGCTTGTTTTAAACATATGCAATCGGCTTCAACCACGTACATCCCAGCCGAGGCACACACACCCTCGGAATCTTTGAGTTAACAACGCAAGTGACAAAACACCCTACGAGATGACGATGAGACATACAAACAAGCGGCGAATCCAATCTCGGATGTAACCCTCGAAAGCAACGCTCTGCTTTTCCGCTTAAACCGGCGATAACCCCGGTGAGGAGTCACCACGTCATCTTACCATCTCAACAAGATGATATCGCGGTATACCAACAAGTAGTCCAATCTTAGCTGTAACCCTGAGCAACGTCTACTTTCAACTCAAACCGGCGATAACCCCGGCGAGGAGTCAAACGTCATCTTGTTCCTTCGACAATGGCACGTCGTCTCAATACTTCATACATACATACATCCAACAATGTCCCACAAGAACCGAGGATTGACAATCCCGAGTGACTATTACGTGTGACAGTACTTTGGATAGAATTTGAAGCTTGAAGACCATGGGTATAGACCCCTCTTCCTGACTTCGTACAACCTCTAATACATGTCATTGCGTAACTCTCGACACAAATGGTCCGAAGAAGGTCAGATATACCTCGTTCGGATGCTCGGATTGAAGTTCTGCAAGTTCAAACGGACATTACAGTGCATGAGTGCACGTACTATGAGACGACGGACCCATGAGGCTCTGGATGCATCACGACCACCCGCAGTACAATGCATTACCGCAGTGTACCTGCGGCCATCTATCTATATATACAAGCCTTGGGGTCAGCCATTTGAGAAGAAGAGGGAGGGAAAAAGACGAGGAAGCCCTGTCCATTTTACTCCGCATACACATCTTTTGGGTGTTTCCTCACTTTTAAACACTAGTTAGCTCACATATAGCTATCTTTTATCCAGCGAATGAGTGAGTGTTTATCCATTTAAAGTAATAGAAGTCTACTTTGGCGTTTCACCGTAAGCCTTCTTATATTCTATAAAGCCTTCTTCTCATATTAGCACACACCGTTATATACACATGAGAGTCGTGTTGTGTGCGTTTACCCTGACTTCTATCCGTGGTTTTCATTTCTATCTCAGATATATATACTTATATATGTATATATTTCATATATGGACTAACATTATCGAGTTATGCCTCGATTGAGCCTGAACTTTAGTCCAAGCGTTTAATTGCTTTTATATATATATATATATATATATATATATATATATATATATATATATATATATATAGCGTGGTGGAACTCATTCGATGAGCCTGGATTTTATATCTGGTGCGTTTAATTGCTTGTATATATATATATAAATGTTGTCAGACATATCTGATGAGCCTGGATTTACATCCAGTGCGTTTAATCGCTTTTTATATATATATACATATATATAATTGTCATCGGACATATCCAGATGAGCACGGATTCACATCCAAATCGTTTCTTCGCTTTTATATATATATATATATATATATATATATATATATATATATATATATATGTACATATATATATATATATATATATTTTACATTTCTGTCAGACCTAGAGTTCACTTCGTGTCCTTTTACAATTTTATTTACATTTAGTCCTGCCTGGAGTTTACTTCGTGGCAGTTGATCGCTTTTACAGCTTTATTTACATTTTGTCCCGCCTGGAGTTTACTTCGTGGTGGTTGATCATGTTTATATATATATATATAGCTATTATATATATAGCTATTATATATATATATAACTGCTTACTGCTTTCCATACAAATTGTAGTATCATGTGAGCCTAGGAATCATGTGATCACGAGGTTCGATCCATCAATCTAGATTCGGTTCCCATGATGGACATTTTCCAAATTGTAGCGACTGTACTGTACATTATTTTACAATGTCTGAATTTCCTTGGTATTATCATGCCCATGAGGAGCTTCGAAGATGCTTGTATATTATTTTCTCGAGAATGCTTCGCATCTTGAAAATAAAAGCAAACAAGCCGAACATTTAATAATAAAATGAAAGTATGAAAAGGTCTCAATTCCTATTGAGCACAGGGTTTGAAAAACTTCTTTTACAAAACGTCATTGCTATATCTTGGTTAAAACTGAATTTTTCCATAAAATTTAAACCTTATGTATATAGGTGCGAACGAGGCCTCGCACTACATTCAAATAACTACAGATTGATCCACACACACACACACAAAAACACACATTCATATAACAATTTCTTTGAAAAGTGGCGGTCACCGTGGTAACACGGATGTCGGGGGGTGCCTAACACCTTCCCTCTGCATAATCAAGCCCCCGGACCCAAAATGAATCTCGGTTTCACAGACCCGTCTAGCAGTGTCAAAATCATTGGGTCAATGTGCAAACCTTTTCGGTTGCGTTGGTGCAACCAGTTAAATACACCAATTGGCGACTCTTAAAGTCAAATCGTCGACATTATACATGTCGGACCTTTTTCACTTGTTTTTTCAAACAAATCTCACATTAACATGAGAACACCAAAGAACAAGTAATGAAAAGGGACACTCAAAAATCCTGACGTCGACAATATTGAATGGTCTTAACCTTCAACAGCTCGAGCCATCGTCTTTGGCGCATTATACATTCGTTTTGGGTGAAGAAATATTTAAGGGTTGAGGAAATGGGTTTTGTACTGGGGTCAATACAAAATTCGATTTCACGTTCTGGGGTAGGCTAAGAAGTCTTCAAGAATACGTCAGGAAATTTATTAACAATAGAAATATCATTCAAAACTGTGACTCTCATCCAAGACTTGGATAGTGTAATGAAGGTTTCTCCTGACGGAGTTTCAATAGATAAGTCAAAGTCTAACTTCTCCGGAGTCAAATTTAAACGTTGAACGCAAGTAAGAGAGATAAAAGAATGGGTAGAACCGGTATCTAATAAGGTATAGACTTCGCAAAAATTTATAATTAACTAACCCGTGCTAACTTCGTTCGGGTTACTCGCTTTTTGAGAAGTCACGAAAAATGCTCTTCCTAAAACCACCGACTTTGTTTTGTCCGTATCCGCCTTTGGTGCCACCGTCCCAGCTGGACTTGACTTCACTATACGACAAAATCGAGCTAAATGACCTTCTCTTCTTGAAATTTCCACTTCTATTATCTTAACCATGATTACCACCGAAGTGGTTATCATTCTTGGCATGATAATTTCCCCCACGATGGTCATCATTGTTCCGATGGTCGTTGCCACCGGTACGATTATTATCATGTTGTTGGTCGTTACCTTTTGGTTGTGTTAACTCATTATTGTGCTCCAATAACTGAGCCCTATTCACAACATCTGAATATAAACAGAGTTTATGAGAAATGAGGTATTGACGTATATTGGGTTTCAAACCTCTTAGAAACATTCGCGTCATTCGCTCCTCATTATCGACCAAATGGGATGCAAACCCGGATAACTCCGCAAACTTAGCCTCGTACTACGATACGGTCATATTATTTTGCTCCATTGATTATCTCAACATTTTCAGATGCCATTTTCAAACGCTGTCACAAAACAAGGGTTAATTGACATATCACATATTATCCCTATACTCTGACCGACCAATTAAATACCAAATAAACTTAGGTAGGTCATACTAGCGAAGGAATTCTCTGCCTCTCCCCTCCTAGTTCTTGTCTCACATCTCAGCCAGGAATCATATCCCTAAGCATTGATACCAACTGTGACACCCCCAAAATAGGTATACATCACCCATCTTGAGTCGCCAAATACATGGTACATAATTTAAATACAACTTAATTATACAACAGTCGTGTAAAATATGATAAAACATAATCAAAGAGTTTTAATAAGAATATTGTTATCTAGACAATATCCACACTCAATGGAGTCCTCATTACATTTATTGTCACACTATTTTAATGTAATAGTGAGGACTACTAATGCTATTATCTCGACCGCTACTCCGCTCCCCGACTAGTCCCGGCTACGTTCTCATTTCCTGAAGAGAATAGTGAAAGAAAGGGTGAGCTCAACTAGCCCAGTAAGAAATATTATGACTAAGATAATGCAGAATAAATTATCATTAGTCTTCAACAATGTTAAACTGATAAAATACAATAGACATCAAGTTTAACTACAGCGGAATAAGCAATCCATTAGAAGAGTCAAGTAGAGCATGATATCTAGTATCTTCTATGATTTAAAATGTTTTCATCAATTTTTATCGTTGAGGCTCAGCTTAATAAATAAACCACATCATCGAGTCATCCCTGCACTACGGGCCAAGGATATTCATGTAATCATCAATGGTCATGATTATACCGAATAATCCCTGGTCATAATCATATCAACAACTGTCCACCAATGAACTACAGGCCAATGAGGACTTTTACCACATCATTCGTTACATAACGGTCATGATTATACCGAATAATCCATGGTCATAATCATACCAAGTCCATCTCTGCACGTAAGCCAAAGATGACTTTCATCACAATATAAGCATGAGGATGATGACAATAATATAATCATTAATCAAACGAAAATAAGGATAAATATTAAAGACTTTAAATTTATCCAAATATTATCCATCACTTAAATAACTCATAATCTAATATTGTTAATATTATAACAACATTTTAATCACTTCTTAAACTTATAAACAATTTAATTTAATTGTTTACACTTTACCAAATAATGCATTTAATCATTCAAAATGCCATACTCATAAGATTTCATCACCAATGATCAAATCACTCATCAAAATCAAGATATACCTTTATATAGGATTTTCAAGCCCTAAAATCCTATTTACCAAATCTTCAACTTCACATAACATATTTAACTCATATGTTTGTAACTAAACCATTTTCATGAAAAATTACCAAATCAACTTATTATTTTTCTATCCTTTTTCCAAACATATATACATATATTTCATATACAACAAGTATTTTGTTATAATTTTTCAACTCCCTTAAGTATTTTTCAAAAATCAATTTCTAATTAATTCCTTAAAAAATTAGCTACCTCAAGTTTAACTCCAGAAATTCCCAAATCTTGGCAAGATCTTACACATGTTAACATGATCTTCCAGTTTAAATTTCATGGTCATCGGAGCTATAGAACTCTGGTTATAGAGTTTTTCGTCGAAAAAAACCTAAATATTGAAATAGTCATAACTTGCTCATTTTAAGCCGGAATGAGCTCATTTTTGGACAGGAGGTATTTTATACCATATATTTCCATGTCCCAAAAGGCCAGAATTTTTCTCATATATTAAGTGGACGAAACAGCCCTTACAAAATTTTGGGCAGTAGCTTTTTCACTTTTTCATGCTTTGTTACAAATAGTCCATACAAAAATCTACAACTCCTCTTTCAGTGATTCCACTTGGAGATGTTAGAAAACTTATCATAATATCCTCCCAAATTTTTCCAAAATTTTTGAATGTCTGAAAAATTATGAAACTGCAAATGAATTTTAACCCGTCATGCGGTAATCCACGTAAATAGATCATTTTCACAATTTAATAAGGAATGAATACGAAGGATCATTCACCATGCATGTGATAATCCACATAGACAGGTTATTCCAACATAATAATAAATAATGGAACAGTGTCAAAGCGTAATACGCATCGATACGATATTCTAACGAGAATAATAAAGAATGAAATAACAATGCAAATCACCACGCATGCGATAGATCGCATGCATAAAAGTTATTCCAACGTAATAATAAATAATAGAACCGAATCGCATTTAATACGCACCAAGGCAGTGATATTCCAACGTAACAATAAAGAATGGAATAACAACGAAATCACCATGCATGCGATGAGATAGCATAGATAGGTTATTCCAATGTAATAATAATTAATGGAACCAGTCTCCATGTAATACGCACCGGCGTGATATTCCAATGTAATAATAAAGATCTAATAACAAAAAAAATTTACCATGTATGCGGTACTTCGCATAGACAAGTTATTCCAACAGAATAATAAGGAATGGAATAACAATAGCTCTCTTCATGAATACGAAAGAAATAATACCCCTTACCTTAGAAAGAAACTGGATACTGGAGTAGAGAGGTAGCAGACTTTTCTTCTTCTTTCTCTCTATAATTTCTCTCTATAATAATTGCTCTATAGCTTTAGTGAATTGGTGAGAAACGAAGGAAGAATGAGCTTCTATTTATAGAAAAATATAGTTTCAATAATTGCACGTTTTGGGGCTCAAAAAATTACAGTACAATACCTCCAACTTTTCTTTCATTTTTAATTTAGTCCTGCAAGTATTATCAAACTTGCACCACCTCCTCTAATAGTAAATAATGTGAATCAATAGTTCAATCATCTGATTCAATAGTTATAATCATGTGAAAATACTGAATAACAAAGATAAGACCTCCATCTATACCTCCATCTTTAACTTAGTCATACAAGTATTATCAATCTTGCACCAACTCCCCTAATAGTACATAAATGTCAATCAATAGTACACACATGTGAACAAATAGTTATAATCATGTGAATTAATAGCAATTAATTCCTCGTGTATCCGATTAATTACCCGATAACTTCCAGACATCAATTATTATCGAAATACATGTCGATTTTCACTAACACTAATAATTCCAACACAATGGAACTATCAATTTCATCTTTAATCAACACGAACTTATTCATCATTAATATTATAATGCACAATATTTAACAACCGTGTCGCTCCCGGAAAGAGGGGGCTTTTCGATAAGGATTTCTCTTTATCAAGCATAATTAGATGACCAAACCTCTCCTCGATGTAACTTCTAGACATTGTAAATATTGTAATTTAATAATATGAATAACTTTGTCATCTCAATTATTAATTTAATAATATATCATATTATACAGATGATACTATGAGAATAATTGAATCAATAATATGAGAGATATGATGCAGCAATTACTGTAGCAATAATTGAGTATAACTGAGTGACTTCTTACATAAGCATCAATAATCAATACCGGTATTGCTATTATGCAACCACGCCAGACATTCGCATTTTTTTACTACCGAGTAGTTCAACAGTTTTAACGGTAAAACTTCCACCGTTATTTTTATAAAAAGATAATTCTGTCGTTTTCTTACTAAGACAATACTTCTGTTATGGGGTCCACCAATGATAGTGTCATCGCACGGATATTTCCCGACAAAAAGAATATTCCCCGACCAAACGAATATTTTATAACAACTAGCATACTTTGCAAAATTTATAAATATTACCCACAACTATAACATTATATCAAATCCACACCATAATATTCAAAAAAAATATTTCGAGAATTTTAAATCTTTATTCATAAAATTTAGGGTCTCACACATCATGCATGTGGTAGTCCATGTAGACAGGTTATTCCAACAGAATAATAAAGAATGGAATAACAGAAGAATTCACCATGCATGCGGTAGTCCGCGTAGACAGGTTATTCCAATAGAATAATAAAGAATGGAATAACATAAGAATTCACCATGCATGCGGTAGTCCGCATAGACAGGTTATCCTAACAGAATAATAAAGAATAGAATAACAGAAGAATTCACCATGCATGCGGTAGTCTGCGTAGACAGGTTATTCCAACTAAATAATAAAGAATGGAATAATGTAAGAATTCACCATGCATGCGGTAGTCCGCGTGAAGCGATAATAATGTAATAATAAAGAATGGAATAACGGAAGAATTCACCACGTGCATGCGGTGATCGCGTGAGCAATTATTCCAACATAATATTAAAGAATGGAATAACAAAAGAATTCACCGGGCATGCAAGAGTTCAAGGCGTAGGCAAAGTTATTCTAATGTAATAATAAAGAATGGAATAACAACCCTAATGAGTATTGAAAGAAAATAACTCTCTTCATGAATACAAAAGAAATAATACCCCTTACCTTAGAAGAAAACTGGATACTGGAATAGTGAGGTAGCAGACTTCTCTTCTTCTTTCTCCCTATAATTTCTCTATAATAATTGCTCTTGTGAGACTTAGTGAATTGGTGAGAATGAAGAAAGAATGAGCTTCTATTTAAAGAAAAATATAGTTTCGATAATTGCACGTTTTGGGGCTCTAAATATTACAGTATAATATCTTCCTCTTTTTCTTTATTTTTAATTTAGTCCTGCAAGTATTATCAAACTTGCACCACCTCCCCCAATAGTAAATCATGTGACTTAATAGTTCATTCATGTGACTCAATAGTATAATCATGTGAAAAAACTAATTACAGTATAGTACCATCATCTATACCTCTATTTTTAATTTAGTCATGCAAGTATTATCAATCTTGGACCAACTCCCCTAATAGTAAATCATGTGAATCAATAGTACACACATGTGAACAAATAGTTATAATCATGTGAATTAATAGCAATTAATTGCTCATTTATCCGGTTAATTACCCGATTAGTCAATATAACTTCCAAACATCAATTATTATCGAAATAAATGTCGATTTCCACTAACACTAATAATTCCCACAAAATGGAACTATTAATTTCATCTTTAATCAACACGAACTTATTCATCATTAATATTATAACTCACAATATTTAACAACCGTGTCGCTCCCGTGAAAGAGGGGCTTTCCGATAAGGATTTCTCCTATCATGCGCCGTAATTAGATTATCTAACCTCTCCTCGATGTAACTTCTAGACATTGTCAATATTGCAAATAATAATATTAATAACTTTGTCGTCTCAATTATTGATTTAATAATATAACATATTATACGGATGATACTTGTGACAATAATTGAATCAATAATATGAGAGATATGATGCGTGAATTCTTGTAGCAATAATTGAGTATAAGCCGAGTGACTTCTTACATAAGCATCAATAATCAATACCGGTAGTGCTACTATATGCAACCACGCGTAGACATCGTATTTTTTACTACCGGGTAGTTCAACAGTTTTAACGGTAACACTCGCCGTTATTTTTATAAAAAGATAATTTTATCATTTTCTAACTACGACAATACTTCCATTGTGTGGTCCACCAATGATTGTTCCATCGTACGGATATTCCCGACAAAAAGAATATTCTCCGATCAAACGAATATTTTATAACAACTTGCTTACTTCGCAAAAAGTTTCACATATCACCCTTAACTTTAACCTTTTTTCAATTTAACCATTTACGAAATAAAATAATAATTATAAGAAAATTGAATACTTTCATTTCATAAAATTTAGGGTCTTACATTCGCTCCAATTGAAAGATCAGATTAACTTCCCATCCAATAAATTTTGATGATCTGGGGACCTTCATGCCGAAAAGCCGCGAGAGTAGCCTAAGATAGGTTAGCCTCTGATAAACCAAACGCGAAGGGAAGTCTCTTCATACCTTCCCCTTTCAATTACATGTAAATTCAATTACATGTAAATCTCAATGTAATGGAAAATATAAAGGAAGATGTAAATATGCATTCCTTTCCCTATCAAGACCTGTCATGTTATCTTGTCATCAAAACAACTGACATCTGTTTTGCACGAGAACATTAAAACACTCCTAAAACAGACACATTGCATAACATACAACCTCTTCATGTTTACCCAGACTAAACTATGTAGTCTTTTTGTAGGGAAACGATTGGTCCCGTTGCCCGTTTAAAGTTCAAAAAGGCACTAAGCCCACCTTCGGACATGGATACAAGTGCCCAGCCTAATCCTACTCCTATTTCCCGAGAGGAATTCGAAGGATTAAGGAATCAGATAACAGAATTGGCTTTCCTTCTAAAAGAACTAATCAAGCAAACTCAAAGTCCACAAATACCCATCCAAACAGAATCCTTTGCACAGGGAGGAATACAGGGTACGGACAAAGAAGTCCTAATACCTGAGTCTCAGACTAAGAAGTTCAACAAAACCCCTGAAATCATCCATCTTAAAGAAGATCAAGACATTGGTGATATTCGGAAGAAATTCCAACAAATGGAAGAGACCATTCGGTCAATCAAAGGGACTAGAACGCACGAAAGCGTTACCTATTCAGACCTTTGCATCTTCTGTGGGGTTCATTATCCGGACAAATTTAAAGCTCCCAATTTTGAGAAATATGATGGATTGGGAGATCCTTACACTCACTTAAATATATTCATTGGAGAACTCGGATCCTACACCGAGGATGAAAACTGGAGAAGCCAGAGCATGGTATGCTAGATTGGATAACTCCAAAATCCATAGCTGGGAGGAACTAGCCTATACTTTTCTAAATCAATATAGTTTCCAAACTCAAATGGCTCCAGATAGATATCAAATCACCAAAGTTAAAAAATAAAACAATGAGTTATTCAGAGAGTATATCCAAAGATGGAGGCGTCTGGCTGCTTAAGTAATCCCATCCATAACAGAGACTGAGATGGTAATGACTTTCATAGACATTCAAGAAGCTCATTTTATGAGAGGGTTTTAGCAGACATAGGAAAACCATTCTAAGAATGATCAAGCACGGAGAAATGGCAGAAATGGGGATAAAATCTGGGAAGATTCAAGACCTCGTCGCTTTAAAAGTCGTGGCTAAGCATATCCAAGCTGGAAATTATGGGAACAACCCCCGGAGGGTCCATAAGAAAAAAGAAGAGGTTGACTCCTTGGTGCTGTAAGGACAAACTCAAATGAGACAATCAAAACTTGCCCATTCAAAGGAGAAACTATTCCCATTTTCAAGCACAATCCTCAAATCCTCCATTGCCAAAAAGTGGAGAAGTCAGACGTCCAAAAGTGTTCACAACCTTAGGGGACTCATTGGAAAACATATTCAAGCTTATGACAGCGCAGAAGAAAATTGTTCATCTCCTTCCACCAGCCAATCTAAGTGGAAAGAATTTTAATACAAGCAAGAAGTGTGCTTACCATTCTAGAGCTCTGGGTCACGACACCCAAGATTGTTGGGCTCTCAAGCACAAGATCCAGGATTTAATAAACAGTGGTGAGATCGTGGTGACAAAGCCATAAAAAACACATGTTCAAGATAACCCTCTCCCTCAACACAAGGAAGAGGATGTCAACATGATCAACAGAGGGAGTGGAGAAAGTTTCAATTACCTCAAATACATGGGTGGTTTTCCCCAAAATAGCAAAGATAATTCTGATAAATGAGATTATTTAGAGTTCCAATTTATGATAAAACGGGAAATGAATTCTATCAATGAACAGGTCAATCAACTGGCAGAACTGGTGATACACCAGCACCAAGTCACACGAAAGTTGTTCAGTCAAGAGCATGCAAGTCTCTTTTCCCTTATCACAAAAAATCAACAAAAAGCCCAAGAGAATGAATTAAACCTTGGAGAAAAAGCTTGCAAGAAAAGCAAGATCCCAAGCCCGTCGGGACTATGCTAACCAAATGGAGTTCACCCATTTGGGCCACCCAATGGAAGAAATCTTGCAGATACTGATCAATGAAGGAAAGATCACAACACTGCTACCCCCAATCAATCCACGTTCAAAGAGATTTGACACTATCGAGGTCTGTCAATACCACTCCAATACTCATGGTCACAACACAGAAAGTTGTTGGGCACTTCGTCATCTCATCTAAAATATGATTGACAGTGGTGACCTGCAAATGGCAGACAATGACACTGTATTGCCTGAGAGTGTGAAGATATTTCCTCCAGGAACACAGAGATGGAAGGAAGTCATAGTAGTCATATCCTCTCAGGGAGACTTATCTGCAACACCCCTTACAATTCAAGCAATCAAGCTCAAAGGAGTTGAAAAACCTTTGAAGGTGGCTACACCGGAACCACTGGTATTGCCTTTCAAGCCACAGTATCCTATCACCAGCCTGAAGAAAGTCCCATGGAACTATGGGGAGGTTGAAAGATCAACATCAAATACAACTGTTGTGGTATCCAAAGAAAACCCTCTGTATCTCCCTTAACGAGTGATGAGGCCAGTTATCAAATCTAAGGGGAAAGTGCCCAAGGAGAGAATCGAAGAATTCCTCCGTAAGATGGGATATAATGAAGCCAACATTGTGCGAAGCTTGAAAGAAGCACCTCAATAGATATCTATTCTGGACTTGGTATTCTCTTCTGAAGATCATCGGAAGGTCTTAATAAAGATATTGGAAGAAGCCGACTTGCCAAAGATGATGGATGCTGAAAAGTTTCATCATCTAATAGATCACATTTTCAACAACAGTGTGATATCTTTCACAGATGATGACATACCCCCCGAAGGGATGGGTCATTGTAAGCCATTACACATAGCAGTGATATCTTTCGAATATGTGGTTGGAGGTGTGCTAATAGATGGAGGATCTTCCCTGAACATTTGCCTTTATGCCACATTTGAAATAATGTAGATCAATCCTAACCAGATCCAAAGCATTCACATAGTCATAATAGCTTTCGATGGGTCTCGACGTAATGTTGTAGGAGAGGTTGAATTGCTAATGGAAATAGGTCCACTTACCTTCTACATATCCTTTAAAGTGCTCAACATCACTACCAGATATAATTTAGTGTTGGGAAGACCTTGGATCCATATGGCGGAAGCCGTTCCATCCACTCTTCATCAACAGGTCAAGTATACCATTAATGTAATCTGGTCACTGTCAATGCTGAACCAGAGTATCCTGTCCATGTTCAAAGTGATATGCCTCTAATTAGTTTCAATGAAGGAATTGAGCTTATCAGCTTCCAAGTCCTTGAGGTGAACAACACTCACTATCAACCTATCGGGGCTCCAGCTTTGAAACCCAGAGTTTTCGCCAAAGTAATGTCGACTAGTCAAGAAATGATATCCTTAGGTTTCTAACCTGAATAAGGGTTAGGAAAAAATTAGCAAGGAATCAAAATCCCAATTCAAATTCCCAGCCAAACAAGGAAGGCTGGATTAGGCTATTCCTCTGGATCAAGTCACAGGAACCCACACAAGCATACACCGGTTCCTTCATCTACAGTTTTTTTGTTTAACCCTACAGATGCAGATTCTGTACGGCCTCTCAGGAAAATTTCGATTTTCATGGCGGGTATGTTATTTCCTAAGCCCAGACCGGCTAGTGGAAAAGAAGTCCTAATTCCAGACCCAGATATTGAGGAAAGGAATCAGAGATGAAAATAAGATATGAAACTTTCTGGTACATACCGAGGGTATGAACGAGGATATCTCAGATGATGACTGCTCAGAAGATCAGATCCTGATCCCTCGCATCAATAGGGCTAAGGAAAACATTGACCTTGATGTGAACTCAGTCATGGTCATTATCCAAGAGGATGAGGATGACAACTGCCCCTTCATCACAGCTGTCCACCAGGACTTGGCCCTAGGCAATTGGAGCAGCACTTCTTCCATTTGCTGAAAAGGGTAAAAAGGGCAGAAAATCCCTCCGCACTGCTCTGTAAATATCATTAATTGTTTAATTTTATTGCATAGTACTAGCAGTTACTTTTCTCATGCCATGCTAACACTTTGTATAATCAAACAATTTCATATATTAAGTGAAAGCATTTTATTTTCAAGACTCCAGAGTTAGGTTTGTCTAAACTTGTTGATGCCAAATCTTCACAATGACTGCAACTTTGATGTGAAATTGGAATTCGGCTTGATGGAGATTGAGAAAGAGGACTATGAAGTGCCCGGGGAGATCAAAAAATGGGTCAAAAATAAACCCAAACCAAACTTGATCAAACCACCTCTGTCAACCTTGGAACCTCAAAAAATCCTAAACAAATTCAGATTGGCATGGACCTTACCCCAAGCCAAAGGAATGACATGGTTGCTTTATTGACCCAGTTCCAGAATGTGTTTGCATGGTCTCATGAAGACATGATCAGTTTGTCAACTGATATCGTCATTCATTGCATACCCATTAAAGAGGGATTCAATCCAGTTAAACAGAAGCTCGGGCAACTGAAACCTGAGTGGAGTTTGAAAGTCAAAGAAGAAATTGTGAAACAATTTAAAGTTAACATCATCATGCTATCAACCTACCCTGAGTGGCTATCCAACATAGTTCTCGTGCCTAAGCCAGGAGGAAAGGTACAAGTGTGTGTAGATTATCGAGATTTGAACAAATCTTGTCTCAAAGATAATTTCTCGGTACCATTTATCCACATACTCATAGACAACACAGCTCAGTATGGCATGCACTCTTTTGTTGACTACTTTGTTGGGTACCACCAAATCATGGTTGATGAAGAGGATCGGGAGAAGACAACATTCATCACTCCTTGGGAAACCTTTTACTACAGCCGGTTATCATTCGACCTCATCAATACCGGTGCTACCTATCAGTGAACCATGATGACTCTTTTCCATAATTTAATGCTTAAAGAAATAGAAGTCTATGTGGAAGACATCATCGTCAAATCCCGGAGGGAGGAGGACCACATAGACCATCTCAAAAAGCTTTTCAACCAGTTGTGAAAATACAACTTGAAGCTGAATCCGGACAAGTGTGCCTTCGACTTTAAGTCAAGAAAGTTGCTGGGAATTCTAGTGATCCACAAAGCAAATTAAGATAGATCCTGCAAAAATTCAAACCATCACTGAGATGTTCGTGCCCTAGACAGAGAGGGAAATACGAGGATTTCTTGGGAGAATTAATTTCATGAGAAGGTTCATCTCCCAACTCACAGCAACATGTTAACCCATCTTCAAGCTGTTAAGGAAGAACTCCTCCAAGAAATGGAATAAAGAGTGTCAAAAAGCATTCCTTTTCATCAAAGATCAATTGGTCAAAGCTCTTATCTTGGTACCTCCAAGGGATGACATTCCCATGTTTATGTACCTGTCAATTAATGACAATGCCATGAGCTGTATCCTAGGACAAAAATATAATAGAGGTAAAGAAAGATCTATCTATTACCTCAGCAAGAGATTCAGCAGCAGCGAGCACAAGTATACCTAAATTGAAAAGACTTGGTGTGCATTAGCATGGGCCTCCATATGATTACAACATTATCTCCATGGTCACACAACCCATCTCATATCCCACATGGATCCTCTGAAGTTCATATTCAGCAAACCCATATTAAATTGCCAACAGTCCAAATGGCAGTTGATCCTCCAATAATTCGACATCATCTACGTGATCAAAAGTATATCAAAGGTAAAGTAATTGCGGATCAACTGGCCGCAGCACCATCAGGGGATTTCAAACCCTTGGAAATATATTTTCCCGATGAAGGGGTAATGACAATTCAACAAAACCATCAGAAGGATACAGTCCGAGCGTTGAAAATGTACTTTGATGGAGCTGTAAACATGGATGGTGCCGGAGCAGGGGAAGTTCTGGTGTCTACTTTGGGAAAATAGTATCCAATTGCTATCAAGTTGTAGTTTGTCAGCACCAATAACACAGCTGAATACGAAGGTTGTATAATATGGTTGAAACTGGCCCAATCCATGGGTGTTAAACGGTTAAATGTCTTTAGAGATTTTGAGCTGGTAATCAAATAAACCATAGGGGTCCACCATGAAGTCAACCAAAACCTAGCCCTTTATTATCATCCGAGGATGATACTCTATTATAAATTATAATAATTCCATAACCCATACTATAAGCTGACCCGAAACCTCTGGTTTTCCCAACATCTTTTTTAATGGTTGATCCGTGTATACTACTATTAACCGACCCTAGAAGTACTGCTGAAGCTTCCTACTTTTTATCATCAGTGCATAGGCAAACTTCTCAAGGTTCGGATACCTTGTCTCTTTATCCCTAAGGGCATGATTTATATAGTAAATTGGGTGCTTCTTACCCTCGATCTTCGGCACCAAAACTGCGCCTACCGCCAAAGAACTTGCAGCTAAATACACATACAAAGGCTCAGCAGGAACTGTTTTCACCAACAAAAGGGTTGAAGGTCTCATTCGAGTACTGTCGGATCTGAGATAACGACTCGGTGGGCTTTTCTCTCCTTTTATTACTGCCAAATCGCGCATGGAATTTGTCGCAGAGCCCTTCCATGATGACACTGAGTTCTGGGCAAGAGTCATCATCCACTACTGATCAGGGTCATCATAAACATCTGATACTTGACAGACTTCAAGTAATCATAGTAGTCCATTAGGCGATCATAGGCCTGACAATGCTCATAAGGGTCCCCCGAACCATCATAACTTTTCGTGTGAGGGGGCTTCTTGTTTGGATCTGCCTTCTTCTGCATAATCTCTAAAGAGAAGTGTGACGAGGACTTTACTAGGGTCACACTATTTGGATTTTCCCTTTCCTGTTTGACCTCGGCTAACTGTTTCTCCAGTTCGGCCAACTTCTTAGACAACTCCTCTGTTTCGCTTCTTTGGGGAGAAGGATTCCTTCGGCCCCTCTTTTTATCCGGAGATGCATTTTGCCTCAGACAAGCCACCTATCACCTGCTATCAGAACTCGTCGCTCTGGATTGGCTCCGTCTAATGCTTCCAATGTGACGAGGGCCATTCGAAAGATGAGTCCTAGAGTGTTCCTCTAGCAATCAACCCCTCGATCGACTCATACGACTACTCCTATCCCAAGAGCGAATCCGAAGCATGCCCTCAATTTTTCTAACACTGTCCAGGCTATGAGTCATGGACTGAACCTCTGGTGACCGACCCCACCTTCGGCTGTGACTGGAAGTGTCATCCTCATTTCCAGTAATTAGAAGCTTCATCTGCTGATCGATCTCCTTTCGTTGCGCCAGTAGAGCCCTTAAAGCATCATCGATCACCTGGGATTTTTTGGATAAGATCAGCCTCCTTTCATCATGACCATCATCGTGGGGTCGTGTTCGGGATGACGCATCCTCAACACGAGCCCCATGGCCAGCATTTTTGCTGATAGTTAAGAAGAGTCTCTGCTGACGTCACCCCTGTCCAAGTCACCGTGTCCCACTGAACGACCTTGGGACTTTGACTGTCCCAATCGATCTTTAACTAATCCTCTTTGCCGAATGGATCCATCTGCTATGGATTTTCCAACTCCTGAAACTGTCTTATTGTTCACCATGGATCCACTTGGCAAATTCTCAATGATGATTAAAAATCAACACTAGAAGCCCTCCTTCTAGCGCCAATGTTAACGTCAAGATTCATCCACGCACCCCAATCACCAAAAGCGCGTCCAATCCTGTATAAAAATGGTAAGCACACCAAAAGCTTGACGGATTGGGCCGCCGAGGGATAGCTCCAATGTGAGAATAAGTACAGGCTGAACAAGGTTTAACAATGGAGGCAAAAAGCTGAGTACTGAAAAATAATAATGAGTTGTATGTGTACCTTAGAATCTGTGTAAAGCCTTGTATTTATAGTGATCTTACCACCTACTCCCGTATTGGATTAAGGTTCCTCATTAGGTATAATTCCCTAATGGGATTGTATAAAATCCCCTAAAATAAGGAAGTTGATTTAAACCCCATCACTTCCTCCTGGATTTAGAAACCAAGTATAATTAGGAATCTTTGATTCCTTAAAATACTCCAACTATCAAAACAGAATCCTACATGGATTCAAACCCCATGTGGACTGCAACCCACCATGCAAACCGGACCTGATGTATCGTGGCCCAACAATATGTAATTTAATATTTACCCAGATTATTTTTATACTTCGTGTATATAGTTGGAATTAAATGTCTTACTTTCTCACTCCCTTAATATAATTCGTTTTAGAGTTGTGCATAAGTATTAAAAAAATGATTGTATAGTATTAAATATAATATCAATTATCTATATTATTCTTGTATTTAAAAAAGAAAGTGTTATTTATTAGACAGAAAATAGTGAGAGAACCAAAGTTATATTTAATACTTGGGGTAATATTAAAAACTAAGCAATTAATACTTTCTTGAAATTCTCAAACGACAAAAAACATTTCTCTAAAACAACTTATATTAAGGGACGGACGAAATATTTTGCAAATATGTTGCATTAATGGTTACGATGAGAAAGAAAATGAAATTGCCTTTTCTGTAAATATTTATAATAGCATGGACATTATGAGAACTTAAAATTTCACCTATACTGAAGACTCCATGACAAGCTTGCGTGAGGTGGTCGTTTCCCGGATAGTTTCAAGCAAAATCGTAGGATTGATGAATCACTCGTAAAACCTTAACCATACCCCTCGCTTATATGTAAGCGGTAATTTTGATACAATTGCTCACGCTAGGAAATCTGCGTTGAATGGACACCAACAACATATTGAAGTGGTAATCTTGGTAAAATCGATGATTAATGCGGTAGAAAATGCCACAAACAACAATGTATTGTTATATGATAAGTCAAACTTGAATATAAAAAAAATAAGAAAGTAACAATTAGGAATTCTTCAAAGAACCAAAATTGGAGAATAATCTCACAAGAATATGATAAAATCTGAATTGTATTGAATGTTGTATGAATTACATTCATAAATCTTATTTATACTAACTACGAAACCCTAAAATCCCACAAGAATATAACAAGTAATTTATAATCGAACTATAATCCAAAAGTAACCAAATTACAATAGGAATTTGAAAATAAACTCTTTTTTATTTACACATCAACTGAACTATAACCTACTCAAGGTGTCATGTCATCAATTTTTAACGTAACGGGTCCAATTGAATGGAAATAAAAAAAATAGTTTAATCATCTAATTGACAAAATTGAAAGGTATATTACCAAAGTGAAATAAGGCCCATAATTGTAACGCCCCCAAACTCGATGTATCTTCAAACTCGACTACCAAAATAGAATCCTTGATTACTTAAATTACTCCAACTACCAAAATTGAATCCCGCATGGAGTCAAACCTCATGTGGACTGCAGCCCAACATACAAATTGGGTGCAAAATATCATGGCCCAACAAATGTAAAATATGGGCACAAGAATTTACGTGAAAACTAAATTGGAAAAACACTACGGAGAGAATATATCATTAAAATATAAAATGTGGGCACAAAAATTTACACTATATTTCTCGTCAAATGATCTACATATATCATTAAGGTCGAACATATCAATTATTCAAATATTGACCTCAAATATTGGTTTACTTTAGCTTATCTTAGCTTATTTCACAATTTACGATGTTTGGGTTTTATATCTCGCACAACGTACTTAACTTTATACACCTCGGTATATTTCTCTTTTAACTCCGTTCATAGTTTATACCTTAATTCAAAATTCCCATGATGCTTATCTATATTAATAAGATAGAAATCATTTTGAATTTGGGCGGGAAAGCATAAGGACAGTTCATATTCATTCTAATTGATTTGGGTGGGAAAGGGTGGTGGGAGAGGAAAGAGGAGAGAGAGGAAATGAAAGTGAGATTGTTGAAACGGAGAGAGAGGGAGGATTTCGTTACGTCGTGCCTTCAGGCACGAAAAATTACTAATGTTTTATATAGCTCGGTACAACGTAACATAACATTGTCTGACTACTCGACTTTTGGAAACCAATACACATTTGTTTACTTCCCGCTTAGCCTAAATCATAATTTAGAATTACATATTAAAGTGTTTCCATGACTTTATTAATTCCATTTCATTTCATAACATTCGCGTTTTAAGATTTAATCAATACGTTCAACCTTTAACTCTCCATTTCAGGCTTCAAGTATAAAGCAGACAACTTAACCTGTCTATTTTAGCTTTAAACTCCCTATCTGTCAATCCAGACATGTTACTAGCCCATCTGTATTAGCTTTAAGCTCTCTGTCTGTCAATTCAGACAGGTTACTAGGTCGTCTACATTAGCTCAAAACCCCTATATGAAAACGAAACAGATGGGTTTTCCTCTTTATTGACGTATCCACTTTGCATCATCATAACTTGACCCTCCGTTATTGGAATGAGTCTTTTCTTGAGCCATATTCTATCGCTCAAAATTGTTTAAAATTTTTCCCGAACGGATTATCATTTATAATCATCTAACAAGTTGAAATATTGACTCAAAAGACCCGAAACAGTTTTCCATATTTTGGCAGTTTTGACTAGCCTCCTTTCGAAAGGCATAACTCCCACTTCCGAACTCGAAATTAGACCAATCATACGTCTAGGGACTTGTTATTTAGCTTACTAAATAACCCCTAAAACGGAAAAAGTTTTCAGCAAACAATTTGGAACAGAAAACTGCTCAAGGGTCAGGGGTTACATTAATTCTGTTTTTAACTTTTTAATTAGTTTTACTTAAAAATTCTTCATACTTTCGTTACAAAAGCTTTTAATTTTGTTTTAATTGGGTGATATTCTTAACTCATAAGATCATAATATAACATCATAGAACTAAATTTTTAGATTTGGTTTTTTCATCTTTTATGCTTGGGTTGATCATTTTCTTTCATTATTACATGGTTTGATCATATAATCTACTTCATACCCTCCTCCTTATCATTTTGAATCCATCATGATCCCCATAAAAAATAATAACAATAACAATCAAAATATAATAAAAACTTAGAAGAAAAGATGAATATACTAGAGTTTTTCACAAGTTACCTTCTTGTTCTTTCTTCTTCTTCTTGATCTTCATTTTATTTAGCTAGATAATTCCAAGCTTGCTACCTTCTTCTCTTCTCCGTACCTTCTCTCTCTCTCTCAATGATTTAGCAAATGAAATAGTAGATATCCAAGGGGGGTGTTATAAAATTATACATAGTGTGTAGATGTCTAGATATATTCCTACCCATGTCTAGATACATTCCTACCCCTCTCTATTGTAGTAACCTTTGAGCTTTGAAACTCTCATATCCTTTAAGTTTTGAAACTCCTATGACTTATGAGTTTTGAAACTTCCAAGTATTTATGTACATGTGCTTATAAATACAAGTATTATCAAGAGGATGGTAGGGATATGAAAATACAATGAGAATGTTCTCTCTTTTCTACTAATCATCATTGTTCTTAATATTTAGTATAATCTTTTATAACACGTTATCAACACGAAGCTCTACCCAATTTTGAAAAAAGGAGTTCTCTCAACTCAATGTAAGTATTATTTCATTATAATTAAATTTAATCATATATATATATATATGATATAGTAGTGTAATATGGTCCTAGATTAATAATGCATGTTTTACATACACAAGTTACAAGAGTAGATAGGTAGTCATCAAATTCAAACCACTAAAGACAAATATTTTTATTATTTTATCTATAGCTATTATCATTACTAGTCATGGCTCACAATTATTCAGCATAAGTCACATGGATGATTATAGTCTTTAGTTTTATTATTGCTTTCTATATCAATATATGTCTAATGATCTTTTGATATATTTATTTTTTTGCATGGTAGGATATTTGATATATTTCTAATTATCTTTTGATATATTTTTGTATGAAGTTACAATGATAAATATGCTTAGTAGTATTGGTTTGTTATTTAGTTTTAGTGGACAAATTTAGTTTCGCGTTTTACTGCATTTCTATAAATTGTTTCATTACAATTAAATATGAACATATATAATTATTTAATTTGGTGGGTAATATGTTTAGTTATTTAATATTTAAATCTTATAAATTTGAATTTGTTGCTCTTGATTTATATCGAGCAAGAATTATTTGTCATGTACTCTTAATGATGAGATTCATTTAAAGGCAAAGAACCTTGGAGATACAATTAAAGTTGGCAATCATGGATCCCTCCAGGATCATGCAAAATTAATGATTTTTATTCACTATCATCTCCATGAAAAATAAAAATATGAGTAAATTATTGTTAAAGACTCACTTGTCTTATGAAATGATTTTAAAGGAAAGATATGAGAATCAAAAATTTGTAATCCTCCCAAAAGCTCGTTATAACTGGTTGCACCTGAAGTTGCAAGATTTTAAAAGTGTTGAGTAAGAACAAGTCTACATTTTTTTTTTAAATAATCTCACTATTAAAATTATGTGAAAAAAACACTGGTGAAGACATGTTAGAGAAAATATTTATATTTCATGCCTCGAATATGCTCCTGCAGCAGCAATATCGAGAGCGTAAGTTCACAAAATATTTCCTGAAGCGATAAAGGAAACTATGTTCCCAGAAGTGATATTATGTCTTCTTGGCTGTACAAAATAGTGAGTTTTTAAAAAAACCAACCATCTTCGCCCGACCAATTCTACTACATTCCCTGAAGTGAATGGAATCTCATTTCATAATTATAGAGGAAATTGTGGTTGTGGTTGTGGTAGTGGGCGTGAAAAGAACAATCAATATAGAAAAGGAAATGTACATGTCGTACTTCTAAACATTTGGTAGATTTGTACCAAGACTCCATAAAAGAAAAGGAAATGGAATTGAAATAAACTTTATTAATCATAATGATCCTGAAGATCCCATGAATTATTTTGACTTTTCAAATGGAGTGGATATAATTAATTTTGATATCTATGATTTCCTTGACGATGTTGATAGAAATGTTCATATCAATTAATTATTTTTATTTCATTGTATTATGACATTATAATAAGTATTTTTATTATATATTTTATTTATGTTTCAAGTAATAAAGTTAAATTTATGTTTTTGCATATATAAAGATGTATAGGCCAGAAGCTCATCAAACTTAATTAAAGGCTCTGGAAGAGCGATTATTCATCAAACTTGATTAAAGTCTCTGGAAGAGGGATTATAATGTTGTCAAAGGGCACAAAAACTTTGTATGATGATTCTTTATATTCTTTTGAGGCAAGCAGAAATTTTCTCAGGTTTAAATATATACGTTATAATGGTTATTATATTGAAAGCAATAACGAAGATAGTGAAGAATTTCTTTATATTACTTCAATAGTATCATGCTAGAAGCTCATATTAGAAAAACTGTCTATTTTCTCTTCTAGGTTATATTATACTAAAATAAGAATAGTTGAAACAAATGTTGTAATACACCAGAAGTGTGCAATACACCAAAAGTGTTCGGATCCAAATGTTTTTATGATTTAACATGATCATCTAGGATCAATAATGACGCGTTGAATTATTGAAAACTCCCATAAAAATCCCTTAAAGAACCAGAAGATTCCTTTACATATAGATTATATCAAAGTAAATTAACTACTAAACCATCACATTTAATTATTGTTATTTAGTGTTTATCTTTCTAAGAAAGAATTCAGAGTGATATATGTGGACCAATACACCCACATTGTGGTATATTCAAGTATTTTATATTTTTACTTGATGCATTAACCCGATGGTTATATTTATGTTAAACATCCTATTGCACATACGCATACTCAAAATGGTGTAGCTGAATCACTTATCAAGAGACTTCAATATATTGCCTGACCTTTGATTATGAAATCAAAATTACCTGTTTATGCTTAGGGTCATGCTATTTTACATGATGCATCATAACCTTAACATGTGATATTTTTTTTAAAAGCACGTTTCGAGGATTGTCCTTGTTAATGAAACAGTCTTTCCACCATTAGGGGGAGAAAAGTCGATGCTTAAAGCACGACGTGAGATCGTTGCTTGAAGCACGACAGGAGATTAATTGAAATATTTCAATGTTATTAATCTTGATACTCATACAAATTAATATGAACTAGAAGTTCAAAGGATTATTCATTTGCAATGAATAGCAAATCAATTACTAGAATTATTCACCGATAATAAGAAAATAGTGATACCTCAAATTCTAGCTACTAATACTCTAGCTGGGACTGAAGTCCCTATAGGACAATCAATTAATACAGCAGAAAATTGAATCAAAGTCACACCTGAAACGTGGAAGACTGATCGGTGTTAAAGATAAAATTCCCCTGAAGAAGAAAGTACAAGAAAAACAAGTTGCAGCCTATAAAGAGACTATACCTATGAAACAGGCTACAAAAAATTATTGATCTATCCAAAACTTATGAACAAAAATCTCCTGTAAATAAAACTCTTGAAGAGTTATCCCCTAAAGAGGATGAGTTATCTCCTGAAGAGGATCAGGTACAAATAACGAGATCTCGATACATTATGTATATACAGGAGACGGATATATTGGATAGAAATAAAATTATTGTCGACAACATATTTTCATATCAAGTTGTTCTTGATATTACTAGAAGTAATGATCATGAATATGAACCATAAATCGTTGATGAATGTAGAAATGTTTGGCCAATGTAGAAAGAGGCGATTTAAGAAGAATTAAATTCACAAGTAAATGTGAAGTTTTTGAACCTGTAGTCCAAACACCTAAAGGTGTAATGCATGTTGGATACAAATGGGTATTTTTACATAAACGAAATGAGAAAAATGAAATTATAATGTACAAAGCGCGACTTATAGCACAAGACTTGTAGCACAAGATGCAATTACATTTAGATTTTTAATTAGCTTGGTAGCAAAAAAAATTTTGGATATGCGATTAATGGATGTTGTTACAACATATTTGTATGGATTATTAGATAATGATATATATATATATATATATATATATATATATATGAAAATATCTAAAGTATATAAAATTCTTGAAGCATATAATTCTATATCTCGAAGTATGTATTCTATCAACCTACAAAGATCTTTATATGGGTTAAAACAATCCAGATGCATATTGTGGTATAATCGTCTTAGTGGATATCTTTTGAAAGAAGGATTTGAGAATAATCTAATTTGTGCATGTATTTTTACCAAAAGATCAGAATCTGGATTTACTATTATTACTGTATTTATTGATGAAAGATCTTGCTGCAAAAGAGTTGACAAAAATAAAAAAAAATTAAGATGAAAGATATTGGTAAGAATTTTTTTTTATCTTGGCCTACAACACTACAAAAAAATAGACATTTGGCAACAATTTTTCGAGCAACGACTTTATAAAACGACATTTTCCAAAAATGCATGTTTAGCAATGAAATTTGTCATTCGTTGCAATTTATGAAAAACTTTCATTTTTCGTAACGAAATTCATAAGTCGTTGAAAAAATTCGTTGCCAAATCATTGGCGGAAAAAAAAACACACTGCCTATTTACTTTTTTGTTGCCGATGAGATTTCTCCTCATCGTCGGCAACGAAAAAAAAATTGTTGCTATATTTTGTTGCCTAATATAGGCCACGTACATTCATTGGCAACAATTTTTTTGTTGCGTATTTAATACATTTTTTTGCAACGACTAGTAAATTGTTGCCCAAAATTAAGACAAACCCAATAAGCATGCCTCTTTTTTCCCCCTCAAAACGCATCATTTTTCATTTAAAATTTTTTATTTATTTGGACACAATTTTATACAGTGAAATGTTTCACTCCGTCCGTCTCAAAATAAATGCCCAGTTTTATTTTTTTTAAATTTATAATTTTTGAAATTAAAATTGAGCACATATAGATATGTTTTATAATTTACAAAAATTAAAGTTTGTAGTTAATTAGATGTAGTTTATAATGATCATATTCTCACACTTATAATTTTGAAAAAAATATAATTAATTTCTAAAATAATTATATGATTTTTTCTTGTAACTCGTTATTTTACATATATACTTTTTGACAAGGTATGGGCAAGTAATCGAAATCGCTCCCCAAATTGTACCAAAAATTGACCAAACTATACCGATTAAGTCGCGCTAATGGTTCCGGCATAGACCAATTAAGTTGCACCAATGGTGTGTAAGCTCTTTTTTAACTCCCCTTTTTCAAATTCTCATTTTTCTTGACTTGTAAATTTTTTTATAATCAAATATTAATTTCTCTTTATATCTTGAATTAGAGGGTGTTTGACAATGACTTATAAGTTGGTCAAACTAAGTTATAAGTCATTTGTTATTATTTAGTGTTTGACAATAACTTAAATTTTAACTTTTTTTGACTTATAAGTCATTATTAAATTTTTTTCATGTTTCATGTATATATTTTTATGTATTAGATAAATTTTACTACCATATATATATATATATATATATATATATATAGATGATAATAGAATTTATTTAATACACAAAAAATATTCATATAAGAAGCAAAAATATCACAGCTAGGTTTCGAACCTAAGACCTATGAGTTATTGGGCCATTAAGCTACCACTGAGTCATTCTAATTTATTAGTTAACTAAACTACCGCCATAACTTGTAGCGGTAGACAATGTAGCACATGAGTAAATGAGGGGCAAATGAGTAATTTCTCATGTCGCTACAACTTGTAGCGGCAGGGAGAAATCCATTTCAATCCGTGTCATCCAATGTTGTGATCAACGGTATAGATTATGGTTGTTGAAATAGTAACCGTGACAACCAATTGTCAAACATGTTAGCTTCGAGCCTCCGACACAAATAAACTCAACCTCATCAAACCTGATTACTATATCTATGCTTTCCAACGTTTCCTATTTCTAGATAGAAGTCATATATACTTACAAGTACTCCCTCACTCCGAGAATGAAAGTGATGATTAATTTTATGCGAATTTAAAAAAAATGTCAAATGATAAAATTATTTATATTTAAATTCTCATCTAATTGCATATTTTTCTATACATGACTAGTGATATTATATAAATATTTATAAATAATAAAAATATGATATTTAATACTAAGGATATTACGCACAAATTATTGTAAAAAAAATAGATTATTTAATATAAGTAAATATTTAACTTGAGATTACATAAAATAATAAGAACTTTTATTCTTAGGCAGACGGAGATAACTTAAATCATGAACATATTTTTAAGTCCAAAAGAAAATATAAAAAGAAGAATAGTAATGGTATACCCTTAGCTATTCCTAGTTCTCCTTTTTACCTTTTTTCCAAATATATTATAAAATTAAATTATAATATTATCGATTCTAAGAGAAAACATAAAAGATGAAGAAAAATTTATTATATTTTATGAACTAAAATAGAATAAAATTATTTTAAAATGACTTATAAGTCATTCCTAATAAGTTAGTTTGACCCGTATTAATGTAATATCAAATTTATCCCTATTTTATTTAATTTTTTTAAAAAAAACGAATTTGTAAAAAAGAGAGTAAGATGCAACGTCACTTTAATTGGCGTTAGAATTTTTATTTTCATTTTTTTATAGCTGAAGTCTTATATACTCCTTCATTTCCAACGCCGATGACAGAGAATAAACATAAAAAAATATTGATGTTTGTAAACAAGTACAAGAGATCAAAGAAATTAAAAAAGAGAGAGATTCCAACGTCAGTTAAAGTGATGTTACATCTTACTCTTCTTTTTTACAAATTTGCTTTATAAAAAAATTTAAAAAAAGTTACAATGCCGGTTAGTTTGGCATTGGATCACATTTTTATTTTTTTTCAAATTTCTTTAAAAAGTAAAATTGTTTTAAAAAAAATTAGGATAATTTTTTTAAAATTCGTTTTTAAAAAAAATATTTTTTAAAGTAGCGTTGGTTGCCTTTCTGATTTTTAGCCAAAAAAGAATTGTTGACTTGTTAATATTCTAAACCTTGTTGTTTTGATGATGACTTGATATAATGGACTAATTTGTTTATTGTGAAATTTAAGGAAGTTGATGAAAGGATTATTGTCAAAAGACTTTGAAGATTTGAGTCTTAAGAAAAATATGTAAGGTCATTGCAAATATTTAATTTTTCAATACAAGGCTCTAGGACATTTTATGTGTGCATTAAAATGTGATTAAATATTTTATGCATGCCTAAGAATTTATATGTTATGCTAACTGTTATTACATGATTTATTTTAGTTGGTTAGTATTTATATATTATGCATGCTTAAAATAAAAAGTTGAAAAATTATTGTCTGAATTATATTTGCCATGTGTTATGAAATTTTAAGAGTTTTGTTTTTATAAATATTTGTATAACACGTGTGCATCAAATTTCTTGGAAACCTAAAAGGTGTTGGTAACTTAAAAGTGGTGGCGACAGAGATATGATGTTAGACCCCGAATTTTATGAAATGAAAGTATTCAATTTTTTTATAATTATTATTTTATTTAGTAAATTGTTAAATTGATAAAAGGTTAAAGTTAAGGGTGATATTTGAAAATTTTGCAAGTAAGCAAGTTGATATAAAATATTCGGTGTGTCGGGGAATATTCGTTTGGTCGAGGAATATTCTTTCGCTTGGGAATATTCGTTCGATTTACACCATTATTAGTGGACCCTATAACTCTTAATAACGATTGAGTTAGAAAATGACAGAAATAACTTTTTATAAAAATAACGGCAAAAGTCTTACCGTTAAACTGTTGAAATACCCGGTGGTAAAAATATAGTAATACATGTGGTTGCATAGTAGTACACGGTATTGATTATTGATGTTTACGTAAGAAGCCACTTAGTTTACTCAATTATTGCTACAGTAATTGTTGCATAGTATCTCATATTATTTGATTCAATTATTGTCATACTATCATCTGCATAATATTTTATATTATTAAATCAATAATTGAGAAAACACATTTATTCATATAATTATTTACATTATTGATAATGTCTAGAAAGTTCTGTCGAGGAAAGAGGTTTGGTCACCTAATTGCGCGCCAATAAGGAGAAATCTTTATCGGAAAGCCCCCTCTTTCCTGGGAATGATATGGTTGTTAAATATTGTGAGTTATAATATTAATGATGAATAATTGTTGAAATATTAAAAATGTGTTTATTAAGGATAAGTGAATTACAAAAGTTAAAGGGAAATAATGCAAACTTAGAAAACTTTAGGGGTACTAAAGTGTAATAAGTTAAATCAATATGGACCATTGGTGGTGATTTTAATAGTAAATCAATATGGACCGTCGATGGTAGTTTTAATAGTAAATCAATCTGGACCGTCGATGTTGGTTTTAATAGTAAATCAATCTGGACCATCGGTGGTGGTTTTAATAGTAAATCAATCTGGACCGTCGGTGGTGGTTTTAAAATTAAATCAATCTAGACCGTCGGTGGTGGTTTTAAAAGTAAATCAATCTGGATCGTCGGTGGTGGTTTTAAAAGTAATCAATATGGATCGTCCGTTCTAATAATAAATCAATCTGGACCATTCATGAATTAGTTACTATTTAGTCATTTCTCTTATAAATAGAAGCTTAATTCTTCTTTCATTTTCATCAATTCACTAAGATTCACAAGAGAAGCTATAGAGAGAGAAACTATAGAGAGAAAGAAGAAGAGTATTCTGCTACTTCACTATTGCCGTATCCGGTCTTCTACTAAGGTAAGGGACGTTATTTCTTATTTGTAAGGGATGTTATTTTCGTTTGGTAAGGGATATTATTTGTTGTATTCGTAAGGAATACTATTTTTTGTATTCATCCTTTAATCTGTGGGAATAATCAGTCTACGAGGATTACGTACCACATGATAGATGAAAATCCGTTTGCAGTTTCGTATGTTATTTCTTTTCATATTCTTAAATCTAAACTTACTATGGTAAGTATTGCTTCTATAATCCTTGAAATTATTGGAATATCCTTGAGTTTTTCACTTCATCTAGTATCATTTTATTAGAATATTGATCTGAACTCTCTTATTAAATATCAATATTTTCACTAGGGTACTATTCATGGGTTACTATTCACCCGGTTACTATTCACTAAAATATTGGGTACTATTCATGAGTTACTATGCATAGGTTACTATTTACCCAGTTACTATTCACTATAATATTATTCACTCGGGTATTTAGGGCACTTTTTATGTCGGGGTACTATTCACGAGTTACTATTCATGGGTTACTATTCACCCAGTTACTATTCATTCAAATATTGTTCACTCGGGTATTTGGGGCACTTTTCATGTCGGGATACTATTCACGGGGTACTATTCTCGAAGTACTATTCACAGGGTACTATTCACGGGGTACTATTCACCTAAAAATTTATTTCTTTTCTATCCAAATTATTTTTGATACATGGATATTATTCTTGAATTTTACTCCACAAAGCAGTATCATGTTGGCAATTTGGATATTTTTAAACTCTGGATAAATTTAAAGTCTTTAATATTTATCCTTGCTTTCATTTGATTAATGTTTATATCATTGTCATCATCATGCTTATATTGTGATGAAAGTCATCTTCGGCCAAGGGTGCAAAGATGGACTGTTGATTATTGGTTTTACAGTTGTATATCTTTGGCTTACGTGCAAAGATGAACTGTTGATTGATAGCTTTGGCCCGTAGAGCAAAGATGGACAGGTGTATGACATGATTATGACCACTGGTGATACTAACGAATATCCTTGGCCCGTAGTGCATGGATAATTCCATGATGTGATTGGCAGGATCATGACCATTAGTTAACAGTTGTATGTCTTTGGCCGTAGTGCACTGACAGACAATTGATTGGTATGATCATGACCATTGGTTTTATAGTTGAATATCCTTGGTCCGTAGTGCAAATATAGACAACTGATTGATATGATCATTGTTATTATATTTGAATATCTTTAGCCTTTGGGGTAATGATATTGAGTAAACGCTATTAAGCCTTTGTGGCAAGGAGAAACTGTTGATTTACCTGATTATAAATATGAATTGTGAGTTTAGTTATAATCTTTAGTGGTTCAGGTGAAGACAGGTGATGCAAGTTCTCTTTGTCTTGGGTACAACAAAAAAACTGTTGATGAGTATTATAGGAATGAAATATTAACGATGAACTTTTAATTTGAGGAGATAGTAGACATTATGTTCTACTTGACTCTTCTAATGAATTGTTGATTCCACTGCAATTATGGTTGAAAACTTTTATTATCTACCATATGTTCTAAATCTTTGACTTATTCTGATGAAGGCTATTGATAAATGAATTATCTTAGTCATAATATTCTTTATTGGGCTATTTGTGTTCACCCTTTTGCTTCACAATTCCTTTCAGGTAATAAGAGTGTAGCTGGGTCGAGCGGGGATAATAGGGGAATAGTGTGATGGTCTGAGACTGTCGAAGTTTCTCAATACATTATAAAATGGCATGACATGCAATATATAATTGTATTGAGGTCCTAAGATGTGTGTGTCATATTTTATACGTCACTTAATAATTAATTTTGGTGAACAATAATAGGGTGATGAGAACCCGACTTTGAAAGCGTCAAAAGTGCACCTCATTAGAATGAACAGGATAGTAATCTTCAAGTTCTTCTTTGGGGTCTTAAAATATTTGTTGCTGTATTTTATATGGCATTATAATAATTTGAGTTTGATATCGCCTACTACGAGACAATATTGTATTAAAACTCATACTTTATGTGTTGTCGCACTCGCATCATACGCTTCAACAATTATTAATATAAATTAAGTTTATATTTGATTTCTGTAATGTGATATCTGGCGACTCAAAATGGATCGTGTGGACCTATTTTGGGGGCGTCACATATGATTACTTGGATTGCATGAATCTTGGAAATATAAGATAATCATTATCGTGGAAAATGGTTTACACTATTTCATTTTTTAATTACCAAACTAACACTTCATTATCTGTTCAAGTTTGAAGAGTCAATAATATTCATAAGGTGGCAGTTATTATGGACTATTTGAGTTTTACATGAAACCTATTTATGGGCTATCTTTGACATAGTCTATATATTTTAAGAATTGTTTACAACAAAAATAAAAACGTTACCTATCTTTGGGAATTTTGTTGGCAACGTAAATAATTCAACGGAACTGTTTTATGGAGCAACGGTAATAAATTGGGTTATAAAAAGAACTGATATCAGTGACAAATACACGACACTTGAACTAATATTTTGCACTTATATACTTGAAGAGCTATTAAATTATTCCCGGTGCAAATTTCTGAGCTGTTGTGCAATTTATATTCATATTATTCTCAGCAAATTTCGGAAACATAATATTGGTGATATCTCTCTCTTTTACTACTTGATCATTGCATTCATTAGTTGAGCCTTGCATTGTTAAATTGTTTATTTACTTTGATCATTAGACCTCTATATTTGTAATCTTATAATTTTTAGACTAAGTGTTGTCTAAAGGAATTTAATCCAAGTGGATTAAGATTTGTTTACAAACAGGTTCAAGGAAACATAGGTGCTTAAGGGGTGCATTGGTGCACAAGGAGCAAGTGTGCTCAAGAGAATTATTGTAATTCAAATTTGATAGAATTCGTTTTGTAACAAGGGTCATTTTAAAGAAATAAAGTGAGTCTCTAATACTAGTTGGTATTGGACGTGGACTAGGCTATTATTATAGAGGGTAATAGATGAACCACGTAAAAAATCTTGGTGTTGATTTTATTGATTGCTTTACTATTTCTCAAGATAGATAATTTTCTTAATAATCAAAATTTAAATATTTGCTTCATCTTGAGATAATTTGTTAACACCAAGTATTCTATTTGACTTATAAATTCACCAAAATATTTTCTTAAACAAAAAGTCAATTCGACAAACCATATTCATTCAGCAAGCTGCATTCATCAAAATAGTAGGCTGAATTAAGTAGTTTGGTTTAAAGTACAAAAATTGGTCATTGATTGCTCCCACACTTATTCAATCCCCCCTTTCTAAGTGTGCCTTATATGAATTTCATTTGGTATCAGAGCTTGGCTCTACTTAATTGGTCTTAAAGGTGACTTATAGGGAAAGATTCTGACATAGCACAGTTCGGGAACAACAATCAAGAAGGTCAATCAACCAATAGACCTCCTTTGTTGTATGGAACAGAAAATTACAACTTCTGGAAATTTTGAAAGAGGATCTACCTTAAAAGAGATCCTTGGGAATGGTGGGTTATGGAGAATGGACCAGTTATTCCAAGGAAAGATGACGGTACTCCAAAGACTTTGATAGAGATGGACTCAACTGAAACTTTCATGGTTTCCTATGTTTCAAGGGCTATGAACACACTACTTAGTGGTATGGTACAATCCGAGATTGACAAAGTTTCCACATGCAACATAGCTAAGGAAATTTGGGACACTCTAGTGGTGACCTATGAAGGAACATCCAAAGTTCGAGAAGTTAAACTAAGTATGCTCATGCACGATTATAAAATGTTCAAACTCGAGAAAGATGAAACTATAAAGATGGCTCAAGCAAGATTCCTTGTTCTTCTGAACTTTTTAAAGCTACTTGACAAATCCATTCCACAAAGTGAGATTAACCGTAAGTTACTTCGGGCTATGCCCAAGAGGTTTGCTTCTAAAATCACTACTCTTCAAGATTCCTCTACTATTTCAACTATGGATACACTAACTATTTTCGGTGAACTTGAGGAATATGAACATCAGTTAAAGAGGTACAATGATGAGGAGGAAACTCCTCGTAGAAAGGTTTTAGCTTTTATTGTAGGAAATGAAGAAGAACTTGATGATGATTCGGATGAAGAGATAGCCATGATATCAAGGAGACTCAAAGCACTTTTACAAAGGAAGAATAAACCGAAGAATACCTTCAACTCGAATAAAGCCAAAGGAAAGTAAACCAAGGAGACGTGTTTTGAATGTGGACGTCCAGGGCACTTCAAGAAGAACTTTTTTCAACTAAAGAACAAAGGAAAAACTGGCTTCAAGGATAATAAGAGAAACAAGGCACTGGTCACTTGGAGTGATGAAGAAGAATCTGAAGTTGAGGTCGACACCAAGGATGAGATAGCTCAAGTATGCTTCATGAGAATAGAAGGTGAATCAAACGAGGTATCTAATTTTGAGATTATTTCTTTGAAACAAGAAAATGATAAATTGAAAGAAAAGAATGCATATTTGAAAGACTTGGTAAATACATTAATGAGTGAGGTAGAATCTTTGATAGATGAAAAGAAAGATATTGAAAAGGAATCTACATGTAAAGAAGAAAAGTTTTTAATTGCTAAAATTGATTATTTAGATAATTATAACAAAATACTTTTCAATAAGGTAGATGTTTTGAATTGTGAGGTCCAAAATTGACAAATGAACTAAAAATGAGAGATGTATGTATTGATGCATTTAGTGATAAATCACTTGATAAATTCTTCCTAATAATGAACTTCAAAAAGAAATAGATTCACTAAAATTATCTCTTGCTAAATTTGTTCAAGGTGAAGAAAATTTAAATGTCATTTTAGGTAAACAAAGACCTAGTTTTGAAAGACAAGGAATTTGTTATAATTCTATGCATAAAAAGGGTAATATGAAAATGCTAAAATCAAAATCACTTTTTAGATTAAATTATTGCTCTCCTTTCACAACATGTAGAAATTGTGGCATTAAAGGTCATTTAGACATAAACTGCTTTAAGAAAAAGATTAAACAAGTATGGGTTAAAATGGATGATTTACGTGCAACTAACATTAAAGGACCCAAAAAGATGTGGGTACCAAAAGGATGAATTATCTTTTCTTGACAGGTTTGTCTCAAGGCAAGGGTTCCATCTCAAAAATGGATTCTTGATAGTGGATGCTCACGTCACATGACTGGTGACAAATCAAAGTTTGTGGAGCTAAAAATTAAGAAGAAAAATGGTACAGTTACATTTGGAGATAATCGAACCTGCGAAATAATCGGAAAAGGTAAAATAGAAAATGGTAAGGTTAATATTGATAATGTACATCTTGTGAGTGGACTTGAATTTAATCTTATTAGTATAAGTCAATTGTTGGATAATGGTCACCAAGTTAGTTTTGATAAAGAAAAATGCACTATCTCTCATGGTACTAACAATGTTACTCTAGTTGCACAAAGAGAAGAAAATATATATACTATTGATTTTAAGCAATAAGATGAAGAACTATGTCTTGCATCCGTACAAGATGAGGCTAATTTATGGCATAAGAGGATGGGACATGTTCACATGGATTTAATCAAGAAATTATCCTCAAAGAATCTTGTCAAAGGGTTGACAAAGATAAAAATATGAAAAAAAGGGAATATGTGTTCCTTGTCAACTCGAAAAACAAGTAAGAACATCGTTTATGGCAAAGAACATGGTATCAACTTCTTCTCCTTTACAACTACTTCATCTTGATTTATTTGGACCAGAAAGACATACTAGTATAAATGGTAAGTTTTATGCATTTGTAATAGTAGATGATTTTTCTAGATATACTTGGGTATTATTTTTAAGAACTAAAGATGAAGCATTTAAAGAATTTGAGAAATTAATAAGAAATTTGGAAACAAAGTATAGTCTCAAACTTGTAAAGATAAGAAGTGATCATGGTACTGAATTTCAAAAAGACTTTATAATATTTTGTGATCAAAAAGGAATTAGTCATGAATTTTCAAATTTCAAGAACCCCCCAACAAAATGGAGTTTTAGAAAGAAAGAATAGGACATTAAAAGAAACAGCTAGAACCTTATTACAAGAAAGTAAACTTCCTAAAAAGTTTTGGGCCGAAGCTGTAAACACCTCTTGCTATGTTTTAAATAGATTAATCATTCGTCCAATCATTTTGAAGACTCCTTATGAAATTTTAAATAATAAGATTCCTAATATAGGTTATTTCAAAGTTTTTGGATCTAAATGCTTTATATTAAATACCAATGATAACTTGGAAAAATTTGATGCTAAATCTTATGAAGGAATTTACATTGGTTATTCACAAAATAGTAAAGCTTATTGTGTATTTAATACTAACAAGCTATGTGTTGAAGAGCCTGTTCATATTACATTTAATGAAACTCACAATGATCTTCCAAAAGAAAGAAATGAGGATACAGGAAAATTAAAGATATCAATGAATCCAACAAACTAGAAAAATCTACTCAGCAAGCCGAATGGACAAATCCAGCAAGCTGATTTGGAAAATTCACAAAGAGTAGAACAAGGAACAACACAAGAGCTTGAAGTTGATATCCCTCAATAAGAAGAGGTAATTCATGATGTACGATTACCAAAGACTGCAAGATATCTCAAGAATCATCCACCTAAAAATATTATTGGAGATATAAACAAAGGAATCACCACAAGGAGAGGATTGCAAAATCAATGTGCATTCTCTGTATTCCTAGCACAAGTTGAGCCAAAGAATGCTAAAGAAGCTATCCTAGATGAAAGTTGGCTAATGGCAATGTAAGCAGAACTTCAGCAATTTGAACAATGCCAAGTCTGGGAATTTATGCCCCCTCCTAAAGATGTTTCTATCATTGGAACAAAGTGGGTATTCAAGAATAAGCTCGACGAGCATGGCATAATCACTCGTAACAAAGCAAGGCTACTAGATCAAGGATACAATCAATAAGAAGGGATCGACTACGAAGAAACTTACACCCCAGTTGCTAAACTAGAGTCCATCCGAATCTTGTTAGCATTTGTTTGTTATAAGAAGTTCAAGCTTTATCAAATGGATATAAAAAGCGCCTTCCTCAATGGATACATCAATAAGGAGGTATATGTAAAACAGCCTCCCGGATTTGAACTTGAGAAGTATCCAAACCATGTCTATAAGCTAAAGAAAGCTCTTTATGGGCTAAAGCAAGCTCCAAAAGCTTGGTACGAAAGGTTGAGTTACTTTCAAAAGGTTTTATTAGAGGAAAAATTGATTCTACATTATTTATAAGGCATGAAAATAAAGATATTATCATTGTACAAATATATGTAGATGATGTAATTTTTGGTGCTACTAATGATTTCCTTTGTGAGTGGTTTTCTAAGTGCATGCACAAGGAGTTCGATATGAGTCTAATGGGAGAACTCAACTACTTTTTGGGACTTCAAATCAAGCAAACAAAGGAAGGTATATTCATCCATCAAACCAAATATACAAAAAAGCTACTCAAAAGATTTGGTTTTGAAGGATCAAATTCAAAGGCTACACCAATGAGCACTTCAATAAAGCCCACGTCTGATGAAAAATGTATAGATGTGGAGGTAACTAAATATCGAGGTATGATTGGATGTTTATTATATTTAACTGCATCTAGACCAGATATTATGTATAGTATTTGTTTATGTGCACAATTTCAAGCAAATCCTAAATAATCTCATTTATAAGTTGTTAAAAGAATTTTTAAATATTTAAGTGGTACAATCAATTTGGGATTATTTTATCCAATTTGCAATTATTTTAAACTAATGGGTTATTCAGATGCTGACTATGCAAGATGTCAAATTGATAGAAAAAGTACCAGTGGTGCTTGCACATTTTTAGGTCACAGTCTTGTTACGTGGCATAGTAAAAAGTAGACTTCAGTTGCTTTATCAACCACTGAGGGTGAATATCTAGCTGTAGGGAGTTGTTGCTCTCAAATTTTATGGTTAAAACAAACACTATATGATTTTGATGTTTTATGTGATAGTGTGCCTATTTACTATGATAATTCTAGCACTATCAACATTTCAAAAAATCCTGTTTTGCATTCACGCACTAAACATATAGAGGTTAGCCATCATTTTCTAAGGGATAATGTTTCAAAAGGATTAATTAAATTAATTTTTATTCCAACAGAAAAATAATTGGCTGACATTTTTACCAAACCCTTAAGTGAAGAAAGGTTTTGCATGTTAAGAAGAGAACTTGGAATGTGCATGGTATAAAATGATCACGTACTAAAATAGTTCATGCATAAAATATCTTATATTTATAGTATAGCTGCATGTTATTATTTTGCGTCATGTTGATAAACATTATCTGTTCATAACTGAATACTAAGGGAGACGTATCTGTTTGGCACAATTCACGGTAGATATCATTATGATTTTTGAAATTTGAAAAGACAAGAGCTGAGGATTGTTTATCTTTCTAAGAAGTCCTTTCGGCGTCCAACACTTCCATATTAAACACAAAGCGCTTTCTCTATTCACATACACTCAAAAATTTCTCTACTGATCTTCAACGCTCTAATTTTCTCACCAATAATGAAGACTAGGGCCAACAAAAGATCTTCCGGCATCACCATCAAAGAAGGAAATCATCCCCAATCTCCTTATACTATGCGATCTCCAAAGAAGTCCAAGAGACAACCTCGCCAGAAATCTGTTCATGTTTCTTCCGACGATGAATCTGATTCAAGCTTCTCTTTCCTAAAGAAATCTCCACAATCTCCTGGTTCGGAGCCTCCATCTTCTCAGCCAGAGTCACCATCAAATCTGGTAAACCCTTTCTTTACTACTTCAGATTTGCCATACAATTTCTTTCAGGGTCAAAGTTTTGAAGCTCGCTTCAAAACTTCTATTGCTACTAAGCAGTTTGTTTATGAGAAAATTTTAGATCTATTTTATTTCAAAAATTCTTCTTTGGAAAAACTTTTCATCTCTTGTGGTATTTCTGCTATACTCTTTCCTCCCACTAAGGCATATCCCCGTTTGGTACAACAGTTTTACACAAATTTAGAGTGTAATGGGGATTGTTATACGTCCTTTGTGAAGGGAAAGTCTCTATTTTTCACGGTTGTCGATTTTGGAAGTATTTTTAATATTCCTTCATCTGGTCCTTGTCCTTTTACTCTCAAAGGTGCTGCTAATATACCTTTTCCTTCTCTTGAACAACTTCATACTGTGATAAACGATTCATCTTTGACTACTCTGTTTACCCCCAAAACTGTTGATATATGTCCACTTGCATGTGTCTTGCACAAACTACTTCGTTATAATCTGTTTCCACGAGTAGGAGGTGGAGCAGATTTTACTTACCAAGATCTTATAGTTATTATAATGATTTTAAAAGGTGTCAGTTTTAATTACTCTCTTATGATGTTATCCCACATGATGAGTTGTATTCGACAAGTTAAAAAGTGTCTGCCTTATGGATTGTTTTTTATTAAAAAATTCCAGCATTTCAAAATCTTTCTTGATGATGAAATTGCAGTGTCACACAATGAATTCATTGATTCTGCTTATTTAAAACAATCACATATCTCTTTTGTTGATGGATTGTTTGTTCGAATCGTTCCTGATCCTATTCCTACTCCACCAAGTTCTATTTCGTCTGATTTACCATCTGATAATCCTACTTCTTCTACACTTCCTACTTCATCAGTCTCATCTCCAGCAATCGTCGATATGTTGACTCAAATCCTCAAAAATCAAGAGCTTATGCGTTCTGATATTCTTGATGTTAAACAGAGGCTTTTGGTTTTAGAAAATAGAAAACTGCCTATTCGGGCAAATGATTTGAACAAATATTTTTCTCAAATTGAAGATGAATTTATTGATTTACAAGCCGAATTTGAGTTGCACACAATGGCTATGGTTGAATCTCTTCACAGGAAGATCAATAGAAATTCTTGTCAATTAAGTCAAGAACTGGAGTTTGTGAGTTACCAAATTGGAGAATTTGTCGATTTTATGTCTCATCGTATGGATGCCATTGGTAGAAAGCTACACTTTGACAGGATGCGCTCTCCAGTCCCGGAATGGCCTAGATGTAATTGGATGGCAGAATACATTGGAGATTTTCTTGACCTACCTCTACCCAATGAGACCTTTATTTCTAATCCTCCTAGGTTTGCTCATGAATTTTCTATGGAAGAAAGGATTCATCGTCTTCTCCATCGTCCCTATTTCACTTCGCGCCCCTTTGCCTATATTCACGCTGATTTATATTGATATCTGATGATCTTTTTGGTGATGACAAAGGGGGAGACATATTGATGTTGTTGCTGTGAAGATGTGGTTACTGTGAAGATGTATTGAATGATTTTTGGAATTGTTGGTTTTGTTTTAAAAACGATTTAGTTGGCACCAATATTTGTTTAAGTTTGTTAAGATTCTGTTTTTAATGGGTTGTTTAAAATAATTTGGCTGGAGCCAATATTAGATATTATGATTGCTAAATTTTGTGTTATCTAATATTTGTTATAGCTAACAATTTTGCAAGATAAATAATGCCTAAACAAAAGGCATGGTGGTAATTAGTTTGGATTATGTTTGTTTCTTTTTGAAATTTTAAATATGCATGAATTCAGGGAGAGTTATAATTTTTGGTGTTGTCATCATCAAAAAGGGGGAGAATGTTGACTTGTTAATATTCTAAACCTTGTTGTTTTGATGATGACTTGATATGATGGATTAGTTTGTTTATTGTGAAATTTCAGGAAGTTGATGAAATGATTATTGTCAAAAGATTTTGAAGATTTGAGTCTTAAGAAAAATATGTAAGATCGTTGCAAATATTTAATTTTTTAATACAAGGCTCTAGGACATTTTATGTGTGCATTAAAATGTGATTAAATATTTTGTGCATACCTAAGAATTTATATATTATGCTAACTGTTATTACATGATTTATTTTAGTTGGTTAGTATTTATATATTATGCATGCTTAAAATAAAAAGTTGAAAAATTATTATCCTGGATTATATTTTATTTACCATGTGTTATGAAATTTTAAGAGTTTTGTTTTTATAAATATTTGTATAACACGTGTGCATCAAACTTGTTGGAAACCTAAAAGGTGTTGGTAACTTAAAAGTGGTGGCGACAGAGATATGATTACTTGGATTGCATGAATCTTGGAAATATAAGATAATCATTATCTTGGAAAATAGTTTACACTACTTCATTTTTTAATTACCAAACTAACACTTCATTATCTGTTCAAGTTTGAAGAGTCAGTAATATTCATAAGGTGGCAATTATTATGGACTATTTGAGTTTTACACGAAACCTATTTATGGGTTATCTTTGACATAGTCTATATCTTTTAAGAATTGTTTCCAACAAAAATAAAAACATTACTTATCTTTGGGAATTTTGTTGGCAATGTAAATAATTCAATGGAACTATTTTATGGAGCAACGGTAATAAATTGGGCTATAAAAAGAACTGATATAAGTGACAAATACATGACACTTGAATTAATATTTTGCACTTATATACTTGAAGAACTATTAAATTATTTCTTGTGCAAATTTCTAAGCTGCTGTGCAATTTATATTCATATTATTCTCAGCAAATTTCGGAAGCAAAATATTGGTGATATCTCTCTCTTTTACTACTTGATCATTGCATTCATTAGTTGAGCCTTGCATTGTTAAATTGTTTATTTGCTTTGATTATTAGACCTCTATATTTGTAATTTTATAATTTTTAGACTAAGAGTTGTTTAAAGGAATTTAATCCAGGTGGATTAAGGTTTGTTTACAAACAGGTTCAAGGAAGCATGGGTGCTTAAGGGGTGCATTGGTGCACAAGGAGCAAGTGTGCTCAAGAGAATTATTGTAATTCAAATTTGATAGAATCAAGTGTGTGAGTCTCTAATACTAGTTGGTTATTGGACTAAATTATTATAGAGGGCAATAGTTGAACCTAGGGGTGCTCAAAAAAATTCTTTTGGTTTTTTTATGACCTAGGGAATTTTAAAGAAATAAAGTTTAGTCTCCGATTTTTTTTATTTTTCTGTTTCAGGTGGTATTGGAATTTGTGGCACTAGGCTTTATTATTATAGATTTTATTTTATTTTTTGTCATTTAATACTCTACTACTATCAACGCAAAGGGAACAAAGATATATAGTCTCATTTCCTCAAGACAATGAACCAACCGATTACAGAAAGCGGTTGACAGATAAGCACCCTCAAAATTCATTGCGGATTATTATAGGATTTGAAAACATAAAAATGATAAGGTGGCGAATCGAGAATTCATTTTCTTTTCATAATTTTATATTTGAAATATCCATTAGAACCAATGAATTACATAAGTATAATGAATGTATGAAATAATTAAATATCAAGAACCGTAAAAACAAGCATTAAAACCTAAAATCCAAAACATTTTCCTCACAAACCAGATTTATAAGGAACACTGCAAAGATTTACATAGTCGAACCTGTTTTCTCAAAACCTGACCAAAAAAAACCAAAATCGATTGTGTATTTAACCGATAATCTTAAACCGGCAATTCGATGACCGATTTGATTTCTTAGTTTTTCGATATTTTTGGATCGGTGCCGGTTCTATTTTTTCGGTACCGGTTCGGTTTTTTACCGATGAACACCCCTAGCTGAATCACGTAAAAAATCTTAGTGTTGATTTTATTGCTTGCTTTACTATTTCTCAAGATAGTTAATTTTCTTAATAATCAAAATTTAAATATTTGCTTCATCTTGAGATAATTTGTTAACACCAAGTATTCTATTTGACTTATAAATTCACCAAAATATTTTCTTAAACAAAAGTCAATTCGACAAACCATATTCATTCAGCAAGCTGCATTCATCATAGTAGGCTGAATTAAGTAGTTTGGTTTAAAGTACAAAAATTGGTTATTGATTGCTCCCACACTTATTCAACCCCTTTTCTAAGTGTGCCTTATTTGAATTTTAAAAATATTCAAAAATTCAACGCCATTTCAAATGGCGTTCAATAGTTTTTTCCAAATTAAATGTCAGAGCTTTTACTCCCAACGACAGCCGTTGAAGTTTTTATTTTTTAAAAAATATTCGTTTAAAAATAAAATCTTTTAAAAAAAATTAAAGCTTTTTTTTAAAAAAATAAAGTTTTTTTATTTATAAAAATTTTTCTTCAATTAATTAATTTGGTTAAGAGGAGAGCCTATTTTAAGAAAATTTGAATAAAATAGATATAATTGAGAAAGTTGAATATAATTTAGAAAAATCCAGATCCAACCTTTCCCGTTCTTTCTCCCGTCTCCGACCCAACCCAAACCTTCCATGGCGTTCAAAAAAGATTTTGTTAGAACTATTTTTCCATCTCTCGATCCGCTTCGTGTACCCGAACCGCTTCCACTTGACCAGATCTATCACCATTACTCCAGTGTTGAAGTAGCACGGCCTCCGTCCGGAGAAAGTGCCGGAATAACGACTGTTCGACCAGAAACTCTCTGTGAAATACTTGGTGAAGTTCGCGTGGCAGTATTCCGGCGCTCCGATTGTCTTAGCGCCCAAGCTAGTATTCCAAAGCTTGGAAACATCATGGACAAGCACGAGATCGGAGTCCAGATAAATAACTCGCCGTACACAAGGCTCTAATAGATCAGCCAAGTAGTTTCTGGCATAGTTAAGCGGCTGTTCAAGAGCTTGCCGTACCGACGTCAATATTAGGCTCCGAACAATCTCCGGATCAAAGAAATAGACCTTGAACTTCAACTGAGGTAAAGTAGATCGAACTAGGGTTTCGAGACTGGACTCTGAGACCAGGAAGTGAAAGAATATGCTCTCAGGACACATTGAATGCTGTAAAATCGAGTGAACGGCGGCGATTAAACCTCGGAGATACTCAACATCAAGAGTAATTGCAACGTGAACGAGCGAGGGTCACAAACGCCGATTTTCCCCAATATATTTCTGTTAGTGGAATTACATTCCTCCGCATTGCGGAATGCGGGTGCTTTTCGGAAGGAAAACCGGTTGGGGGAATCGACTGACGGAATCTGACCGGGTAATTGTCTTCTGTTACCATGAGCTTGGTTGGGAAGATGGTGAAGAGAAGTAGTGTTCATAAGCTAGTTTGATGTAAGATTTTAGTTTTTTATGTTGTTCTAGGCTATTGCTTGAAGTGAACTTGTTCTATTACTACATCATTTACTAATTTTCCACCAACTACTTGTTCCTCAAATGGTTTCTCATAATGGTTCGTTCAGAACAGAATAATCCCAATGTCATTGAACACTACCATTCATATATCTATGGTTACTAGGAACGCTAATTGATTGGGTATACAGAACGAAATTTGGTATAGTTAGGAATGCTACCTACAGTAGAATGCACGTGGTATTTAGTTCTCGTAGCATGATTCAGAATGATAATATGTCGTATGAATGCAGCACAATACGAGTTTCTTGGTAACCCTGCTTGTATAGTTATACTGATCAGATGACATTAGTAATTTGCTTATGTTCTTTCCTATATTGCTGTGAACACACTGCTCTTACCACTTTGAACCCAAACATGACATGATAATATGAATCTTTCACGTTCCATGATTTATAACCCTTTTAATTATCTCTGTTGGTCAATTAAATTGTTGTTATAAATATGTCAAGGAGTTCAATTGAGTGATACTATGGTAGATATAAATATGTGAAATTGGTAATGTGCTTTGATTAGTTGATAGAGAAAATTTCATGTAGATTAAGCCTAGATTCCAAGCCTATAATAAAGTACTAATCGACTACAAGAATCTGCCTTAACAGAGGGTTTCTAGGCAGAGACACCGAACCGTGTTCTTCCTTTGCACAGTTATTAACATTCCTTAAAGTCAAAGCAACCATCAACTTCTCTGTTGCTTCCCGGATATCCCTGGCCGATGATGAGATCAAAACTCTGCTGAATTTGCAGGCATGATTGGCTGGGAATTTGTGCTTTAAACAGACCTTGACGTGGCAACTCTTATTTATTTTTACGTAATTTATGTGTTTTTGAAAGTTTTAATGTTCTATATCTCCTCATTTATTGCCTAATTCATTAACTTTTTTTGAGGGTCAGAAAATGCCTGTTTTGGAGTGTTTTTCCTGTTTGAATTTGTCTTTTGGGATTTGGAAATTGTGGGTAATTTCTAAATCTACTCAATTGGGGATTTGAGTTCAGGCATCAAAGATTGGTAAGATGCAGATTCTGATAAAATGCTGAAAAGGGCTTTTAAAGATTTGACTTTTATGTGATTTTTTTTTAAAACTGGGGTTGATAAATTCTTATTATAACATCTTTTTCTGAACTGTGTAAGTCTAGTTTTGTGTTAATTGACTTTTTAATGGCAGAATTTTTGTACCTATTTTGCAGGGAAAAAGCGGCAGTAGTACTATTTGAGCAGTAAAGAGAGTTTGCAGATAACTAAGGCTGTCTATGTTTCTCGTGCTCCGCTGCGCCACTAGTGTTTGTCGCTCGTGCGCTGACTGCCAAAAAGAAAATCAACAAATCTCGAGGCTCATACCATTACAATTAGTCCCCATTGCTGCTAAAATTTAAGCCCTTGAGCTGTTTGTGAATTTGTGTCTCTGAGACTTTGGGGTTGAGAACTTGAGCCTTTGTTGACACCTTTGCTTGCTGCGCCATTTTCTCAATTCTCTTCTCTATATACATAACACATTGCCAACGCCTTGAAAAAAATAGAGGCTGAATACGGAGGACTTGGAAGAGTTTTGGGGCTGCTTGAAATGATATGTTTATATATTTGAGATTGACCCTTTAGAGGTAATGGAGTTTAGATATTTTTATATGGGTTTTCAAGCTCCTTGAGTTCGCCAAAATCTGTTCTATGCTCTGTGTTTTGATGCGAGTATCCTTTGATGTTCTTAAAACAGTATGATTACCTCCAAAGAAGAAATACAAGTCTTGTTGTGGATCAGTTGCAGGGAGATCCTCAGCTAAATTTGCAATGTATGATTCTTGAAGAATAACTGTTGAACTATTTAAAATTTTGAGAAATGTTTAGAATAATTCTTGTGATTAGGCTAAATGATGTTTGGTGGTTACTTGGCGAAATTGCTGATACTTTCTATTTCTTCATTATGGTGGTGATGGTGTTGTATCAGCAACCAAACTGTTGACTATGGCGAGGGTCGGAAAGAGAAAAAAGAAGGCAAAAAAGTGGAGCAAATAATGTACATCTGAGATTGTGGCCATTAATTGAGGACTATGTACATACCCAAAAAGGGTTGACAAAGGTGTTTACTGATGCTGGGTTGGACAAGTACTGGTTTCCAGTTTCCAAGATGCCAAAGAAGGGTGGGGATTGGCCAACTGTGACGAAAAATGGTCCAAGAGAACCATCGGTTATTAGTTTTCACTTCTGACTCTTCAAAGGAAGCAGGGGAAGGAATTGCTTATCAGTGGAGGTACATAGTGGAAAACGAGCGCAAGTGTTATAGATTTGTGATGTAATTTTTTCGCATGTTCTGTGCTTTCTTCGTTCACTCGCAACCTTGTATTGTAATTGGTTTCAGCTGGAGATGGCAGTGTGGTACAAGGCTCCTGCCCAAATAGAAAGAATCAAAGCCGCTTAATTCAAAAAGTGCTTCTCTTTTTCTGCAGAATTATTTCCCTACCATCCCAGTTCAGTCTGAAGCTTGTAAAGAGCATTCAGCTTCACTTGTTAATTTGGTTGGAACCTGTTATAAATCAGCAGGGAATGTGATACCGAACTTCTTGGCAGTGAACTTTTACATGGTATTGGAAATTTTTGACTAGCAACAGAGGAAAATTATATGAATATGTGAATAGATTAAATTGTGAGTTGTAAACTTTTGTAGAGGAGTGATAGAGGAGGTGTTTTAGATGCTGTGGATGTAATGAATTGCCATACATTATGTGGGTACAGTACTGTCACTGCCTGCCAGGTTTTTCCTCATTTTTTATTTTTTGTATAGAAAGGATTGCTGTTCAGGTGGTGCAGTAGTGTTATGTTGTTCATGATTTTTCATTTGTTTTAGGTTTTCCGTGTGAACTTTATCTTACAGGTTTTGATTCCATTAAAGTTTGGGTTTAGTATCTGATATCAAATTTGTCTGAACTGAAGAATTATAAAACTAAATTTATGGTTATTTGAAGTAGAAGCTTTAGTTTTACTAATTTGTCTAAGATGCACCTAACCTTCCAAAATATCGTGGTAAAAATCAATTTTAAATCTTCTTGCAACTCAGAAAAACTATCTATTTTGGGGGTTCATGGTGTGGTTGTGTTCTCAGCTTCTCAATCCACTATGCCATTTGGTTGCATTAGCTTTATATAGGGGTCTATCTAATGCAGCATCACGCTAGTCACATCAAGGTGCCAAATTTGGAAAGCTCCCCAATCCGCCCCGGCTCGTTGCATAGAAGACGTACTCTGTTCTTAACATGAGATGATAACTGAAGAAGAAATTCAAGTTCATTTGAGCCTTACAAAGGTTAAAGCTTTTTATTCAATTTGCCACTTCTATGTAGGATGCTATGGGGTTAGACTGGTGACATTATGTGAGAAGTTTCTGCTTTTGAATTTGAACTTTGAACCTCACAATGTTAATATCTACGAGTCCATTTGTTTCAAAGGAGACATTTTTAGGAAAAAGTGACAAGTTTTCTGTAAATGAATTACCAAAGTTGAAAAGTGTTTTTTGGAAAAATAGGGTTAAATGTGCACTGACCAGTAAAAGTATTCACGTTGATCGTGTTTTCATTGTCATACCAATCATTTGAAAGTTTAGAAACCATATTTTGGAAAATATTTTCCTTGAAACACCTCAAAGGTCAGTCTACTCTTAAAACCTTGAAGTGATCTGTCATGGCAGACATATCTACCTAAATTTATGTGTTGACTCTTCAACTTTTGAACAGTTTTAGCCTTACGGATACTGTAAAGTTGGTAAATTGAATGATAAAAGGAATTTTTAGATCAGTTTGAATCCTTGGTTTTACTTGGAGTGATTCTTGAATGAATATATGGCATTTTAATTCTAAATATTATGGAAAGTGAAAATCACGTTTCTGGTGGAATTTTGCAGGCAGGTGCACCTATTGGTATTTGCAAGAATACTTCGGCATCTAAAATAACTCCAACAACAAATGCCGCAGGAAGCTTTTCTGGATCTGTTCAGCTAACAGGATCTGCTTCAACAATCCATATTTCCAATTTCTTGGTCTTCTTTAGGTTTCATGTTTTCTTTATGTTGTTTCTATCATATCTACCATAGATCTTACGTTTGAGGTAGACAGTTATATGTACCATCTTAGTAGTTGGGTTCCTGTTAGTATTTAAGGATTTGATCTAGGTATACTACATGTGAGTGAAAGATCAAGCTTGCTACCTTGATACATAAAATGCATTTAACGGAATATGAAGAATTGCAGATTTGAGATAGGGAGTGACCAATGGGGCCCAGAAAGTACCAAAGTATGGTTTAGGTTTGTTTAACAGTACTGTTTTTAGGTATTACACATGTACATCTCTTCATCATTTTGTTATTCAATGAAGCACACCTCCTGTGATTGTTTTTTCTTTTATTGGTTCTTTATAATGTAGTGTGGTCAGATTTAGGTTACCAAAACTTGCATTATTTGTCATCGTTGATAGAGCTAATTATATTGCTTTGCAGCTTTTTCACTTGCTTTTTCTTCTAGTCATAAAATTGACATAATAGTACTTAGGGATGAGTCAATTGCTGCTTTACCAATTGACAAGCTCATAGAGTAAGCAGATGGTTTTGTTGGTGTTTTCTCTGGTTTGCTATTATGTGTTGTCGAGGTAAGATGAATTTTGTGATTAGGAGTCGTTACACTGTAATCGATATTCTTGTATTACTAGTAGAAGTGACTTACAGTAATACATCATTTTGAGATTCTTGAAAAATAGTCTAATTCTATCAAATGCATATTAAGAACTACATCACTAATCACATAATTTATTTTATTTCGAAAGTTTATTTTTCATTGAGATTTTGGTTAAACTTACTGACACCCAAAGCTAAAATTACATGGGAAACAGGTTTTGGCTGCAAAACATATGGTGAAACAGGAAAGAAGTGGTTTCAAGGAACAATTAATGTTGTGCGTTAATTTATGTGTATTTGAGGTATGTACTAGAATACTTCCTTGGCATTTTAAGAGCCTGTAGAAAAAAGACTAACTACGATATAAAATGATTTAATTATAGGATGCCAAGAATAAGAATGTTGAGCACATATCGATTCTGTCTGGTGACCATCTGTACCGAATGAACTATATGAATTTTGTTCACGTAAAAATATAGATGGAATATTGTCTCCTATTTTATTACATATTTTGATGAAGCTAATAAGAAGTTTAAATAATCATTCAAAATCTTCTTGTAGAAGCATATCGACACAAATGCTTATATTATTGTTTCGTGTATACCCATGGATGATAGGTATGTCAGTATCTTCTATTTAAAATGTTATGGTGATATATCCACAGAGTTTTGGTAATTCCTCCACCTTGTGCACTCATGCTCTGAATGTTGTGAAAGCAATTAGCAGTTATGCTTGTGTATGCTGTGCTGAACTGTTTTTTTCCTAGTTAAGTAGTGATTTGGTATTTCATGAACAGTTTGTTGAAGACGCCAACTTTGTACATGTGCCGCAATAAATTATTTAGATAGTTGATTGTAAAGATGATGAATGATCATATACCAGATGGTTTTATTTAATTAATAATATTTGAGTTTTTTTGTATTTTTATCATAATTTGTTATGGGGTCATTGAACCATTATTTATTTTGTTTGTAAAATAATTTCGACATTCGTTACATAACAAAGAAAAAAGTAATATTTATATAGTTGCAAATTATAATAACTTTCGTTGCACAGATAAAACAAACGACAATGTATAGTGTTGTTGCTAATCGACGACAACTTTTGTTGCTCTTGAAAAATAATTATCATCGAACAATATCGTTGCTAATTGATCATAATTATCCAAAACAAAATTAATGACAACGAATATTTCGTTCCAAATTAATATATGCCCGATTTATTATGCACATTTAGCAACGAACATCGTTGCCAAAAAGTATACAATCAGCAACGAAAACTTGTTAGGGTAACAATTTTTGTATGTTTCAACAACGAAAAATATCATTGGCAAATGTGTATCAAAGGCAACAAATTTCATTTTCGTTGGCAAAAAAAAGATTTTTTTCGTTGCTAATTAGGCGGATTTTGCAACGAAAGTTGTTTTTCAGTAACAATTTATTAATAAATTGGCTACAAAATATTTTGTTGCTAAACGATATATGATTTTACACGAAAACAAACTTTCCTTGCAAAATATCTCACTTTCTGTAACGAAAAAAAAACAATTCGTTGCTAGACAATTAGCAACGCTCATTGTGCAACGAATGGTCCAACGACTGAAAAGTCGTTGCAAATGACCTTTGGCAACGAAATTTCGCACATTTAGCAACGAAAACCATTTGTTGCAAAATCACCATTTTTTTGTAGTGCAAATTGAACTATGAAATTCTTGTTAAGTTAATCAATCAACATAAATAAAAAAAGTCCTGAAGCAACTTTACAAGGATAATGTTAATCCTTTAAGTACTCCAATGATAGATTGGTCAATAGATATCAAGAAAGATCCGTTTCGACCACAAGAAATTGATGAAGAAATTTTTGGTCTTGAAGTATCATATCTTTTGTGAAATTGGTGTTTTGGTCTTGAAGTACTATATCTTAATATAATTGGTGCTTTGATGTATCTTGCAAATTTCACACAACCTGATATAACATTTGCAGTTAACTTACTAGCAATATGAATATTCAAAACCACAGTTAGTTGGATTTGCTGATGCAGAGATTATCACAATTCATAAAGTAAGTTGAAAATGTGTTTGGTTGAGATCAGTAATTCAACATATTTGTGAACTGTGGATTATCATCGATCCTAAATAGTCCAAAGATATTATATGAAGATAATACCGTTTGTATTACTCAAATTAGAGGAGGCTATATCATGGGTAATAGAACCAAACATATTGCACCAAAATTCTTTTATACACATGAGCTCCAGAAGAGTGGCGATATTGATGTCAAACAGATATGATCATGTGATAATTTGACAAATATGTTCACTAAGCCATTACCATCTGTGATTTTTTAAGAAGATGGTGCACAATATTGGCATGCGTCGACTTAAAGATATTTTTATCATGAATAATAAAAATACTATGCTCTCATGAGGGGAGTAAAAAGGATACGTGTTGATTGTACTCTTTTTCTTTCCCTAAGGTTTTTTTCCACTGAATTTTTCTTTGCAAGGTTTTAATGAGGCAATCTTAAGGCACTAGAAGTTATACAAGAATATTATACTCTTTTTCTTCGCCAAAAATTTCTCCACTGGGTTTTTATTTGGTAAAGTTTTTAACGAGGCATATTCTTAGAAAATTACTACAAAAGAACTCCATCCATTATGTATGAAGACAATGCTGCATGTATAGCTCAATTAAAGGGAGGATACATCAAAGGAGATAGAAGAAAGCACATATCACCAAAATTCTTTTCACACACGACCTTGATAAGTGCGGTGACATTGATGTTCAACAAATTTACTTAAAAGATAATCTAGCAGATTTGTTCACCGAAGCATTACCAACTATAACATTTGAAAGATTGCGTCGCAATATTGGAATGCGACAGCTGAAAGACTTAAGGTTACATTCATGAGAGAGAGCTAATATGCGCTGTACTCTTTTTTCTTTAACCAAGGTTTTTTTTTCCATTGAGTTTTTCCTGGTAAGGTTTTTAATGAGACAGTTTTCAATGCGCATGACTATACAATAGATATCCAGGGGGTGTTATAAAATTATACATAGTGTGTAGATGTCTAGATACATTCCTACCCATGTCTAGATACATTCCTACCCCTCTTTATTGTAGTGACCTTTGAGCTTTGAAACTCTCATATCCTTTAAGTTTTGAAACTCCTATGACTTATGAGTTTTGAAACTTCCAAGTATTTATGTACATGTGCTTATAAATACAAGTATTGTCAAGAGGATGGTAGGGATATAAAAATACAATGAGAATGTTCTCTCTTTTCTACTAATCATCATTGTTCTTAATATTTAGTATAATCTTTTATAACATTAAATAATTTCTTATTTAATTATTACATTAACAAATACCTTGTTTTATAAAACTTAATTTTTACTACATTTAATACCTATTAATAAACTAATATAAGTTAATCAATTTAATATAATCTAAATTCAATCTCAATTAATTTATATTAATTAATTAATTTCCTTCACTTCCATATTTCATTTCAATTAACTCAAGCTAGCTAATTCAATAGTTTAGTTAATTATTAACTCTTTTGTTCCCAAACATATGTATATATTTCACACTTATATGTTCATATGTTTTCACCACAAAATCATATATATATATATATATATATATAGAGAGAGAGAGAGATAGAGAGAGAGAGAGAGAGAGAGATTCAAGTAGCATACCCTTATCTTACTCACATTGCTCACCCCCTTTTAGCGATGGACCATGACGATTTCGATCCATACAAACCGTCGTTTATACTTTTAGCAATCTGACGACATATATAGCGTCGTTAAAAGTATAGACGACGGTTGTATGAATCGAATCGTCACGGTCCGGCTTGCTAAAAGGGGGTGAGTAACGGTGAGTAAAAGATAAGTGTATGACTTGATCCGGACCGTATATATATATACACACACATTTAAACACGACACATCTCACAATAAGAATTTTATTTATTAAATTCTTATTTTAATTTTATTTTTGAAATATCCGGGTTGTCACAATAATACCTCAATAAGGTAAATATTTAATTTTAAGAATACGACACAATAAGGTTCAGAATCCAAATTTTCAGATAGCAAATAGTTCATTTTGTATTGACTGAAAAAAGGAGCACAATATCCAAATACATCTATAATACATGGGTCACCTTTTTCATTTTACTCATTTCAATTATGAGTGGATAAGATTTCATCAACAATTAAGCATACTATACGTTAAATATTTAATTTTAAGAATATGACTCTCATTGAACTAGGAACTTATAGAAAATTTACCTTTATTATATAACGGTTGTGTTGAATCTGACTTTGTTGAAAAAATAGACTGATCCAATGATCTTAACATTATATTATCACCTTTGTATGATTGCAAGTTTTCATTTTGATATTGTACACTTTTGAATGATTTTGAATTCCACCGCCCCCTCCCCCACCCACTCCCCCGTAATATAATTTGATGTTTTTAGAATATTTAACACAAATTTTAAGGTAGCTACCGTACCCACAAATAAACAAAACGCTTGATTTTAAAGTAGAATTTTATCCCCGTCTTAATTAGTCTAATAATACAATTTTAATGCTATTTATGTATTTTTGAGGGGACTTATGTCTGACGGAATTTTCTGTCGAAATTAGTGTATTTTTAAGAGATTAATTTTGTCAAAAATAATTCCGTCGCAAATAGTTCAATTATTGTAGTGTATGTCGTTGATGCTTTGGCTTCAGATCACGTTAGTATCAGTCGTTCAATAATCATGCTCATAATAATTAGGTATGTTCACAAATAAATTCGTGATTGAAATTAAGCTCATAATAACAGTAAGTATTACCTATTGCAGTCGATATTGCGATCAATGGGAACTGGAACAGTGATATGACAAAGCTCGGGAATTTGTTTAGCTCTATCCCCATTAATACCAAAGGATATAAGAGCTTGCTTTAAACAAACACACAAAGCTTTAAGTTCAGGCTTAGAGGCAGCAAGCTGGTTTAATTCGTTTGCAGCCTGGCAACAAGGAGCAGAAATATAACCAAAACCAAACAAATAAGGCTCGCAAGGCAATAATTTGGTTATGGCATCTTGGCATGAAATTGCATTCACAGGGTTCAAAAACACACCTATAACCAACAAACCTATGACAAAAATTGAAGTAGACATGGCCATTTTTGTAACAAATCAAAAGGATAGACTTTTTTTTTTCTGTTTTTATAAGTGTGGAGGTTTAAGAAGGTTTAGAGTATTTATAGTGTCATGCAAGAACCTGTAAGGGTACTCTTGTAAATAAATAATGCTTATATATATATATATATATATATATATATATATATTTCACATATTTATTATTTATTTGACTATTTGTATGGATAAGTATCATGGATAATTAATTTGATCATAATTTCTCTTATCTACTAATAAATATTGTTAGCTATTAATTTCTAGACGTTACTTTTTTTTTTTTATAATATAATGCAAGTACTAATGTTTTTGATATTACCTATTTGTATTAACCCCTGGTATCATTGACAATCAATTTAATTATTTTATTTTTATTTTTTTGGGGGTGGTGGGGTTAAAATTTTTATGTTGGGTTTTTAATAATTAATATTTTTTTCATCACTTAATATAAGACGTTTTAGAAAAATATTTTTGTTCCTTAATATATATAAGAAGTTTTAGAATTTCAAGTAAACATTAAATTCTTATTTTCCAATATGTATTAAATATAAGTTTGGTTCTCACTATTTTTTGTCCAATAAATAATTCTCTTTTTTCAATACAAGGATAATATAGACTATTAATATTATATTTAATGTTATACAATTATTTTTTAATATTTGTGCCCAAACTCTAAAACGTCTCATATTTAGGCACAGAAGGAGTAAGTTACATTTTTCCTTTTCCTTAAGGACTGATGAGCGGTGTAAACAAATTATACAAAGTTGGCAATATGTAAAAAACATAAATAGCATTAAAGTTATATTATTAATTACATTGTGAATCGAAAAATCGTACGTATTTTAGTTGTTACCCTGAAATATTGTTTTAAATATTCCATAAACACCAAATTATGGGGCAGGAGGGTAAAACCTCAAAATCATTCAAAAGTGTATATATAATACCAAAATGATAGCCTAGCGCGTGCAAGATCATAAATTCAAATTAATTTCTCGTAAAACATGGAATCAGCACAAGTGTTACACAATCAATGTAAGTTTTTTTTGAATTCACTCTAATTTCCACCACATCTTTAGTATTGAAATATATCCTTAAATTTACTAAAATGTAATAAAAGTTACTTGATAGTGTGAATGAAAATTACTTGATACGGTAATAAAAGGTACTTGATATTGTAATAAAGGTACTTTTGTAAATAAATAATGCTTATATATATATATTTCGCATATTTGTTATTTATTTAGCTATTTGTATGGATAAGTATAATGGACAATTAATTTGATCATGATTTCTCTTATCAACTAATAAATATTGTTAGCTATTAATTTCTAGACGTTACTTTTTCTTTTTTATAATGTCATGCAAGTACTGGTGTTTTTTGATATTACCTATTTATATTAAGCCCTAATATCATTGACAACAAATTTACTTATTATTATTGTCTTTTTTTTTTTTGGAGGAGGGGGGGGGGGGGAGAGAGAGAGGTTGTCGGGTTAGAATTTTTATGTTGGGTTTTTAAATAATTCCTATTTCCTTCATCACTTAATATAAGACGTTTTAGAGAAATATTTTTTGTCACTTAATATAAGAAATTTTAGAATTTCAAGTAAACATTAATTGTTTAGTTTTCAATATTATCCTAAGTATTAAATATAAGTTTGGTTTTTTCACTATTTTTTGCCCAATAAATAACTCTCTTTTTTTAATACAAGGGCAATATAAACTATTGATATTATATTTAATGTTATACAATCATTTCCTTAATATTTATGCGCAAACTCTAAAACGTCTTATATTTAGAGACGGAAGGAGTAATTTACATTTTTCCTTTCCCTTAAGGACTGGTGAGCGGTGTAAACAAATTATACAAAGTTGGCAATTTGTAAAAAACATAAATAGCCTTAAAGTTATATTATTGTTGGGAAAAGTACGCCAAAAATAATCTATATCCCAGGAATTACTTTTCCGTCTTTGTGCAATTAAATATGAAATCAACAAAATCAATTATGAGAACAAAAATAACAAATAACCATCCACAAGCAAGACACCAAATTTACGTGGAAAACCCTCTAAAATTAAGAGGTAAAAATCACGGGTCAAACTCCGAATCTCCACTATATCACTAATAACGGGCTTACAATAATCCTAAACTTGAGGTTACACAATAAATTGAGATAATACAAATTTACCTTTAATTAAGTTGAGAAACCTAATTAACTTCACCACCAAAAACACCCCAAGCAATAAAGTCTTCAAGCTTTCAATTAAACGGAGATGATGGCGGATATCCACGAACAACAAACAGTAATTCTCTCAATTTATTCTTTTGGTGTCTTCTTACCACCAAGCTTCTCTATCTCATGTATCAAATAAGACTCCCTCATAGCCTTATTTATAGTACTCTTCTTAATCCATTCCTATTATGGATTAGAAACAATTTATTCTCCTAATCAAATTAGGGATCACATCTCCTTGTCTTGGTCACCAACCACTCTAACAAGTAAATTCTTTTTCAACTTGGATTCCTTTCATGTAATCTTCAATTCCAATATTGCTTCCATTAACCCAATTTCTAATTAGATTAATATCAAGTATATAAACCCATTCTTTTCTATCTTGGATTCTATCTCATGGGTGAGGACCCACACCCAACAATCTCCCCCTCCAAACCCATGAGAGGAGGGATCACCAACCACAACTCCTTACTCGGAGTTAATTCCAACAATGTCTTGGCTTAACTCAAGTTTCTTGGAATTTTCAAATATCTTCATGCCCTTTGTCTCACTCTGGCATGGTTTTTTCTCAATGGGAGGATCTAACTCAAACTTGATGATTTTTTTGCTTGTCAAATTCATTCACAACCGCTTTGTACCCTGGCTGCGAGCTATCACTTTCCTTCTTCACTTTTGGTACCCATTTAAAGCGAATAGCTTTCTTTTTGTGGTTCTTATGCAAGGCTTTCCTCCCATCTCGCACGACTTTGTATCACATCTTTTTCTGCCTAACTCCCCCATCTTCAACACCTCTCACATGCGTCCGCATCGTGTAAAGAGTGTCTACCTTCTTACCTCTAGTGACTACTAGAGACCCTTTGGTGAGCTTCCATTGACCTTCACCAAAGTAACTTTTATAACCATTCTCATCAAGCTTACCAGCAGAGATCAAATTAAAACGAATATCTGGAACATGTCTGACTTCTCTCAGCATTAACTTGCAATCACTGTTAGTTTCCAAACAAATATCTCCAATGCCTATAATCTTGGATGCACTTCCATTTCCCATCTGCACATGGCCAAAATCACCACTCATCGTAGGATGTGAAGATTTCACCACGCCAAGTAGCATGGAATGAAGCACCAATCAATAATCCAATAATTAACATGACACTTGGGTTTATCATCACAAAATAATAGCTAAATCAACGCTTGATAGATACACAATCGAATCTTTATCCTCATCTTTTCCTTAGATCGCTCCTTCTTTAAAAATCTGCACTCTCGCCTTATGTGACCCGGCTTTTGGCGGTGAAAACAAATTACTTCTTTTCTATCTCTTGACCTTCCCCAATTTGTCATCTTCAGAGAGTTTTCTCCTTTGTTTTTGCCCTACTCGTGCGACAAAAACTTGTGAATCAAAGACTAATCACCATAGTATCTCTTCGCCTGCTCCTCGTTAAACAAACTATCCTTAATCAGTATCCATAGTCACTTGCCATTAGGAGCGAAGTTACTCAACGATACAACTAAGCGTCTCCCGGCCTATCGTGCAAAGAGCTCAACAACAACAAAGCCCGCATCTCATCGCCGCTACCATCTTCATCGTACTCAACCCGAATTATCAAACTCTGAAAATCACTCAAGTGTTCTGCAACGGAGTTTCCATCCTTGAATTTAGAATTCACAAGCTTTCTAATAAAAAAAGCTTTATTTTGCGCCGTCTTCCTTTCATACATGGACTCCAATTTCTGCTAGAGATCATAGGCTTTAGTTTCCGTGGCAACATGATGAAACACACTTTGATCAATTCACGATCCGATCGGACGATAGTCTTCCTGCTCATCTTGTTCCATTGCGTCACTCTTGTTTGTGGGCTTAACTCCATCGTTCTCAAGTGGCTCAGTATAAATTCTTGCAATAAAAGCAAATCCTCCATTCTTGGCTTCCAAATTGCATAATTTGTAGCCTTGAGATTAATCATGCAACCTGCTGTCCAATCCTCCATTTAATTCGCACAAGAAAACCACAAAAATAACCAAGCTTTGATACCACTGTTGAGAAAAGTACGCCAAAAATAATCTATATCCCAGAAATTACTTTTCCGTCTTTGTGCAATTAAATATGAAATCAACAAAATCAATTATGAGAATAAAAATAACAAATAACCATCCACAAGTAAGACACCAAATTTACGTGGAAAACCCTCTAAAATTAAGAGGTAAAAACCACGGGTCAAACTCCAAATCTCCACTATATCACTAATAACGGGCTTACAATAATCCTCTCAAGTTTTATACCCTAAAACTTGAGGTTACACAATAAATTGAGATAATACAAATTTACCTTTAATTAAGTTGAGAAGCCTAATTAACTTCACCGCCCAAAAATACCCTAAGCAATAAAGTCTTCAAGCTTTCAATTGAACGGAGATGATGGCGGATATCCACGAACAACAAACAGTAATTCTCTCAATTTATTCTTTTGGTATCTTCTTACCACCAAGCTTCTCTATCTCATGTATCAAATAAGACTCCCTCATAGCCTTATTTATAGTATTCTTCTTAATCCATTCCTATTATGGATTAGAAACAATTTATTCTCCTAATCAAATTAGGGATCACATCTCCTTGTCTTGATCACCAACCACTCTAACAAATAAATTCTTTTTCAACTTGGATTCCTTTCATGTAATCTCCAATTCCAATATTGCTTCCATTAACTCAATTTCTAATTGGATTAATATCAAGTATATAAACCCATTTTTTTCTATCTTGAATTCTATCTCATGGGTGAGAACTCACACCCAACAATTATTAATTACAATCCGAATAAAAAAATCGTACGTTTTTTTATTCTTTGTGGGTAGTTACTAGTTACCCTGAAATCTTGTTTTAAATATTCCATAAACACCAAATTATGGGGGTAGGAGTGAAGAGGGTAAAACCTTCAAAATTATTCAGAAGTGTATACCATAATGATAGCCTAGTGCGTGTCAGATCATAAATTCATATTAATTTCTCGTAAAACTTGGAATCAGCACAAGCATTACACAATCAATGTAAGTTTTCTTTGAATTCATCCTAATTTCCACTGCATCTTTAGAATTGAAATATATCCTTAAATTTACTAAACTGTAATAAAAGTTACTTAATATTGTGAATGAAAATTACTTGATATCGTAATAAAAGGTACTTGATATTGTAATAAAGGTACTCTTGTAAATAAATAATGCTTATATATATATATATATATATATATATATATTTATTTCACATATTTGTTATTTATTTGGCCATGTGTATGTATAAGTATCATGGATAATTAATTTGATCATGATTTCTCTAATCTACTAATAAATATTATTAGCTATTAATTTCTAAACGTTACTTTTTCTTTTTTATAATGTCATGCATGTACTGTTGTTTTTTGATATTACCTATTTGTATTAACCGCTGGTATCATTGACAATCAATTTACTTATTTTTTTTTTTTGGGGGGTGGTTGTAGTGGGGTTAAAATATTTATGTTGGGTTTTTTATAATCCCTATTTCCTTCATCACTTAATATAAAACGTTTTAGAGAAATATTTTTGTCCCTTAATATAAGAAGTTTCAGAATTTCAAGTAAACATTAATCGCTTAGTTTCCAATATTACCACAAGTATTAAATATAATTTTGGTTCTCTCATTATTTTTTGTCCAATAAATAATTCTCTTTTTTCAATACAAGGGCAATATAGACTATTGATATTATATTTAATGTTATACAATTATTTTCTTAATATTTGTACGCAAACTCTAAAACATCTTATATTTAGGGATGGAAGGAGTAAGTTACATTTTTCCATTCCCTTAAGGACTGATGAGCGGTGTAAACAAATTATACAAAGTTGGCAATTTGTAAAAATCATAAATAGCATTAAAGTTATATTATTAATTACAATCTGAATCAAAAAATCGCTTTTTATTCTTTGTAGGTAGTTATCTTGAAATCTTGTTTTAAATATTCCATAAACACCAAATTATGGGGGCAAGAGGGAAGAGGGTAAAATCTCATAATTATTCAGAAGTGTATAATACTAAAATGATAACCTAGCGCGTGCAAGATCATAAATTCAAATTAATTTCTCGTAAAACTTGGAATCAGCACAAGCGTTACACAATCAATGTATGGTTTCTTTGAATTCGCCTTAATTTCAACCGTATCTTTAGTATTGAAAAATATCCTTAAATTTACTAAACTGTAATAAAAGTTACTTGATATTGTAATAAGGACGAAACCAACTCATAGCTGCAGGGGGCCATGCCCCTCCACCCCCCCCCCACCCCCCACCCCCCACCCCGCCAAGATGTGAATAACTAGTAGTAGCATGGTAGCAATACAGAACTGACTTATACAGAGCAGATCAGTAGCATGGTAGCAATACAGAACTAGTAGTAGCATGGTACCATGAATAACTAGTAGTAGCATGGCAGCAATACAGAGCAGAGCCCAAACATTTTTTTTTTTGTTGCTAAGTTATGTGAATAATTTTTGTACCCACTTGCTCAATACACACGCTATATTATTTTAGTTATTGGCCACTTCCAATAACTACTATATCATTTTCAATATACACGTCATTCCTCAAGATTCTATTTCTCCTCACCTCTCTATTATTTCACGAAGATATGTTCTAAAAGACTTTTTTTGCTATGTTGTCTTCGATAAAGCAAATCTATTACTACATTATCTTTGTTTTAATAAAAATATGTTTTGTAATGCTGAAACTTTATTATTTAATGATGAATATATATTATGTTGTTAAAATTTTTTTTGGCCCCCCCTAGGATCAAATCCTGATTTCATCCCTGATCGTAATAAAGATACTCTTGTAAATAAATAACGATTATATATATGTCACATTTGTTATTTATTTGGCTATTTGTAAGGATAAGTATCATGGATAATTAATTTCTAGACGTTACTTTTTCTTTTTTATAATGTCATGCAAGTATTGTTGTTTTTTCATATAACCTATTTGTATTAACCCCTGGTATCGATAACAATCAATTTACTTATGATAGCCTAGCGCGTGCAAGATCATAAATTCAAATTAATTTCTCGTAAAATTTTGAATCAACATAAGCATTACACAATTGTTGTAAGTTTTCTTTGAATTCACCCTAATTTCCACCGCATCTGTAGTATTGAAATATATCCTTAAATTTACTAAACTGTAATAAAAGTTATTTTATAGTGTGAATGAAAATTACTTGATACTGTAATAAAAGGTACTTGATATTGTAATAAAGGTACTCTTGTAAATAAATAATGCTTATATAAATTTCACATATTTGTTATTTATTTGGATATTTGTATGGATAAGTATCATGTATAATTAATTTGATCATGATTTCTCTTATCTACTAATAAACATTGTTAGTTATTAATTTCTAGACGTTATTTTTTTTTTTTTTTATAATGTCATGCAAGTACTGGTGTTTTTTGATATTACCTATTTGTATTAACCCCTGGTATCAATAACAATCAATTTACTTATTATTATTTTTTTGGGGGGTGGGGTTAGAATTTTTATGTTGTGTTTTTTATAATCCCTATTTCATTCATCACTTAATATAAGACGTTTTAGAGAAATATTTTCCTCCCTTAATATAAGATGTTTTAGAATTTCAAATAAACATTAATTGCTTAGTTTTCAATATTACCATAAGTATTAAATATAACTTAGTTTCTCTCATTATTTTTTGCCCAATAAATAACTCTCTTTTTTCAATACAAGGGCAATATAGACTATTGATATTATATTTAATGTTATACAATCATTTCTTTAATATTTGTGCGCAAACTCTAAAACTTCTTATATTTGGGGACGGAAAGAGTAAGTTACATTTTCCTTTCCCTTAAGGACTGATGAGCGGTGTAAACAAATTATTCAATGTTGGCAATTTGTAAAAAACATAAATAACATTAAAGTTATATTATTAATTACAATCTAAATCAAAAAATTGTACATTTTTTATTCTTTGTGGGTAGTTACCCTGAAATCTTTGTTTTAAATATTCCATAAACACCAAATTATGGGGGCAGGAGGGAAGAGGGTAAAACCTTAAAATCATTCAGAAGTGTATAATACAAAAATGATAGCCTAGTGACAATGTGAAAGATCATAAATTCAAATTAATTTCTTGTAAAACTTGGAATCAGCACAAACACAAGCATTACACAATCAATGTAAGTTTTCTTTGAATTCACCCTAATTTCCACATCATCTTTAGTATTGAAATATATCCCTAAATTTACTAAACCATAATAATATGTAGGTTCTATTTTTTTTAAACCTGATTTGGTTGATAAAAGTTACTTGATAGAATGAATAAAAATTATGTTCTTATACAACTATTTAATAGTTTAGGTATAGTATGCTTACTTGTTGGTGAAATCTTGTCCCCCAGAGTAAGTAATTCAATATTTAACCGGATTTTTTTATACTTTGTGTATATATTTTGAATTAAATGTCTTACTTTCTCACTCCCTTAATATATTCGTTTTTAGAATTGTGCATAAGTTTTAAGAAAATGATTGTATAATATTAAATATAATATCAATTATCTATGTTGTACTTATATTAGAAAAAGAGAGTGTTATTTATTGGATATAAAATAATGAGAAAACCAAAGTTAAATTTAATACTTGGGGTAATATTAAAAACTAAGCAATTAATACTTACTTGAAATTCTCAAATGACAAAAAATATTTCTCTAAAACGACTTATATTAAGGGACGGATGAAATATTTTGCAAATATGTTGCGTTGACGATTACGATGAGAAAGAAAATGAAATTGCCTTTTCTATAAATATTTATAGTGGAATGGACATTATGAGAACTTAAAATTTCACATATACTGATAGATTCCACGGCACGCTTGCGTGAGGTGGTCGTTGCCCGGATCGTTTCTAGCAAAGTCGTAGGATGAATCGCTCGCAAAACCTTAACCGTACCCCTCACTTATATGTAAGCAGTAATCTTAGTACAATTGCTCACGCTAGAAAATTTGCGTTGAATGAACACCAGCAACACCTTGACCCCTCGCTTATATTGAAGCGATAATCTTGATACAATCGACGATTAATGCGGTAGAAAACGCCATAAACAACAATGTATTGTTGTATGATAAGTCAAACTTGAATATCATAGAAAAACTAAGAAAGTAACCATTAGTAATTCTTCAAAGAACCAAAATTGGAGAATAATCTCACAAAAATATGATAAAATCTGAATTGTATTGAATGTTGTATGAATTACATTCATAAATCTTATTTATACCAACTACGAAACCCTAGAATTCCACAAGGATATAACAAGTAATTTAGAATCGAACTCTAATCCAAAAGTAACCTAATTACAATAGGAATCTAAAAATAAACTCTTTTTTAGATACACATCAGCTAAACTATGACCTACTCAGGGTGTCATGCCATCAATTTCTGACGTGACAGGTCCAATTAAATAAAAATAAAAAAATTAATAGTTTAATCATTTAATTGACAAAATTGAAAGGTATATCACCAAAGTGAAATAAGGCCCATAATTTTAACGTCCCCAAACTCGATGAATCTTCAAACTCGACTACCAAAACAGAATCCTTGATTCCTTAAATTACTCCAACTACCAAAACTGAATCCCACATGGAGTTAAACCTCACGTGGACTGCAGCCCACCATACAAATCGGGCCCGAAATATTATGGCCCAACAAATATAAAATATGGGCACAAGAATTTATGTGATAACTAAATTGGAAAAAAACTACGGAGAGAATATATCATTAAAATATAAAATATGGGCACACGAATTTAAACTATATTGTTCTTTAAACGATCTACATATATCATTAAGGTCGAACATATCAATTACTCAAATATCGACCTCAAATATTGGTTTACTTTAGCTTATCTTAGCTTATTTCACAATTTATGATGTTTGGGTTTTATATCTCGCACAACGTACTTAACTTTATACTCCTTGGTATATTTCTCTTTTCACTCTGTTCATAGTTTATACCTTAATTCAAAAGTCCCATGACGCTTATCTATATTAATAAGATAGAACCAATTTTGGGTGGAAAAACACAAGGACGGTTCATATTCATTCTAATTGATTTGGGCGGGAAAAGGTGGTGGGAGATGAAGGAGGAGAGAGAGGAAATGAAAGTGAGATTGTTGAAACGGATAGAAAGGGAGAATTTTGTTACGTTGTGCCGTCAGGCACGAGTAATTACTAATGTTTTATATAGCTTGGTACAACGTAACATAACATTGTCTAACTACTCGACTTTTGGAAACCAATACACATTTGTTTACTTCCCGATTAGCCTAAATCATAATTTAGAATTACATATTAAAGTCTCTCTATGACTTTATTAATTCCATTTCATTTCATAACTTCCGCGTTTTAAGATTTAATCAATAATTTCAACCTTTACTCTCCATTTCAGACTTCAGGAATAAAGCAAACAACTTAACCTATCTGCTTTAGCTTTAAACTCCCTGTTTGTTAATCTAGACAATTTACTAGCCCATCTGCATTAGCTTTAAGCTCTCTGTCTGTTAATTCAAACATGTTACTAATGTGACACCCCCAAATCTAGGTACTTTATTCCCACAGGGTTTAGTGCTCACTATCCACAACTATTACATCTAACTACCCACAATAAAGGATAAAAACATAATTTAAATAACTTAAATAATAATCTTCCCCTTTAAAGGGTTACATCAACCTTAAACAATCTCAGGTAATCTAACCTTAACTTATTACATAAGTCTGCAGAATACATCACAAAATAAATTAAGTATGATAATATAAGTTCAGTAAATAAACTAAACAGCTCTTCAACATTTGGACATCTTGCCCTTGCCTTTGCTGGAAGATGGCTCATCGACCTTTTCGAATTTAGCTGCAGTATTAATTGCAAGAGTGAGTAAACAATTGCTCACTGATATAGAGAATAATAATAATAACAACATGAGAATGAATAACAAATGCTGAATAATGGTGAACTTGTTCTATAAATCAAAAAATAGAAAACAAGCTCGAATTTAATATCTGAGGGTCTTAAGACCACGAACTATGTCCCCAGTATTTAGGTATTATTACCTCAACCTTAATAGTCATTTAGACTATACAGGCCCTTCTTTACGTACTTAGGGGGATCAACCATTTGTACCATGTATTGTGCACAAACATCTAAACTTTACACGTATACAATCCCCTATGTTAGGGTTGTTCGTCTCAGTTTGAATTTAGAATTTTCGTACTAAAGAAAGTTTAGTTTGGAACTAGCTTATTAGTGGTTCTAGAATTTTAGAACACTATTCAATTATAGACCAATTCGATCAATAGGAGTTTGCTTACTATTAGAAGGTTCAATACAGTAATATAGAATTGAACAAAGTTATTTAAGTCAAAGATCGAATAACAACAATATACAATTGAGTAGACATAGTATACATGCAAAGTATTACATTCAAAGGAGTTAGGACAATCTCATTTGATTCAATGTATTAAAATAATATGGGCTTTGAATAGCAATAACAAGAAATAGGAAAATGAAATTTGCTCGATGTAACGAATTAGGTTACAAGAGCATATACAACCATACACAAGATAGAATCAATAGGCTTGCTCAACTATAATTTAGGATTTACATAATAATAATTTAGAACTAGAAAGCTTGCTTGACAATAACAAAATAACGGAATTATGGAACTTGCATTCATTATAAAGAGAATGAAGTTAGGGAACTTGACTCGTGTGTAAGCTACACAAGTATAATAATGTTCGCCAATTCCTCTACACATACCATTGAAATCGCAATGCCAATTAGTTGTATTAACATTAGCTTTATAGGTTCAACCCACCATTTAGGTCATAACCTTAACTTAATGTCTAATCATATTGGTTAACCTTCCTAACGAATCTGAAATCTCACTATCGCCTAACATAAACTTTATCATTCATTTCTAACTCTTGAAAACGTCATCTTTTGTTCATTACATAACTTGTTCAAACAACAATTTAAAATATTCACATTCTATTACATTACATTATAATCTATTATTGTATGCCATGTTATGATTTAACATCTTTATCATGCATGTCAATCTAGATTAGGTCTTTATTTTATAGTCTACAAATAATCGAACTCATTTGCTTAGGCTCGGGGCAGACGCAGCAATTGCTTACGCTTCTGCTCTCAACTTACTAACAATGCTATACTGTATTTGGTCTGAAACGCTTATGAAAGGCTTTTACGACAATGCAGTACCATTTACATCTCAATGGTACTAGCGCAATTGCATTACTTGACATGTACGTAAACGAAGCTGCTTTCTTGATTACTTTTCAAGATGCACCCAATTTCTCCCAATTCCACAGAAATTCCCAATTTCTAACAACTAAAACTTTATAATAACACCAATAAGCATGCAATTCATCATTCTTACAACATAAACACTATATATACTTAACTTTTAAGGATTAAAACCACACTTTTTTTTCTAATTTCATTATTTTAACACTTTTAACGAATTTGATTACCACAACTTCGTTTCTTAACCAATTGACATGATTCAAATTACGTTGTTTTCATTTCTTGACGTACTAACATAATCTAACATCAATTTGCAGATTATACCAAATATTAGACATCAAATTTTGTACTTAAACAAGCCATATTATGTGAACATACACTGTTATTCTAATTCTCTTCTTGCAAATCCAATTCTCACATATTTGATCACCAAATAACACTCATATATGATGATTAACAGATTATAACACCACACACATATATATATATATATATATATATATATATATATATATATATCAATCCAACGTGACTTAACAATTTACAGAAAATATTCACTGAGATCTCAAAACATAAAAATTAGGAGTACAGTATACCTTAATCCTTGATTACTGAAGCAATTGATATAGAGTGGCTTCACTTCTTTCCCTTTCCACAGCAAAAACCCTCAATCTCTTAACAAATTTTCTCTGTGTTTCTCTTTTTCTCACCAACTCTCTGTGTTTTCTTTTCTCTGTTTTCCAGCCTTAGGGAAAACATATGCGTAAGACATATAAACTGACTCCCACGTTTGGTAGGTAAAAAACAATATGTCGGTGTTAGTTAAAATAAGCCAAAGGCCTCAAGGCCTTGTTTGGCTACACACAAATTCCCCCCTTCTAGATTATTTTTATAATTATATAATTTTTATTTGTCACATATGTAACCAATTTACATAACTTACAATTATAATTATAATAATTATAGTTTTTTATTATAATTATACTTATGATAAATAAATAATTATATATCTAATTTAATTATTAAATTAGACTTAAACATCAATTTATTTAATTTACTTATTTTCTTAAATATTAAACAATACTTTTAATTTAATTATTTCATTAAATTAAATCTTCAAATAATAAAATTACCATTATTCAAATCTTCAAATAATAAGATTGCCATTATTTTAATTTAATTAACATTAATCAATTTAGTTACTAAACTCTTGCATCATAATTCCATCAATTATTTATTTTTCTCAATAAATAAATTATTCAAAATATTTATTTAATTCAATAAATATTTAAATTATAAAAAATTTTGATCGCTACATCCTTCCCTCCTTAAAAGGATTCTGTCCCCAGAATCACGACTCGATAAATTTATTCGTTATATTCTTCCCTTCTTAAAAGGATTCTGTCCCCAAAATTGTTATACAAGATTAAGCAAATAACAGAGGATAATTTCTCATCATAACATCTTCAAGTTCCCACATAGCTTCTTCAGCATTGTGGTTTCTCCAGATTACCTTAACAGAAGGTATCACTTTATTCCTTAGTACTTGCTCTTACTGTCAATAATTTGAACATGGACTTCTTCATAGAACAAATCTTTCTCAAACTGTAATGGCTTATATTTTATAACATGCTTATAATCAGGCTTATATGGCCTCAATACCGAGACATGGAAAATGTTATGAATATGCTCCAATTCCAGAGATAAAGCCACCTCGTGCGCCACTTCACCAACTCGTCGAAGCACTTCAAAAGGTCCTATAAACCTAGGGATTAATTTTCCCTTTTTGCCAAACTGAATTTTTTCTTTTCCAGGGAGACACTTTCAAGAAAACAAAACTACTGACATCGAATTCCCGATTTTGTTGGTGTTGATCGGCATATTTCTTCTGTCTATCCTGTGCGGCTATCAATCTTGCTCGAATCACCTTGATGATCTCGACGGTTTGTTGTACCAACTCTAGACCCAATAGCTGACGTTCACATACCTCATCCCAACATAGCAGAGTTTTGCATTTCCTGCCGTATAACGCTTCGTAAGGCGGCATGCCAATACTCGTGTGATAGCTATTATTATAGGCAAATTCAACCAATGGTAGATGGTCATCCTAATTTCCTTTGAAATTCATAATACATGATTTGAGCATATCCTCTAATGTCTGGATGGTTCCCTCACTCTGTCCGTCAGTTTGAGGATGGTACGCTATGCTCATTCTCAATTGCGTTCCCAAGCACTCTTGTAGCCGTTTCCAGAAATTTGATGTGAATCATGGATCTCTGTCTGATACAATGAACACCGGTACACCGTGTCTTGAAACAATTTCCTTCACGTATAGTTTTGCCAACCGATCTAGGTTAAATCTAATCTTGATTGGCAAAAAGTGTGCCGACTTCGTCAATCGATCGACAATCACCCAAATGGCGTCGTAACCATGTTGAGTCGTTGGAAGACCTACCACAAAATCCATTGTGATATGCTCCCATTTCCACTCTGGTATTTCTAACGGTTGCAATAATCCACTTGGCCTTTGATGTTCAACTTTAACTTTTTGACACGTTAAGCATTTCGCCACACACTTAGCCACATCCTTTTTCATATTCGGCCTCCAAAAATGATGTCTAAGATCCTGGTACATTTTCGTACTCCCAGGGTGAATCGAATATCTTGAGTTGTGAGCTTCACTCAGAATTTCCTCTTTAACTTCCGGTACCGGTGGAACCCAAATTCTCCCTTCGAATCGAAGTAACCCTTCCGAATCGATTTTAAATTTGTTTTCCTCACCTTTATATACTTTTCTTCTTATCTCTTCACATTTCTCATCCTGAAGTTGTGCATTCTTCACCTTATCTACCAACGTTGAATTGTTCCCCATCTGGAACAATTTTTCGTTCGATTCTGTCGGATATTTAATTTCCAACTCCATCTTTGCCATTTCTGACACTAGCTTCTCCTGAGCAGTCAACATCATTAACTTCTTGTAAGACACCAATTTTTATGAATAAAGATTTTTTAAAAAAAATATATTTTTGAATATTTTGGTGTGGATTTGATATAATGTTATAGTTGTGGGTAATATTTATAAATTTTGCAAAGTAAGCAAGTTGTTATAAAATATTCGTTTGGTCGGGGAATATTCTTTTTGTCGGGGAATATCCGTACGACGACACAATCATTGGTGGACCCCACAACGAATTGCTGTCGGAGTTAGAAATTGACAGAAATAAATTTTTATAAAAATAACGACGAAAGTTTTACCATTAACTGTTGAAATACCCGGATGATAAAAGTATAGTAATACGCGTGGTTGTATAGTAACACATGGTATTGATTATTGATGCTTACGTGAGAAGTCACTCAGTTATACTCAATTATTGCTACAGTAGTTACTGTTCAATATTTTATTTTATTGATTCAATAATTGCTATGTTGATATTTTATATTATTGATTCAATAATTGTCATTGCATAATATTTCAAATTATCAAATTAATAATTCATATTATTTGAATAATATTATTAGATAGCATTATTGACAATGTCTAGAAAGTTCTGTTGAGGAAAGGGGTTTGGTCACCTAATTGCGCGCCAATAGGGAGGAATTCTTATCGGAAAGCCCCCTCTTTCCTGGGAACGACTAGGTTGTCAATATTGTAGTTCTGTAATATTATTTGTGAATAATAAATTGTTGATATATATGATAAGGAAATATTTATTTAATATGGATTTAAACGGAGGAATTTTTAGCATGTGACATTTGTTGAAAGTTGGTATTTTATCTTTTCTGATGAAATAATTCATTCAAATATATTATTATAATATTACATTATAGTAGTATGTTGTGATTATATAATAGTATGATTTTTAATTTGAATGGTAGCATTATTATAGTAAATTCATGGTATAAAAGTAAAGTGAAGTGGAAGAGAACAAATTGAATTTGAATTCTGATGATGTAAGCAATGATGTTATCGGAACGATGAGGTAAGCAATGATGTCATCGAAACGATGAGGTAAGCAATGATGTCATATGATCAATGATGTAAGCGATGATGTCATAAATTATGGCAAAAAGACGATTTTACCCTTACTCTGCCAAGCCTATAAATATAGAAGCTCATTTCTTCATTATTTTTCACCAATTCATTCAAGCTATAGAGAGAGAAAGTATAGAGAGAATAAGAGAAAAAGAAGAAGAGTATTTTGTTACTACACTATTGCAGTATCCAATCTCCTACTAAGGTAAGGGGTATTATTTCATTCGTATTTGTAAGTGATATTATTCTTGTTCAATATCGTAAGAAATAATATTTTCTTACATACTCTATAGTATGTACGTAATATTATTTCGTTTCATATTTCTAATTCTACACTTATGTTGATAAGTATTGCTTCTATACTCCATGAAATTAGTAGAATATCCTTGATATTTGCGTTTCATCCAGTTTCTTTTCATGGAAATATTATTCTGAGCATTCTTGATAATTTTTAATCTTTTCATGTCGGGGTACTATTCACGGGTTACTATTCTCAAAGTACTATTTATGGGGTACTATTCACTTGAATACTATTCACCTAGGGTACTATTCATGACAAAAATTGATTTCTTTTCGGTCCAAATCATTTTTGATACAATATTATTCTTGAATTTTACTCCACAAAGCAGTATCATGTTGACAATTTGGACATTATTGAATTCTGGATAAATTGAATTATAAATCTTTAAAATTTATCCTTTGCTTTCATTTAATTAAATTCTTATATCATTGTCATCATACTTATGCTTATATTGTGATGAAAGTCATCTTTGGCCTGTAGTGCATAGATGGACTGTTGATTGGTATGATTATGACAAGGAAAGTTTGTATTGGTATAATCATGACCTGTAATGTTATAGACAAATGATGTGGTAAGTCCTCTTTGGCCCGTAATGCATTGATGGACAGTTGTTGGCATGATCATGACCATTGGTGATAACACGAATATCTTTGGCCTGTAGTGCTTGGATAATTCGTGGACATGATACTAATGAATATCCTTGGCCCATAGTGCATAGATAATTCAGTGATATGGATTATTTATTAAGCTGAGTCTCAGCGATAAAATTGATGATAACTATTAAATCATAGAAGATAGTAGATATCATGCTCTGCTTGACTCTTCTGATGAATTGTTTGTTCCGCTGCAGTTAAACTTGTTGTCTATTATATTCTATCAGTTTAACACTGTTAAAGGCTAACGATAATTTATTCTGCATTATCTTAGTTATAATATTTCTTACTAGGCTAGTTGAGCTCACCCTTTTGCTTTCATTGTTCTCTTTAGGAAATGAGAATGTAGCCGGGACTAGTCGGAGAACGGAGTGATGGTCCGAGATGGTTGTTTTAGTAGTCCTCACTATTTAGTGTGACAATAAATGTAATGAAGACTCAATTTGAGTTTGGATATTGTCTAGAAGACAATATTCGTATAAAAACTCTCAGCTCATGTTGTATAATTAAGTTTGTATTTGTATTCAGTACCATATATTTGGCGACCCAAGATGGGTGATGTATACCTATTTTGGGGGCATCACAGTTGGTATCAAAGCTTAGGGATATGATCCCTGGTTGAGATGTGAGACTAGAACTAGGAGGGGAGAGATGGGTAATTCCTTTGCTAATATGACCTACCTAAGTTTATTTGTTACTTAATTGGTCGGTCAAAGTATACGGATAATATGTGGCATGTCAATTAACCCTTGTTTTGTGGCAGTGTTTGAAAATGACATCCGAGAATGTTGAGATAAGCAATGGAGCACATGAAACCGTTGAGTCACCAACGATCAATACCCAAGAGAATGTGCAACACGAAGACAATAATCCTCAGGTAAACAAAAATACCGATCAAATGATGAACGATGAGATGTTCAGAGGCTTTATGCAATTCATGCAACATCAGGCGAGAGCGGCTCCTGTTCAAAATGCAGGTGGAAACACTGGTAACCCTCGGACGGTCACCGCTAAGAAATTCAAGGAGCTGGGACCACCAAAGTTTTTGGGAGAGCCAAAACCACTTAAGGCAGAGACGTGAATAAAGCAGATCACCAAGATATTTGATGTCTTGGGATGCTTCGAGGATCAAAAGGTTCCCTTTGCTGCCTTCATGTTGCGAGGAGAGGCATATTACTAGTATGAATCTGTAAAGCGTACTCAGCCCACTGCACTGAAGATGTCTTGGGAAAAGTTCCAAGAACTATTCAACGACAAGTACTTTCCTGAAAGTATTCGTCACATAAAGGAGGTGGAGTTTATCAAGTTGGAGCAAAACAATATGACCGTGTCATAGTACGAGGCTAAGTTTGTCGAGTTGTCCCGGTTCACATCCCATTTGGTTGATAATGAGGAGAGAATGACGCGAATGTTTCTACGAGGTTTGAGACCTGAAATACGTCAATACCTCATTTCTCACAAATTATGTTTGTATTCAGATGTTGTAAATAGGGCTCAGTTATTGGAGCGCGATAATAAGTCAACCTAACCAAGAGAGAGCAGCCGAAAAGTCAATACTACCAGTGGTAGCAGTCATCGAAGCAGTGACAACAAACGTGGAGGGAATCAACATGCCAGAAATGGTAACCACTTCAGTGGTAATCATGGCCAAGATAATAGAAGTAGAAATTTCAAGAAGAGGAGATTCAATAATGATGGAAAGACGTCAGCACCAACACCTTTTGTTAAGGAAGGAGAACGACCGTCGGTCGTATGTTACAAATGCGGAGGGGAGGGACACATCACCAAAACTGCATGTCACAGATCAAAGAATGTTACAATTGTGGAAATGAAGGTCACCTAACACAATTTTGTCGTGCACCAAAGTCAAGTCCAGCTAGGATGGAGGCATCAAAGACAGTCCCAGACAAGACAAAACTGGTAGTTCAAGGGAGAGTGTTTATCGTAACCACCCAAAAAGAAAGGAATCCGAATGAGGTGATCATGGGTAAGCTAATCATAAACTCTAGCGAAGTCTATACCTTATTTGATACCGGTTCTATCCATTCTTTTATTTTTCCTACTTGCACTCAATGTTTAAATTTAACTCCGGAGAAATTAGACTTTGACTTATCTATTGAAACTCCGTTGGGGGAAACCTTTATTACATCCACTGTTTATAAGTCTTGTTTGATTCAAATTGGCAACCGCACGTTATCTGTCGATCTTATCTCTTTGAAAATACTTGCATTCAATGTGATTTTAGGGATTGATTGGTTAACCACTCATCATGCTAAAATTGATTATTTTCGTAAGGTTGTTAGCTTTCATATTCCTAACCAACCTATTATACGAATTCAAGCAACCAAACCATTAAAGTCAATCACTGTCATCTCAAGCCATAAAGCTATTCGTTTATTGAAAAATGGATGTCAAGCTTTCTTAGCTCATGTCACGGATTTAAACAAAAATACGTCAGTCTTGAATGATATTTCTATTGTTAATAAATTTCCTAACGTATTCCCTGAAGAACTTCCTGGCCTGCCCCCAGAGCGTTAATTTGAGTTTGGTATCGACCTTGAACCCAGTACAAAACCCATTTCCAAAGCTCCATATCGAATGGCTCCTATTGAACTTCAGGAGTTAAAAACTCAACTGCAGAAGTTGTTAGACATCGGTTTTATTCGTCCAAGTAAGTCTCCTTGGGGTGCTCCTGTTCTATTTGTAAAGAAGAAAGATGGGAGTATGCGACTTTGTATTGATTATCAGGAGTTGAATCATGTCACCATAAAAAATAGGTAACCGTTACCTCGCATTGATGACCTGTTTGACCAGTTGCAAGGTGCCAAATTCTTTTCAAAGATTGATCTTCGTTCCGGATATCATCAATTGAAGATTAAAACTGAAGACATTCCAAAGACTGCTTTCAGAACTCGGTACGGGTATTACGAATTCCTAGTTATGTCTTTTGGATTGACTAATGCTCTTGCTATCTTCATGGATATGATGAACCGAGTATTCAAGGAATATTTAGATCATTTTTTTGTTGTCTTTATTGATGGCATCCTCATATACTCCAAAAATCGTGAAAATCATGAGCAACACTTGGGACTGATACTTTAAAAGCTTCGTGAAAACAAGTTATATGCCAAGTTGAAGAAATGCGAGTTTTGGCTTGAGGAAGTAGCATTCCTTGGGCACGTGATATCAAATCATAGAATATCTGTTGACCCGGCAAAGATTGAAGCAATTTAAAGCTGGGAGCAACCTAAGTCAGTAACCGAAGTACGTAGCTTTCTAGGTTTAGCTGGTTATTATTGGAGATTCGTGGAAGGATTTTCTCGAATCTCTAATCCATTAACTCAGCTAACTCGAAAAGATATAAAATTCAGTTAGAGCGAGGAATGTGAGAAGAGTTTTCAAGAACTCAAGAGGAGACTCATTTCAGCACCTGTTCTGACAATACCATCTGGTTTAGATTGATTTGTCATATACAGCGACGCTTCAAGCAAAGGTTTAGGATGTGTTCTCATGCAGAATGGGAAAGTCATAGCCTATGCCTCATGACAACTCAAAGAATATGAGAGGAATTATCCTACTCATGATTTAGAGTTGGCAGCAGTCGTTTTCGCGTTAAAGATCTGGAGGCACTACCTGTATGGGGAGAAAGTAGAGATCTATACGGATCATAAAAGCCTCAAATATTTCTTCACCCAATAGGAACTCAACATGTGACAATGACATTGGCTTGAACTATTTAAAGATTATGATCATACCATTCAATACCATCATAGAAAAGCGAACGTGGTAGCTGACACATTGAGTAGAAGATCATATGCGGGTACGAGTGCGATATTGTCAACGTAAAGGCTCATTTTGTATGACTTGCAAAGGATGGAGATAGAGATAAAGACTCCAGGGACCCACGTGATGATGGCAAATATACGAGTAGAACCGACTTTAATCGATAAAGTTAAAGCTACTCAAACTACAAACCTGGAGCTTATACGTATGAAGAAGAAAGTGCATGAAGGTGCTATTTCGGAAGCAAGAATCGATGAAGAAGGAATACTTAGAGTCAACTCCAGACTTTGTGTTCCTAACGACTCTGATTTGAAGTATAAAACATGATGGAGGCACACAACACACCGTTTGCAATCCATCCTGGGAGTTCCAAAATGTATCATGATCTTTGACATACATTTTGGTGGAGAAATATGAAAAGAGAGATCGTGGAGTTTATCTCAAGGTGTCTAACTTGCCAATGAGTCAAGGCGGAGCATCAAGTGCCAAAAGGTCCATTGCAACCACTTGAAATTCCAGAATGTAATTGGGAGCACATTACCATGGATTTCGTTACCGGTCTTCCCAAGGTTTCTCAAGGCATAGATGCAATTTGGGTTATTGTTGATAGATTGACCAAGTCTGCTCATTTCTTACCTATACGAGAAACTTATTCACTTGAACGTCTTGCTCGTATTTACATAAATGAGATTATAAAACTACATGGAATGCCAGTATCCATAGTTTCTGATCGAGACCCAAGATTCACTTTACGGTTTTGGGTTAGTTTGTAAAAAGCTATGGGCACAGATTTACGATTTAGTTCGGCACATCATCCTCAAACGGACGGGCAGTCGGAGAGGACTATTCAAACTCTGGAGGATCTATTAAGACTCTGTGTCCTTGAATTCAAAGGAAGTTGGGACAAGTTCTCGCCATTGGTGGAATTCTCGTACAACAATAGTTATCAAGCAAGTATTGACATGGCTCCATTCGAGGCGTTGTATAGACGCAAGTGTCGTTCTCTAGTATGCTGGGATGAGGTGGGTGAAACAACATTGTTGGGACCAAAATTGGTATGTATGACTACGAAAAAGATTCAAATGATTCGACAACGTATAAAGACCTCACAAGATCGACAAAAGAGTTATGCTGATCTTCATAGAAAAGACGTGGAATTCAATGTTGGAGAACATGTGTTGTTACGTGTTGCTCCATGGAAAGGAGTTACAAGATTTGAAAAGAGAGGAAAGCTCAATCCTCGATTCATTGGCCCATTTGAAATCCTCGATCGAGTAGGAACTGTGGCCTATAGACTCGCCTTACCGCCAAGTATGTCTCGTGTTCATAACGTTTTTCACATATATATGTTACGTAAATATGTGGAAGACCCGAACCACATTATTAAATTAGAACCAGTCGAGATAGCGGAAGATTTAGCGTATGAAGAGGTACTTGTTAAAATCTTGGATTAGAAGGAACATATTCTACGCTCTAAGGTTATACCTCAAGTCAAAGTTTTGTGGAGAAACCACGATGTTGAGGAAATGACCTAGAAGTTAGAATCTGAAATGAAATCAAGATAACCTCACCTCTTCGACATACCAGGTACGTACACCAATTTTGAGGACGAAACTTCATAAGAAGGGGAGGTTGTAAGACCCAAACTTTTATGAATAAAAATTATTTTTTTCTCAAAATATATTTTTGACTATTATGGTGTGGATTTGATATAATGTTATAGTTGTGGGTAATATTTATAAATTTTTCAAAGTAAGCAAGTTGTTATCAAATATTCGTTTGGTCGGGGAATATTATTTTTGTCAGGGAATATCCGTACGACGGCACAATCATTGGTGGACCCCACAACGAATTGCTGTCGTAGTTAGAAAATGACAGAAATAACTTTTTATAAAAATAACGGCGAAATTTTTACCGTTAACTGTTGAAATACCCGATGATAAAAGTACAGTAATACGCGTGGTTGCATAGTAGCACACGGTATTGATTATTGATGCTTACGTGAGAAGTTACTCAGTTATACTCAATTATTGCTATAGTAGTTACTTTTCAATATTTTATTTTATTGATTCAATAATTGCTACGTTGATATTTTGTATTATTGATTCAATAATTGTCATTGCACAATATTTCAAATTATCACATCAATAATTCATATTATTTGAATAATATTATTAAATAGCATTATTGACAATGTCTAGAAAGTTCTGTCAAGGAAAGGGGTTTGGTCACCTAATTGCACGCCAATAGGGAGGAATCCTTATCGAAAAGCCCCTCTTTCCTGGTAACGACCTAGTTGTCAATATTGTAGTTCTGTAATATTATTTGTGAATAATAAATTATTGATATATATGATAAAGAAATATTTATTTAATATGGATTTAAACGGAGGAATTTTTAGCATGTGACATTTGTTAAAAGTTGGTATTTTATCTTTTTTGATAAAATAATTCATTCAAATATATTATTATAATATTACATTATAGTAGTATGATGTGATTATATAATAGTATGATTTTTAATTTGAATGGTAGCATTATTATAGTAAATTCATGGTATAAAAGTAAAATGAGGTGGAAGAGAACAAATGGAATTTGAATTCTGATGATGTAAACAATGATGTCATCAGAATGATGAGGTAAGCAATGATGTCATATGATCGATGATGTAAGCGATGATGTCATAAATTATGTCAAAAAGACTATTTTACCCTTACCTTGCCAAGCCTATAAATAGAAGCTCATTTCTTCATTATTTTTCACCAATTTATTCAAGCTATAGAGAGAGAAAGTATAGAGAGAATAAGTGAGAAAGAAGAAGAGTATTCTGTTACTACACTATTGCAGTATCCAATCTCCTACTAAGGTAAGGGGTATTATTTCTTTCGTATTTGTAAGTAATATTATTCTTGTTCAATGTTCGTAAGAAATAATATTTTCTTCCATACTCTGTAGTATGTAAGTAATATTATTTCCTTTCATATTTCTAATTCTACACTTATGTTGATAAGTATTGCTTCTATACTCCATGAAATTAGTAGAATATCCTTGATATTTGCGTTTCATCAAGTATCTTTTCATGGAAATATTATTCTGAGCATTCTTGATAATTTTTAATCTTTTCATGTTGGGGTACTATTCACGGGTTACTATTCTCAAAGTACTATTTACGGGATACTATTCACTTGAATACTATTCACCCAGGGTACTATTCATGACAAAAATTGATTTCTTTTCGGTCCAAATCATTTTTGATACAATATTATTCTTGAATTTTACTCCACAAAGCAGTATCATGTTGATAATTTGGGCATTATTAAATTTTGGATAAATTGAATTATAAATCTTTATAGTTTATCCTTTGCTTTCATTTAATTAAATTCTTATATCATTGTCGTCATCCTCATGCTTATATTGTGATGAAAGTCATCTTTGGCCCGTAGTGCATAGATGGACTATTGATTGGTATGATTATGACCAGGAAAGTTTGTATTGGTATAATCATGACCTGTAATGTTACAGACAAATGATGTGGTAATTCCTCTTTGGCCCGTAGTGCATTGATGGACAGTTGTTGGCATGATCATGACCATTGGCGATAACACAAATATCTTTGGTCCGTTGTGCTTGGATAATTCGTGGAAATGATACTAATGAATATCTTTGGCCCGTAGTGCATGGATAATTCAGTGATATGGATTATTTATTAAGCTGAGTCTCAGTGATAAAATTGATGATAACTATTAAATCATAGAAGATAGTAGATATCATGCTTTACTTGATTCTTCTAATGGATTGTTTGTTCCACTTTAGTTAAACTTGTTGTCTATTATATTCTATCAGTTTAACACTGTTAAAGGCTAACGATAATTTATTCTGCATTATCTTAGTCATAATATTTCTTACTGGGCTAGTTGAGCTCACCATTTTGCTTTTATTGTTCTCTTCAGGAAATGAAAACGTAGTCAGGACTAGTCGGGGAACGGAGTGATGGTCTGAGATGGTTGTTTTAGTAGTCCTCACTATTTAGTGTGACAATAAATGTAATGAGGACTCTATTTGAGTTTGGATATTGTCTAGAAGATAATATTCGTGTAAAAACTCTCAGCTCATGTTGTATAATTAAGTTTGTATTTGTATTCAGTACCATGTATTTAGCGACCCAAGATGGGTGATGTATACTTATTTTGGGGGCGTCACACTTCTCCCGTCCCTTTCTACTTAAAGCATCAGCAACAACATTTGCTTTTTCGGGATGGAAGAAAATCTCGCAGTCATAGTCTTTAATCAACTCCAACCATCTTCTCTGCCTCATATTTAAGTCTTTTTGTGTAAAGATATACTTCAGACTTTTATGGTCGGTATATATCTCACACCTCTCTCCATAAAGTTAATGTCTCCAAATCTTTAGAGCAAACACCACTGCAGCTAACTCTAACTCATGAGTCAGATACCCTTTCTCGTAATCTTTCAATTGACGTGATGTATACGCAATAACTCTGCTGTTTTGTATAAGCACATAACCTAGTCCTTTATGCGATGCGTCACTATACACCACAAAATTCCCTGTATCATCAGGCAACGATAACACAGGTGTTGAACTCAACCTCTTCTTTAATTCTCGAAAACTTTCCTCACACTTCTTCGTCCAGACAAACTTAACCGCCTTCCTAGTTAAATTCGTCAACGGAGTCGCGATTTTGGAAAAGTCTTGAATAAAATGCCTATAATAACCTGCCAATCCCAAGAAACTCCTTACTTCTGACGGTGTCTTCGGCTGATCCCAGTTTATTACAGCTTCCACCTTTGATGGATCTACCAAAATTTCGTCCTTATGAATAACGTGCCCAAGAAACTGTACACATTCTAACTAAAACTCACATTTTGAGAATTTAGCGTACAACTTCTCTTTTCTCAATGTCTCCAACGCCACTCTTAAGTGTTCAACATGTTCCTCCTTGGTTTTGGAATACACCAATATATCATCGATAAACACCACCATAAATTTGTCTAAGAATGGTTTAAACACCTTGTTCATCAAATCCATGAACATTGCAGGTGCATTGGTTAGACCAAATGACATGACCAGAAACTCGTAATGACCATACCGAGTTCTGAATGCTATTTTTGGTACATCCTCTGGCCTCACCTTTAGCTGATGATAACCACTCCTCAAATCTATCTTTGAGGAATATCTCGCCCCCTTTAGTTGATCGAACAAGTCATCGATTCTTGGTAATAGATACTTATTTTTAATCGTGACCTTATTCAATTCTCGATAATCAATGCAGAGCCGCATCGATCCATCTTTCTTCTTAACAAACAACACCGGTGCTCCCTATGGTGATACACTCGGCTGGATATACTTCTTATCGAGTAATTCTTGCAGCTGCACCATCAACTCTTTTATCTCTATCGGGGCCATTCTATATGGTGCTTTAGATATCTGGGCTGTTCCTGGTAGTAAGTCAATCACGAACTCGATTTCTCGATCCGACAGAAATCCAGGCAAATCGTATGGAAATACGTCTGCAAAATCTCTTATGACCGGTATTTCTTCTAACTTCACACTCTTCTTCTGTGTATCGATTATGTAGGCTAAGTATCCTACACATCCTTGTCTCAACATCTTCTTGGCTTGCATCACCGTCAGACAACTTGCTTGTCGAGGTGACTTCTTTACCGTATAAACACAACCTTTAATGAGTCATAAGGTTAATACACTTTTTTTGGCAATCAATTACTGCTCCGTAACTGAATAACCAATCCATTCCTAGTATAACGTCAAATTCCCCAAGTTTAATTGGTATTAAATCCACCATCATCTCACAACCCTTTATAACCATTCTATAATTCTTGTATAAATCTGATAGGAATCACTTCCCTATTCACAATATCTATGTTCAAAGGATAATCTAATTCTTCTTGAGGCAAATCTAAGTTCTAGGAAAATTCATCGGATATAAATGAACAAGTAGCACCCGAATTAAATAGCACATAAGCATTAATACCATTAATCGGAATGATACCTGACACCACATCCTTTGACTGCACAACATCTTGCACGGTCATATTGAAAGTCCTCTCGGTAAGTCAGCTTGACTGTGTTGGTCCAATGATAGTTAATGCACCACCACCGGTGTTTCCCTTTCCTCTACTTGCACTTCCCGCTGTCTTTTTAGGGCAATAACGAGCTATGTGATCCTTCAAACCGCGGGTGAAACATGCTCCTTTCTTTGGGCTAAAATAGTTCGGTGCAATATGTCCCTCCTAACCACAGTTGAAACACACCCGCTTACCCTTCAAACATACCCCAGTATGGTTCTTCCCGCAAGTAGCACAAGCTTCAAATTTCTTCTTTTGTTGACTTCCTTGTTGTCCTCCCGTAGTCGAATTCTCGCTCCACTTCCTCTTCTGATTGTTATTTCCATTATTACTTCCACCAGCCTTATTTTCATTCTCATTCTTTCTCTTTTTCTGTTCTTGGTTGTATTTGGTTAAGGCATCGCTTCCACCCTCTGTGATAATTGCCTTTTTCAGTATAGCCGCAAATGTGTTTAACTAGAACATTGAAACCTTGCTATAAAGCCAGGGCTTCAACCCTTGTTCAAACCTTCTTGCCTTACGCTCATCGGTATTAAATTGATAAGTGGCAAACCTTGCCAACTCATTATACTTTGTATCATATTCTGGCACCGTCATGGTTCCTTGTTTTAGCTCCAAAAATTGAACCTCCAACTGATTTCAAGAACTCGCTGAAAAGTACATCTCGAAAAACATCTCTTTAAATCTATCCCACACTATTATTCCTTGTCCCCAACGAACCTTATTTGCCTACCACGGTAGCTAGCTTTTAGCTTCGACTTGACGCAGCGTTCTATGACGCGATCTTCTAATCCTCGTTGACTGGCAACGCTGAACACCTTCTCCATTTCCAAGATCCAGGTTTGGGCATCAACTGGATTCATAGACCCTTGAAACTCTGGCGGTCCAACCGCTTTGAATTCCTTTAAGGTTGTGACTTGAGCTTGCGGTTGATTCGCAAGTGCTCCCATTAACAAGGTCATCAACTGTTGAACTGGGTTAGCGTTGGCCTCATTATTATTGTTAGTAGACCCCTCAGGAGGTAGTTGTTGACGTGGTTATCTTCTTCTAGGAGGCATCTTCTGTTAAAATATACGCTTATTAGTTCATTACTTTACTTCTTGAGTATTTGAAGTTTAACTTAAACATGCTATGATTAAAGCTATAACTGTAAGACCCCGAATTTTATGAAATGAAAGTATTAAATTTTCTTATAATTATTATTTTATTTCGTAAATGGTTAAATTGATAAAGGGTTAAAGTTAAGGGTGATATGTGAATTTTTTTGCAAAGTATGCAAGTTGTTATAAAATATTCATTTGGTCAGAGAATATTCTTTTTATCGGAGAATATCCGTACGACGGCACAATCATTGGTGGACCCCATAATGGAAATATTGTCGTAGTAAGAAAACGACAGAATTATCTTTTTATAAAAATAACGGCGGAAATGTTACCGTTAAAACTGTTGAACTACTTGGTAGTAAAAGTATAGTAATACGCGTGGTTGCATAGTAGCACACGATATTGATTATTGATGCTTACGTGAGAAGTCACTCAGTTATACTCAATTATTGCTACAACAATTACTGCATCATATCTCTCATATTATTGATTCGATTATTGTCACAGTATCATCTGCATAATATGATATATTATTAAATCAATAATTGAGACGACAAAGTTATTCATACTATTAAATTACAATATTTACAATGTCTAGAAGTTCTGTTAAGGAGAGGTTTGGTCACCTAATTATGCGCCAATAGGGAGAAATCCTTATTGGAATGCCCCCTCTTTCCTGGGAACGACCTGGTTGTTAAATATTGTGAGTTATAATATTAATGATGAATGTTATTAAAAATTGAAGTTGAGTTCGGAGTTGAATATGGAGACGCGGATGTGATATTTGAGTCCGAAACGATGAAGTTAGTAGAAATAGACTATAAACACAAAATTTGTTGGAATTGACTTTTTGGTCAAAAAAGTCAACAGTTGACTTTTTTGGAAAAAGTCAAACTTCAAAATTTCAAAAATGAAATTTTTTGAGAAAAATATTTCCATTGTGTCGGGATTGTTAGTGTTAGTGGAAATCGATAATTATTTCGATAATAATTGATGTCTGGAGGTTATATTGACCAATCAGGTAATTAATCGAATAAGTGAGCAATTATTTGCTATTAATTCACATGATTATAACTATTTGTTCACATGTGTGTACTATTGATTCACATTCATTTACTATTAGGGGAGTTGGTGCAAGATTGATAATATTTACATGACTAAGTTAAAAATGGAGGTATAGATGGAGGTACTATACTGTAATTCGTATTTTCACATGATTATAACTATTGATTCACATGATTGAACTATTAATTCACATTATTTACTATTAGGGGAGGTTGTGAAATTTTGATAATACTTGCAGGACTAAATTAAAAATGAAAGAAAAGTTGAAGGTATTGTACTGTAATATTTTGAGCCCCAAAACGTGCAATTATCGAAACTATATTTTCCTATAAATAAAAGCTCATTCTTCCTTCATTTCTCACCAATTTACTAAAGCTATAGAGCAATTATTATAGAGAGAAATTATAGAGAGAAAGAAGAGAAGTCTGCTACCTCTCTACTCAAGTATCCAGTTTCTTTCTAAGGTAAGGGGTATTATTTCTTTCTTATTCATGAAGAGAGCTATTGTTATTCCATTCCTTATTATTCTGTTGGAATAACCTGTATACGCGTACTACCGTATACATGGTGAAATTCTTCTGTTATTCCATTCTTTATTATTATGTTGGAATAACTTTTTGCTCTGCGCGGCTTTGCATATATGGTAAAATTCTTACATTATTCCATTCTTTATTATTATATTGGAATAACTTTGTATGTGAAGTAATCTTGCATACATGGTGAAATTCTTACATTATTCCATTCTTTATTATTCATTTGGAATATCCTGTGCATGCGTATTACGCGTAACCCGGTTCCATTATTTATTATTCTGTTGGAATAAACTGTCTGTGCGGTCTATCGCATGCATGGTGATTTCTGTTGTTATTCCATTCTTTATTATTATGTTGGAATATCCTGTCAGTGCGAATTTTACCTGACATTGTTCCATTCTCTATTATTCTGTTGGAATATCCCGTCTGTACGGATTTTGCATGACTTGGTTCCATTATTTATTATTTTGTTGGAATAACCTGTCTGTGCGGTCTATCGCATGCATGGTGAATTCTTCTGTTATTCCATTCTTGATTATTCTATTGGAATAACCTGTCTATGTGGATTAACGCATGCATGGTGAATGATCCTTTGTATTCATTCCTTATTAAATTGTAGAAATGATCTGTCTACGTGGATTACTACATGGCGGGTGAAAATCCATTTGCAGTTTTGTAATTTTTTTGACCTTAAAAAAAATCTGGAAAAATTTGAAATGATAATTTGATGAGTTTTCTATATTGTGTCCAAAGATGGCGATTTTTGGATGTATAGATTAAGAGTTATGGATTTTATGGGAAAAGACTATTTTAAAAGTAAACCCTTATAACTCCTTGTGGTTAACTCCAAAATTGATAAAATTTTTATTGGAAGTACATGTATATAACAGGAGTATACCCTGTAAATTTCAAAATTTTTGGACAAAAGTACAATTTATGATAAATGTCTAAATATTCGACAGTTTTGGCCATATGAAAAATAGTAAATGAATTTTAAAAATTCCGAGAAAAATATATGTTCAATATGGGACTATATTCTGCTAAATACCAGAAAAGAAATATTTTTGGGACTGATTTGGTATTTTTCATGAAAATGAACTAGTTATGAGTAAATGAATTAAATATGTTATGTGAAGTAACAAAATTGGAAAATAGGATTTTATGGCTTGGGAATCCTATATAGGGTATATGCAGATTTTTGATGAGGGATTTGATCATTTGTGATGAAATCTTATGAGTATGGCATTTTTGAATGATTAAAATGCATTATTTGGTAAAGTGCAAACAATTAAAATAAATTGTTTATAAGTTTAATAAGTGATTAAAATATTATTATAATATTAATAATATTAGATTATGAGTTTATTAAGTGATTGATAATATTTGGATAAATTTAAAGTCTTTAATATTTATCCTTGACTTCGTTTGATTTAATTTCGTTTGATTATTACTTATATCATTGTCATCATCGTCATGCTTATATTGTGATGAAAGTCATCTTTGGCTTACATGCATAGATGGACTTGGTATGATTATGACCAGGGATTATTCAGTATAATCATGACCGTAATGTAACGAATGATGTGGTAAAAGTCTTCATTGGCCGGTAGTGCATTGATGGACAATTTTTAGTATGATTATGACCAGAGATTATTCGGTATAGTCATGACCATTGATGATTTAATGAATATCCTTGGCCTGTAGTGCAGGGATGATTCGATGATGTGGTTTATTTATTAAGCTGAGTCTCAGCGATAAAAAAAATTTGATGAAAACATTTTAAATCATAGAAGATACTAGATATCATGCTCTACTCGACTCTTCTAATGGATTGCTTATTCCGCCGCAGTTAAACTTAATCTCTATTGTATTTTATCAGTTTAACATTGTTGAAGACTAATGATAATTTATTCTGCATTATCTTAGTCATAATATTTCTTACTGGGCTAGTTGAGTTCACCCTTTATTTCACTGTTCTCTTTGGAAATGAGAGCGTGGCCTCGGGACTAGTCGGGAACCAGATGTAATCTGCGAGATGATAACATTAATAGTCCTCACTCTTCTGTTAAATAGTGTGACAATAAATGTATTGAGAACTCCATTGAGTGTGGATATTGTCTAGATGACAATATTCTTATTAAAATTCTTAGATTATGTTTTGTCGTATTTTACACGACTGTTATATAATTAAGTTGTATTTGAATTTTGTACCATGTATTTGATGACTCAAGATGGGTGATGTATACCTATTTTGGGGCGTCCACAGGTTGGTATCAAAGCTTAGGATATGATCCCCGATCGAGATGTGAGACAAGAACTAGGAGGGGAGAGACGGGGAATTCTTTCACTAGTATGACCTACCTAAGTTTATTTGGTATTTAATTGGTCGGTCAGAGTATAGGGATAATATGTGATATGTTAATTAACCCTTGTTTTGTGGTAGTGTTTGAAAATGGCATCTGAAAATGTTGAGATCAGCAATGAAGCACATAAGATCGTTGAGACACCTTTAATCACCAACTAGGTTAATGTGATGTCAGACGAAGAAGAAATTAGAGATATCTACGTGGTGAGTGAAGAACTAATAGTCTTTTTTGAGCTAGTCAGAGAGGTAGCAAAATGAGAGAGGAAGAAGAGGAAGAAGAGGAACATGAGGATAATTTATTAGAAGAATTTTATGATCGAAATTTAGAATTACAAAATTGTATTCATGAGTTAGAAGAGCAGGCTGAAGAACAGCAGGCGGTCGTGGAGCAAAGGGATGCAACAATTCAAAATTGTGTTACCCGATGTGCGATGCTTGAACATAAGCACTCTTTGGCAGAGTATAAGATATTAGAGCTGGAATCTGAGAATTCTATGATCAAGGTTTTGATGAAAGAAGAAGCAAATGAACGAATGAGAATAGATGATGCATGGGTAAAAGCCGCACGACGCGTTGATATTGTAGAAAAAGACGTCCGATCTAATAAGGCCAAAATAGATGAAATGGATTTCTCTTTTTGAATGACAATTGGGAGAATCCAACATCGAATTGAAATTACAGGTGCGAGCAATTGACCCCAATTCGATATGGATCGGAGAGTAATGATTCGAATCATGGATCAGGAATGTGGCGAAGCAATTAAGGGTGGAATGTAATCTATAGCAAATTTAAGTCCAACTGGGATGGTGATGCCAAAGGATGTCCCAGACAAGTCAAACTCGATAGTTTATGTGACGCCCCCAAAACAGGTATACATCACCCATCTTGGGTTGACAGAAAATAAATGGTGCAGAATACAAATACAACTTAATAATACATCTGTCATGTAAAATACGACAAAACATAAATTGAGAGTTTTAATAAGAATATTATCATCTAGACAATATCCACACTCAAAGGAGTTCTCATTGCATTTATTGTCACACTATTTAATAGAATAGTGAGGACTACTAATACTACCATCTAGACCGTCACTCCGTTCCCCGACTAGTCCTGGCTACGTTCTCATTTCCTGAAGAGAACAGTGAAAGAAAGGGGTGAGCTCAACTAGCCCAGTAAGAAATATTATGACTAAGATACTGTAGAATAAATTATCATTAGTCTTCAACAATGTTAAACTGATAAAATATAACAAACATCAAGTTTAACTGCAGCGGAACAAGCAATCCATTAAAAGAGTCAAGTAGAGAATAAAATTTACTATCTTTTATGATTTAAAAGGTTTTTATCACTTTTATCACGAGACCCGACTTAATAAATAATCCACATCATCCCAAACTCTACGACCAAGGATATTCATTAGTATCACAACCATAAATTATCCATTTACACTACGGGCGAGGATATTCGTGTATTCATCAATGGTCATGATCATGCCAACAAGCATCCATCAATGCACTACGGGCCAATGAGGACTTTTACCACATCATTTGTAACATTACGGTCATGATTATACCGAATAATCCCTGGTCATAATCATACCAAGTCCATCTATGCACAACAGGCCACATATGACTTTCAACATAATATAATCATGAGGATGATGACAATGATATAAGAATCCAATAAAACAAATTCAAGAATTAATTTATCCAGGAACTAATAACGTCCAAATTGTCAACATGATACTTCTTTGTAGAGTAAAATTCAAGAATGCTCAGAAGAATATTTTCATGAAAAGATACTGGATGAAGCACAAATATCAAGGATATTCCGCTAATTTCATGGAGTATATAAGTCAAAACTTTAACCAACTGAGTATAATAAAGAATGGAATAACAAAAGAAATCACCGAGCATGCGATAAACCGATGCAGACGGTTATTCCAAAAGAATAATAAATAACGGAACGGAAGTTAAAGTAAATTACGAATGAAGCGGGATATTCCAACGTAATAATAAAGAATGGAACAATGTCGGTGAAATTACACCGAATGTGATATATTCAACAGATTAATAAAGAATGGAATAACAACGAAATCACCATGTATGCTGGCGATAGACCGCGCATGTGTTATTCCAATAGAATAATAAATAATGGAACCGAATCAATCATGTCAGAATACGCATCATGAGATATTCAGCAATGAATAATAAAGAATGGAATAACGGTAGAATTTCACCATGTATCTTTCACTTGCAGATGATAAAGTTTATTCTAACATAATAATAAAGAATAGAATAACAAAAGAATTTTACCATGTATGCGGTACTTCGCATAGACAAGTTATTCCAACATAATAATAAAGAATGGAATAAAAGAAGAATTTCACCATGTATGCGGTAATTCGCATAGACAGGTTATTCCAACATAATAATAAAGAATGGAATAACAGAAGAATTTCACCATGTATGCGGTGCTTGACATAGGCAGTTATTCCAACATAATAATAAAGAATGGAATACCATAATAATTTCACCAAGTATAGGGTAGTCATAAGATATCTGAGTTATTCAACGAGAATAATAAAGAATGGAATAACGAAGTTCTCTTCATGAATCGAAAGAAATAATACCCTTACCTTAGAAGAAACTGGATATAGGAGTAGTGAAGCGGATATATACTTTTCTTCTTTCTCTCAATAGTTTCTCTCTCTAGAGTTTCAGTGAATTCGTAAGAAATAATGAAGGAATGAGCTTCTATTTATAGGAAAATGGACTGAATAGTAACTAATTCATGAACGGTCCAGATTGATTTACTTTTAAGCAGACGGTCCATATTGATTTACTATCAATTATTAATAAAATATTCTAATAAAACAAAATCTTTTAAATAAAATATAATATATTCTATTTATAGTCTAATAAAATAAATAGCTTTATAAAAGTATTATGCATTTTATATAAAAAGATTTTACTATACAAAACACTATGCAGAGAATAATTATGCAATAAAATATAATATATTATATATTATTATCTAATAAAACAAATAACTTTATAAAAGTTTTACATTTTTATATAAAAGAGATTTTACTATTCAAAACACTATGCATAATAAAATATATTATATTCTAATTATTATTAGAATAAAATAAATAACTTTATAAAAGTATTCTGCTTTATATAAAAAACTTTTCTATTTTATTACATTAATAATACTAATAAAACAATATATATATATATATATATATATATATATATATATAAACTGACTTTCATAAAAAGAGACACCTCAATATATTTAACAACATTTATCATCATTATTATAATTCACAATATTAATCGACCGAATTCGTTCCTGGAAAGAGGGGCTTTCCAATAAGGATTTCTCCCTATTGGCGCACAATTAGGTGACCAAATCTTTCCTTGGCAAAACTTCTAGACATCGTTAATATTGCAAATAATAATATTAATTACTCTATCATCTCAATTATTGAATTAATAATATATAAAATGTCGACAATAATTGAATTAAATAACGTGAGATATTATGCAATAATTACTGAAGCAATAATTGATTAAAACTGAGTGACTTCTCACGTAAGCAACAATAATCAATACTGTGTGTTACTATGTAACCATGTGTATTACTGTACTTTTACTACCGAGTAGTTCAACAGTTTTAATGGTAAAACTTTCGCCGTTATTTTCATAAAAATATTCTTGTCGTTTTCTTAATCCGACAATAATTCCGTTATGGGGTCCACCAATGATTGTACCGTTGTACGGATATTTCCCGACAAAAAGAATATTCCCCAACCAATTGAATATTATATAACAACTTGCATACATTTTAAAATTTATAAATATTACCCACAACTATAACATTATATCAAATTCATTCCATAATATTCAAAAAAATATTTCTAGAAATTTAAATCTTTATTCATAAAATTTGGGGTCTCACAATCTCCCCTCCTTATGAAATTTCACCCTTGAAATTTACGTACGTACCTGGTATGCCGAAGTGATGAGGATACCTTGACTTTATTTCAGATTCTAACTCTTGAGGTATAACTCTTGAGTGTTGAATACGATCCTTCTTATCCAAGATTTTAACACGTATCTCCTCATACGTTAAATCTTCTGCTATCTCGTCTAGATTTAATTCAATAATGTGGTTCGAGTCGTCCACATATTTACGTAACATCGATATGTGAAAAATGTTACGAACACGTGACATAATTGGTGGTAAAACGAGTTTATAGGCCAAAATTCCTACTCGATCAAGGATTTCAAATGGGCCAATAAAATCGAGGGTTGAAATAACGCCTTCTTGAACCTTCTTCTTCACATTCATCAGCTCCAGGTGTGTAGTTTGAGCAGCTTTAAGTTTATCGATTAAAGTCTATCCTACTCGTATATTCGTTATCTTCACGTGGGTCTCTACAGTCTTTAACTCTATCTTCATCATTTGTAAGTTATACGAAGTGGGTTTTTGTGTTAACAACATTGCACTCGTAAACGCATACGATCTTCTACTCAACACGTCAGCTACCACGTTTGTTTTTCCACGATGGTATTGAATGGTACGATCGTAATCTTCAACAGCTCGAGCCAACGTCTTAGGCACATGTTACGTTCGTTTTGGGTGAAGAAATATTTAAGGGTTTTAGAAATGGGTTTTGTATTGGGGTCAATACAAAATTTGATTTCACGCTCTAGGGGTAGGATAAGAAGTCTTCAAGAATACATCCAGAAATTTATTAATGATAGAACTATCATTCAAAACCGTGACCCTCATCCAAGACTTGGATAGCACGTCACATTGATACCTATCAACTTGCCACCATTATTCATGACGTCCCCTACGGAAAGTCTGGCTTCGGTGCATTCCACACAAGGAAGTCAACAACAAAAGGATCGGGGCTCTTTACTTATGGCTTGATATGACAGTGGTTGACTTTACGGTTTGGTTGCTTGAATTCGCATAATAAGTTGGTTAGGAATATGAAAGCTAACAACCTTACGAAAAGCATGATGAGTAGTTATCCAATCGATTCCTAAAATCACATCAAAGGCAAGTATTTTCAAAGAGATAAGATCGACAGGTAACATGAAAGTGTCGATTTGAATCAACAAGATTTATAAACAGTGGAGGTAATGAAGGTTTCTATTAACGGAGTTTCAACAGATAAGTCAAAGTCTAATTTCTCAGGAGTCAAATTTAAACGTTGAGCGCAAACAAGAGAGATAAAAGAATAGATAGAACCGGTATCGAATAAGGTATAGACTTCGTAAGCATTTATGATTAACTTACCCGTGACAACTTCTTTCGAGTTCCTCGACAAACGCTCTCATTTAAACTACCGACTTTAACTTGTCTGAGACATCCTTTGGCATCACTATCCCAGCTGAACTTGACTTCACTACACGACAAAATTGATCTAGGTGACCTTCTCTTCCGCAATTGAAACACGCTTTGGATTGCTGCGTACAGTTTGGACGGATGTGTCCCTCCTGTCCGCATTTGAAACATACGACCGGTGGTCATTCTCCTTCCTTAATAATAGGTGTTGGTGCTGACGTCTTTCCATCATCGTTACATCTTCTCTTCTTGAAATTTCCACTCCTATTATCTTGGCCATGATTACCACCGAAGTGGTTACCATTCTTGGCATGATAATTTCCCCCACGATGGTTATCATTGTTCCGATGGCCGTTGCCACCGGTACGATTATTATTGTGTTGTTGGTCGTTGCCTTTTGGTTGTGCTGACTTATTATCGCGCTCCAATAACTGAGCCCTATTCACAACATCTGAATATAAACAAAGTTTGTGAGAAATGAGGTATTGACGTATTTCGGGTTTTAAACCTCTTAGAAACATTCGCGTCATTCGAGCCTCATTATCGACCAAATGGGATGTAAATCAGGATAACTCTGCAAATTAACCTCGTATTGCGACACGGTCATATTGTTTTGCTCCAACTTGATGAACTCCACATCCTTCATGTGACGAATACTTTCGGGAAAGTACTTGTCGTTGAACAACTCTTGGAACTTCTCCCAAGACATCTTGAGTGCGTCAGACTGGGTACGTTTTATAGATTCCCACTAGTAATCTGCCTCTTCACGCAACATAAAGGTGGCAAAGGGAACCTTTTGCTCCTTGGAGCATCCCAAGACATCAAATATCTAGGTGATCTTCTTTAACCACGTCTCCGCCTTAAGTGGTTCTTGCTTTCCCAAAAACTCCGGTGGTCTCAGTTCCTTGAAGTGCTTAGTAGTGACCGACCGTGGGTTGCCATTATTTCCACCTATATTTTGAACAGGAGTCTCTCTTACTTGATGTTGCATGAATTGCATAAAGCCTCTGAACATCTCATCGTTCATCATTTGGTCAGTGCTGTTGTTTGCATGAGGATTGTCACCTTCCTGATGCACATTATCCTGATTATTGATCTGTGGAGACTCAACGGTCTCCTGTACTCCATTGCTATTCTCAACATTCTTGGTTGCCATTTTTAAATACTGCCACAAAATAAGGGTTAATTGACATATCACATATTATCCCTATACTCTGACCGACCAATTAAATACCAAATAAACTGAGGTAGGTCATACTAGCAAAGTAATTCCCCGTCTCTCTCCTCCTAGTTCTTGCCTCACATCTCAGCCAGGGATCATATCCCTAAGCTTTGATACCAACTGTGACGCCCCCAAAACAGGTATACATCACCCATCTTGGGTCGCCAGAAAATACATGGTACAAAATACAAATACAACTTAATAATACAAATCTTAAAATATACAAAACATAAATTGAGAGTTTTAATAAGAATATTGTCATCTAGACAATATCCACACTCAAAGGAGTTCTCATTACATTTATTGTCACACTATTTAACAGAATATTGAGGACTACTAATACTATCATCTGGACCATCACTCCGTTCCCCGACTAGTCCCGGCTATGTTCTCATTTCCTGAAGAGAACAGTGAAAGAAAGGGGTGAGCTCAACTAGACCAGTAAGAAATATTATGACTAAGATAATGTAGAATAAATTATCATTAGTCTTCAACAATGTTAAACTGATAAAATATAACAAACATCAAGTTTAACTGCAGCGGAACAAGCAATCCATTAAAAGAGTCAAGTAGAGAATAAAATTTACTATCTTTTATGATTTAAAAAGGTTTTTCATCACTTTTATCGCTGAGACTCAGCTTAATAAATAATCAACATCATCCCTGCACTACGACCAATGATATTCGTTAGTATGACAAGCACAAATTATCCATGCACTACAGGAAAATGATATTCGTGTTCAATGGTCATGATTATGCCAACAACTATCCATCAATGCACTATGGGCCAATGAGAACTTTTACCACATCATTTGTAACATTACGGTCATGATTATACCGAATAATCCCTGGTCATAATCATACCAAGTCCATCTATGCACAACAGGCCACAGATGAATTTTAACATAATATAAGCATGATGATGATGACAATGATATAAGAATCCAATAAAACAAGTTCAAGAATTAATTTATCCAGGAACTAATAACGTCCAAATTATCAACATGATACTTCTTTGTAGAGTAAAATTCAAGAATGCTCAGAAGAATATTTTCATGAAAAGATACTGGATGAAGCACAAATATCAAGGATATTCCACTAATTTCATCGAGTATAGAAGTCAAAACTTTAACCAACTGAGTATAATAAAGAATGGAATAACAAAAGAAATCACCAGGCATGCGATAGATCGCATGCATGCAGACGTTTATTCCAAAAGAATAATAAATAACGGAACCGAGTTAAGCGAAATTTACGCGCAAGACCGATATTCCAACGAATAATAAAGAATGGAACAATGTCAAAGCGAAAAATTAATCGGCGCGATATATTCCAAATGATTAATAAAGAATGGAATAACAACGAAAATCACCATGCAAGCGATAGACCGCATGCATGAGTTTTCCAATAGAATAATAAATAATGGAACCGAATTAAATGCGTAATACGCCTGTAGACGATATATTCCAACGTAATAATAAAGAATGGAATAATAGAAGAATTTCACCATGTATGCGGTACTTGATATGATGCGAGTTATTCTAACATAATAATAAAGAATGGAATAACGTAAGAATTTCACCATGTATGCGGTACTTGGCATGACAAAGTTATTCCAACATAATAATAAAGAATGGAATAAAAGAAGAATTTCACCATGTATGCGGTTGTAATTGACAAAAGTTATTCCAACATAATAATAAAGAATGGAATAACAGAAGAATTTTACCATGTATGCGGTACTTCGCATAGACAGGTTATTCCAACATAATAATAAATAATAGAATAACATAATAATTTCACCAAGTATAGGGTAGTCCACACAGATACAAAGTTATTCCAATGAATAATAATAAAGAATGGAATAATGAAGTTCTCTTCATGAATACGAAAGAAATAATACCCTTTACCTTAGAAGAAACTGGATATAGGAGTAGTGAAGTAGCGAAATACTTTTCTTCTTTCTCTCTATAGTTTCTCTCTAGAGTTTCAAAATGAATTAAGTAAGAAATAATGAAGGAATGAGCTTCTATTTATAGGAAAATGGACCTGAATAATAACTAATTCATGAAACGGTCCAGATTGATTTACTTTTAAACAGAGATGATTCCATATTGATTTACTATGCAAGATTAATAAAATATTCTAATAAAATAAAATCTTTTAAATAAAATATAATATATTCTATTTATAGTCTAATAAAATAAATAGCTTTATAAAAGTATTCTGCTTTTATATAAAAAGATTTTACTATGCAAAACACTATGCAGACACTATGCAAATACTATGCATAATAAAATATAATATATTCTAATTATTGTCTAATAAAACAAATAACTTTATAAAAGTATTCTATTTTATATAAAAAGATTTTACTATGTAAAACACTATATAATAAAATATATTATATTCTAATTATTGTCTAAAAAATAAATAACTTTATAAAAGTATTACTGCTTTATATTAAAAAGCTTTTCTGCTTTTATTACATTAATAATACTAATAAAACAATATATATATATATATATATATATATATATATAAATATAAACTTCCGTGACTTCATAAAAAGACACCTCAATATATTTAACAACATTTATCATCATTATTATAATTCATAATATTAATCGACTAGGTCGTTCCCAGGAAAGAGGGGGCTTTCCAATATGGATTTCTCCATATTGGCGCGCAATTAGGTGAACAAGCCTCTCCTTGGCAGAACTTTTAGACATCGTTAATATTGTAAATAATAATATTAATAACTCTGTCATCTCAATTATTGAATTAATAATATATAAAATATCGACAATAATTGAATCAAATAACGTGAGATACTATGCAACAATTAATGAAGTAATAATTGAACAAAACTGAGTGACTTCTCACGTAAGCATCAATAATCAATACCGTGTGTTACTATGCAACCACGCGTATTACTGTACTTTTACTACCGAGTAGTTCAACAGTTTTAACGGTAAAACTTCCACTGTTATTTTCATAAAAATATTTTTGTCGTTTTCTTAATCCGACAATAATTCCATTGTGGGGTCCACCAATGATTGTACCGTCGTACGGATATTTTCTGACAAAAAGAATATTCCCCAACCAATCGAATATTATATAACAACTTGCATACATTTCAAAATTTATAAATATTACCCACAACTATAACATTATATCAAATTCATTCCATAATATTCAAAAAAATATTTCGAGAAATTTAAATTTTTATTCATAAAATTTGGGGTCTCACAGTTTAAGTGAGAGCATTTATCGAGGAACCCGAATGAAGTTATCACGGGTAAGTTAATCATAAAATCTTGCGAAGTCTATATCTTATTCGATACCGGTTCTACGCACTCTTTTATATATTTCACCTAGTGGTGTTCAATGTTTGAACTTGGCTCTTTTATCTGTTGAAACTCTGTTAGCAGAAACATTCGTTACCTCCACTATTTATAAATCTTATTTAATTCAAATCGACACTTTCACTTTACCTTTCGATCTTATTTCTTTGAAAATACTTGCATTTGATGTGATTTTAGGAATTGATTGGTTAACTACTCATCATGCTAAAATCGATTATTTTCGTAAGGTTGTTAGCTTTCATATTCCTAACCAACCTGTTATGTGAATTCAAGAAACCAAACCACTAAAGTCAATCATTGTCATATTAAGCCATAAGTAAAGAGCCCTGAGCCTTTCGCTGGTGACTTCCAAGTCTTGGAATACACCGAAGCTAGAATATCCGTAGGGGACGTCGTGAATAACGGTGGCAAGTTGATAGATATCAATGTGACGTATTATCCAAGTCTTGGATGAGAGTCACAATTTTTAAATGATATTTCTATCGTTAATAAATTTCCTGACGTATTCTCAAAGAACTTCCTGGCTTACCCCAGAGTGTGAAATCAAATTTTGTACTGATCCTAGTACAAAACCCATTTCTTCAACCCTTAAATATTGCTGCAACCAAAATGTACGTGTAATGCGCCAAAGACGTTGGCTCGAGCTGTTGAAGATTACAACCATACTATTCAATATTATCGTGGAAAAAGCGAACGTGGTAGCTGATGCATTGAAGTGCGACATTGTTAACACAAAGACCTATTTCATATAACTTACAAATGATGAAGATAGAGTTAAAGACTCTAGGGACCCACGTGAAGATAATGAATATACAAGTAGAATTGACTTTAATCGATAGAGTTAAAGCCGCTCAAACTACACACCTGAAGCTGATGAATATGAAGAAGAAGGTTCAAGAAGGCGTTATTCTAAAAGCAAGAGTCGATGAATAGAGGAAATCTCAACCCTTGATTTTATTAGTCTATTTGAAATCTTCGATCGAGTAGGAACTATGGCCTATAGACTCGTTTTACCGCCAAGTATATCGCAATGTTTTTTTTACGTATCGATGTTACGTAAATATGTGGATGACCAGAACCACGTTATTAAATTAGAATTAGAAGAGATAGTAGAAGATTTAACGTATGAGGAGATACGTGTTAAAATCTTAAGTTCAGTAAATAAACTAAACAGCTCTTCAACATTTGGACATCTTGCCCTTGCCTTCATTGGAAGATGGCTCATTGAACTTTTCGACTTTAGCTGCAGTGTTAATTGCAAGAGTGAGCAAACAATTGCTCATTGAGATAGGGAATAATAATAATAATAACAACATGAGAATGAACAACAAATGCTGAATAATGGTGAACTTGTTCTACAAATCAAAAATAGAAAAAAAGCTCGAATTTAATATCTGAGGGTCTTAAGACCACGAACTATGTCCCCGGTATTTAGGTATTATTACCTCAACCTTAACAGTCATTTAGACTATACATACCCTTCTTTACGTACTTAGGGGGATCAACCATTTGTACCATGTATTGTGCACAAACATCTAAACATTACACGTACATAATCCCCTATGTTAGGGTTGTTCGTCTCAGTTTGAATTTAGAATTTTTGCACTAAAGAAAGTTTAGTTTGGAACTAGCTTATCAGTGGTTCTAGAATTTTAGAATACTATTCAATTATAGACCAATTCGATCAATAGGAATTTGCTTGTTATTAGAAGGTTCAATACAATAATATAGAATTGAACAAAGTTATTTAAGTCAAAGATCGAATAACAACAATATACAATTGAGTAGATGTAACGCCCCCAAAACAGGTCCAATCCACCCAACCCATTATGGGTCGCCACGAAATACATCAACACAATTTCTGAATATAAATCTTTAAATTCTAACTTTTAAACTGTCGTACAGAATACGACCACAGTTAAACTATGAGTTTCAATACAAATATATGTAACTCTCATGGTGCCTCGACCACAACACCTTACAATGTCACTTTACATAAAAGTACAGTCAATAATTGTTTTAGAAATTAAAATCTTTGGAAAATGCTCAAGAAAACCTTCGTACATGGTAGGCCATGAATCTAAGTTATGATAGATATCATATGACTCAAGAATTATCCTTGGTTGACCCAATAGACCCCAAAGAAAAATGAGAAGATTACTATCATGTTCTTTCCAATGGTGAGTCTTCTCTTGACATATATTTATCTCCATTATCTCCAATTGAGAATTATATTTCAACCAAACTCTGAGATTATATAGGTAGTGCTCATAGATATAATCAGTAAGTGCATGTGCACAATCCTGTGTTATGATAACACGCAGTCGTCTATCATTAGACATCTTGTATGATAGTGGTAAAACACCCTTCCAAAGTTGGGTTCACCTCATCCTATTCGATTCACCAAAATCAACGGTTAAAATTATGTATAAAATACGACACACTTATCTAAAATTCTCAATAAAATTATTTCCATAATATTTTAGGGAAAACCTCAACAGCTATAGACCATCGTTTTATTCCCCTGTTACCCCCGTTCGACCCAGCTACACTCTTATTACCTGAAAGGAATTGTGAAGCAAAAGGGTGAGCACAACTAGCCCAGTAAAGAATATCATGACTAAAGATAATTAAATTATCAATAGCCTTCGTCAGTAATAAATCAGAGATTTAGAACATATGGTAAATGATAAAACTTTTCAACCATAGTGGCAGAGGAACGAGTAATCCATTAGAAGAGTCAAATAGACTATCTTCTCCATGTTAAAAGTCCACCAACAATGTTTTATCCCTGTAACATCAATCAACAGTTCCTGTCCACAATCATGTGAATAACTCATAATCATAATTGTGATTCTAAATTCCTCTTCGCACAAAGGACGAAGATAATTTTCATCACCTGTCTTTACCTGAAACATCAAAGATCATGGTTATAACAAATCACAGTTCCTGTTTATAATCATACTAATAAATTCATCTTTGCACTACAGGCCAAAGATATTCATTAACAGTTCATCTTTGCACTATATGCCAAAGACATACAACTGTATTTTAGAAGAGTCAAGCAGAGCATGATATCTACTATCTTCTACGAATTAAAATTTTATTATCAATGTTTTATCGCTGAGACTCAGCTCAATAAATAATCCACATCACCAAATTATCGATGCACTACGGCCAAGGATATTTGTTAGTATCATATCCATGAATTATCCATGCACTGCGGGCCAAGGATATTCATTAGTATCATGAGCACGAATTATTCATGCACTACGGGCCAAGGATATTCGTATTTTCACCAATGGTCATGATCATGCCAAACAACAATTCATCTTTGCACCCTTGGCCGAAAAGAACACATGGTTATGATCATACCAACATATGTCCATCAATGCACTACGGGCCAATGAGGACTTTTACCGCATCATTTGTTACATTATGGTCATGATTATACCGAATAATCCCTGGTCATAATCATACCAATCAACAGTCCATCTATGCACGTAAGCCACAGATGACTTTCATTACAATATAAGCATAAGAATGATGACAATGATATAAGCATTAATCAAACAAAATCAAGAAAACACAAAAGCCTTATGCTTTGGCGATCACAGGACCAACTTCATCCAGTAAGCCAACAAAATCTACTGCAAGGGTCTTCAACATGATAGTCCAGGATTCGGTGGCAGCTGGCAATTGAACTCCAGGTATTTTTCGTATAACTTTTACTTTCTTATACATAATTTTCCTCTATATAGTAAATTATTTTATAAATAAATTTTGGAGGAGGAATTTGAGTTGTTTTAGAAATCAAATTTCGCATTTAATCGAGATAAACCGACTTTATGTGAATAGTTAAAGATCAGTTCGATCAAATTTGATCGAGATCTACTTGCAATGATTGTGTATGCTATGTACTCTGGTATGTAGGGATTTTTAAACGGTGATTCCGGGGACAGAATCTTTATAAGGGAGGGTGAATGTAATAACCCGATATTTTCTATATAAATATATCAAAAATTTTGTGCATATTTTTTTTTTATTTATTAAAATAAATATGGGGAAATGTGTGTCAAGATAATGTGTGTGTACACACACACACACACACACACACATATATATATATATATATGTGATAAATAAATATATATTTATTACATGAATAATTACAAATAATTTTATTTTAGAATTATTGATCATTATAAATTATATTTTATAATAATAAATTTTATTGTAAAAATGTTTTATTATTTATTTTTAAAGAAAATATGATATTATATTATTTAAATAATATATGGAATGATTATTAGAATTATTATAATTTATTTATGTGAATTTTAGCTCAGATTATTAAGTGAAGTATTTTAACTTAATTAATAAAGCTGTTTATGCAAGGTAAATCAGATATGGAATCCAAACCCTAATTCTGGTTTTGAAACAAGGAATGATAATAATAATATAATATTAGTTATATTTTGATTTATCAGTGCTAGAAATATGTACTGTATGTATGTGGACTGATAATGGTTGATCAATTATGGTGTTGTATGACAAACCCTAGTATCACTGTGTGAAACCCTAATTTAAAATATAAATTAGAGTTCAAGATTGTTGGGTAATCGTGATAATGTGATTAATGTCTGATATTATAAATATAAATGCTAATTAGGTAAACCCTAATTATTAACTCAAAACCCTAATTGAGAAATTAAAACCCTAACCAATAATTAGGAACCCTAACTGTCAAATTGGGAAGCCCTAATTGCTAATTTAGGATGTTTAATGCTAATTAGTGGACTTTAATATCCTAATGTTCATGTATAATGTAATTAGAAACCCTAATTACAAATTGTTAATCTTAATTATTAAATTGTTAACCTTAATTGTTAATTTTAAGCCCTAATTGCTAAATTAGTGATCTTAATTATAATTAGTAAATCCTTAAACTTAATTTATAAGTTTATATAATTAGGAAACTCAAGGTAATTAGGAAACTCAAATTATCCATTTTTAATAACTTAAATTTCCATGTTTAGCCTTTTCAAGAAATCCTTAAATGCTAATGCACAAAACCTTAGGGTCAAACCCTAAGGGTTTGCCAAGATTACTTTCGTGCCATTAAAATCATAAGTAAATGGTCCAAAATGCCCTTTTAATTCCTTATTAAGCTAAAATATGGATTTTTACTAAGTGTGGGAGTGGGTGACCTAACCCAACAACCCCATGTGCTAGAAAACTCCAGCAATTCAACTCTTTTCAGCTGAATACATTACATACAAGTGTTATATATAGATTGGCAGAGAAAAAAAAATTTCATTTCCTAGCTTATTTGAGCACTTACTCTCCACCAATCCTCAATATCTCAAAACCTACGAAATATTATAGTGTTTCAGTCCCAAAATAAAGCCCCACTATTAAACATAACATATCACAAGCTTAGAATCAAAGATTTGTTCATAAAGGTATAAAATATAACCCTAGAATCTGACCATTGATTTTTGTTAGATGTTAAAATTTTTATGTTAAACATGTTATAAATAGTGTATAATGATGATCTGGATTGCTAGATGTTAGATCCATAACATCTAGAGGCTCAGATTTGAAGATTTACAAAATCTGGAAATTTTGTTTTTGATGTCTGACAATCAAATGTCAGGCCTTGTAGATCTATTTCTATGTTTGGTTTTTGTGTTTTGAAGGTTGATACTTGTAGTATGTCATGTGATATGTATTTTGGAACTTTTAGCTAGCTCAGATCGTGCACAGAATGAAAGTTATGGGCGGTCAAACCTCATTGACCGACCATGACTTTCAATTTTTAGAAAACCCAGATCGTGCCTAGAAGGCTCTGACAAGTTCTTCGTGGGCTCAGATCTGACTGTGTTATGATAATATGTAATGATCTTTGCATCTAAGTTATATTCTGTTGTTTGGACTAAATATTATAACACTAGATCACTAAAACCTTAAACAGGTAGATCTTAGTGGGCGGTCAAACTAAGCCGGACGTTCATGAAATGCATTTTCTGGGTAACCTAGAAAACGCATGATCATGACATCTGACATGGTTTGACCAGTATTTATTTAGTGATTCTGTTGTTCTTATATGGATTTTATATAATGCATCTCTTCCTTGTCATGTTGGCTACACGATAAAGCTCTTAGATCACAAAAACATCACATAAATTTCAAGTTGTGAAAGCCCAATTATGAGCAGTCGAACTGTTCTTCATTTCTGGGCAACCCAGAAAATGAAGAACAACTCTAACAGCTTGTTCTAGGCCCCAGATCTCGCTTGTGTTATGTTCTTTGACCCTGTTTGTTGTTGGATCTTGTAGTATTGCATTAGTACTACGACATCTAACCATTAACTATGTGACGTCCCCAAAATAGGTACACATCACCCATCTTGAGTCGCCAGATACAAGGTACATAATACAAATATAACTTAATAATACAACTGTCGTGTGAAATACGACAAAACATAATCTAAGAGTTTTAATAAGAATATTGTCATCTAGACAATATCCACACTCAATGGAGTCCTCATTACATTTATTGTCACACTATTTAACAGAATAGTGAGGACTACTAATGCTATCATTTGGGCCAGCTACTCTGCTTCCCCAGACCAAATCCGCGCCACGTTCTCATTTCCTGAAGAGAACAGTGAAAGAAAGGATGAGCTCAACTAGCCCAGTAAGAAATATTATGACTAAGATAATGCAGAATAAATTATCGTTACCCTTCAACAATGTTAAACTGATACAATATAACAAACATAAAGTTTAACTACAACGGAACAAGCAATCTATTAAAAGAGTCAAGTAGAGAATAAAATCTACTATCTTTTATGATTTAAAAAGGTTTTTCATCACTTTTATCGTTGAGACTCAGCTTAATAAATAATCCACATCATTCATGCACTACGACCAAGGATATTCATTAGTATCACAACAACAAATTATCCATGCACTACAGGCCAAGGATATTCGTGTATTCATCAATGGTCATGATCATGCCAAGAACTGTCCATCAATGCACTACGGGCCAATGAGGACTTTTACCACATCATTTGTAACATTACGGTCATGATTATACCGATTAATCTTTGGTCATAATCATACCAAGTCCATCTATACACAACAGGCCACATATGACTTTCAACATAATATAAGCATGAGGATGATGACAATGATATAAGAATTCAATAAAACAAGTTCAAGAATTAATTTATCCAGGAACCAATAACGTCCAAATTGACAACATGATACTTCTTTGTGGGGTAAAATTCAAGAATGCTCAGAAGAATATTTCCATGAAAAGATACTGGATGAAGCGCAAATATCAAGGATATTCCATTAATTTCATGGAGTATATGTGACGCCCCCAAAATAAGTATACATCACCCATTCCGAGTCGCCAGATATCACACTATAAAAATCAAAAATAAACTTCATTTATACAACTGTTGAACTGTCGTACAGAATACGACCACGTTATTAAGCATGAGAGTTTTAATACAATATTGTCTCGTAGACAGATATCAAACTCAAATTGTTACAATGCCATATAAAAATACAAAGAACAAATATTTTAAGACCCCAAAGAAGAACGAGAAGATTACTATCATACTCATTCTAATGAGGTGCACTCTTAACATTTGTCAAAGCTCGGGTTCTCATCACCCTATTGTTGTTACGCTAAAATCAATTATTAAGTGACGTATAAAATACGACACACACATCTTAGGTCCTCAATACAATTATCTATTATATGTCATGCCGTTTTATAATGTATTGAGAAACTTCGACAGTCTCGGACCATCACACTATTTCCCTGTTATCCCCGCTCGACCCAGCTACACTCTTATTACCTAAAAGGAATTGTGAAGCAAAAGGGTGAGCACAATTAGCCCAGTAAAGAATATCATGGCTAAGATAATTAATTTATCAACAGCCTTTATTAGAATAAATCAGAGATTTATAACATATGGTAGATAATAAAAGTTTTCAACCATAATTGAAGCGGAATCAACAATCCATTAGAAGAGTCAAGTAGAACATAATGTCTACTATCCCTTTACGAGTACAACAAATAATATCTCTTATGAGTACAACAAATAATATCCCTTACCTTTGAAAGAAGAGTATTCCGACTGGTAGGGTGAGGATATACTCGAAGAAAACTTGTACTACGCTCAAAGTTTTCTTAAACTCTAAAGAAATACGCTTCAAGATTATAGAAGAAGAATTCTCTATAGTTTCTCTCTAGAGTTTCAAAGAATTAAGTAAGAAATAATGAAGGAATGAGCTTCTATTTATAGGAGAATGGACCTAATAGTAACTAATTCATGAACTGCTCAGATTGATTTACTTTTAATCTGGACGGTCCATATTGATTTAATAAAATATTCTAATAAAAAAAATCTTTTAAATAAAATATAATATATTCTATTTATAATCTAATAAAACGAATAACTTTATAAAAGTATTTTGTTTTATATAAAAAAGATTTTACTATCTGCAAAACACTATCGCAGTGCACTATGCAACACTATGCATAATAAAATATAATATATTCTAATTATTGTCTAATAAAACAAATAACTTTATAAAAATATTCATTTTTTATATAAAAGATTTTAGTATGCAAAATATTATGCGAACACTATGCATAATAAAATATAATATATTTTAATTATTGTTTAATAAAATAAATAACTTTATAAAAGTATTCTGTTTTATATAAAAAACTTTCCTGTTTTATTACTAATAATAAAACAAAAACTTAGACAACCAGATCCTTCTTAGGAAAGAGAAATTTTCTATTTTATTACTAATAATAAAACAAAACTGAGACAACCAATAAGGGAGTGCCCTCCCATGAAGGTAACTGGTCTTCTTCCAACATATGGGCCCCACATATTTCCCTACCACCAACATGTCACCATTACAGTGGGTACCATTATATATATACTGAATAACTTTTTACCGATTATTTTATAATAACTTGCTTACTTTGAAAAAAAATTCAAATATCACCCTTAACTTTAAATTTTTATCAATTTAACAATTTACCAAAATAGAAAAATTTAATACTTTTATTTCATAAAATTCGGGGTCTCACAGTATAGAAGTCAAAGCTTTAACCAACTGAGTATAACAGAACATATGAAAACTGAAAAATAGATTTTCGCCCGCCATGCGGTAATCCACGTAGACAGATCATTTCCATAATTTAATAAGAAATGAATATGAAGGGTCATTCACCATGCATTCGGTAATCCACATAGACATGTTATTCCAACAGAATAATAAAGAATGGAATAACAAAAGAATTCACCATGCACGCGATAGATCGCATGCATGTGTTATTTCAATGTAATAATAAATAATGGAACCGGCCACGCCAGAACGCGTAAATACGTGGATATTCCAACATCATAATAAAGAATGAAATAACAAAAGACTTCACCAAGCATACGATAGACCACACAGACATGTTATTCCAACAGAATAATAAATAATGGAACCATGTCATGCGTAATACGCATCTGAAGATATTCCAATGTAATAATAAAGAATGGAATAATCAAGAATTTCACCACGTATGCGGTACTTGATATACAAAGTTATTCCAACATAATAATAAAGAGTGGAATAACGAGAAGAATTTCACCACGTATGCGGTATTGCCATAGATGTGTTTATTCCAACATAATAATAAAGAATGGAATAATGTAAGAATTTCACCAAGTATAGGGTAGCTCACATGATACAAGTTATTCCAATGTAATAATAAAGAATGGAATAACGAAGTTCTCTTCATGAATACGAAAAAAATAATACCCCTTACCTTAGAAGAAAAACCGGATATAGGAGTAGTGAAGTAGCGAGAATACTTTTCTTTCTTTCTCTATAGTTTCTCTTTTAGAGTTTCAAATTGAATTCGTAAGAAATAATGAAGGAATGAGCTTATTTATAGGAGAATGGAGTGAATAGTAACTAATTCATGAACGGTCCAGATTGATTTACTTTTAAACAGACGATCCATAATGATTTACTATGCAATTATTAATAAAATATTCTAATAAAACAAATTTTTTAAATAAAATATAATATATTCTATTTATAGTTTAATAAAATAAATAACTTTATAAAAGTATTCTATTTTATATAAAAAGATTTTACTATGTAAATACTATGCATAATAAAATATAATATATTCTAATTATTATCTAATAAAACAAATAACTTTATAAAAGTATTCATTTTATATAAAAAGATTTTACAATGCAAAATACTATTAGAGCACTATGCAAATATTATGCGTAATAAAATATAATATATTCTAATTATTGTCTAATAAAATAAATAACTTTATAAAAGTATTTTATTTTATATAAAAAAGATTTTACTATGCAAAAATACTATGCATAATTGAATATAATATATTCTATTTATAGTCTAATAAAACAAATAACTTTATAAAAGTATTACATTTTATATAAAAGTTTTTCTGCTTTATTACATTAATAATACTAATAAAACAAAATTTATATATATATATATATATATATATATATATATATATATATATATATAAACTTCCGTGACTTCATAAAAAGACACCTCAATATATTTAACAACATTTATCATCATTATTATAATTCACAATATTAATCGACCATGTCGTTCCCAGGAAAGAGGGGGCTTTCCAATAAGGATTTCTCCCTATTGGCGCGCAATTAGGTGACCAAACCTCTCCTTGGCAGAACTTTCTATACATCATTAATATTGAAAATAATAATATTAATAACTCTGTCATCTCAATTATTGATTTAATAATATATAAAATATCGACAATAATTGAATCAAATAACGTGAGATACTATGCAACAATTCTCAAGCAATAATTGAACAAAACCGAGTGACTTCTCTAAAAGCATCAATAATCAATACCGTGTGCTACTATATGCAACTACGCCAGATTCATCGTACTTTTACTACTGAGTAGTTCAACGGTTTTAACGGTAAAACTTCCGATGTTATTTTCATAAAAATATTTTTGTCGCTTTTCTCGATCCGACAATAATTCCGTTAATGGGTTCACTAATGATTGTGCCGTCGTCGTTAATATTTCCTGTTAAAACGATTATTCCCCGACCAATCGAATATTATATAATAACTTGCATACTTTGCAAAATTTATAAATATTACCCACAACTATAACATTATATCAAATTCATTCCATAATATTCAAAAAATATTTCGAGAAATTTAAATCTTTATTCATAAAATCTGGGTCTCACAATCTCCCTCCTTATGAAATTTTGCCCTCGAAATTTACGTGACGCACTGTATGCTTAGAATGATGAGGATACCTCGACTTCATTTCAGATTCTAACTCTTGAGGTATAACCTTTGAGTGTTGAATACGATCCTTCTTATTCAAGATTTTAACACGTATTTCCTCATACGTTAAATCTTCCGCTATCTCGTTCGGTTCTAAATCAATAATGTGGTTTGGGTCGTCCACATATTTACGTAACATCGATACGTGAAAAACGTTATGAACACGCGACATACTTGGTGGTAAAACGATACATGAAAAACGTTATGAACACGTTCTCTCTTCCAAAATGATATTGAATGGTATGATCGTAATCTTCAACAGCTCGAGCCAACGTCTTTGGCGCATTATACGTTCGTTTTGGTTGAAGAAATATTTAAGGGTTTTAGAAATGGGTTTTGTACCGGGGTCAATACAAAATTCGATTTCACACTCTGGGGTTAGGCCAGGAAATTCTTCAGGAATACGTCAGGAAATTTATTAACGATAGAGATATCATTCAAAACTGTGACTCTCATCCAAGACTTAGATAACACGTCACATTAATACCTATCAACTTGACATCGTCATTCACGGCGTCGCCTACAGAAAGTCTGGCTTCGATGCATTCCATACAAGGAAGTCACTAGCGAAAGGCTCAGGGTTCTTTACTTATGGCTTAATATAATAGTGATTGACTTTAAGGTTTGGTTGCTTGAATTCACATAACAGGTTGGTTAGGAATATGAAAGCTAACAACCTTACGAAAAGCATGATGAGTAGTTAACCAATCGATTCCTAAAATCACATCAAAGGCAAGTATTTTCAAAGAGATAAGATCGACAGGTAAAGTGAAAGTGTCGATTTAGCGGTAAACCTTCCGCCGTTATTTTCATAAAAATATTTTTGTCGTTTTCTCAATCCGGCAATAATTCTGTTGTGGGGTCCACCAATGATTGTCGTCGTACGAATATTCCCTATTAAAATGATTATTCCCAGACCAATCGAATATTATATAACAACTTGCATACTTTGTAAAATTTATAAATATTACCCACAACTATAACATTATATCAAATTCATTCCATAATATTCAAAAAAATATTTCGAGAAATTTAAATCTTTATTCATAAAATCTGGGGTCTCACAAACTAGTCCTGAAACACTTTACACACTGAATCATTGATGGTCAAATATGGTCCCTCGAAACTGTGTATGAATGTTCTGGGTTTCATTAAGAACATGAAGAACACCTATTGCGACGGTTTTGTCGCTATAGACCGTCTTCAGCGACACTTTATTTATAAAATTATTATTTTTATTAAATAATTATAAAAAATAGTTTTTAATTAATAAAAATACAAAATAAATTATTAAAAATTATTTTAAAGTCCAAAAATTATATTTTAATAATTTTTAATATATTTCATAAATATTTAATATTTTTGAAATATTAAAGGTATTTAATTTTTTAATTTTAATATTAAATAAATTATTTAAAAATGATTTTAATACATGAAAAATCATTTAAAATATATTATGATATAAGAAAATATTTTAAGTTATTTTAAATAACTTTTAATATTATGTGATGAATTTCATTAATAAATTAATATTAATGATAATTATTTTATTTAATAAATATATTAAATAAATCATGGAAAATAGAATTAATGATTTAAAAATAATATAAAAATTATTGAAGTGTTATAAAAATATTTTAATTTATAAAATATAAATTTTATTATTTAAAGTTAGATTTTATTAATAATTTAATATTATTAATATTAAATTTATTTAATAATTATATTAAATAAATAGTTTAAAAATGATTTAAAATTCATTTAAAAGGATATAAATGAATTAAAAATATTTTAAGTTATAATTATGACTTTTAATATTTGGATAAATAATACATTAATATTTCAATATCAATGGTAATTATTTAAAATAAATTTTAATTGTTTTAAATACTATTTAAAGGTAATATAAATGTTTTAAAAATAGTTTAAGTTATTAATATTTTGGCAATGGTTTGATTAATACTTTAATATTAATTAAATATTAATGATAATGAAATTACTTAATATTTAAATCATTTAATAATGATTCCGGTGTTTCAAAAATCATGATAAATTGTAATAATTATTTAAAAATTATTATAAGGCCATGAAAAATAATACGACTGGTGTTTAAGTTATCTAAATGAATATGGAACTACTGTATAGAGTCTTAAACTCGATAAATACCCGATAAAGTTATCGGTACACCGACATATTTCAAAAATTGATCTAGACTTAGATATGTTGACTTGATAAATGTTTATTTGTGATTCAATGATTGTTAAACATATGTGACAATGTGATTAAGTTATGTGTTGACTACAAATAGCAGTACTATGTGTTATAGTATGTTATTCTAATCGAACGAATGATCTTTTTAATGATAGGGATTGATATAAAAGATAAATCTAAGTTGTGTAAGCAGTAGACCAGGCAAGTATCTAACCCTTTGCATTTACTTTATGCAACAGATATGCGTAAGATAATATCTAAACTATTCGTTTCAATTATTCAAATATTTCAACCTATGTATATACTTATGCAATGATTCTGTATAAGTAAGTTATTAAATTTTAATTATTGTACAAGTTCCTTTATTCTGTTATTGTAGATCAAGATATATATTCTGTTCGTTGATTTTTAAACATGTTTATACAAGTGCCCTCACTTGGATAATTATTATATTTTATCACATGTTGATACATACTTATCGGTGTCCAGTATGTATACGTTGAATTAAAAGCCGTCTAAGCTATTTGATCCGGCTAGACATAAATTAAAAATTGTTTTTGAACAAGATAAAACTTTATTATTATCCAACCGAATTATTTTGGTTTGGATTCAAGACTGTTATGAACATCCCAAATATGTGAAATTTTTATGCGCCAAGGCGGACAAAAGTGAATGATAATCTCGTTCTTGAATGTAGTATTGATTAATACATGGCATAACAGGCTAATCACCCCCCGTTCCCATAAGTTATGACGGTTTACAGATGAAGTTCCGTTTAACCTTTTCAAAAATAGAAAATAATGTTCATAGTCTGTCAACTGATCCTCATTTATAGTCAGTACGTAGTTTCAAAAATTTGAAATCAAAATGATATGTTGTTTATTATTGGTTCAGCTTACTTCACGACTGTTGATTTGTTGTAGAAGTATCGTTCAAAGAAAACATTTAATCCTTTCAGCTAATTGTTATTGATTGCTATTACTTATTGGGCACTCAACCGCTTGGCAAACTTCAAGGACTTCAAGGCTGTAGGACCACCCGAATTCAAAGGGACAACTGACCCTGTAGAGGCGCAAACTTGGGTTAAGGAGATTGAGAAGGCATTTGTGATAGCTAGGGTAGCTGAGGGGAAAAAGACTGCTTTTTCCACCTATATGATGAAGGGTGAGCCAAATTTTTGGTGGGAAGCAAATCAGGCGAGGGAAGGAGAAGGTGTAGTTGCTTGGGATAGGTTTAAAATTCTATTTTTTGAAAATTATTTTTCGTCTAGTATGAAGGCTAGGATGGAGGTGAAATTCCTGGAATTGAAGCAAGGGGATATGTCAGTTGCGGAATATGCCGCAAAGTTTAATGAGTTGGCTAGGTTCGCTCCGCATCAAGTTGATACGGAGGCTAGAAAAGAGAGAAGGTTTGAGCTGGGATTAAAACCCTGGCTCTACAACAAGGTGGCAGTGTTGCAAATCCCTACATTTGCAGCACTCTTGGAGAAAGCGATTATTGCTGAGGAGGGGAGTGAGGCCATGAGCCTCTATAACAAAGAAAGAAGGAACAAGGGTAGGGTTGAGGGAGCTGGGAAGGTGGAAACAAACAGCGGGAATAGGAGTGAAGCAGGAAGGTGTAAAAAAGAAGCAGGTGGTGCAATGTGGGAACTGTGGGAAGAACCATTTGGGGGAATGTCTGAAAGGTAAATTTGCATGTTTTAAGTACGGGCAGGAGGGCCATATCTCTCCCAACTGCCCCAATCCTAGAACGATTAGTGGGTGTTTTCAGTGCGGATCGAAGGAGCATAAGGTGAAGGACTGTCCGAAAAGGAGAACGGAGGCAGAAAGCGTGAACATGGGGAAAAGCGGCGAAACTTTGCCGATCACAGGACCAACTTCATCCAAGAAGTGGCAAACAAAATCTCTGCCGTAAGGGTCTTCAACATGATACCAGATTCGGGTGGCAAAATGCAATGGAACTCCAGGTATTTTTCGTTTGACTTTTATTTTCTTATATATAATTTTCCTCTATATACTAAATTATTTTATAAATAAATTTTGGAGGAGGAATTTGAGTTCTTTTAGAAATCAAATTTCCGTTTAATCAGATAGACAAGATTTATATGAATAGTTAAAGATCAGTTCGATCAAATTTGATCGAGATCTACTTGCAATGATTGTGTATGCTATGTACCCTGGTATGTAGGGGTTTTAAAACGGTGATTCCGGAGACGGAATCTTTATAAGGGAGGGTGAATGTAATAACCCGATATTTTCTATATAAATAAATATGGGAAAATATGTGCCAATATAATGTGTGTGTGTATATATATATATATATGTGTGTGTGTGTGTGTGTGTGTGTGTGTGTGTGTGTGTGATAAATAAATATATATTTATTACATGAATAATTACAAATAATTTTATTTTAGAATTATTGATCATTATAAATTATATTTTTATAATAATTAATTTTATTGTAGAAATATTTTATTATTTATTTTCAAAGAAAATATGATATTATATTATTTAAATAATATATGGAATGATTATTAGAATTATTATAATTTATTTATGTGAATTTTAATGAGATTATTAAGTTAAGTATTTTAACTTAATTAATAAAGTTGTTTATGCAAGGTAAATCAGATATGGAATCCAAACCCTAATTCTGGTTTTGGAACAAAGAATGATAATAATAATATAATATTAATTATATTTTGATTTTTTAGTGCTATAAATATTACTGTATGTATGTGGACTGATAATGGTTGATAATTTATGGTGTTATATGACAAACCCTAGTATCACTGTGTGAAACCCTAATTTAAAATATAAATTAGAGTTCAAGATTGTTGGGTAATCGTGATAATGTGATTAATGTCTGATATTATAAATATAAATGCTAATTAGGTAAACCCTAATTATTAACTCAAAACCTTAATTGAGAAATTAAAACCCTAACCAATAATTAGGAACCCTAACTGTCAAATTGGGAAGCCCTAATTGCTAATTTAGGATGTTTAATGCTAATTAGTGGACTTTAATACCCTAATGTTCAAGTATAATATAATTAGAAACCCTAATTGCAAATTGTTAATCTTAATTATTAAATTGTTAACCTTAATTGTTAATTTTAAGCCCTAATTGCTAAATTAGTGATCCTAATTATAATTAGTAAATCCTTAAACTTAATTTATAAGTTTATGTGATTAGGAAACTCAAGGTAATTAGGAAACTCAAATTTTCTATTTTTAGTAACTTAAATTTCCATGTTTAGCCTTTTCAAGAAATCCTTAAATGCTAATGCACAAAACCTTAGGGTCAAACCCTAAGGGTTTGCCGAGATTACTTTCATGCCATTAAAATCATAAGTAAATGGTCCAAAATGCCCTTTTTAATTCTTTATTAAGCTAAAATGTGGATTTTTACCAAGTGTGGGAGTGGGTGACCTAACCCAACAACCCCATGTGCTAGAAAACTCCAACAATTCAACTCTTTTCAGCTGAATACATTGCATACAAGTGTTATATATAGATTGGGAGAGAAAAAAATTTCATTTCCTAGCTTATTTGTGCACTTACTCTCCACCAATCCTCTATATCTCAAAACCTACAAAATAGTGTAGTGTTTCAGTCCCAAAATAAAGCCCCACTATTAAACATAACATATCAGAAGCTTAGAATCAAAGATTTGTTCATAAAGGTATAAAATATAACCCTAGAATATGACCATTGATTTGTTGTTAGATGTTAAAATTTTTATGTTAAACATGTTATAAATAGTGTATAATGATGATCTGGGTTGCTAGATGTTAGATCCATAACATCTAGAGTCTTGGATTTGAAAATTTACAAAATCTGGAAATTTTGTTTTTGATGTCTGACAACCAAATGTCAGGCCTTGTAGATCTATTTCTATGTTTGGTTTTTGTGTTTTGAAGGTTGATACTTGTAGTATGTCATGTGATCTGTATTTTGGAACTTTTAGCTAGCTCAGATCGTTCACAGATTAAAAGTTATGGGCGGTCAAACCTCATTGACCGACCATGACTTTCAATTTCTGGAAAACCCAAATCGTGCCCAGAAGGCTCTGATATGTTCTTCGTGGGCTCAGATCCGACTGTGTTATGATAATATGTAATGATCTTTGCATCTAAGTTATAGTCTGTTGTTTGGACTACAATATTATAAAACTAGATCACTAAAACCTTAAACAGGTAGATCTTAGTGGGCGGTCAAACTAAGCCGGATGTTCATGAAATGCATTTTCTGGGTAACCTAGAAAACGCATGATCATGACGTCTGACATGGTTTGACCAGTATTTATTTAGTGATTCTGTTGATCTTATATGGATTTTATGTAATGCATCTCTTCCTTGTCATGTTGGCTACACGATGCAGCTCTTAAATCACAAAAACATCACATAAATTTCATGTTGTGAAAGCCCAATTATGAGCAGTCGAATTGTTCTTCATTTCTAGGCAACCCAAAAAATGAAGAACAGCTCTGACAGCTTGTTCTAGGCCCCAGATCTCGCTTGTGTTATGTTCCTTGACCCTGTTTGTTGTTGGATCTTGTAGTATTGCATTAGTACTACAACATCTAACCATTAACTAGTCCTAAAACACTTTACACACTGAATCATTGATGGTCAAACATGGTCCCTCGAAACTGTGTATGAATGTTTTGGGTTTCATCAAGAACATGAAGAACACCTATAAGAACTCGTTTTTGTCGCTATAAAGCGTTTCTTGATGACACTTTATTTATAAAATTATTATTTTTATTAAATAATTATAAAAAAATAGTTTTTAATTATTAAAAGTACTAAATAAATTATTAAAATTATTTTAAAGTCCAAAATTATATTTTAATAATTTTAATATATTTCATAAATATTTAATATTTTTGAAATATTAAAGGTATTTAATTTATTTAATTTAAATATTAAATAAATTATTTAAAAATGATTTTAATACATGAAAAATCATTTAAAAATATATTATGATATAAGAAAATATTTTAAGTTATTTTTAATAACTTTTAATATTATATGATGAATTTAATTAATAAATTAATATTAATAATAATTATTTTAATTAATAAATATATTAAATAAATCATGGAAAAATAGAATTAATGATTTAAAAATAATATAAAAATTATTGAAGTGTTATAAAATATTTGAAGTTATAAAATATAAATTTTAATATTTAAAGTTAGATTTTATTAATAATTTAATATTAATAATATTAAATTTATTTAATAATTATATTAAATAAATAGTTTAAAAATGATTTAAAAATCATTTAAAAGGGATATAAATGAATTAAAAATATTTTAAGTTATAATTAATGACTTTTAATATTTGGATAAATAATACATTAATATTTTAATTTTAATGGTAATTATTTAAAAATGAATTTTAATTGTTTTAAATACCATTTAAAGGTAATATAAATGTTTTAAAAATAGTTTAAGTTATTAATATTTTGGCAATGGTTTCATTAATACTTTAATATTAATTAAATATTAATGATAATGAAATTACTTAATATTTAAATCATTTAATAATGATTTCGGTGTTTCAAAAATCATGATAAATTGTAATAATTATTTAAAAATTATTATAAGGCCATGAAAAATAATACGACTGGTGTTTAAGTTATCTAAATGAATATGGAACTACTGTATAGAGTCTTAAACTCGATAAATACCTGATAAAGTTATCAGTACACCGACATATTTCAGAAATTGATCTGGACTTAGATAGGTTGACTTGATAAATGTTTATTTGTGATTCAATGATTGTTAAACATATGTGACAATGTGATTAAGTTATATGCTGACTGCAAATAGCAGTACTATGTGTTATAGTATGTTATTCTAATCGAACGAATAATCTATTTAATGATAGGGATTGATATAAAAGATAAATCTAAGTTGTGTAAGCAGCAGACCAGGCAAATATCTAACCCTTTGCATTTACTTTATGCAACGGATATGCATAAGATAATATCTAAACTATTCGTTTCAATTGTTCAAATATTTCAACCTTTGTATATACTTATGCAATGATTCTGTATAAGTAAGTTATTAAATTATAATTGGTGTACAAGTTCCTTTATTCTGTTATTGTAGATCAAGATATATATTCTGTTCGTTAATTTCTAAACATGGTTGTACAAGTGCCCTTACTTGGATAATCATTATATTTTATCACATGTTGATACATACGTATCGGTGTCCAGTATGTATACGTTGAATTAAAAGTCGTCTAAGCTATTTGATCCGGCTAGACATAAATTTAAAATAGTTTTTGAACAAGAAAAAACTTTATTATTATCCAACCGAATTGTTTTGGTTTGGATTCAAGACTGTTATGAACATCCCAAATATGGGAAATTTTTATGCGCCAAGGCGGACAAAAGTGAACGATAATATCGTTCTTGAATGTAGTATTGATCAATATAGGGCATAACGGGCTGATCACCCCCCGTGCCCGTAAGTTATGACAGTTTACAGATGAAGTTCTGTTTAACCTTTTCGAAAATAGAAAACAATGTTCATAGTCTGTCAACTAATCTTAATTTATAGTCAGTACGTAGTTTCAAAAATTTGAAATCAAAATGATATGTTATTTATTATTGGTTCAGCTTACTTCACGACTGTTGATTCGTTGTAGAAGTATCGTTCAAAGAAAACATTTAATCCTTTCAGTTAATTGTTATTGATTGCTATTACTTGTTGGGCACTCAAATGCTCATCCTTGCTTAATTTAAATATTTTCAGCTAAGTGTGAACAACCTAAAGGATCTGCCAAGAACAAAGGAAAAGGGAAGGTCGCTGAATGAATGTTTATGCTATCTTATATAATATCTAGACTTTATTAGGATAATGGTGATATATATTAATGATCATGTAACGAATGTTTAAAGGTTTCGTACTTGGGATTTGAAAACTCAGATAATATGTAAATTAAATTTGATAATCTATATTATTGTTATTATTATTAGTATTATTTCGCTCATAGAAATGGTATCGTGAAGGACATAGAGCTCGCGCTGCAGCGCGAACATAAGACTTGGTTTTGGCGCCACGGCACAGGCATATGTAAATTGGCCATTTTGTCCCTAAAAGCATGGAAAAGACCTAAAAAGCCCTGTATTGCATCAGTTAAGTGCAATAACACTATAATCATATAAAACTATATAAAATCTACGAATTCAGGCAATTATTTAAGTCATAAAGTATCCGATTCGCAGGTATAAATCCCACTCATCAAATACCCCTAAACTTAAGTCTTTGCTTGTCCTCGAGCAAATTGTCTAACCCAAAAAATAACAGTAGTAATTTAACACACAAAAGAAATATAAAACTATATACTAGCATCGTGGCTATAAATCTCAATCATAGCTGCTCCCAGAGAATAAGGCAAACACATGCATGAGTAAGGGTTCATTGTATTTCAAGCATAAGACTGTATTCGATCCATTCTATGTGTGTGAAGACCAACCGTCCTAACTAATCATAGCTTAAATAAGTTCGTACAGTTGATTGTTAATACTAATATGCACACTCCGTAACTTAAACATTCAACAAACATTAAGAATAAGACACAAGTGCAGTAAAGGATCAAAAGACTCTAGCATTCAGATAGTAAAATCTGACTCGGATAGTCCTTAATTACCTTAGGCTAAACAGAACTACCTATTAATAAGCTTTTGATCAGTGACTCCCAAGCCAGACGACTTTAGGGCACTAGGTGTAGAACACCCCTAAGAATCTAGTAACTCGAGCAGCAAAGGCCACGTAATCAACATAAGCCAAATTAGACTTTACGAGAACCTAAGATTATTATGCGAGTGCATTTTATGCTCCATCTCAATATCGGTCCTGCGTTTATGGGCGAGTGCGTTTTACGCTCCATCTCGACCCACCGCAAGACTTTTGATATTCAATCTTCATTATCATTTTATTCTTTTTTTTATATATCTAAACATGCACGAATACAAGATCCAAAACTGTATAAACGTCTAAGTCTTTTATTACCTTGTAAAAATGAAAGTTTATAAGAGTGACAAACTCTCAAAGTAATAAGCATGCGAACTAAATTCGAAAAAATAACTAGTTAACACAGTTGGTCGGTGTTTTCTAGAAGGACGGATCAATAACAGTCTCAACTTATCAACTAACAAACCCCTAGTACATACATGCTTGACACAACTCTAAGAGAGACATACTCACTTGGCGCTAGTCATAGCCACAATCAAAAATCAATAATGTATAAAACCCTTGCTTAAAAGCATCTCTAAATAGGGTAAAAAGGCCATTAACATAGCACAAGCATATCAATCTGTATAAGCCCCAAAAAGATGGCTATAAACCACAAACCATGCTGATAATAATTGAAGTATTAATAAATAATAACCAGAAGCAGTTTATGGCATCCATAATAATAAAAAAAAATCCAAAATATCATCCCGCAGTTCAAAAATGACTGCAACACAATACTGAAAATAAACCAAAGCAAAGTATTAAATAATCAACTTAACATGGCATTCGACAGAAATAAATAGATAATGACCCTAACACCCCCAAACTTAAGGTGAGCAATGCCCTCATTGCTAAATATATAACAATTGATATAAGAAGGCTTCCCTAAAGAGTGCTCACTCGGCATCAGCATCGTCCTCATCAGCTTCGGTGGGCGGTGATGGTGGAGGGTATGGTGGGAAGACTGGAGCCTCCTGGAACTGGTATGGCATGAACTCAGTGTTCTCGCCACAGTAGTCAGTGTAAATGCTCTGCATGGTGTTCACCAGCTCCGCCTGGTATTGCATAGCAATGTCCTGCCTCTGCGTCACTACTGCTATGTGCCTCTACTGCCTCTGAGCCTCGGCGTCGTGTTTTGATGCAGCAGGGTGAGAGATGCCATGATGTCAGCCAGTAGTCCCTGGCTAGCTAGACCTGCATCTGGAGCGGCGTCTGGAGGCTGCTAGGGCTCGGCCTCTGACTGTAGGAGGTGGCACGGTAGGTGGGCCGTATCCCTCGCCTCTGGCATGAGACTCTGTCCTGTCCCACTCATAGTAGTGTTTGATGGTCAGATGGTCTATGACTGTCATGGGTGGCAAGGCTATCTCCTCGGGTCCCCACTGAATACCTTCTTGCTTGCACAAGCGGGTGATCAGTGACGGATGTGGAAGTCTTGCAGCAACGTTGCTCTTGATTGCTTTCAGAATGGAGTCATGAATAAGCACTCCAATATCCACATGCAGACCCGTGACAATGGCGAATAGCAGAATCGCCCTATCCTTCGTCATGTCGCTCAAATGCTAGGTCGGGATCATATTGGCACATATGAAGCTGAACCACGCCTTCCCGTAGCGACTGAGTGCTGACACCGGGAAACTGGTCTTTTCATCCGTGTAGTCATTTTTCTTCCACGTAGTCCCAGGCTTGCAGAGCCGCCTAATGATATCCTCTAGATCATAACTATGGAGTCCCAGCTCCAGATACTCCCTGTCCTCATATTTGGGTGTGGCGAACAAGGCATTGATGACCTGACTACTAAACGCCACTAACTTCCCCCGTACTAGGACAACAACAAGGCCTTTAAGATTGGCATTGGCATAGAACTCCTGAACCACAGATACAACAGCGGACCCAGGTGGTTTTGTGAAGTGGATCCAATTGTGCTCAAGTATCATGGTGGTTAGTTCACCATCCTTCTTGTCCGGCCTGAACCCCCACTCAGGAATCAGATTTCACGTGGCAAAGGAGCTTTTGTATCTTTTCCATGCCTCCTCATTCATGAATTTGATGTTGTCCCATTCCGTTGGTGTAGCTGCGGATGATGACCCTCCGACACTGTGTCGTTGCCTTTTGGGTGCCATGTCAAAATTTCTGTTGGCGAGGTACAGAGACAGGCCCTTTGCAGTGCCAATATTTTATAGAAACTACCCTTTAAGAAAACACAGCAAATCACCAATACAATCCCAGTGAATTTAAGCCAGAACAATCCAACTTCTCTCTTAGGCAAATTAACAAACACCTTGCGTGCATTCTGAAAACTTAACTTGGACAGCCTTTGTTTGAAAGTGCTCTAACCCGATTTCCATCAGTAGAAATCACCCAAACAAATAAGAAGAAGAACACAACAAGAATTGTACAAATCCAATAATTTGATCAAATCACTTTACTAATTGAACGAAATCTAAAAAACCTTGAGTGAGAAAAACCCTCGGTGAGAAATCGTGTGGGCGTTAACTTTGACAAGCAAATTGATGGAGGCTCTCAGCTGTTGTTGGGGGTTGAGATGAGAAACGATCAATGCTAACTCCTTTTGAGAATGAAATGGCTGATGGGAATGCAGGGGGTCTTTTATGCTATGGTGTCGAGAGAATGGGAGTAATGTTGTGCTAACTGCTGCTAAGATCAGTTTTTAAAAACAAAATTCCTACCCAGGTGGCGCAAGCACAAGAAGATTTCCTTCTATACTTGGCGCCAGCATGTGAGTTAACGATGGTGGGAATTTCTGATGGCGCCACGGCTCGGCCTACCCTTTGTTGATTGGCGCTGCAGCGCGAGTTAGCAATAGCTGCTGCCATTTGGTGGCGCCACGACGCGAGAGTCCCCTTTTTTCTTTGGCGCTGCGGCGTGAGCTGAGAGTCATAGATAATAAGCATGGCCACCACTTCAAGTTCAATACATATGTTGGTATTGCACGAGCCTTGTTTACGAGAATTCACCTTACGAAAGCCATGTCTTAGCCCACTTATCTTACACAAATATATATATATATATGTCTATATTAAACATATGATAACTAGCTTAACTATACTAATATGTATAAAATTACAACAGAACAGGAAAACATGCTGCAGTCATAAAAACATGCTCAATACAACATGGCAGTACAATATCTGGCAGCCATGTTTGCAAAGTAAACATAATAGACATAAAATATAACTAGACATAAGTAAGGAAAACAGATAAAAATGATACTGAGGTGGGGGTGCCTCCCCACCAAGCGCTTGTTTTAAAGTCGTCGGCTTGACTGTACCGATGCCGCTCAATCCAGCTCATAAGCGAAATTGACTATTTCATGCCGCCTATTCGTCAATTCCTTTAAATTTTTGGCTGACATGGATGATTGGCCATTCTCCTTTCCTTCGTCCATCCAATCATCATTCGGCACAAAAAATCTTTCGCCACTGGAATTATCCACTAATTCGCCTATTTTATTAAATTGAAAGTGTTCTTCAGGCTCTTGTGGGCCCTCCAGAGTTTCCCTAGTCGAGAGCATGGTTTCTGATTGTAGATCAGTACTGACTATACAACCACTGTTTATCCTTTTATCTCCAACTTCAGACTCCACCGGTTGGCTAGTTTGCACTATGACGTCTCACTCAACAACTGTGCAAGACTCATCGCATTTTCCTTGCGTATCCACCGTGCAATGATCTACTGCTTCATCGTTAAGATCAATTAAGACCAGAAGATTGCCTTGCGGTGGATTTATGATGGCATTGACGAGTTTCCCCAATTGATTCTCATGGCTGTGCAATGAGGCTTCTTGGCTTGCCATCCGAACCTCATTTCTCTCAATAAAGTTGGTGAGAAGCTCCCCATGCCTATTCTCTTCTTCTCGTGTTAAGGACTCAGACAAGTTCTCATTCGGTCGAGACGTAACCTCATATTATGGCGGAGATTGGTTGTCAAACTGATTTGGATAGGATTAATTCGGATCTTGATATTGCTTTTGACTGTAGTACCAAGATTTTGGATAACCCTGATAGTTTGGATGATAAGAGATCGGTTCAATGTCAGCTCATTCCTGACAGTAAGCATTCTGAGTGGACTGACACTCAAGATTGTCAAAAAACCTCAAGACATTTGCAATTTGAAATTGCAATTGCTTGAGTCCTTCTTCCGAGCTTGGTTGTGTCGTCCTCTCATAAGGCCATTGATAAGAATGATAGTCCATTACTTGTAAACTTAAAAACAAAAAGGAAGATCAAACAAATAAAAGAAATATATATACGTTTAAATTAAGACTAAATTGATTGAAAACAATATTAGACAATATTAGAATAATAGTTCCCCGTCAACGGTGCCAATAACTTGTTGGTCAGAAAACCGATCACTAAACACGCGCAAGTATACGTGGTCTAACAAGTAATGCAATGATAAGGAAAGTGTCGAACCCACGACGAATTATCACTAATATTTACCAAGTACCGACTTTATATCGCTAAAGTCTTATTCGAAAAGAAATAAATAAAAGTGTGATTAATCTAAGCATAACTAATTATCAAAATAAGTAAATGGATAACGAATGGTAATCAAAGGAATTACAAGCTAAGGTTACAACTTAACCCCACTCAGGCATTCTGTAGAATACCTGGCGTGCTATGTTTCATCAAACTACCTACCCTTCTATCTCTAGTCTTAATGGTCATGACAATTTGTCGACCGAGAACACACAAGTGCTCATACACCTCTGTCGAGGTATGCACAAACATATCCTTTCCAGATCCACCCGGTAGGGAATAAAACAGAAAAGAATGCCCAAGCTAGATACAATCCTACATATGTCTATGCAAATTGATCAGAACAAGGATTTAAAGCATAGGTTCTCAAATAGGTAACACGTGGTGCATAGATATATGTCTATTCTACGCACAACTTATGCAGTCGAAACCCACAATCACATGCCAAGGTATTTAGGTGTAAATCTACAATCCTTCTGTCGATATCATGTAAATTACCAAAATCATCATTAATGTCTTATCGAGAATCATTAAGCATAAATATATCAGACCAAATTATATGGTGCCAACCAAAGAGATAAGACAATCAATTTAAATAACAAAGGGTTCCATTGTAACCTTAGAGCAAATACTCAGTTCATAGCTATTGAACAAAATATAAGTAGCAATAAAGACAACATTTATGGATTACAAAATCAGAGACAATAAATAGATAAGAAGAAACTCTGTCAAAGCCCTTCAATCTCTAAGCATTCCACTCAAATCAAGCTTTCCAATCCATGCCGCTCACTGCTCGTGTTGCTCCAGGGAAATCCCAAACTTCTCCCTAATCTATATTTACAGATATTAACTACAACTACAGAGAGAAATTAAAAGAAGAATAACTATATTATTCCCTGCTATAAGGTATCAGCTATATGTGTTGCAGAGGCTTGCTTTCCTTATATATCCCTCTCCGTCATTTGCTAGGTCAAACACAAGACCTCTCTGCCTGGGCACCGGAGGTGGCGACACGGTGCAGACAAATAAGCTATGGTTAGCGTTGCGACGCCACATTAGTATGAAGGACACGGAGCTCGCGCTGCAACGCAAGTCCAAGAAGGGTCAGTGGCGCTGCGGCGCCATGGTGACATCCGTAGGGACAGGGAGGTGGCGTTGCGGCGTGAGCAAAAGACTTGGTTTTGGCGCCGCGGCATGGGCATATTCAAATTATCCATTTTGTCCCTGAAAGCATGGAAAAGACCTAAAAAGCCCTGCATTGCATCAGTTAAGCGCAATAACACTATAATCATATAAAACTATATAAAATCTATGAATTCAGGCAATTATTTAAGTCATAAAGTATCCGATTCGCGGGTATAAATCCCACTCATCATGCTCCCTCATGGTTGATACTATCTTCTCAGAGAGGTGTGAGTTCTTCTTCTTCATGTGCATCAAAAGGAAGCCTTGCATATCTTCTTCTGACTGAAGTCATCACAATCGTTTAACCTCCTTGGGTCATAGATGTGACTCTCCCAAAACAGGAATACATCACCCGTCTTTAGTCGCCAAATACATGGTACATAAATAAAATACAAACTTAATTATACAACTGTCGTGTACAATACGACCAAACATAAGCTGAGAGTTTAAACAAGAATATTGCCTTCTAGACAATATCTACTCTCAATGGAGTCCTCATTACAATTATTATCACACTATTTCACAGCATAGTGAGGACTACTAAGCCATTTATCCTGGACCATCACTCCATTCCCCGACTCATCCCAGCTACGTTCTCATTTCCTGAAGAGAATAATGAAAGCAAAAGGGCGAGCTCAACTAGCCCAGTAAGAAATATTATGACTAACACAATGCAGAATAAATTATCCTTAGCCTTCAATAGTATAACAACTGATAGAATATAATAGACAACAAGTTTTAGATCAACAACTGCAGTGGAATAAGCAATCCATTAGAAGAGTCAAGTAGAACATGATATCTACTACCTTCTATGATTTAAAAAGTTTTTCATCAACTTTATCGCTGAGACTCAACTTAATAAATAAACCACATCATCGAATCATCCTTGCACTACGGGCAAGGATAATCATGTAATCACCAATGGTCATGATTATACCGAATAATCCCTGGTCATAATCAAACCAACAACTGTCCATCAATGCATTACGGGCCAATGAGGACTTTTACCACATCATTTGTAACATTACGGGTCATGATTATACCAAATGATCCCAGGTCATAATCATACCAATCAACAGTCCATCTATGCACGTAAGCCAAAGATGACTTTCATCACAATATAAGCACGAGGATGATGACAATGATATAAGCATTAATCAAACGAAATCAAATCAAACGAAATCAAGGATAAATATTAAAGACTTTAAATTTATCCAGAGATTAAAAATATCCAAATTGTCAACATGATATTGCTTTGTAGAGTAAAATTCAAGAATAATATTCACGTATCAAAATTAATTTGGACAAAAAAGAAATATATTTTTCAGGTGAATAGTACCCCGTAAATAGTACCCTATGAATAGTACTTTGGGAATAGTACCCCGACATGAAAAGTACCCCAAATACCCGAGTGAATAATATTCGGATGAATAGTAATTGGGTGAATAGTAACTCGGGAATAGTACTCTGGCATTAAAAGTGCCTCAAATACCCGAGTGAATAATATTTGAGTGAATAGTAACCCGTAAATACTAACTCATGAATAGTATTCCGTCATGAAAAGATCAATAATTATCAAGAAAGCTCAGAATAATATTTCCATGAAAAGATACTGGATGAAGCGTAAATATCAAGGATATTCTACTAATTTCATGGAGTATAGAAGCCAAAACTTCAACAAAATGAGTATTGAATTCAAAATCTGAAACGAAATAATATTACTTACATACTACAGAGTATGGAAGAAAATATTATTCCAAGCGAATATTGAACAAAAATAACATCCCTTACAACTGTTGAACGAAAATAATATTCCAACGAATATTTAACGAATATAATATTCCTACGAATATTGAACGAAGATAATATTCTTTATGAATATTGAACGAAATAATATTCGTATGAATATGAAAAATAATATCTCTTCAGAATATGAAATAAATAATACCCCTTACATCAGAAGAAGATTGGATACTGGAGTAGTGAAGTAGCAGACTATTCTTCTTCTTTCTCCCTATAGCTTCTCTCTCTATAATTGCTCTTGTGAGTCTTAGTGGATTGGTGAGAATGAAGGAAGAATGAGCTTCTATTTATAGGAAAATATAGTTTCGATAATTGCACATTTTGGGGCTTGAAATATTACAGTACAATACCTTCATCTTTTTCTTTATTTTTAATTTAGTCCTGCAAGTATTATCAAACGTGCACCACCTCCCCTAATAGTACATCATGTGAATCAATAGTTCTATACATATAAAAATACAAATTACAGTATAGTACCTCTATCTATACCTCTATTTTTAACTTAGTCATGCAAGTATTATCAATCTTGCACCACCTCCCCTAATAGTACATGAATGTGAATCAATAGTACATACATATGAACAAATAGTTATAAACATGTGAATTAATAGCAATTAATTTCTAATTTATCCGATTAATTACCCGATTGGTCAGTATAACTTCCAGACATCAATTATTATCGAAATAAATGTCGATTTCCACTAACACTAATAATCCTAACACAATGGAACTATCAATTTCATCTTTAATCAACACGAACTTATTCATCATTAATATTATAACTCACAATATTTAACAACCAGGTCGTTCCCAGGAAAGTGGGGGCTTTCCGATAAGGATTTCTCTTTATTGGCGCCATGCAATTAGGTGACCAAACCTCTCCTCGATGAACTTCTAGACATTGTCAATATTGCAAATAATAATATGAATAACTTTGTCGTCTCAATTATTGATTTAATAATATAAAATATTATGCGAGATGATCTTCGTGACAATAATTGAATCAATAATATGAGAGATATGATGCAACAATTCTTGTAGCAATAATAGCGAGTATATGTGGTGACTTCTTACCTAAGCATCAATAATCAATACTATATGTCTACTATGCAACCACGCCAGCATTTTACTTTTACTACCGGTAGTTCAAGAGTTTAATGGTAAAACTTTCGCCGTTATTTTTATAAAAAGATAATTCTGTCGTTTTCTAAATACGATAATACTTCCGTTGTGGGGTCCACCAATGATTGTGCCGTCGTATGAATATTCCTTGTTAAAACGAATATTCTCCGACCAATCGAATATTTTATAACAACTTGCATACTTTACAAAATTTATAAATATTACCCACAACTATAACATTATCTCAAATCCACACCATAATATAAAATAAATATTTTGAGAAAATTAAGTCTTTATTCATAAAAATTTGGGGTCTTACAATCTCCCCTCCTTATGAAATTTTTCCCTCAAAATTTACGTACGTACCTGGTATGTCGAACAGGTGAGGATACCTCGTCATATTCTAACTCTTGAGGTATAACCTTTGAGCGTAGAATATGATCCTTCTTATCCAAGGTTTTAACACGTATCTCCTCATAGTTTAAATCTTCTGCTATTTTGTCTAGTTCCAATTCAATAATGTGGTTCGGGTCATCCACATATTTACGTAACATCGATACGTGAAAAACATTATGAACACACGACATATTTGGCGATAAAACAAGTCTATAGGCCACAGTTCCTATTCGATCGAGGATTTCAAATGGGCCAATTAAATTGAGGGTTGAGATTTACTCTCTTCGTCGATTCTTGCTTCTAGAATAACGCCCTCTTGAACATTCTTCTTCACATTCATCAGCTCCGAGTGTGGCTTGAGCGGTTTTAACTTTATCGGTTAACGTCGATTCTACTCGTATTATTTGACATCATCACGTGAGTCCTTAGAGTCTTTAACTCTATATTTATCATTTAAAAATGGGTCTTTGTGTTAACAACGTTACAATCGTAGACGCATACGATCTTCTACTCAATGGATCAGCTACCACGTTCGCTCTTCCACAATGATATTAAATGGTATAATCGTAATCTTCAACAGCTCGAGCCAACGTCTTTGGCGCATTATACGTTCGTTTTGGGTGAAAAAATATTTGAGGGTTTTAGAAATGGGTTTTGTACTGGGATCAATACAAAATTTGATATCACGCTCTGGGGTAGGTCAAGAAGTCTTCAGGAAATACATCAGGAAATTTATTAACAATAAAAATATTATTCAAAATTGTGACCCTCATCCAAGACTTGGATAGCACGTCACATTGATACCTATCAACTTGCCATCGTCATTCATGGCATCACCTACAGAAAGTCTGGCTTTGGTGAATTCCACACAAGGAAGTCACTAACGAAAGGCTCAAGGCTCTTTACTTATGGCTTAATATAACATTGATTGACTTTAGTGGTTTGGTTGCTTGAATTCGTATAACAGGTTGGTTAGGAATATGAAAGCTAACAAACTTACGAAAAAAAATCAATTTTGGCATGATGAGTAGTTAACCAATCGATTCCTAAAATCACATCAAGGGAAAGTATTTTCAAAGAGATAAGATCGACAGGTAACGTGAAAATGTCGATTTGACTCAACAAGATTTATAAACAGTGGAGGTAATGAAGGTTTCTACTAACGAAGTTTCAACTAATAAGTCAAAGTCTAACTTCTTTGGGGTCAAATTTAAACGTTGAGCGCAAGCAAGAGAGATAAAATAATGGGTAGAACCGGTATCTAATAAGGTATAGACTTCGTAAGAATTTATAATTAACTAACCCGTGTTAACTTCGTTCGGGTTACTTGCTTTTTGAGAAGTCACGAAAAATGCTCTTCTTGAAACCACCGACTTTGTTGTGTTCGTATTCGCCTTTGGTGCCACTGTCCCAGCTGGACTTAATTTTGCTACAGGACATGTAAGAACCCGAATTTTTTAGAAAATATTAAAATAAGAATTTAGTGAATAAAATTCTTAAGGCATGTGAAGGGTTAAAATAAAAATATATAATTTGGTACGAGGTATGTGGTATTGTGTTACATAGGGTAATATGCGCTATGTAATAAGTGAGGTTGTGTTTAATAAATATATATATCATTATTATATATTTGTTATAAATTGTAGAGATGAATTAGTGAGAAGATGGATAAAATTATCTATAGATGTTAAATAATTTATGTGAAATTATTATAGTAAGTTGGTGACATTATATATCTTTGATAATCACCAATTTCTTGAGTATATGTACGAGTGAATATCAAGTCTAAGGTAGTGCAATCTTACTCTTTAATGGTTGACGTAAAGGAGCTGGGCTAAACGATCCCTTCAGAGAGCGGAGGTATATACAAATTGGTAACCGATCTAACTCACTGTGAAAACAGTGTAGACGAGACGAAAACTGAATTGTTGGTTGTTTGTGGTAAACCACTCAGTGTACTATGTTGAATACTATTAAAGACTCGAGGTGTGCTGTGTTTAGACTTGTATATATGTACGTTGTTGATGAGGGAAGAAAATCGATATACCTTTAATTTGGTTAGAGAATTATTAAGTAATTCGATACACGGCAAGAAGTGAAGATGAAAGGAATGTATGTATTTGTTACATTCGAGTTTTGTGTTATTGGTGGTATTAAACCATAAAGGAGATGTATAGTTGGTTAAACTAATAAGGGAGACAGAGTTTTAAAACTCGAAGTGGGATTCTTAAATTGTTAAGGAAAATAGTAAGCAATAATGTGGAATCAAAGAGGGCATTGATGTTAGACGAGATAACACTTAAGGAGGATGTGTAAAGTATTTAGAAGCGTAGGTTTTAGTTATCGTGATGCAGAATCTGTGCATACATCGATTTTGGTATGGCGCAATTTCGCCATTTCAAAAATCTGTGACTAAGCAATTCTTGTGGGTCTGTGAAAACTCTGAGTTAGTTTATGAAAATGTGATTTCAAGCCATGCACACTAGTAACTCTTATAAGGTCATGAATGGTGACTTATTGTTCATGAAGAAACTTAGTTAGCAAAACATGACTTGAATAAAGATTTAATTAATTAGCCCGGAATAAATATGGTTAATTAACAGAGATTATGGAATATTATATTATAATCCTTGTATGGTTGTGGCGTGATAATAAATTAAATGAAAAAGGGTTAGTTCACTTGTATAAGATTGTGAGTTAACATATGTGTTTAGCATAGGAGGATGAAAGAAATATGTGAATTACTATTTGACATTTTAATATATTACATAGTTTTGTAATATATAAAAAGTGTTGATATTGGAAAGATAAATGATTAATATTAATTAATTATTGTGTGGGTTGAAAGTACCCAACTGAATGATACCCAATTAAAATATTAATGTGGGTATAATCATTAAATAATATTACTATGGGTAATATGGAAAATGTGAGCAATAGTAACATATAATACCTACAGCTTAAGAATACGTGAGGTGTGACATTTAATTGAGACTAATGATATAAGGTACCAAATGGTACGGTGAAATCATATGTAGTGGTAATACAGAAATAATTAAAATCTGTGTATTCTAGAAACTGGTAAGAGATTAAATGTTTGAATAAACATTAATATTAAATAATGTTATAATGTGGTTATGTGAGTAGTAGAAATAATTATGGAACTACTCGGATAATAATACCTGACTGTGATATTTTATTACATGTATTTAATGTACATGGATTATATGATGTGAGTATAAAGTTTGTCTTTAAATTCCTAATATGGTAACAATTGTACCTTAATATTACATTATGGAAATTAAAATGACCAGACCAAGCCTTAGAATGACAAGTTGCTGAGAATTAACCATGTCCCAAAATTAGTGTCACACTCTATATATCAGCCGTATGAATAGGCCTATCTCATTTCTTCTTCATTATGTAGTGGTTTGATGATGGCTAGAAGAGTGGCTGGGGAAGGAGTTGGTTACCAACTCTCCAACATCCAATGGCTTCTTCTTCCTCCCCTTGGATTAATTCAATGTGCAAAGCCATGATTTGGATAATCCTTACTCTATAAATAGGGACTCCATCTTTTCTTTGCCGTTGGTTTTTTTTTTGAGTTGTTTGAGAAATGGGTTATGGAGGTTCAATAGTATTAAGAACAATCAGAGATTGGGAGAGCTATAGATAGAAAATTGAAGCCATCAAGAGGTAATGATTCTAACATATATGCTTTTGAATTCCTAAGTTTTTAATTCCTAGAAAAGTATATAGAAACAGTGCTTAGTCCAAAAATTGATGCCTAAGGATTGTTATAATCCATGAATTGATGCTAGGTACTGTTAAGATAGTCAAATACGAAATCAACGGAAGTTAAATGAACTAAATTGGTTGAGAAACGAATTCGTAGTGAATAAATTCACTAAACTTTTTAAAACTTGAAAACTGAGTATGAGCATGAGTTATAGATTCATTTTTGGGTTAGTTAGTGTTTATGATAATTGTTGGGTATTTGGTATGTTGTAGTTTTATGAGTTAGGAGACCATAGAATCAAAAATTGACTGATTTGGATGAATATAACTCATGTTATGAAAATTTGAAGGGGTAGAGGTTTGTAAAATCACGAAGTACAAAACCTGGGAAGCATCTCTACCTCCTGTATGCGCACTACTGCGCTTCCCTAAGACCAATTCGGTAGCAGCCAATGCTTGCCGGCTTCGATCTTAAGTAGACTTCTTTGACCTTCTGTAGTAAAGTAGGCATAACATTTTTATATGAACTCCGATTGAGGTGATTCAAGATGATCCGGAACGAGGACGAATAGACCTATAACTTTTGTTATTTAAGGTTTTCAATTTGAGGTCATTAGAAAGGGTCAAAATAGTCATCGTTGTGAATGTTACGTATTCGGAGGCGATCGGATGGTGTCAAGCGAGCACATACGCAAGTATAGTGCTCCCGATGATGGAATATGTTATTCTAAGTGTTGTAACATAAAAATGCATGATATTAGACATGAAATGTAAGATTACCATACTCATAATGGAATACTTTAGCATGACTTAGTATGTGTTGTGAAAAGAAACTTAAAGATTTTGAAAACAAACCTTGTGGAAACTTATGTTCTATAAGTTCTGAACTTAGTGGTTTATAAACATGACTTATTTCACACATAAATGAGCATGATATATGATTCATAGTACCTTTGTTCATGACAACCTTATTAGGCTTTGTTTTAGAGAGGTTTTTCAAGAAAAAGCTTAGTATAATAAGCTAGCATGCATGACTACTACATGATTTACACTCTAATCTTGCGAGCATGTTAACATGACTTGACTACATATGAATAGAGCTTTAAAGTGGTCTCGTATGTGTTGAATGGCATTGTTCAAGTTTAAAGTGGTTTCAAAAGCAAACTTGAACATCTTTTTAAAAATCTAGTTGTATCACATGGATATCTAGATTCTAAAGGATTAATATGCCATGTTATGTCTATAAAATCCCTAGATATGATTTATATGTGCTATATCGCATCATTCATGAAAAATGATTTCAAAGGGAACCATGTTTCGAAATTAAGTTGCATTACATATGAGTATTTAGATTTTAAAGGCTTGAGATGCCATGTTATGTTTCATTATATCACTAAACATAAGTCTTATATGTTAAACATAATGGAAGTAAACCAAGAATGAGGTTAAAGCATGTTTTAAAGTGATAAACTATGCTAGTCATATGTAGATAAGATATATATGTATGTGCATGCTACTAGAGGCTTATTAGTACCAATATACGGTTTAAAAGCTTGTAAACATCGAATCTTGTTAAAGAAAGTCATTAAGCCTTAAAGTGTGAAAACAACTTTGAATAAACACAAGAGGTTCTAAAGGTTGACAAATGACCTCTTGACGTATGTAAATATTATGTGTTAACATTCATGCATGTTAAGAAATGAAGTGTGAACTGAGAAACTAAAATATTCAAATCTGGTCTGGCCAGGGGACGGCGCAGCTGCAGCCATCCTAGGCCAACCTGCAGGGCAGTGAAGCCTGACTATTTTAACATTGATATGAACCTTAAAGCATATGTGTAATGAATGTCTAAAGCAATAATACTTGACATAAATAATGTTTAAGGATGAGATCATGTAAGGGTTATATAAAACACAGAGTTGTTAAATTTTATTAAAGTTTGTAAAATGTAAGAATGATGTAGATCGCGTACCTATAGACTTTAAATATGTGTCGAACACATAACGAGTCAAGTGTCTGATAATGATTTATGAATGTTGATACGAAGCATGTGCAGTTAAGGTATACCTATATATACCTAGCTATTCTAAGAGTATGATGAGAAAGTGAAGTGTAGGTTTTACGAACCTAGTTATAGAATAATGTAAAATTATTATTACATTAAGAATGTATGAATGCATGACTAATGGATATGAATCCATGATTATATAACTGTGTAGGAATACACGAAGTGCAGATAAGCTTTAAGCAGTTAAGTCATAGTTAATAAACTACGAATCAGGTAAGTCTTTCAGTTCCTATTTGTTATATGAATTCGATAACTGTTAACTGAGCTATATTATGCCATGAGAATGTTGATGTATATGTATGAAATGCATATGAGATATATATGAAATGTGAAAGTTGATTTGATAATATGATTGTGAAGTAAATCTCTATGCCTGTTAGGTGCGAAGTAACATGCGTAGTAAATATTAATTGATTATGAATGTATAAACTGAATATGCTATTATATGCTATGTCTTGCATGATGAAAACATTAGAATTGTTTGAATTTTTCGAGCTCACCCTTGCAAATAACCACTTTTGCAGGTTAAGGATTCATGGTAAAGATTATGTGCTACTTGATTGATAAAGTTCAATAGTAATTGAAGGAGATCGGTTTATGTGTTTAAATATATACTCTTGAACCACGTTTAAGTTCTAGGAGTCGTACAAGATAGTAGTTTACGAGGTGCAATACAAGTTGCGTTGTAAAGTTGTATTATGTGATACATAGAGAAATTCGAATTGAGATGTAAATATTTATACAATAATTGAATATAATGAATCATAGCATAATTTGATTCAGGGATTTGTAATTGATTCAAGTTAATAAATTAATAAAAGATTATTTTTCCAAGGAGATTGAAAAAGTTTAAATTATTCCGCATATTTATATAACATCGAATATGATGTAAAACAGGAATGGTAAATGACCAATATTTAAAACTTATAATAGTTGGGGTCATTATACATTGATCTTGGAAATAAAAGGAATATATATTCTAAATTATAATAATTGAAGTTATATTCATTAAGTTGTGAATAAAAGATATAATAGTTTGACAATAGTAGTATCGTGGCAGACCGAATTCGAGGTTCGAATGGACTCGGATTTAGGGGCGTCGTAGGACAAAATTGAGCTATATGACCAGTCTTTTCCATAACTAAGACATACCTTGGAAGGCTATGAACAGTTTGGACTTATGTGTCCCTCTTCTCCGCATATGTAGCATCTAACTGGCGGCCGTTCTCCTCCCCTAGAATTTGTTGCTGGTGTTGGTGCTGCTGCCAACGTCTTCCCATCATCATTAAATCTTCTCTTCTTGAATTTTCCACTTCTATTATCTTGGCCATGATTACCACCGAAGTGGTTACCATTCTTGGTATGATAATTTCCCCCACGATGGTTATCATTGTTCCGATGGTTATCATTGTCCCGCTCCAATAACTGAGCCCTATTCACAACATCTGAATATAAACAAAGTTTGTGAGAAATGAGGTATTGACGTATATCGGGTTTCAAACCTCTTAGAAACATTTGCGTCATTCGCTCCTCATTATCGAACAAATGGGATGCAAACTGGGATAACTCCGTAAATTTAGCCTCGTATTGCGACACGGTCATATTATTTTGCTCCAACTTGATGAATTCCACCTATTCATGTGACAAATACTTTCGGGAAAGTACTTGTCGTTGAACAACTCTTGGAACTTCTCCCAAGACATCTTGAATGCGTCAGGCTGGGTACGCTTTACAGATTCCCACCAATAATCTACCTCTTCACGCAACATAAAGGTGGCGAAGGGAACCTTTTGCTCCTCTGAGCATTCCAAGACATCAAATATCTTGGTGATCTGTTTTATCCACGTCTCCGCCTTAAGTGGTTCTGGCTTTCCCAAAAACTCTGGCGGTCCCAGCTCCTTGAACTGCTTAGCAGTGACCATCCGAGAGTTACCAGTGTTTCCACCTGCATTTTGGACAGGAGTCTCTCTCGCCTGATGTTGCATGAATTGCATAAAGCCTCTAAACATCCCATCGTTCATCATCTGATCGGTGTTGTTGTTTACCTAAGGATTATTGTATTCCTTTTGCACATTATCCTGGGTATTGATCGTTGGTGACTCAATGGTCACATGTGCTTCATTACTGATCTCAACATTTTCAGATGCCATTTTCAAACACTGTCACAAAACAAGGGTTAATTGACATATCACATATTATCCCTATACTCTGACCGACTAATTAAATACCAAATAAACTTAGGTATGTCATACTAGTGAAGGAATTCCCCGTCTCTCCCCTCCTAGTTCTTGTCTCACATCTCAGCCAGGGATCATATCCCTAAGCTTTGATACCAACTGTGACGCCCCCAAAACAGGTATACATCACCCATCTTGAGTCGCCAAATACATGGTACATAAATCAAATACAAACTTAATTATACAACTGCTGCAAGTACAATACTGACCAAACATGAAATGAGAGTTTAAACAAGAATATTTCCTTCTAGACAATATCCACTCTCAATGGAGTCCTCATTATAATTATTATCACACTATTTCACGAATAGTGAGGACTACTAAAACCATTTATCCCGACCATCACTCCATTCCCCGACTCATCCCATCCCACGTTCTCATTTCCTGAAGAGAACAATGAAAGCAAAAGGGTGAGCTCAATAGCCCGATAGAAATATTATGACTAAGACAATGCGAGAATAAATTATCCTTAGCCTTCAACAGTATAACAACTGATAGAATATAATAGACAACAAGTTTTAGATCAACAACTGCAGCGGAATAAGCAATCCATTAGAAGAGTCATGTAGAGCATGATATATACTACCTTCTATGATTTAAAAAGTTTTTCATCAACTTTATCGCTGAGACTCAGCTTAATAAATAAACCACATCATTGAATCATCCTTGCACTACGGGGCAAGGATAATCATGTAATCACCAATGGTCATGATTATACCAAATAATCCCTGGTCATAATCAAACCAACAACTGTCCATCAATGCACTACGGGCTAATGAGGACTTTTACCACATCATTTGTAACATTACGGGTCATGATTATACCGAATGATCCCTTGTCATAATCATACCAATCAATAGTTCATCTATGCACGTAAGCCAAAGATGACTTTCATCACAATATAAGCATGAGGGTGATGACAATGATATAAGCATTAATCAAACGAAATCAAATCAAACGAAATCAAGGATAAATATTAAAGACTTTAAATTTATCCAGAGTTTAAAAATATCCAAATTGTCAACATGATACTGCTTTGTAGAGTAAAATTCAAGAATAATATTCATGTATCAAAATTAATTTGGACAGAAAAGAAATATATTTTTCGGGTGAATAGTACCCTGTGAATAGTATTTCGAGAATAGTACCTTGTGAATAGTACCCCGACATGAAAAGTACCCCAAATACCTAAGTGAATAATTTTCGGGCGAACAGTAATTGGGTGAATAGTAACCCGTGAATAGTACTCCAGCATGAAAAGTGCCCCGAATACCCGAGTGAATAATATTTGAGTGAATAGTAACCTATAAATAGTAACTCATGAATAGTATTCCGTCATGAAAAGATCAATAATTGTCAAGAAAGCTCAGAATAATATTTCCATGAAAAGATACTAGATGAAGCGCAAATATCAAGGATATTCTACTAATTTCATGGAGTATAGAAGCCAAAACTTCAACAAAATGAGTATAGAATTCAAAATCTGAAACGAAATAATATTACTTACATACTACGGTATGGAAGAAAATATTATTTCAAGCTTAATATCAACAAAAAATAACATCCCTTATAACTATTGAATGAAAATAATATTCCAAATCGAATATTTAACGAATATAATATTCCTACGAATATTGAACGAAGATAATATTCTTTATGAATATTGAACGAAATAATATTCATACGAATATGAAAAATAATATCTCTTGAGATATGAAATAAATAATACCCTTTACCTCGTAAGAAAGATCGATATCTTAGAGTAGTGAAGTAGTAGACTACTCTTCTTCTTTCTCCCTATAGCTTCTCTCTCTATAATTGCTCTTGTGAGTCTTAGTGAATTGGTTAGAATGAAGAAAGAATGAGCTTCTATTTATAGGAAAATATAGTTTCGATAATTGCACATTTTAAGCTCAAATATTACAATCTGAATACCTTCATCTTTTTCTTTATTTTTAATTTAGTCCTGCAAGTATTATCAAACGTGCACCACTTCCCCTAATAGTACATCATGTGAATCAATAGTTTAATCATGTGAATCAATAGTTCTATACATATGAAAATACAAATTACAGTATAGTACCTCCATCTATACCTCCATTTTTAACTAAGTCATGCAAGTATTATCAATCTTGCACCACCTCCCCTAATAGTACATGAATGTGAATCAATAGTACACACATATGAACAAATAGTTATAAGCATGTGAATTAATAGCAATTAATTGCTAATTTATCCGATTAATTACCCGATTGGTCAGTGTAACTTCCAGACATCAATTATTATCGAAATAAATGTCGATTTTCACTAACACTAATAATCCCAACACAATGAAACTATCAATTTCATCTTTAATCAACACAAACTTATTCATCATTAATATTATAACTCACAATATTTAACAATCAGGTCGTTCCCAGGAAAGAGGGGGCTTTCCGATAAGGATTTTTCCTTATTGGCGCGCAATTAGGTAACCAAACCTCTCCTTGACAGAACGTCTAGACATTGTCACTATTGAAAATAATAATATGAATAAATTTTTCATCTCAATTACTGATTTAATAATATAAAATATTATGTAGATGATACTGTGACAATAATTGAATCAATAATATGAGAGATATGATGCAGCAATTACTGTAGTAATAATTGAGTATAATTGAGTGACTTCTTACGTAAGCATCAATAATCAATACTGGTAGTGCTACTTATGCAACCACGCGTAATCTTTGTACTTTTACTACTACCGGGTAGTTCAACGGTTTAACAGTAAAACTTTCGTAGTTATTTTTATAAAAGATAATTACGTGCTTTTTAAATACGACAATACTTTCGTTAATGGGGTCCACCAATGATTGTGCCATCGTACGAATATTCTCTGTTAAAACGAATATTCCCCGACCAATCGAATATTTTATAACAACTTGCATACTTTGCAAAATTTATAAATATTATCCATAACTATAACATTATCTCAAATCCACACCATAATATAAAAAAAATATTTCGAGAAAATTAAATCTTTATTCATAAAAATTTGGGGTATTACAATAGAGGTAGATATCTTCAGGACTGATTGCTCTACAATATTTTGACAGAACTACGAACGTAGTCTCCTTCGACGGTTTGTACTTGTGAAGTCCTGCTTGAGGGTTCTTCTCAGCTGATATGCTTTGGATGATTGAGCATATAAGACCCTTTTTATCTTAGGGTGAATGGTCTGCTTCCATATGGAGATCAACAACCATGTGAGCTTCATTCATGTTAGCTTAACAATCTTCAAGCACAGCTTTGACAAATAAGAATTTTGTCAGAATCATTAATGAAATGTCTTAAGCCTTCTGCTGGTTTGAATCCTCTTGACTGAAGTCTTTTGCTTCATCATACCTTAGTGTGGTCAGATAGACTAAGTACCTGCAGTTTAGATAAATTTCTATTTTTGGTACCCATGGTTAAATGGGTCCTGCCAGGTTAGCCTTCAAAATCCTTATTCCTCATATATTTGAATTATCATCATATTGATTACCAACAATCATATTTATGCATGTATCCAATTTTGATATTACATTTTGAGAAGCATGATGATGAATGTGCGTAAGATTAATCATTTTAATAAAACACTCTTTTTTTTTATGGTTTCATCATTTGCTTGGTTATGCTCATAGAGTTTAAATGTTCACAGAGTGAGAATCAACTCTATCACTTATGTGTATCTGGTTGATTTATAGAGGTGACCAGTTTCTATAAATCTTCAAGATACTCTTATAGAACTGATCATACTCTATGTGTTATCAAAAACCTAGAACATAGGTTTGTACATACAGACTAACCCATCAGAAAAGATTACTCCACTTAAAATTAATTAAATCATGATATGCTTATGACCTATTTCAGACTTCTTTCAAGATGTAATCTTCAACCTAAAACTTGGATTGGAGAGAAAGTTTGTTAGCATTTTTTTTCCAACCTCAGTGTACTTTCTCTCTTCCCCTTTTTAGGTAGAGTATGGTCTTTTGATAAAATATTTTTATTGTGCATAAGGTGATGCAACATGATGTACACATTTATATTAATGAGGAACTGTACCTTTCTACTGTTAGTTTCTTAACAGTCATTTAACTTAGATATACTGAGGTTAGGCATTGATGTGCATAGTTTTTCATTTGCTCCTGACAGCTTGTTGCTCCAGTTGTCCTTCAATCAATCAGTCATGGTCTTGAAGATGTAAGCTAAGAGAATTTTGGCATTTTTAGTTCTTTGACATCCTTGAGTCCACAAGGTTTACATCTAGCTGCTGGTTGGCCAAATACTTATTTGAGAAGTTCTTCTTTCTTCTCTGGATAAGCACTTCTTAGTATGTATGGCCTTTTCATCTTTCGGGCTGATGGATGCTTGACTCTTTGCTGTTGGTGTCTCTTGAGCTTCCTTGTCTTGTCTTCAGACTACAAGATTGACTGTGGGCAAGGATTGGTCTTGTTGTTATGGCATTTAAGAACATGGACCAATCTCGGCAGCTTTAGGTGTATATACACATGTACCTGCACACAATACTTTCAATGTGTGAGCTCATCTGCACTTACAAGTGACTTACTACTAAACTAAGTTTAGAATAATGTTTGTGCCTAGGATCAGACTCAAAGCGATTAGCTTTTGAATATAGAAAGAGAACCTGCTCTGATACCAATTGTTAGTTCCCAATAGGCACACAATAGATCTAGAAGGGGGGGTTGAATAGATCCTTTTAATTTTCAAATACTTTTCTCTTTTATTTTGTGTTGCTAATGAATTAGCATATGACAAATATAAGAATCTTTTCAAGCACAGTGGAATAAGTAAAAGATCTCCTTCATTGATATATTCATAATCATACATACATTGTTCTTAGAGTTAGTTAAGTTATAAGCGGTTAATACATACATATCAGTTATAGCAGTTAGGTACATAAAGTAAATGACATAAGGAATTTTAAGTGGTTCAGAGACTCAATCTCCTAATCCACTCTTCTGTTTTCAACTAGCAGGATTTCCACTAAGGAAGGGCAGCACCCTGAATCACTAAGATTCCTTTAAGGCCAGCAGCCTTGGAACTTCAGCTCACTTAGAACTCTTCAAGGCCAGCAGCCTTGGAACTCCTCTAGTTCCCTAGGAATTCTTCAAGCCCAGCAAGCTTGGAACTTCATTTAGTCCCTCCGGACAAAGACCCCTCAGGCCCTGGCTTCTTGTTGATAGTTGTTGTTTTTGTTTTAGGTGCCTTGCTGCTATGTCCTTTAAGCTCTTCATCTCTGAATGCTTAGAAGCTTGACATGATCATCCTTGAGGTGCACTTGAGTTTTGCATGATGCTCAGCTTCTTAAGATACTCAACCTCTTCTGATGATCCCTTGTTGAACTACAGTGAAGATCATTCTTCTTGATACTTGATGGCTGCACATGATAAGTTTCTAAGATGACTGTAGGCTCTTCTGTTAGGTACTTAGAAACATTCTCATGCTCGACATCATGATGACGTTGGTGATCTTCTTCCTTGATACTTGATGCCTTCTCATCATAGACTTGCTAAGATAACTGTAAGCTCTTCTCTCTGGTACTTAGAGTCTTCCCATGATAGGCATCAAGATGACATTGATGCACTTCTTTCTCTTGGCAGTTCAGAACACTCTTCTTGTAGTAGAACTCTCACTTCTACATCGTAGAACTCTTACTTCTACTTCTTACTCTATTTATCTCCAAGTGTTCTTGGTGGATCGTAGAGTGAGCTTTCAGACCTTTATTGGTCACTCACTAATTTACGTTATTTGGATCAGTCCACCATCTCTCCAACCTCAGCAACTTTTGCGACATCAGCCACCCTTAATCTTTGAAGCTCTGGCTGATATATACTCCTTCCCAATCTTCCCGTTGGAATATAACCGTTGAAAATTATTTGAATTGCTTCGCAGATCTCGAGTTATTTGAGGAAGACTGCAGATGTGATATGACATCCCCTTTATGACTTTCTGACACTGCAGTCTACTGTTTCACTTACCCCGTCAGAGATGTCACTTTGATGTCTTGGGCAGGTAATCGAATTTATTTCCTCTCTCTGACTTTCTAGATCAGAGGTTGCCTTTTTGCATCGATGCTCTCAATAAGTTCTGTTCGAATATCAATCTTCAGATTAAACTGTTGCCAATGCTTCAATCTTCAGATGGGAGAACTCCACGATTTTGATGCATATCTTCTTGGACATGATCATAGTTTCATGTTGAATGTTGCTCATCGACTGGTTGAGACAACACTACGACCCTGACAAGTGTTCATTGAATCCTTAATGTAGAACACATCTTCCTTTGTGCAGTGCCTCAACTCTTTTGTTTGCTTCGACTAATTTCAGACACTGATGGCTTATTCCTTATCCTGGCCTCTTTTGAATAGCAAGACACTTCAGATTTGTGGCATTCCCAGTTTGCTTTCTCCTTGTGATCTCCCGTTCACTTATCATCAATGGACTGACCCAGTGCTTAATCACTTTAGCCTTGTTCTTCAAAAGCTTACCAGTATCTTCGTGTACACTCCATCAGTTCCTTCTTTGTTTGGAAAATACTACAATCCTGGTTACTTCCAAGATCGTTGTCTTCTGTTCACTTGACAGCTACTGCATTTGCTGACTTTACTTAGTCAGTTTCTTTGACTGAAGTCTTCTTCTGATCAACTTGTGGGAGACTTCATCTTGAATGGCTTCACAACTCGATCTGTAAGTTGATTGGGTTGGTGCTTAGATCTTCTGTTAGCTTGCATGCCATTCGTTGAGTGCTCTCTAGTTTCCCTTAGGTGGAATGTATCTTTGCAGCTCAGACCAGAGGCTTCATTACTTTGGATATTCTAGGAGTGCTCATTTATTGAGAATTGTGTTTGTTCTACGATTCTGCCTTGACGTTGTGAGCACATCTGTTGAAGCCTTAGTTCTGCACTCTACGATTCAGCTTTGGTTGTGCAAACACTACGAGTCTGAGATCAGATCTTGACACTCTACGATTTTTATCTTTATGCTTGTTGTCTTCATCTGATCTTGCTTGACTAAGATCTCTGCCTCTGATGTGATTAGCAGACTCTAAGACTCCGAGTGTGGTCTACGATTCTTGACTTGGCTTCGGCAGATGCTCGATCAGCTCTTAGATAGGCTGTCTCTACGATTCTGAACATGACTTCCTCAGTAAACTATGGCTACGAGGAAGTTCTCCTCGACACACTACAATCCTTCCTCGTCTCTCCTTGAAGTCTACGAACTCCGAGATCTACTATCTTGCAGACTACGATTCTATCTTGATAGCTCTGGAGTTTTTCTCGACTCACTTAGCAGACTACGATTTCTGGTGCAATGCTCGACGATCAGACAAGCCTATCTATTACATTATAAGATCAACCTAACAAGCTTGATATTTCTATATTTATAGTCCTTGTACATCATTTCTTTTTAAGGACTTTACAAAGCTGTGTTGTTTATGTAGGATCAACCTAACATATTTGATCAATTCATTCTAAGTCCTTGTACATATCTTCCTATTATCTATCATAATCAAATCATATATAAATAGGAATATCATTCACATGATTATTCTTGACAAATTGGTTTGGTATACTTAGTGGAGATAGGCGATTTATATCATTCAAAAGCCTAGAAGAAGCTGAAGAATTAGAGGAATTATGCCTAGAAAAATAAATTGAACTACTAAAAGACAAAGGAGAAGAAGGTGCTTGCTTTTGAGTAGTGAGAGTATGAGAGACAAGAGATGAGTTGAGATCTGAGACTGAGAGACTAAGATTAGAGAGACATAGAGTAAGATGAGAGTTTACTTTTTTATTTTTTAATTCGATTATTCGGTTAACCGAATAACAAAAAATTGAAAACCAAACCCGAAAACTGAATATAAAATCGGATATAACCGAATTACAAAAAATACCTGAATAACACAAAAAATTTGGTAAAAAAATTTCGGTTCGATTCGGTTATTCGATTTTATCCTCTTTTGCTTAGCCCTACCTGTACATCATATTCGTATGAAGAACTTTACAAAAATTATTGAATAATTATACATTAATCATATCATCATCAAATTAATCATGCAGCTTAAACATGCAGTTTCTAACAAGTAGCTTCATTTAACAAAATTTAGAGACATTCAAACTAAAAAATTAGGGTTTAAATTGTAGAATACAAAAAACTTGAAGATTTGAAGTATATTTAAGATTTATTATTTGATTTGCATCGACTTAATTCTCAACAACATTTAGGTGTCAACATTCATGAAACTACCACAAAAGGTAAACAACATATGAATGTTTTATACATATTTTCTCTTATCGCAAGGAATTGTGATTTCAGTTCTATGATGAGACAAAATGGATTAAACTCGTTACCTTTTGTTTTGATCCTAAGGAATGTAATAAAAATGAAAGTTTTTCAAATGAAGGAGCGACGATTTTGATTTTGACTCGGGATCGGGAATGGGAATAAAGAATCACCGAATAATTATATATAGAGATGGTGAGGGGATGGTATTTGCTCCCCCGCCCAAATCCTCACCCCAAATAGTTATATATTAATTAAATTAATATGGGAAAAATGTGTGTACACAGCTATGTATTACACAGTAGGCTATGGCGACGGTTTTTTGGGCTATAGTGATGGTTTCACCCTTCGTCATAGCTATTCTGGGCTATGGCGACAGTTAACCGTCCCTATAGCTCAAAAAATCTGTCATCATAGGCTTATTGTGTAATACACAACTGTGTATATACATATAGCCCAATTAATATTTACTAGATCTAATTCAAAAGGATGACTAAAACTACAATTTTCTTTTTCAACAAAAAGATGATTTAAGGTACATGAAGGGTAAATATGTCATTTAGTGGCCACTAATATATAAAAAAGTACCCATCACTTTATGTAATCTTGTGGGGCCTCTAAAGATAAATTTGGAATTTTTTATTCTCTTTTCTTTACTTTACAATTTCCTTGATGTGTGAAACATATACTTTTTCATCCTTTTGAGGATAGAGGGAGTATATATTTTTATATTACATATTTAAAATATATGTCCTAGTGTGTGTAATATATACGCGTGCGTGCAATGTATGTATGTATGTATGTATGTATGTATGTATGTATGTATGTATATATATATATATATATATATATATTGTGAGACCCCAATTTTATGAAATAAAAGTATTCAATTTTTCTATTTTGGTGAATAGTTAAATTGATAAAAGTTAAAAGTTAAGGGTGACATTTGAAAAATTTTCAAAGTAAGTGATGATGAAGTTTTGTTTTATTAGTATTATTAATGTAATAAAATGTAATACTTTTATATAAAACAAAATACTTTTATAAAGTTATTCGTTTTATTAGGCTAATAGTAAAATCTTTTATATAAAATGTATACTTTTATAAAGTTATCTATTTCATTGACCATAATTAGAATATATTATATTTTATTATGCATAGTGCTGCATAGTATTTGCATAGTAAAATCTTTTTATATAAAATGTAATACTTTTATAAAGTTATTCATTTTATTAGATTATAAATAGAATATATTATATTTTATTGTAAACCAATCTGGACCGATTCCATTTAAAAGTAAATCAATCTGACCGCTCATGGATTGGTTACTATTCATCCATTCTCCTATAAATAGAAGCTCATTCCTTCATTATTTCTTACGAATTCACCAAACTCTAGAGAGAGAAACTATAGAGAGTTCTTCTTCTTCCGTAATCTCGGCGTATTTCTTTAGAGTTTAAGAAAGCTTTGAGCGTGAGAAGATAGTGCAAGTTTTCTTCAAGTATATTCCTACTACCGCTTCAAATACTCTTCTTTCCAAGGTAAGGGATATTATTTGTGGTACTCGGAAGGGGTATTATTTTTTTTTCATGTTCATGAAGAGAACTTCTGTTATTCCATTCTTTATTATTATGTTGGAATAACCTGTTTATGCAAAGTACCGCATACATGGTGATCTTCTTCTGTTATTCCATTCCTTATTATTATGTTGGAATACCCTGTCTATGCAAAGTACCGCATACATGGTGAAATTCTTCTATTATTTCATTCTTTACTATTCTGTTAGAATATCCTGTCTGTGCGTTTTATGCCGGACCTGGTTCCATTATTTATTATTCCTCATTTATTATTCTGTCAGAATATCCTGTCTGTGCATTTTACGCTGGACCTGGTTCCATTATTTATTATTCCGCATTTATTATTATTCGTCGAATATCCCGCTCGTATGCTTACAACCTGGACTGGTTCTATTATTTATTATTCTATTGGGAATAACACATCATGCGGTCTCTATCGCATGCATGGTGAATCCTTCTGTTATTCCATTCTTTATTATTTTGTTGGAATAACCTGTCTATGTGGATTACCACATGGATGGTGAATGATCCTTTGTATTAATTTCTTATTAAATTATGGAAATGATCTGGTTACGTTGATTATGATGAGAGTCATAATAAAAGCATTGGACTGATGAAAATCATGGGTATATGAAGTATTAGTAAGTGTTATGATGAGTTATGTTGGTTATTATGTGAAAACATGAAAGTTTCTTAGAAATCACAAAGGGTTGAAAATCAGATTTTAGTGAAAATGGAACATGAAATTCAATCGACCATATCTCCTATTATATTTTTAATTTTTGAGTGTGGTCAAGTTCTAGAGTTAGATCTATGAGTTTTGTAGCATCTCCAAGTGGAATCATTGGAAAAGGTATTGTAGATTTTCGTGTGGACTGATTTTAGCAAATGAGTCAAAAGCTAGAAATTACCAAAATGCTACTGTCCAGATATTTAGAAGGGCTGTTTCGGCCACTTAATTTGTGAGAAAATTTTCGGCCTTTTGGGACATGAAAGTATATAGTATAAGGTACCTCCTATCCAAAAATTAGCTCATTACGACTTAAAATGAGCAAGTTATGACCATTTCAATATTTAGGTTTTTTCGACGAAAAACGCTATAACCGGAGTTCTATAACTTCGATGACCATAAAATTTAAACTGGAAGATCACATTAACATGTGTAAGATCCTGCCAAGATTTGGGAATTTTTGGAGTTAAACTTGAGGTAGCTAATTTCTTAAGGAATTAATTAGAAATTGATTTTTAAAAAATAGTAAATGAATTTTAAAAATTCTGAGAAAAATATATGTTCATTATGGGACTATATTCTACTAAATCCCAGAAAAGAAATATTTTTGGGACTGATTTGGTATTTTTCATGAAAATAGTTTAGTTACGAACATATGAGTTAAATATGTTATATGAAGTAACAAAGTTGGAAAATAGGATTTTATGGCTTGGAAATCCTATATAAGGTATATGCATATTTTTGATGAGGGATTTAATCATTGGTGATGAAATCTTATGAGTATGACATTTTTGAATGATTAAATGCATTATTTGTTAAAGTGTAAATAATTAAAATAAATTGTTTATAAGTTTAAGAAGTGATTAAAATATTGTTATGATATTAATAATATTAGATTATGAGTGGTGGATAATATTTGGATACATTTAAAGTCTTAATATTTATCATTGTTTTCGTTTGATTAATACTTATATCATTGTCATCATCCTTATGTATATATTATGTTGAAAGTCATCTCGTGGCTATATGCGTAGATGGACTTGGTATGATTATGACCGAGGATTATTCAAGATAATCATGAACGTAATGTTACAAATGATGTGGAAAAAAAGTCCTCATTGGTCAGTAGTGCATTGATGGACGCTTTTTGGAATGATTATGGCTATGGATTCTCTTCTACCAAGGTGCAAAGATGAATTATTTTATGGCATGATCAGGACCGTTGATGAAAACACGATTATCTTTGGCCCGTAGTGCATGGATAATTCGTGGTTGTGATACTAAAAGAATATCCTTGGCCTATAGTGCAGGGATGAATTGATGATGTGGATTAATTATTTAGCTGAGTCTCAGCAATGAAATATTAATTCATGGATGTGATAATAATGAATATCCTTGGCCGTAGTGCATGGATAATTCATGGATGTGATATTAACGAATATCCTTGGTCGTATTGCAGGGGTGATTCGATGATGTGGATTATTTATTAAGCTAAGTCTCAGTGATAAAATATTGATAATAAACTTTTAAATTCATAGAAGATAGTAGATATCATGCTCTGCTTGACGCTTCTAAAATACAGTTGTATGTCTTTGGCCTGTAGTGCAAAGATGAATTTTTAATGAATATCTTTGGCCATAGTGCAAAGATGAATTTATTAGTATGATTATGAAAGCGTGAACTGCGTGATTTGGTATAACCATGATTTTGATGTTTCGTGAAGATAGGTGATAAAATTATCTTACGTCACAGGTGCGAAAAGGAATTCGGAATCACAATTATGATTATGAAGTTATTCATATGATTGTGGGCGGGAATTTTTGATTGATGTTACGAGGATAAAACATTATTGGTGGACTTTTAACATGGAGAAGATAATAGACACGATGGTCTATTTGACTCTTTAATGGATTGCTCGTTCACCGCAACTATGGTTGAAAAGTTTTATCATCCACCATATATTCTAAATCTCCGATTTATTATTGACGAAAGCTATTGATAATTTAATTATCTTTAGTTATGATATTCTTTACTGGGCTAGTTATGCTCACCCTTTTGCTTCACAATTCCTTTCAGGTAATAAGAGTGTAGTATGGGTTTAGTGGGATATAAGGAAATAGAACGGTGGTCTATAGCTGTTGAGGTTCTCCCTAAATAGTATGGAAATAATTTTATTGAGAACTTTAGATAAGTGTGTCGAATTGTATACGTCATTTGATATTTAATTTTGGTGAACCGAATAGGGTGAGCCAAACCCAACTTTGGAAGAAACATGATAATAATCTTCTCGTTTTTCTTTGGGGTCTATTGGGTCAACCAAGGATAATTCTCTGGACATATGATATCTATCATAACTTAGATTCATGGCCTCCTATGTTCGAAGGTTTTCTTGAGCACTTCCCAAAGATTTTAATTTCAAAAATAGTTTTTGACTGTACCTTTATGTAACGTTCCATTGTATGGTTGTGGTCGAGGCACCATGAGAGTTACATGTATTTGTATTAAAACTCACAGTATACATGTCGTCGTATTTTGCACGACAGTTGTTTAAATGAAGTTGTAAATGATTTTTATAGTGTATTTTCTGGCGACTGAAGATGGGTGATGTATACCTGTTTTGGGGGCATCACACACACGACACACACACACACACACACACACACACACACATATATATATATATATATATATGCCAATGATCTATAACATGTATTTGTTATGAAATAAAAATGGCAAATAATATATCTACTTTCCGTTATAATTATCAAGGGATAAGATTAAAAAAAAGGACCCGACGTCCGCTAGAATTTCTAGCGGACAAGATTAAATATTTTTTTGGACCATTATGCCCCTAGTAGCCCAAGTCAGCGCAGTAAAAAAATTCGTGCGTGCACTAGAATTTCTAGCGGACTAGATTACATTAACCCCGATGTTCAAGAATTAGGGCAAAACAGCAGCAACCCTAAGGTGAAGGCATCCAGGCAATCAGCGGTGATTCCGAGCATAAAACCCTTCAATTGGCAACAAAACTTCAAATTATAAAAATAAGTGTGTTAAATTTGTGTTATTTATAAACTTAATCAATGTTTAATTGGTGAGTTTTTTGAATTAGAAGGTTAAGGGTGTTGCCTCTTTTTTTTAGTTCTAACAAAAGAGCTCTAACTCATGCAAGCATACATGTGTCAACAAGTAATATAGAGTAAGTAGAGTATCGATCCCACAGAGAAAGTTGTTGAATTTAAACCACTATGCATCAATTAAATCACTATATTTATATGCTTAAACTAATGATTATAATTGTGAATTACTCTAATTGCAAACAACGACTAAAACAAGAATAATAAGGTAATGAATCAAATATGGAAATAATGGAATCCTAACTTCATTTAATACTTCATCTAATTACCACCATCATGCAAGATTGTTTACATATCACAGAAAAGTAGCCAAGAGCACTAATATAGACATAGCCATTTTTCAATGTATTATGACCTACTTACACAGTATCCACATGCGATAGACACCATGTAATCATCAACATAACCAAAATCACTATATGTCTATATGAAATTGCAACTATATTGAATTTAAGCACAAGCCCTTATTTTAACTCATACGATGAAACAATATATGTTTATCTGGTTCACGAAATACAAAGCTATGCAAAACAGCCCCATATACGCATGCTATCATGATTACAATCCATACTCGCATGTTATTTTTCAATTCCATACAAGTACTGAAAACGAATGGTGATCAAGCATTCATGCAAGCAAAACAACCATGATAAAAATTCCTTATGATAGGTAAAACAGTCCAGCAGTCAAGCATGCAACTAAACTACATATTAAAATCCATTAGAATCCCATAATGGAGTTTAGTTCATGACTGAACCAAAAGCCATCATGGGATCAAAGCAAAACATGAATAATAAGCCAACAATTGAAAGATAAGGGATAGAATCGATCAAACCCAATTGCTAATTATAATCTAATAGTAACGTTCAATTCTGCATTAAAATCCAGCAAAAAAATAATAGTTTATCCACCTTGATTGCAAATCCAAAGTAGAAGTAGAAAAGATGAAGTTTAGGCTTAGTTCTACGTTAGAAATCTCCCAAAGTGTAAACCCTAGTTCTAATATGAAAAACACGTAAAAACTACTCAATCGTACGTCTGACACCAGTCAGAATTGTTTTTAATTAATTACAACCCTTAAAATTAAAAATTAAAATAAAACAGCTCAGCAGCAACAGTCATCGCGCGCGACCACGCACCCCTCCTTTGTAATCCTCGCGCGGGCGCGCGTGTGTGAAGTCTCTTCCACCATAGTGTGATCGTAAAGGCAGCATGAGTATAAGCCTAATTAGGCGCGTAGCGTGCAACCTGTATCTCTTGATTACGGATTCTGCTGCTTCTTTGCTTTTTGTCATCATCTTTGCTCATTCTTCTTTGTCATGTCACTCTTCCTTCATCCATTCTCAGTTGCATATCTCCACTTGTTCCTCACGTCATGCGTCCATTAGCCTTATGCCATCTAGCACCACCAAATTATGCCATATCCTGCAATTGTTCCACCAAAAGAGTTCTCAGAATATGCAATGCAAAATGACATGAAATTCAACTAAAAACACACTAAAATGTACTTGAGATGGGCATAGTTCGCATGAATTGATATCCAATAAGTAGGTATAAAACCCACTTATCAAATACCCCCAAACTTGAACTATTGCTTGCCCTCAAGAAATGCATATTATATAAACAATGAAAATGCAACTACATTACTATGCAACTAAGCTATGATGCAAACTAGTCTCACATTGTTCCAGCTCTAATGGAATTTCAGTCCAAAATGCCTCGACGAATTATCCAGATTCAAGAATACAAATTCAAACCAAACTATAGGCATAATGTCATATATTCAGATAATTCATAAATGCTATAGAGATGTTGTGTGTGTGTGTTGTGTTCACCAAAACTTGATTTAAGCAAGAATACATATGCTAAACTGCTCAAAACATAAAATTATAGTCTAAATCAAGACTCATATATACTTATGCAACAAAGACTGTTTCAACATATCAACACAAACTAAGGTTCAACAATGGGCTTAACTGCTTTATTGCTACTCACGAGGGCGATTTTTGCTCTTTCATGTGGTGTTTCTTACTATATTTTTTTTCTTTTCTTCTCTTTTTTTTTCACATGGCTGTGCAATGCCTCATTCCCTTAGGCAACACTGCTACCCCTTAACGAGCTTTCAACCAACGACTCCCAGACCATGAAAGACCTTAGGGCGCTAGGTGTAGAGACAATCCCCATCGGGCGTACTTACTCAAGTAGCCAGGGCCCCGAAATAAGACTAGCCACGTTATTGCTATTTGATTTTTTTTATACATAGCATACCCATGTTTTCCCAAAGTTTGAATATCAATATTTTGCACAGTCTAAATCCATGTTCCACATATTTCTCTTTTTAAAACCACATTTCCTATTAAGCAATGCAACATATCATTCTTATGCTTCCAAGCAATTGTGAACACATCGGTGCAAACCGAAAGCATTTAAACAGCATTATGAATTGCATTGTGTAAAACATTATAACTAGGTTCATGTCATTTAAAATACTCAAAAATCCTTCAAAATTCACTATCATCATCGGCTAGACAAAAATTTCCAAAAAGATAGACTTTGTGAGACATGCAGGACACATAAAATGCATGAAACATATACTAACATAAGCAATACTAACTAAAACTTAAAAATTTTATGCAAAAAAATTATCTACCACATAAACATACAAAATTTAAACTAAACATGCAAATACTATATGAACCTAAACTATATGCAACTACACTACTATCCTAATACCCCCAAACTTATAATATTCATTGTCCCAATGAATGAAGGTAAAGGGTTAAAGAGAACTCCCCTAATGATCAGTCGCACCACCCTCTTCGGGTGGTGAATCTGGTGGTGGATATAGCACTGCTATCCTGAACTGAGGCCACTCGAGCATCGTCCCCTTCTGTACAAAAGCCTCTGCCAAGGACCTCGTCAAACCCGTTGCAAACGCTAAAAAATTGTCGTGCATGGCGTCGACCTTACGCTCCAACCTTCGGAGCTGTCGATCCCCAGTAACAAAGAGAACTTAGGTTGACGGGCCTGCCTCGTCTGTCTGAGAGGGCTACTATGGTGGCTCTGGGTATGTGGGCCGGAGAATAAAACCTAATCCTCTCGGATGCGGTTCACCACCCGTCCAATCCTTGAACTTGGCAATAGTTGTATGAGTGATGTCGTGGCTTGGGTTCTGCAGCTACTCGTTATTCCACGGGACTCCTTGTTGGGTACAAAGCATGGCTACCACAGACGTGTGTGGAATACTCCCAGTAGTGTTCCCCAGTAAATAACGCAGCATGTTTTGATGAATTAGGTGGCCTACGTCAATGTATTTGCCTTTGATGATGCCCCACGTAATGATAGCCCGCTTTCGATTGGTTATTTCATCTTTGGTGAGTGTGACGGAACTAATTTGTACGAGATAAATGCAGATTCCACGCTTTGGCATATCGATTCAAGGCGGACGCTGGAAAAGATTTTGGCTCATTCGTCCCTACCTTATAATTCCATTTGGTGCCCAGAATGCACAATTCAGCAATAACCAATTCCAGATCCGTTTCTAAATGCGCACCTTCTAGCCAATTAGCAGACCCAGTCGGTGGTGTGTCAGTAATCCTAAACACTGCTCTGATGGCTGGAGGTCTGTAGTCTATTTCGAAACCACGAACCAAGGATAGACCGCTCATGGTGGCTTTAGCATTGGCATAGAACTCGCGGACTATACTCATTGGAATAGGTGTAGGGGTGGCAGTAAATCCAAGCCATCCGCGTTCGCGAATCATAGCACATAACTGTCCATCTTGTTGCTCAGGCTTGAACCCTCTTTCTTTCACAAAGGTTTTTGTCACAATTCGGTAATACTCCTGCTGGGCTTCCAAATCCAGAAACTTGGTGTGATCAACAATATCCTCCCCTTGACTGCCAAAGGAAGATGATGATGAGGAAGATAAAGATCGTGCCCTCTTTGGACCTATTTGCAATTGATAGAGATAATGAAGATGATTTGCTTGGTAATGAATAAAAACCGATGAGGAGAATTGCCCCAAACTCGTTTTTGCACAACCCACTCAGAAACCCTAGATTTATACTGCAGTGTAGAGGTTCAGTAGATGTGGAATGTGAAAGAAATCGTGGATGATTACGTGGTGGAGAGATTGATGGCTTCAATTGTGTAACTGATAGAGACGAAGAGACGTACATTTTGGAGAGAGCACGGTGATTGCGCTTCTGTTATGTTTTCAAATGAGAGCCCAAATGATCTCCAACACGTTTTTAAACTTAAAAAATTTTCCACGTCTGATGTCGCGCGCGGCCGCGTGAGTGTTCAATGGGTTGCGTGTGCGGGCGTGTGAGGAACTTGTTCAGCACAAAAATTTAGAGCGCGCGGGTAAGCGAGTTGTATAGTATATTCATGCGCGGTACATGCGGATTGAATTCTGCATACGGTTTCATGTTGTAAAGCGATCGCATTTTGTTTATTCACCTGCATACACCAATAGACATTATCAAAGTATGATTTACTAGATAAACATTAGTGTCTATTGTATCACCCTCATTTCAATGCAATGCACAAATATGCTCCTATTCAATTTTAGCTACTATGCTAATTATGCAGAGATAATCACATGATCCTAAGTAAGGATGAAAATAAGCTAACAAAACAACTTGAACTGAATAAATAAAGAAAAAAAATAGAGATAGAAATAATGGGTTGCCTCCCATCAAGCGCTAAGTTATAGTCAATTAGCTTAACTGTCTATGAATCTCACGTCGAAGTAAGAATTGAGGTGACTTTCTGTCTGTCCACCTCACCACCAAAGTAATGCTTCAATCGCTGTCCATTCACCTTAAAAGGCTTATCCGGAAACTTATCATATACTTCAATTGCACCATACGGAAAGACAGTCTTCACTGTAAATGGCCCTGATCATCTCGATTTCAGCTTCCCGAAAAAAGTTTAAGTCTGGAGTTATAAAGCAAAACCCTTTGTCCCGGTTCAAATGTCCTCTCTATGGTCTTTCAGTCATGCCATTGCTTCACCTTCTCTTTGTACAGCTTCGAATTCTTATACGCCTGTAATCTGAATTCCTCCAACTCTGAATTTTTAGCAATTACACTTCTCAAAGGTTCATGCTCCACCAGACTCTCTACTTTATCATTTAACACCCAATCCACCAAATCAACTCGGAAACATTCCTCTTCATCTGCTAGAAACTTCATGGCTTTGAAGACATTAAAGGTGACCTCTTGATCATGAACACGTATAGTGAGTTCCCCTTTCTACACATCTATCAAAGTCTTTCCTGTGGCTTCCTCGTAATCCAAAATGATGAAGTCATTCGGAAAGATAAATTTGTCCACTTTCACCAATACATCTTCAACAATTCCCCGTGGATATGTGATGGATCTATCAGCTAACTGCAACGAAATGTTTGTCGGCCTTGGAGCCGGTAATCCCAACTGATTGAACAATGACAAGGGCATCAGATTGATACTTGCCCCAAGATCACACAAACATTTATCAAATTTCATCTTTCCGATTGTGCATGGAATTGTGAAACGCCTGATCCTTCAAATTGAGAGTAACTTTTCTTCAAGCAACGACTGCACTCCTCCTCGTCAAGGCTACTGTCTCAAACTCGTCTAATCTCCTCTTCATTGACAATATATCCTTCATGAACTTTGCATAACTTGGCATTTGTTCCAATGCCTCGGTGAAAGGTATGTTGATCTGCATCTTTTTAAAGACCTCTAGAAACTTGCTGAACTGTTTATCTTCCCTCTGCTTATTTAATCTCTGCGGATACGAAACCTGAGGGTGAACTGGTGGTACTGAACTCATAGGTTTCTCAACTGAACCTTCTTTATCTTTCTCATCATGTTGTACCTCAGAATTTTCCAGATTCTCTTTCTCAGCAGTCAACTGCTCTGCCACACGCGGCCGCTCGGCATCCCTTTGTAAATCAGGCGCGGGCGCGCGACTCTCAGTACCTGCAATGTTTTTCCCAGACCTCAATGTGATTCCTTGACACTGTTTATTCCCATCTCTCCGTGGATTTGCTTCCGTATTACTTGGCAATGAACCTTGGGGCCTGTTGTTAAGCATGCTCGCCATTTTCCCCATCTGAGTTTCTAAATTTTTAATAGCCACTGCTTGGCTTTTGATCATAACCTCAGTGTTTGCCATGTACTTTAATATCATCTCCTCCATTTCTGATTTCTTTTCTTGCGGAGGTGCAGATGGAGTATGATGTTGTTGTTGAGAAAATCCCGGTGGAAACGGTGGTTTTGGTGTAAACTGTGGCTGAGATGGCTGTGGCTTAAACTGTTGATTCAGATGAAACTGATTCTGCTGATTCCCTTAGTTATTTGACCAACTGAAATTTGGATGATTGCGGTTGTTGGGGTTGTATGTGTTCTGAAATTGTCCTTGGTCATTTCTGTAATTGCTCACATACTGTACCGACTCCGAGCTTATAGCACACTGATCCGTGGAGTGTGACCCTGCACAAATCTCACATACGAATGCAACTATTTTCGCTTTGCTTTCTGCCAATGTATCTATTTTCTTTGCCATAGCTGCCATCTGTGCCAACAATTGAGTAATGGCATCTACCTCCAACAAACCTACAACCTTGGGCTGTGGCATCCGAGCTGTAGGATTCTGAAAATCATTTGCTAACATAGTCTCGATAAGGGTATAGGCCTCGTCATAGCTCTTGGCCCATAATGCCCCTCCTGCGGCTGGATCTATAATAGGTCTCGACTGCCAACCCAATCCATTGTAAAATGTGTTGATCACCATCCAATCTGGCATACCGTGATGTGGACACTTCCTTAGCATCTCTTTATATCTCTCCCACGCTTCATATAAGGATTCACCCTGTTGTTGCTCAAACTGAGAGATAGCTGTCCTCATTTTCGCAGTCTTAGCCATTGGGAAAAACGTGGCTAAGAACTTCTGTGTTAAGTCCTCCCATGTAGTAATTGATCCAGCATGCAAAGAATGCAGCCAACTCCTTGCTTTATCCCTCAAAGAGAATGGAAACAACCTCAGTCTAATAGCATCCTCCGTCACCCCGTTGTATCTAAATGGATCACAAATCTCAATGAAACTCAACAGGTGTTCATTCGGATCATCCGTAGCAACACCCCCAAACTGTATCGAATTCTGCACCATCTAAATAGTGCCCAGTTTAATCTCGAAAGTATTTGCTGCTATCGCCGGTCTGACTATGCTAGATTGCAGTCCATTAATATTCGGCATGGAGTAGTCTCTTAGAGCCCGGTGCTCTTCTCTTTGCTCAATTCTCTGTTCTTCTGCCATACTAGATGTAGTACCATTTAATTGTGCTTGCAAATTTCTCCGCACACTCGCTTTCCAACCTCTTCCGTTAATATTACCATGTGTTGGTGTCAATTCAGAATTAGATGATCGTGTGTGCATAAAAATCTACAAGTACCTGAAACCAAAAACAAAAGAAAAAATTAGAAATGAGATAAGATTTGTCTAAGTCATACAATATAGCTTAAAACTGATGATAATTATTTAAATTTAAACGTCTTTCCCTGGCAACGGCGCCAAAAACTTATTATTTTTTTTAGTTCTAACAAAAGAGCTCTAACTCATGCAAGCATATATGTGTCAACAAGTAATACAGAGTAAGTAGAGTATCGATCCCACAGAGAAAGTTGTCTAATTTAAACCACTATGCATCAATTAAATCACTATATTTATATGCTTAAACTAATGATTATAATTGTGAATTACTCTAATTGCAAACAACGACTAAAACAAGAATAATAAGGTAATGAATCAAATCTGGAAATAATGGGATCCTAACTTCATTTAATACTTCATCTAATTACCACCATCATGCAAGATTGTTTACATATCACAGAAAAGTAGCCAATAGTACTAATATAGACATAGCCATTTTTCAATGTACTATGACCTACTTACACAGTATCCACATGCGATAGATACCATGTAATCATCAATATAACTAAAATCACTATATGTCTATGTGAAATTGCAACTATATTGAATTTAAGCACAAGCCCTTATTTTAACTCATACGGTGAAACAGTATATGTCTATATGGCTCACGAAATACAAAGCTACGCAAAACATCCCCATATACACATGCTATCATGATTACAATCCATACTCGCATGTTATTTTTCAATTCCATATAAGTACTGAAAACGAATGGGGATCAAGCATTCATGCATGCAAAACAATCATGATAGAAATTCCTTATGATAGGTAAAACAGTCCAGCAGTCAAACATGCAACTAAACTACATATTAAAATCCGTTAGAATCCCATAATGGAGTTTAGTTCATGATTGAACCAAAAGCCATCGTGGGATCAAAGCAAAACATGAATAATAAGCCAACAATTGAAAGATAAGGGATAGAATCGATCAAACCCAATTGCTGATTATAATCCAATAGTAACGTTCAATTCCGCATTAAAATCCAGCAAAAAAATAATAGTTTGTCCACCTTGATTGCAAATCCAAAGTAGAAGTAGAAAAGATGAAGTTTAGGCTTAGTTCTACGTTGGAAATCTCCCAAAGTGTAAACCCTAGTTCTAATATGAAAAACACGTAAAAACTACTCAATCGTACGTCTGACACCAGTCAGAATTATTTTTAATTAATTACAACCCTTAAAACTAAAAATTAAAATAAAACAAATTTCAAATCCGATCGGTCATCGGCATGCGTCACGCAGCCCTCCTTTAAATCCTCGCGGCGGTATGCGTGTGTGAAGTCTGTTAGAATTGTGTGATCGCGGCAGACGCACGCGTGTATAATCCTAATCAGCCGCGCGGCTTCTGCAATCTTGATTACGTTTACTGCTGCTTTGCTTTCATTTACGTCATCTTTCATTCTTCTTTGTCATGTCACTCTTCCTTCATCCATTCTCAGTTGCATATCTCCACTTGTTCCTCGCATCATGCGTCCATTAGCCTTATGCCATCTAGCACCACCAAATTATGCCATATCCTGCAATTGTTCCACCAAAAGAGTTCTCAGAATATGCAATGCAAAATGACATGAAATGCAACTAAAAGCACACTAAAATGTACTTGAGATGAGCATAGTTCGCGTGAATTGATATCCAGTAAGTAGGTATAAAACCCACCTATCAAAGGTGCATTGGTTGAAAGTTGTGACATTCCTTGCTTTGTAGTGTTAGAAGTATCTATTTGTGTAAAATATGTGCGGTTCATGCCATGATGTTGTTACCTCTTAACTTTAAGGTTCTTGTATAAAAATAAAATCAGATTTCAAGTAATGTTACTGCCTCTTTCATGATCTAGAATCTTAAGATGTTTTTTGCTTGAACAATCATTTATCTGCTATGAAGCATCTTAAAGGAAAAAATAAATGATTTATCAATTCATAAGTGATGAAATATGTGGATTTGATATATCTTTTATTGGAGTTATTCAAGAGTAAATTATTTGACATGGAGTGGACAGTCTTATTATAACGAAATATTGAATGCTAATTTGTGATTAGAGAATTCTAAGAGGTTTATAATCTGATTGTCACGTGACGTGTTGGTGTTACATAGAATATTATAGTTATGTATATTTCTTTTCTAGGTAAAACTGACTTGTTCCTAAACTTTAACGAGGGGAATCAATACATGATTAAATCCTAGTATTTCTAATGAAAAAAATATTTCCTTCGGCATGGGCAGTGTTTTAAAAGTCACTAGGCGGAGGAGGGGGGCCTAGCACGTAGGCGGTGGTTAGGCATTTTCCTAGGCGGACTAGGCGTTTTCTTAGTCTGTCTTATTTATATATTTTTCTATACATGATTGTTATACTATATACAAGCATATAGTAGATGTAATTTTTAAAAAAATTTACATGAAAAATTACCAATAAAAACATCTTTTAAGGCTTAATTTGTCTTAAGGCGCACCATATTTTGATTATTTTGAGTTAATTTCTCTAATTGTGTCTGTGTGTCTGAACCTTTTAGCTTTTGCTTGAGGTCATTGATTAGGCGTAATCCTGGTATTAAGATCCTTTAAAACTGCTCTCGACATTCTGCTGAAAGAGCATTGACCAAGTCTTTCTTAATTTCTTAATGCATGCACGAAATGAACCCATTTTTGGCAAACTTTTTCTTTATGTTGCGGTTTAAACTTTAAAGGGCATATGGGTGATGAAAGTTGTAATTAATGTAGTTAGTGGATCAAAGGTGTGTTTAGTAGCAGAAAGTCCACTGTATCTCTGAATAGTCAGTGGTTGCAGGGCCCTTTCTCTCCAAAAGTTTTCAGATTTGATTTTTTTTCATTGAATTAGTGAGTTCATTTTTACTCTGCCTTCTAGTTTGTACTCATCATTCTATATTTTAAGGAAGCTTAAAATATTTTTGCAGGTCACATAATGTTCATGGCAGAATAAAATATAATATTTTTCTAATATCACATTATATTCTCAAGTAACTTTAATATCACACCGTTAATCATGATTGGTCAAGTGTACTATTTGAAGTGCTGCTATAGTATACATTGTCATTGTATCTTGATATACAAGTGCTAATACCTCTAAACACTAAAGGAAAGCATAATTGTCTTAAAATATAATACCAACTACTAATCTTGACATACTACAAACATTCTTCTTCTGCATTTACTTTTATCTGCCAATAGAGAAATATACATTTTTTGCTAACACTGAAAATATACCTTTTTCTACATTAGTAAGGGGTGACTATCTACACTTAACACCTCTTTTACATTGTGTCACGTAATAGAATTATGGAAGGTGTATTGAAAATATTTTTATCATTATTTGATTAAAAAAACACGTTTATTAGGACAAAGATGTTGTGTGAATTGTATTTTTTTATTAAAAAAACATGTGTTTTTATTTATATTGTGGTTAATATCTTGATGAAGCTAGCAAAATTTCATTAATGACCATAAAAAGCATGCAACATATATAGTCTTTGCGAAAGAAGACATTTAATTCCAAATTTATACAAAAAGTATAAAAACCGTCCCGGTAAAGATTGAATTACTTACTCTGGCAATTTCAATTATGGGTGGATAAGATTTCACCAACAATTAAGCATACTATACTTTAAATATTTAATTTTAAGAATATACTCTCATTCACACTTTCAAAGTAACTTTTGTCTACTAAAGGAAGTTACTAATTTTTGTTTGAGAACCTATATTATTAAAATTAGGCTTAAATATAAATTATTATCTTAAATTATCGATTTTTTTTTACTTTAGTGATTGATCATTTAATTTTTTTTAATCATGTCATTAAACTATTTTTTTTTTTACTTTGGTTCAATTGAACCTGCCACGTCATAAATTGATGATGTGGCTTGAAACATGTGACATGTAAAAGCTGTTGTGTTAAAAGAACACTCAAATTGTAATTAATTTAAGACTTAAATATAAATTACTATCTTGAACTATTGATATGTTCCACTTCGGTGATTAAACTGTTGTGATATCTATATATATTTTTATTTCTTAATGATAATTATTTGTTTTCCGATTAGATTTTTAAATTTAGATATTAATAGTAGTACTAATAATATTTTTATTATTACTTAGTTTTTATCTTTTAAAAAAATTACCTCTTAAATTAGATGTCTTCATTTTAAAAATATGTCAAGCTTTTATTGTTAAATTTTAATGGTATATTACATTTATGTCTTAATTTTTATAAAATAATTTAATTTTATAATAAAATGAGTCTTATTTTAACACATCATCAGTCACATCCTATGTGTTAAAGTTGCGTCATCAATTTACGACATGACAACTCAATTTAACTAAAGTGGAAAAAAATTAACAGTTTAATCACTTAATTTAAAAAAAAATGAAAAGTCAATCACCGAAGTGAAAACAGATCAATAGTTTGAAGTAATAATTTATATTTAAGTCTTAAATTAATTATAATTTGAGTAATCTTTTTACACATCAACTTTTACATGACACGTGTTCAAGCCACGTTATCAATTTATGACGCGACATGTTCAATTGAATCAAAGTGGGAAAAAAATTGACAATTTAATGACCTGATTAAAAAATTAAAAGGTCAATCACCGAAGTAAAAAAAGGTAAATAGTTTAGGATAATAATTTATATTTTAACCTTAAAATTAAGTAAATATACATTTTAATCATAGAGCGATAGAGGAGAATTAGGAGAAACTTAGAGAAAATTTACCATTATTATATAACGGTTGTCCTGAATCTGACTTTGTTGAGAAAATAGACTGAACCAATGATCTTGTACGTAAAAAAGAGAACTTAACATTATATTATCACCTTTGTATGATTGCAAGCTTTCATTTTGATATTGTTTTAAACAAAAACGCATGATTTCGATGCAGATTTTTATCCCCATCCTAATTTGTCTAATAATACAACTTTAATGCTATTTATGTATTTTGACCAAGTGCCACTAACTTTTTATATTTTGTTTACCAAAAACTCTGTGGGCATAGAAATTGGACATAAAAATTTAATATATATGAGTGTATTTGAATTTCACTTAATTATATTTTAACCCTTAATGGTGGATAAAAATATAAATAGGTGAAGTTCAAATACACTCATGTCCAATTTTTATGTTCCCGTAGAAGAGCTCTTTGTTTACATCACTTATATAGCAGTCCAGGAAAAGAAAAAAACATAACTTATAAAACGCCTAATGTGACGCCCCCAAAATAGGTCCACACAACCTATTCTGAGTCGTCAAATACATGGTATAGAAAATAACTACAACTTCATTATTACAATTGTCGTGCGAAATACGACAACATATATGTTGTGAGTTTAAATACAAATATTGTCTTTTAGACAATATCCAAACTCAAATAAATCATCATTATAATTATTGATATATTATTTTACAAAATAGTGAGGACTGCAAAAATAATTCTCTTGAACCATCACTCCATCACTCCTGAGAAGAAAAATGGAATAAAAAGGAAAAAGATGAGCTCAACTAGCCCAGTAAAGAATATTATGACTAAGATAATGTAAAATAAATTATCCTTAGTCCTCAACAGGGAAAAATCTGATAGAATATATAATAGACTACAAGTTATAGATCAACTGCAGTGGAACAACAATTCATTAGAAGAGTTAAGTAGAGAATGAAATCTACTATCTTCTATGATTTTAAAGTCCATCATCAATATTTTATCCCTGTAACATCAATCAATATACATCTTGAATCAAATATTCATCTTTGCACTACACGCCAAAGATATTCATTCGTATCACCAATTGGTCATGTTCATCTCAATACCTGTCCATCTTTGTATTATGGGTCAAAGATATTCATCAGGTAATCATTCATCTTTGCACTACAGGCCAAAGATATTCAGTTATATCACCATTTAGGACTGAGGATGATAAAAATATTTTTAAGAAAATAAATCCAGAGAGATAACAGAACAAAGATTAGAGATTCGTACTTTAGTTTATCCAAGTTCAAAAATACTCCATAATAATCATTTGTGGAGCAAAATTCAAGAATGAAGATCAAAACATGGATACAATCAAAGATAGTAACCATAATAGACAACTTGGACCAAGAAAAGAAAATTTAATTTTTCTGTGAATAGTGTCGTATACGTGAATAGTAATCCCAACACGAAAAGATAATAATTTCACAAGAAAAATCATACTTTGTGAATAGTACTCGTGAATAGTATCGTATTTATGAATAGTATCGTATACATGAATAGTGTCGTATACGTGAATAGTAACCTCGACATGAAAAGGTAAAAATTTCATAATAAAATTTATACCAATATTTCGGTATAATGATATTTAAAGAAGTAATATCATTTACGAAAAAATAACATCCCTTACCTCAAAAGAATAGTACTTCTGACTGAAATATCGGATATAATGCTGAAGGAAACTTCCACTGTATATCAACACTCAAGATATCTAAATACTCACAAAAATACGCTTGATATTATAAAGAGAAAAACTTCAGATTCTAGTGTGATTTTCATTTCTAACTAAGCACCTATTTATAAGAAAGTGGTAGCACACCAGATTTGACAATTTGCACCCACGGATGATTTTTTTTCTTTCAGCATGAACCAAGCTTTTCAACTTTCTCACCCTCCCATTTATCACATGTTTTTGAAAATAAAAGAATTCAAATTCAATTTGAAAACTAATTCAAATTCAATTTGATCATCTTCACTCCATTTAATTCACATTCCCAAAAATACAATAATATTATCATTTAATTTATAAAAAATTATACTATTATATTATCACATTAACTATTATAATGTAATATTATAATAATATATAAATATATTATCAGAGAAGATAATTATGGTTTCACACAAAAAAATAACAACTTTCGACAATTGTCTCATTTTAAAATTCCTCCATTTATATCCACATAAAATAAATATTTCCTTATCATATAAATCAATAAGTAATTATTCACAAATAATATTACGGAAACACAATAATGACAACCAGGTCGTTTCCAGAAAAGAGGGGGCTTTCTGATAAGGATTTCTCCTTACGGGCGCGTAATTAGGTGACCAAACCCCTTTCCTAGACAGAACTTCCTTAGACATTGTCAATAATGCTATCTAATAATATTATTCAAATAATATGAATTATTGATATGATAATGGAAAATACTGTGCAATGAAAATTATTTAATCAATAATATAAAATATCAACGTAGCAATTATTGAATCAATAAAATAAAATATTGAACAGTAATCACTGTAACAATTATTGAGTAGTGACTTCTTACGTAAGAATTACTAATCAGAAATACTGTGCAATACCATGTGCCACTGTGCAACACCGCGTATTACTGTATTTTTAACCACCGAGTATTCTAACAGTTTTAACGGTAACAACTACGCCGTTATTTATAAAAAATCATACTTGTCGTTTTCTTTATCTGATAGTTTTTCGTTATGGAGATCACAAATGGCTGCGCTGTCGTACGAATATTCCCCGACAACAAGAATATTCCACGACCAAACGAATATTCTCTAAACAACAATGAATATTTTATAACCATTTGCTTATTTTCCAAAATTTGCATATTTTATCCATAACTAACCACATTAATCAAATTCACCCCTTACTATTTCAAAATAATGAATAGAAAAAATTTTATTTTATTCATAAAAGTTGGGGTCTTACACCTAATATAAACATTAATATAATAATTAACAATATTTATTACAAGATAAAGAGAAATCATTAATTAACAAATATATGTGAAAATATATATATATATATATATATATATATATATAAGCATTATTTATTTACAAGAATACCCTTAGAGGTTCTTGCATGGCACTATAAATAGTCACTCAACCTACAACTTATACATTCTCCACACTTTATAAAAAAGAAAAGAAGCCTCCTCCTCTTTTTTATTTATTACAAAATATTAATTATTAGAAATTGCACCTTATTCTATATTTTGGAGATTTAATTATTGTCAAGTTTGGGCTTAAATAAAACTTATTAATGGACATAATTTAAGTAAATATAAAGGTGGAATTTGTTTCCCTAATTGTAAAAAATAAGAGAGAACATCATTTAATTTGTGTCTATAGTGAGACATTTAATAAGGTGCAAAATTGTTTGATAAAACTATTATTTCTTGTCTCATTTAATAAAAAAGACTATTTGTCACTTTATAAGTACAAGTGTATACTCTTATTTTATTTTGGAACTAGAGATATTCTTGTGAAACTTTTAAATTCTATTTAATTATAAGTTTATTACTAATATGTAACTTACATCATTAGTAGTAATAAGTATAATTAAAATAGAAATAAATAATAGTTTAATGGTGAAACTATTATATATATATATATATATATATATATGTATCTATATGTGTAGAGATAGATATACTACATATATGTATATTGAGAGAATATATATATATATATATATATATATATATATATATAATTTTAGACATAATATTTTTGCACCATGAAAATCTCTCATTCTTTTAGCTATTCTTCTTACAAACAAATAACTACTACATACAAAGAAGTGTTCGTGTAGAATAAATGTGAATTGCTATCACAAATTTGTTCAGTTTTGAGGCTTGACATATATCCTGGAGGTATATCGTCTGCAACCCATAGCAAACCAATCGTGGTGGGGGCGATAAAGACCTTAAGGACAGGGATCACCCATGTCACGTCTTCTACAACAATCTTGACTCTACGAAACTACGGTTCTAACAATCTTAAGGTCTTTAGAGTATTTTTGGAGTCATAATTTTGGTGAGATGGAAGACAACACGATTTTCAAAGATAAGTGATGTTTTTCTTATTTCTATTTCACCAATGAAATTGTTATTATAATTAGTTATATTTTGAGATATTTTACTAATTATTTTCGTTGACAACCATTGGTAGAAAATGGAATTGTAAAAATGGAGAAGATGAAGAGTTATTATGGAAATACACCAAATGTTGATGCCTAGAAATTTTTCTAAAGAGATATGGTGTTCTTCGGATTTTATCCAAAAAAAGGTGTGTCATGAATTTTCTTTATTTTTATAAATGATAATTGTGCCATTTTGTATGTGTATATACTTGAAAATATATGTTTTATGTATTATATCATGTGTAGATGATATTGTATGTTTGAATATTATTTTACCTACATTTTGTTGTAATAAATTAATTAATTAGTTTTGTGGGATAAGAAAAGTAATTAAATTTTTGTTCATGATGGAATAAATTTAATTTTGTGCATATATTTTACATTTATAATATTTTATGAGTAGATAAAATATTTGATGTGTATATGTATGTATGAAATTTGAGACAATTATTTTTCCTATACACTAATTGAGATTAATTTATTATGAGAAAGTTGTAAAAGTTGTGAAATTTACTTTTTTGTATGTATAACAAATTAGTTGTAAATTAATTTATTTTGAGAATAAAGTAAATTTATATTCTTCTTGAACAAAATTATGCATATAAATCGAGGTAATATTTAGTGTGTAATATTACTTGGTATTTGTATGCATGAATTTTGATATAGATTACTTTGTTTGTGGATAATAAATTAATTATCAACTAATAGTTAGAAAAAATATTGTAGAAGTAGATTTAGATTAGTAAATCTTGTATACAATATGATTTTGATGTTGAAAAAACACTTAGAAATGATATTCGTAGTGTTTTTGGGATAATCATAATTGGTATATTTTGATTTATTTTTTTGTGTACTTCTTGTCCAAGAAGTAGTAAATTTTAATGTGATTATATGAATTTTGTATATTCTAATTGAGGTAAATATTTTATTTTTGATTTTTATAAATATAGTGAAGTTCAAGTATTTCATATTATTATGATAATTGTCTTGAATTCTATATTTATAATGTTCAAAAGATATAATGTTTATGGTATTTCATGTCTAAGTTGGGATAAGAAAACACTTGAGGATATACTAATTCATGTGTGTAAATTTTATTTGCTTTCTACATAAATTATTTTTTTGTGATAAATTAATTTCTTAGAAAGTAAATATAAATTTCTATATTTTATGATTTATATCCAAATAAATTTGAGCAATATGATGAGATGTGCTATAATTTGTATATAATGAATTTTATACTATTTACATAGAGTCAAGTGTTACGTGTTGGTATACTTGAAAATTGTACATGTATAATTTTAAGTGCTTATATTAAATAATTTTTCGAATTTGAGATTTTATGTAATTCAGAAAATAAGAGCTTGTTTTCTTATGTGGGGGTGTTCTAAAAGATTCTTAAGTTGAAGAAATCTTTATATGAATAATTTATACATAAAATGTACAAGAACTAATTATTTTTTGTTTTGAAAAGTGTTCCTTAATATTCTCACGTGGAAGTAATATTTATAGGAATATTGTCACATAAAATTTTAATTAATCTAACATTTATTTTATGTAGTGAACATAATATTGTGAAGTGAAATTATTCAATGAGATTTCAATTATTTAAAAGTGTAGGGGTGATTCTTTAAGATTTTTATTTATGGACTAAATTTGGCCTTTGAACTATTTAGAGCATAATTTTATTTTTGTAAGAAATAGTAAGGCTAAATTTCTTGTTGCGAAATTCAATTTGATTTTGTAGTCCTATGAAATGAAAGTTTTTGAAACACAAACTTTTGAATAATATTAACGTGTGAACTTATTTCACTTAATTAATTATCTAAGGTTCTATAAAGTTATAAACTTAACCTAGACAGAACAATATTTATTTGGTGAAGGAAATCAATATAATTATTTGGTAAATAAAAGGGTTAAATACACTTTTTCCCACTCTACTAGACCTCGGTTTACAAATGCATCACTGAACTGATTTTTTTTACGGTCAACTCATTGAACTACATATTATTTACAAAAAGTGATAAAACCGTCTATGTCTGTTAACATTTAACAGAAAACTGATGTGGCAATAAGAGGCACTATATAATTAAAATACGTGGCATTATATATACATGGATTAAATATATAATTAAAATTGTTGTATTATTATGTACTACTATTTTATTAATTAATGTTGTCAAGCACTTTATTTAATAAAAAATTATAAATTAATGTTGTCAAGCATTTTATTTACTAAAAATTATAAATTAATGTTGTCAAGCACTTTATTTACTAAAAAATTATAGAATTTTACCTAGTTTCTTAAAATTACTCCTATAAAAAACTTCATTCCTTCAAAATTAAAAGATATATTTTTGAAGACAATTTTATATTTTTAAAAAATATTTATATTTTTATATAAAAAATGTAAAATTTTATATAAAATATATTTTAGTTTATTTTATATAAAATATTATAATTTTATGTAAAAATATAAAATTAGAAATATTTTTATATTTTGAAAAATATATTTTTTATATTTTATATTTATATTTTTAAAAAATATATTTTTGTAAAAAGGTCCTAATATTTTGAAATTAAAGGATTATTATTATTATAATTACTATTATTACTACCATATTCCTTTTTCCAGATAAAAGAAAGAAAGAAAAAAAAACTTCATCTTCCTCACACATATCTCCATCGTCTGCCACCCACAATCATCCATAACCACCACCATCAACGTACAACCCAAACATCTACACAACAAATCCTTTTAGGGTTCGAGATTAGCTAGGGTTTTCCAGGTTTTGATGGTCTCTTTAGCAAGATTGCTGATTTCCATTCTTTTCGCTGCTAAACCGTAAGGTTGGTTGGTCTGTTGAGTGTGTGCGTGCGTACGTACTTTCCTCCTCTTGCTTCTAATGGGTTTTGGTAAGAAGTTTTTAGCTTTGCTGCTGCGTCCATTGATTTCATTCCCTTCAGGAAAAATCAGGCTCTCTTTAATTAAAACTAGAGCCATTGTAGAAACACCCTTTTGACATCGCCAGGACTCTGGCGCCCACGCCTTCTCCACCGGCGATATCCACGGGAAATCGATCAACCCAGATTAACTCACAAAATAGATAATAAAACCCAAACAGATTAGTTTCAATTTATTCCCCAAATAAATAATAAAACCCTAAAAACTCACAAAATGTACAGATCTTAAAATTATTTTTTAGTTTAATTCTTCTTTCTCTGCCATTCTTTGGTCAGATCTGGGTTATAGTAGTGTTTATTGAAGACTAAAAAAATGAACGGTTAAGAAATATGGAGAAGGAATACGGTGAAGGAACGGTGAATGGTCCGGGACGGGAGGACGACCGGGACGGGAGGACGAGGGGTGGGGAGGGGAGGGGAGGGGACGGGAGGGAGACGGTGAAGGAGAAGAGAAAGGGGGAAGAAGCAGAGAGGAGAAATGACGGTGATGGAGTCATGGAGAAGAGAAAGGGGAAGCAGAGAGGAGAAATGGTCTTCTTCTTTTTTTTGTTCTTTTTCTTTTCTTTTTTGTTATTTTAAATTTTGTTTAAATCCATTTATTTTCCTATGTGGCAACAGCTAGGATGATTGTAGTTGACGTGGATATTCATTTAAAAGCTGAAATGGATGTGCCGTTAAAAGTCAACTCATTTAACGGATTTCGTAACGATTTAAAAATAATTTGTAGTTCAATGAGTCGATTGTAAAAAATATCAGTTGAGTGATGCAATTGTAAACCGACCCTTAGTAGAGTGACGAAAAGTGTATTTAACCCATAAATAAAATACATATTTTATTAGCCTAAATATGATTCAAAATATTTATAGTGATTTAGTTCAATAGTAAGATTGAAACTAAGTTATAAATATTAAAGTGGATACATATTAGGCGATAACATGTGCATATTTACCTTGGGATTCTATCGGATATACAATTATTTATATGTTTACACTAACAATATAATTGTATAAACTATAATGTGATAGTTTTTGTGTATATTGATGATATGTTGATCATTTTATATAGTATTTGTTAACGCCTGATTTTATACGCCTAAAGAAATCACTAAAACAGCCGGCCAAAATCGCGCTAACGGTTGATTGTATTGTTGTGAAATTAAACTCACTAAATACACTCACATAAATATAAACAAAGAGATAAAATATGAACACACTAATTTACGTGAAAACTCAATTGGGAAAAAACTACGGAGAGAGAAAGAAATTCACTATAATAATATGGAGAGTACAAATTGTTTATTTGTGTCATATGTAATTTTGTTCTGTTGTCCTCCCCAAACCCTTGCTTATTGATGTATTTATAGTTGTGATGTCCATCTGAATCCAATTAGGAGAAGTAGTCCTTTTCAGAATCACCTTATAACTGCAATTAATGATTTAGATCTCCTTATCCCACCAAATAAGGAAACATAATCTTACTTTAACAAGGACTCTTCCACTAGCTGTCAAAATAAACGTATATGGGTCAACACCAAATTCGGTCCATTAAATAAGTTGGGCTACACCTTGGCTAGACCCAAATAATTACATCCCAACATTGCCCCCAATCTCTTATTTGTAAGGAACTTAAAATAAGAGAGTATACAAATTTATCCCAACAGAAAGATCTGTATTTGCCAAAGACGAACTGTCTCGCCAAAACACCATACGCCGAAAAGATAACTAGCCTCATCAGAGCCGGAAATAAATAACCAACCTTATCACAACCGAAGACAAATAAATAATGAAAATACTCTTTCCGAAGAATTGTTCAACCTTATAACACCACCCGACCTTATAACGCCAAAATTGTCTTTCCAACCCGTTGGGAAGCTTTTGTTCGTTCGAGGGGAACGAAGCCACTTCCAAAAAATATTTGTCCGATCGGGGGGAACAAAGTCACTTTCGAAGGACTTTTGTCTGTTCGGGGGTAACAAAGCCACTTCTGATGGACGTTTGTTCGTTAGGGGGGAACAAAGCCACTTCCGAAGGATGCTTGTCCGACCTTATACCCCCTCCAACCTTATGCTGTCATAATATTCGTCCCGACCTCTGTGAGAGATTTCGATCAGACTTTATATTCGTCGAAAGTAAACAGTCGAATACATGATAAAATTTTTGATCAACTCATCCTGATGATACCACTGACCGAACAACGATTTCTTGAGATTCTCTTGCACGATATCACTGTTACTTTCCAAATTATGGGAAATTTGATCTAATCCATTCCGTATAGCACATGCAACTAGTCCAAGGCTTCTTCCTTTCCTCCCCAACCTTATCTTATAACAAACAATTTTGAGTGAAGACCAAAATATCTTATTACATATTTTTCAATTGCTTTCTTTTAAAAATTCTGCCAAAGTAGGCAGGCCTCGACCACATTGGAGTTTATGAAAGCAAGGAGAGATGAATTAAATGATGATGTAAACAAGCAGGAAGCCTATAAGTAATGCGGGTGCTTTTGGAGAAAATCCGTTGGAGAGATACTTTATTGAATTTATGGTGAAATAATAACACTTAGGCCCATTTACTTTTTACTGCTATTTGGTTGAAAGCTTTTGTTATGGGGAGGAGAGAGATTGAAACAAAATTGAGTATAATGAAAGCTAATGGGTCTGAGTTCCTGTACAACTCTCTAATTTTATATGTATCACATGAATAATACCTCCACATGCATAATATGAGAAATATATATAACACGCAAAGTAGTAACAATACTCATATTGATTTCGCAAATAAAAAAAATCACTTGTTTTGAATATATAATATTCAATATTAGAACAAGCATTTCGCATAGACGGTGTCAATGTTAACGCCTGATTTTATACGCCTAACGAAATCACCAAAACAGCAGGTCAAAATCACGCTAACAGTTGATTGTATTGTTGTGAAATTAAACTCACTAAATACACTCACATAAATATAAACAAAGAGATAAAATATGAACAAACAAATTTACGTGGAAATTTAATTGGAAAAAAACCATGGAGAGAGAAAGAAATCCACTATAATAATATGGAGAGTACAAATTGTTTATTTTTGTCATGTAATTGTGTTCTGTCGTCCTCCCCAAACCCTTTCTTATTTTTGTATTTATAGCTGTGATGTTCACCTAAATCCAATTAGGAGTATAAGTCCTTTTCAGAATCACCTTATAACTGCAATTAATGATTTAGATCTCCTTATCTGACCAAATAAGAAAACACAATCTTACTTTAACAAGGACTCTTCCACTACCTGTCAAAATAAACGTATATGGGCCAACACCAAATCCGGTCCATTAAATAAGTTAGGCTACACCTTGGCTAGACCCAAATAATTACATTCCAATAGTATTGTTAACATAAACGTGTTTAAGACATTTATTTTTTCTTTATGTTGAAAGACTTGTAAAATAAATGTTATCTTATTATCATGTGAAAACATAGTGAGGATTTTAATTAAACCAGTTTAATTGTATTGAGGGGCTATACTGAACTAAGTTTGATAACCTTGAGATTGAAGAATTTAATAATTCTTTAATAGTGGTGGTACACTGGAAGTTAATTCTGATATTGCTATTGCAAATCTAATGTACACATGCGCTAGTGGGAGCCTTATGTTTGATATGTAATGCACGAGATTAGATACTACCTACAATTTTAAACTTAGTATATCAATGATTTAAAATTTGTTTTTGTTAGATTTCTCAATGTTTTAATAGATCACATAAATGTCACTTATATTTTAGTGAGAGAAATTATAAATTTACAAGTAGGTGAATTTTCACCCAATCTTGAGTATTGTTTTTTAGATGAGAAAGAAACAAATGAGTATTTCCCATTTCACAATATGGATTTAATGTTAATAATCTTTCATAGTTGGTTGTGATCTTGATTAATTAAGTAAGAAAATATTCACAAGTAGGTGAATATATTCTTATATTTTCACAAGAAAGTGGATATATTATTACTCTTTGTGAAGGGTATAATTTACTTCAAGTAATAATATTGCTTTATATGATGTAGAAAAAATTGGAATAGAAATTTGTTGTTGAAACATCAGATTGTGGCCACTTCCAAAATTGTTTTGTTCATTATATTGTGATAATAAAATTGTTTTTGTATAGAGCATATGAGATTACCTTTAAAGGTAAGTCTTGACATGTTGGTTATAAACATATTTTTGTTAGACAATAGATACAAAAAGGTACTATCATAATTATTGTCTATGAGGAAGCCAAGTGACGACTTGACATATCTTTTTACTGAGACTTTGACGAAAGCTTAGTAAGTTTAACTATTTGTGATATGAAACTTAAACCACTTTGAGTCAGGGGTGATGGGAACCTAACCTATTCCTAGGTTACCCCTAGTTTATAGGTTCAATGAGAAAAATAAGACACAGTTGCTGACTATGTTACTATCGATGTGGTTTCATATGTAGTTTAAGATAGTAATGTCTGTTGCACGATCGAGGCTGCGTTATAATCTTAACAAAGTTATTGTATTCTTAGCAACAGAAACACTTGTAAAACACTTTGCCTATATGAACTAGAAGTGGAGCCGCTTCTTATAGAGGGTTGTGGTTTCCTCTCTCAGAGGTTCATGAAATAGGGTATTGTGCATGGCCATATTAGCACAAAGTAATTGAGAATACTCACCCTGATATAAGGATTTTGTGTGTGTGTGACAATTCCGGTCATATCATATAGAAGTAGAGGTTTAATCTTCGGACACCATCAACTTCGATGTGACTTTGAGTTGTTTACACTAAAGGAATGTTCAATGTTCGTCACACATTCTTTTATACACACATGCCTTGGAGTTATTTGATAGAAAGTTGTTTGGATGAGAAATATAGTTTTTTCAAACAAGTGGGGGATTGTTATAAATTGTACCTTATTCTATATTTTAGAGATTTAATTATTGTTAAGTTTGGGCTTGGATAAAACTCATTAGTAGACATAATTTAAGTAAATATAAAGGTGTAATTTGTTTCCCTGATTGTGAAAAATAAGAGAGAACTTCATTTAATTTGTGTCTATAGTGAAACATTTAATAAGGTGCAAAGTTGTTTGATAAAACTATTATTTCTTGTCTCATTTAATAAAAAAGACTACTTGTCACTTTATAAGTACAAGTGTATAGTCTTATTTTATTTTGGAACTAGAGATATTCTTGTGAGACTTTTGAAATTTTATTTAATTATAAGTTTATTACTAATATTTAACTTACATCATTAGTAGTAATAAGTATAATTAAAATAGAAATAAATAATAGTTTAATGGTGAAACTATTATAGATATATGTATGTATCTATATGTGTTGAGATAGATATACTACATATATGTATATTGAGAGAAGTCTTATATAGTAAAACCTCTATTTAAGAATACTCTATATAAGAATAACCTCTACAATATTATAAAAAATTTGGTCTCAATTTGGGCCGATTATAAATAGGAATAACCTCTAAATTGTAATATGTTATATACTTTTTAAGTCCCGATTAAAAACTATACCTCTATATAGTAATAATTTCACACACACACACACACACATATATATATATATATATATATATATATATATATATATATATATATATATATATATAGAGAGAGAGAGAGAGACAATATTAATTTTAAAAGACTACATTTTCTATAAAGAACTATATTTTTCTATAAAATACTAGATTTCTATAAAGGACTATATTTTCCTATAAAAGACTATATTTCCTATAAAAAACTACATTTCCTATAAAAAAAACTATAATTTCCTAGTTTGAAAATCTAAATAATTTATGTTTTCTTTAATTTTTGTTACAAAATCTATAAAATCTATATTTTTGTTATAGTGGATATTTTTTTGGGTGTTCGGAAAATATTTTGTACCCATACCTCTATTTAGTAATAACCTCTCAATTATATTACAAATAGTTTGGTCCCAAGTCTAATCCTAAATAGAGGTTTTACTGTATATATATATATATATATATACTTTTTAGACATAATATTTTTGCACCATGAAAATCTCTCATTCTTTTAGCTATTCTTTTTACAAACAAATAACTACTACGTACAAAGAAGTGTTCGTGTAGAACAAATGTGAATTGCTATCACAAATTTGTTCAATTTTGAGGCTTGACATATATCCTGGAGGTATATCATCTGCAACCCATAACAAACTGATCGTGGTGGAGGCGATAAAGACCTTAAGGACATAGATCACCCGTGTCACGTCTTCTACAACAATCTTGACTCTACGAAACTACAGTTCTAACATTAATGGCCATGTCTAGTTCAATTTTTGTTATAGGTTTGTTGGTTTTGGGTGTGATTACAAGTTCTGTGAATGCAATTTCATGCCAAGATGCCATAACCAAATTATTGCCTTACGAGCCTTATTTGTTTGATTTTGGTTATATTTCTGCTCCTTGTTGCAAGGCTGCAAATGAATTAAACCAGTTTGTTGCCTCTAAGCCTGAACTTAAAACTGTGTGTTTGTTTAAAGCAAGCTCTTATGTCCTTTGGTATTAATTGGGATAGAGCTAAACAAATTCCTGAGCTTTGTTATATCACTATTCCAATTCCCATTGATCCCAATATCGACTGCAATAGGTATACTTAATGTCTTTGTTTCACAAAAGAGTATTTTTTTTCTTTTTTACACGAAAACGAGATTTTTTCTATTGATAGTTTTTAAATTTTATGACATTATGTCTGTCAATGAAACTGTGTTATACTCCAATCTTTAACTTTATTGTTAACGCAAAGTTTTGCCGGCGGGTCCAATCACAGAATCCACGCGCTAGAACCTGCACAATAACAGATCACACGGAAGCTTGACAGCTTGTGCCGACGGGGGATAACTCTGGTGTGAGAATAAGTATATGCCGTTACAAGGTTTAACAATGGAGGCTAAGTGTTTAGTGCTCAAAAGTAGGTATTACCTGTTAATTGTGACCTTGGCCTTATATTTATAGTACTCTCTCCACCTTAGAATCCTCTTCCAAATCGGATTAGGGCTCCAAATCACGTTACCATAATTGGGTCCAACACAATCTCCTTAAAAGGTGCAAGTGGAATCCAATCCAACCACTACCTTTGGAGTTACCTTATTAAACTATGGCTACGATCCTGAACTCTGTACGCAGAAAAGCCCACTGTGCAGGCCCAAACAACCCCACCCTCAGGTCTGGGCTTTGGCCCAAAGGACTCCAAGACCCGACCCCGAACACCACACGACAAGTTAAGGCTCCGACCCAAGGGGCTCGGATACCAAACCCGAATACATCCCCTAAGATGAAGCTCCGGCCCAAAAGGACTCGGACGCTGACCCGAATACCTCCAACTTTACCATGGGCTTCAGCCCAGTGGATTCATAAACCCCTTCTAACGTCAGGCCTTCGGCCCCCACGAAGGTCGACAAAACGCTCCCGAACATTACCCCCCAGTCTCTGATTGTAATATATTTATAATTAGAGACTTGAAAGGTCAGATATTCGAGAGGTCACGACAGCTAATGATGAGTTGTATGGGAAGCCAAACGGTCCATCCTCGATATTCGAAACATTGCATGCCTTTTCACGCCTGGATCCACCTTAAGCATTTAATAGCCGCCCTTGGGTTCCGGGCTAACGGTCTTATAAAAACCTCTTTCCCCCATCATTTCCACCTTTACTAACTTCTTCATCTCAAACTCTCTGCACTTAAACTTTCCGGTAAGGCGATTTCCGGCGAATACTCAGCTCCTCCCTATTCTTGCTGATTTTAATCACTCTACCTGTTTTTGAGCTCCATTCTTATCCGTTTTCTTCCTATAAACTAACATCTGTATCTCATTCCCCTCAATCTTGCACCAAATGGCTGATTCTAGTATTCTTCCGGTTACTGAGCCGGTTCTTGCCTCCGTCACCACTGACGACTTGATTCCAGTTGAATTACTAGTTGCCCCTTTCGATAACCCTTCATCTTTAGCACTCCCTACCCCCATCAGCACCGAGGCCAAAATCCACAACGCCTACCACTCCTTGACGAAGTTCTTCCATATCAACACCCCCTCTACCATCACACCCTCATAAATTTCTAACATCCAAACCCTTTTCAACATTCCCCAAGAATACAAACTTCGGGCCCCGAAACCCGATGAGAAAATGTTTTGGAGGCCCGAAGGTGAATGGGTGGTCGTTCCCCTATATCTTCTAAAATATGGGGTTCGGTTCCCACTTCATGAGTTCATCTCTTCCTTCCTTTGCTTTGCGGGGATCGGGTTCGCACAGCTCGTGTCGAACTCATACATCCAACTGGTCGCCTTCATTGCTATGTGCCAGGAGCTCGGGATCACGCCTGGTTTAGACTTCTTCTTTGCTCTGTTCACTGTTACCTCTTCGAAAGAGCCTGGCTTGAAGCAGCTGAACAAAAGACCCACCCGAACTCCTCCTGTCAAGACCCCTTCGAGCAACAAGGGTTGGCATGATAAGTTGTTCTTTGCCAGGGGGACCGATCTCCGACTGCTCCCTCACTGGGCCCACCCAGAGGACTCCGTAGCCAAGGTGTCCAAGTTCCCAAAGGACCGAGCCGAAGCCTTCAAATCTTTCTACAAGAGGTGGAGCCGGACTGAGTGGAACTTGAGGGTCTTATCCAACGAGAGCTGGCTGTACCAGCATGGCCGTAAGTGTCTCATCCCGAACCTCCCTTTCATCTTTGTAAACTTAAATTTCCCCATTTCCTAACCATCTAACTATAACTGATCTTCCAACTTCCTTCTTGCAGTGATAATCTTCAAGATCAAAGGGGCATCTGAGTCTCTGGTTCCTCTCCCCATCTCCACCGAGCCGATTCGTCTCCCTATCACCGATGAGATGGAGGAAGAGGAAGCCATATTGATCGCGGAACCTTCTACCGGTTCCACTTCGGGCCCTGCTCCCCCGACAACCTCTACTGAGCCTGTCATGAAAGCCGCTCTAAAAATTAGTCGTGCTGAAAGACTTTCAAAATTAAAGAAGACAAAGAAAGCTTCCAAACCAGCCCCAAGGGTTCTAATCAATGTCTCCCCGGCCACTACACCGAAGCCGGTTCTTCCTCCTCCTGTTCAGGTTGCAATGATCGAGGACTCAAAGAAAACCGAGGAGGTTCCTCCCGAACCCCGACCCAAAAAGCCTCGACTTGTCGACGAGACTAACCCGTCACAGAGTGAGCAACAAGTCGTGGAGGTCGAACCCATTGTTGCCTCCACACCCTCCTCGAAGCCGAGCTCTTCCCATGGGTCCCCGACTACGTGTTGGCCAAGGAGTCCCTCTGAAGTGTTCCCCTTCCATCTGTTCGACAATTTCAAACTTTCGGGAGATGACGACCGCTTCAAGGGGTTCACTTCGGAAGAATATCTGGTGGCCTATGTGCGGGCTCAATGTCAGGTAACTCCTCAACTGTTTTGACTGTTATTATTTGCATGCCTTAGCCTATATAGCTGAATTATTCTCGCTGCTGCAGGCCAACTTTGTTCTCTCCCGAGCCATTCCTTCCCTAGCCCGAACCATAAAAACAGAGGTTCATTTCCAGATTGGACGTTAATTTGCTTTCGGGACGCCGAGGTTGGCTGACTTCTGAAATGAATCGAAAAAAGGAACGGGATTTCCATATTAAGACCCAAAGCCGGTAGAAGAGCGAGAAAGCCACACCGAGGAGCTCGAGAAGAAGTATGGCTTGCTTCTGGGGGAGAGGGATCGTCTGTTGGGGGAAGTCAAGGATCGGGAGAAAGCGGTTGACGCCATCACCGAGAAGTTTTCTGAGATTCATGTCAAAATGATGCAGGTGATTGGAGCGAACAATGCTTTAACGGCCACAGTCGATACTTTCCCCGAGAAGATCATCGAGGCCCAGCAACAAGCCATTGCCGAATTTGAAGAGTCCGACGCTTTGAACAAGAAGGTCATGGCCCAATTCGGCGATGGGTATGAAGCTTATCGTGAAAAGGCTCGGGCCAAGTTGGTTGTTGCTGGGCTCGATGCTTCCATCCTTGACTCCTTTGACGAGGAGTCTGAAGCCGAGGACGACCCCCCCCCCCTCCCGTTGAATAGATATTGTTTAGGACTTGTAATTTTTTTTTGTACTTTCCTTTGTATTTTGCCCGAATCGTAAGCAATCGGGTTGTGTAAAAAATTTCCAAGTATGATGAGATGGAATATTTTTTTTCTTAATTTTTTTTTATTAGTTATACTAGTGACTAATCTCGATCGGTCATGCCTTCCCGAACCTTTTGATCAGATTGTGCTTGAAGTTTGTCTGATTTAAGAATTTTAAAGTTTTCTCGATCAGTTATGCTTGGGACTTATCTCGATCAGGCAGGAGCATGCCTATCTCCTTCCTTTTGTTATGAATGCCTCCTCACCACCTTCAGAAAGCGAAGCTATGGAGGATAAGGTTGCGAAGAGAGCAAATGCTAAAGCCCGTCGGGATTTTGCCAATCAGAGGGAATTCACCTATTTGATCCAATCTATGGAAGAGATACTTCAAATGTTGATCAACGAAGGAAGAATTACCTTCCTTCTCCCTCCCATCAATCCCCGCTCAGGGCGGTTCAATCTTGATAAAATGTGTCAATATCATTCACATTCTCGCGGTCACAGCACAGAAGAATGTTGGGCACTCCACCATTTTATTCAAAATCTTATTGATAGCGGTGTCCTGCAAATAGCAGATGATTACATTGTACAACTCAAGGATGGGAATGCATATCCTACCAAATAGAAGGGATCAGTAGCAGTTATATCTGAGGTGGATGATGAGACTGTCAAAGTATTTCACATACAACCAATTCAACTCAAAGGAGCTGACAATCCTTTGAAAGTGGCCACACCAGAGCCAATTCCTTTACCTTTCAGACCACAACATCCTATTGTCATCTTACACAAGGTTCCATGGAAATATAGAGAAGCTGAAGGATCCATGTCTCATACTACTGCTACAGTGTTGAAGGAAAATCCACTGTACCTTCCTTAATGGGTTGTCAAACCTACTTACAAAGCAAAGGGTAAGTTGTCCGTGGAGAAGATTGAAAAATTCCTCCGTACTATGGGCCACAATGAAGCCAAAGTGGTTTTAAGCTTACGAGAAGCTCCACACCAGATTTCAATACTGGATTTGGTTTTCTCTTCCGAGGATCATCGGAAGATCTTATTGAAGGTTTTAGAAGAAGCCTACTTGCCAAAATCAGTGGATGTGGAAAAATTTCAACATTTGGTTGATCACATTTTCAACAACAATGTGATATCCTTCACTGATGACGACATACCTCCCGAAGGGACCGGTCATTGCAAGCCTTTGTATATTGCAGTTTTGTCTTCCGGGTACATACTAACAAGAGTATTGATAGATGGAGGTTCATCTCTAAACATCTGCCCTTATGCCACCTTGGTAAAGATGAATGTCAATCTTAGGCGTATCCAAAGAAGCCATACGGTTACAGAGCTTTTGATGGATCCCGACGAAATTCCGTCGGAAAGATTGAATTGCCAATTGAGATAGGTCCAAATACATTCAATGTATCCTTCCACGTCCTCAAGATAGACTCAGGATACAACCGGCTATTGGGGAGACCATGGATACACATGGCTGGAGCCGTTCCCTCCACGCTACATCAACAACTCAAATACATTATCAACAACAGTCTAGTCACTGTCAACGCTGAGCCAGATTGTCCTGAACAAGAAGCTCTACCAATTATCAGCTTCAATTCAGAAGTTGAACCGGCCAGTTTCCATACTCTGGAAGTGAGTAACACGTAATACCATTCTATTGAAGTGCCACTTCCCGTACCCAAGATTGTTGCTGAGGTTATGTCGGCCACTCAAGAAATGATGTTATTGGGTCATCAACCTGGACAAGGGCTTGGTAAATATAAGCAGGGTATTAAGAACCCTATCCAAATATCCAGTCAAATTGGAATAGTCGGACTAGGCTATTCTGCCAGTTCCAGTCACAGGAATCCTAATAAGCACAAGCAGGTTCCTCAAGTTTTCGCCGCACGGCGATTTTCTATACCTTTACCTCATGAGTTAATGCAATCTCCAAAGAAAGGTTCCAAATTTCATGTCAGTGGCTATGTTGTTTCCAAAACCAGTACCAATCAAAGCAAAAGAGGTGCTGATTCCTGATCTCGAGGTGGAAGAAAAGGAATGGAAACGTAAACATGACCTTGCCTTGATGATGGCAGGTATTCGCGTCATTGTTCATGATGAACATACAAACAAATACACCCCAGACGATGATTGCCCAGATGTCATGGTTATCATTCGGGAGAAGGAGGACAATGATGATCCCTCCATCACTGCAGTCAATCATGACTTTTCCCTCAACAATTGGAGCAGCACTCCATGCATTGGTCGACGAGGGTAAAATGGGCAGAAAAATCCCTCTGCCCTGTAGATAATTTTAATTGCTTGTTTTCCTTTACAGTACTAGCAGTTATTTTATCAAGTACATGCTAACACTTTTGTATGATCAAACAATTTGCATATATTAAGTGAAAGCATCTTTTGTTTCGGACTCGAATTTAGATGTGCTGTGCTTTGCCGATAAGGTGCCTTCTCTCCACAAGGGTCAGAACTTTGATGAAAAGTTGGACTCGAGACTTGATGGACATCCAAGAGGACATTGAGACACCTCAAGAGATTAAGGAATGGGTCGCAGACAAACCCAAACCCAATCTTGATCAAACCACTCCTTTCAATCTCTAACCTTAGACAACCCTAAGCTAATCTAGATTGGTTCGAGACCTTACCATAAATCAACTGAATGACATGGTTGCCTTTGTTAACCCAATTCCGGGATGTGTTTGCATGGTCTCATGAAGACATGGTGGGTTTGTCCAATTGAAATTGTTCTTCATCGCCTTCCCATTAAAGAAGGATTCAAGCCAGTTAGGCAAAAGCTCAAGCGATTGAAACCTGAGTGGAGTTTAAAGGTCAAAGAAGAAATTATGAAACAATTTCAAGCTGGCATCATCATGGTGTCTACATATCCGAAGTGGATATCCAACATTGTTCACGTACCTAAACCAGGAGGAAAGGTGCTAGTCTGCGTGGATTACCGGTATTTGAACAAAGCTTGCCTTAAAGATAGCTTTCCCGTTGTAACGACCCCAAAATAGGTCCATTCCATCCAACCCATTCTGAGTCGCTAAATATATGGTACGGAAAACAACTACAATTTTATTACAACAATTGTCGTGCAAAATACAACAACACATATGTCAGTGAGTTTGATACAAATATATACCAACTCAGAGCATGTCACAATGACACCTTACATAAAGGTATAGTCAAAAACCTGCTTTTAGAAATTAGAATCTTTGGGAAGTGCTCAAGGAAACCTTCGTATATGGGAGGCCATGCTTTTAGGTTATGGTAGATATCATATGGCCACGAATTATCCTTGGTTGAATCTAATAGACCCCAAAGAAAAACGAGAAGATTACTATCATATTCTTCCCAATGGTGAGTCTTCTCTTGACATATCATTATCTCCACTGCCTCTCTAATTGGGTATTATACTCTAAATAAACACCAAGATTATATAGGTAGTGCTTGTAAATATACTCAAAGAAGTGGATGAGCATAACCATGTCTTATGATGACACGAGGTTGTATGTCATTAGACATCTTGTATGATAAGGGCAAAACACCCTTCCAAGTTAAATTCACCTCACCCTCAACATCTATAGACCACCATTCTATTCCTCGCTATCCCCGCTCGACCCAAATTACACTTTTATTACACTCGAAAGGAATTGTGAAACAAAAGGGTGAGCACAACTAGCTCAAGAAGAATATTATGACTAAAGATAAATAAATTATCAATAGTCTTCATCAAGAATAAATCGAGATTTAGAAACATATGGTAGATGATAAAACTTTTCAACCATAGTTGCATAAATTGAATGAGCAATCCATTAAAAGAGTCAAATAGACCATAAAATCTATTATCTTCTCCATGTTAAAAGTCCACCAACAATGTTTTATCCTCGTAACATCAATCAACAATTCCTCATCCCACAATCACATGTATAACTCATAATCATAATTGTAGTTCTAAATCCTTTTCTTATCCAGACGAAGATAATTTCATCACCGCCTTTACCAAACATCAAAGATCATGGTTATACCAAATCACGCCTTCTGCTCATAATCATACTAATAAATTCATCTTTGCACCACGGCCAAAGATATTCATCAACAGTTCATCCTTGCACTACATGCCAAAGATATTCAACAACAAGTCATCTTTGCACTACATGCCAAAGATATTCAACAACGGGTCATCTTTACACTACGGACCAAAAATATTCATCAATAATTAATCTTTACACTACAGGCCAAAGATATTCATATCTCAAAGAAATACATAATCATTTCAGAATTTATATAAACCATAATTATAACCATATATGTTGATCAATTCACCTTTGCACTTAAGCTAAAGATATTCAATTATAAATTCAATGGTCATGATCATACCAAATCAACAATTCAACTTTTGCACTCATCGCCAAAGAGAACCTATAGTCACGATCATACCAATAATCTACCCATCTTTACACTCAAGTCAAAGAGAAATATTATCATTAGGGTTATAAGAATGTTATATAAAAACAATATAATCAAAACATGGTTTTAATTTCAAAAGTAAGATTCATAAATTAACGATAATTTGGTCGAGAAGAAACCAATTTGTCGTGAATAGTATCCCGTGATTCGTATATAGTAATCGCGTATAAGAATCGTAAACGAAAAGATAAAGTTTCATAATAAAATTCATATCCATATTTATAACACCTTAATCCAAATGTTATAAATCACTTAAAAATCTCATAATCTAATATTATTAATATTATAATAATATTTTAATCATTTCTTAAACTTATAAATAATTTAATCCAATTATTTACACTTTAATAATTAATGCATTTAATCATCTAAAATGCCAAACTCATAAGATTTCATCATCATTAACCAAAACCCTCATAAAAAAATCAGCATATACCTCATATATGATTCTCAACCCAATAAATCATATTTTTCAATTTTTTTACTTCACATAACATATTTAATTCATTTACTCATAACTAGAATATTTTCATGAAAAATACCAAATCAGTTCCAAAAATATTTATTTTCTGGGATTTAGAAGAATATAGTCCCATATTGAATATATATTTTTCTCAAAATTTTTAAAATTCATTTACTATTTTTCACATGGCCAAAACCACCGAATATTTAAACATTTATCATAAATTGTACTTTTGTCCAAAAATTCTGAAATTAATACGATATACTGATATTATATAGATGTACTCCCAATAAAAATTTCATCAATTTTGGAGTTAACCACAAGGAGTTATAAGCAATTACTTTTAAAATAGTCTTTTCTCATAAAATTCATAACTCCTAATCTATACATCCAAAAATCGCCATTTTTGGACACAATCTACAAAACTCATCAAAATATCATTTCAAATTTTTCCAGAATTTTTGAAGGTCTAAAAAAATACAAAACTGAAAAACATAATCACCCTTAAAAATCCCTTACTATCCCTTACCTCAAAAGACAGTACTTCTAGTTGAAACACCGGATATAGGCTATGACTTGAACTTGCACCGTATATCAACACTCAAAGTATACTCAAAATACTCAAAAGAATACGCTCGATAATATAGAGAGAGAAAACTTCAGTTTCTGGTGTGATTTTCAATTCTAACCTAAGCACCCTATTTATAGGAAAATGCTTAGAACACCAAAGTAGAAAATTTAATATAATATTAATATATATTTAATAAATTCTCTACGCCCATCTAGACAATCTGATCTCAGCCATCAACACATGTTAAAGATGCCCACAAATATTTAAAAGACGTTTTTCTTATTTAAATTATTTTAAACTTCCAAAAATCAATTATTTCGGAGCTTCGGAACTTCAATAATTCATAATAAATAGCCATTTTATCAGAAAATTAGAATCTCGCGAATTTTTATAAGAAATTCAATTCTCTACAACTTTGCAGAAGAAAGTTTTTCCAAATTCCAAACAAAATTTGACCGAAATCCACAAACGGGCGATTTTACAAGCTATAATCAAATTTCAGTCAAGAAATGGGGTCCACCGACACACAAAATATGTGTTAATCATTTAATGCCACAAAAATACTCTTCCTCCTCATATACTCACATATCACACATTCATTATAAAAATATCACCGTTAATATATTATTAAAATAATATATTTAAATAAATTATTTTATCAGAAAAAGATAAAATATTAATTTTCAACAATTGTCACTTTAAAAATTTTCTCCATCTATATCCACATAAAATGAATATTTTCCTTATCATATTAATAAATAATTAATTATTCACAAATAATATTACGTAATCACAATAATGACAACCAAGTAGCTCCTCGAGAAAGAGGGGGTTTCCAATAAAGATTTCTCCTCATCTGGCGCCGCAATTAGGTGACCAAACCTCTCCTTAGATGTAACTTTCTAGACATCGCCAATAATGTTTTCTAATAATATTATTCAGATAATATGAATTATTGCTTCGATAATGGAAAATACCGTGTAGTGACAATTATTAAAACAAAGAAGAATATAAAATATCAACGCAAAGAATTATTGAATCAATAAAATAAAATATTGAATAAGAATTACTCGTAATAATTTTTGAGTAGTGCCTTCTTCACGTAAGAGTCAATAATTCAAAATATTAATAATACCGTGTGCATCGCTTGTGCAACAACGCGTATTACTTTACTTTACCCAATCGGTATTCCAACAAAGTGTTAATTGATAATAATTACGCCATTATTTATAAAAACTCTCTTTTGTCATTTTCTTCATCCGACAGCTTATTCTCATTATGGGGCCCACAAATGGTCGCTGCGTCATCATACTAATATTCCCTACGTAAAAGAATATTCCACGACCAAACGAATATTCCCTAACAATAATGAATATTTTATAACCACTTGCTTATTTTGAAAAAATTATATATATCACCCTTAACTTTAACTTTTATCAATTTAACCATTTACCTAATAGTAATTATAAGAAAAATTGAATACTTTTATTTCATAAAATTCGGGGCCTTACAATCTCCCTCTCCTTATGAAATTTCGTCCCCAAATTTACGTGCACAGTATTTCAAAGAGTTGAGAATACCTTGGTTTCATTTCGATTTCTATCTCCCTGTCATCATGATTTCTCCATTACTCATCTCCTGTATTTCAGATATCATTCTAGAATACAGCTTTAAAACAAGGGTTAAATTAATAAATTAACATATCACATAATATCCCGATATTATGACTGACCAACAAATAAGCTTAGGTAGGACACACTAGCGAAGGATTTACTCATCTCTCCCCTCCTAGTTCTAATCCCGATCTCCGCCAGAGATCATATCCCTAAGCTCTGATACCAAATATAACGACCCCAAAATAGGTCCATTCCATCCAACCCATTCTGAGTCGCTAAATATATGGTACGGAAAACAACTACAATTTTATTACAACAATTATCGTGCAAAATACAACAACACATATGCTGTGAGTTTGATACAAATATATACCAACTCAGAGCATGTCACAATGACACCTTACATAAAGGTATAGTCAAAAACTGCTTTTAGAAATTAGAATCTTTGGGAAGTGCTCAAGAAACCTTCGTACATGGAGGCCATGCTTTTAGGTTATAGTAGATATCATATATGGCCACAGTAATTATCCTTGGTCAATCTAATAGACCCCAAAAAAAAACGAGAAGATTACTATCATATTCTTCCCAATGGTGAGTCTTCTCTTGACATATCATTATCTCCACCGTCTCTCTATTGGGTATTATACTCTAAACAAACACCAAGATTATATAGGTAGTGCTTGTAAATATACTCAAAGAAGTGGATGAGCATAACCATGTCTTATGATGACACGAGGTTGTATGTCATTAGACATCTTGTATGATAGTGGCAAAACACCCTTCCAAGTTAAATTCACCTCACCCTCAACATCTATAGACCACCATTCTATTCCCTCGCTATCCCCACTCGACCCAAATTTACACTTTTATTACCTGAAAGGAATTGTGAAACAAAAGGGTGAACACAACTAGCTCAGTAAAGAATATTATGACTAAAGATAAATAAATTACCAATAGTCTTCATCAGTAATAAATCAGAGATTTAGAACATATGGTAGATGATAAAACTTTTCAACCATAGTTGCAAATGAATGAGCAATCCATTAGAAGAGTCAAATAGACCATAAAATCTATTATCTTCTCCATGTTAAAAGTCTACCAACAATGTTTTATCCTCAGAACATCAATCAACAATTCATGTCCCACAATCACATGTATAACTCATAATCATAATTGTAGTTCTAAATCCTTTTCTTATCCAGACGAAAGATAATTTCATCACCGCCTTTACCGAAACATCAAAGATCATGGTTATACCAAATCACAGTTCCTGTTCATAATCATACTAATAAATTCATCTTTGCACCACGGCCAAAGATATTCATCAACAGTTCATCCTTGCACTACATGCCAAAGATATTCAACAACAAGTCATCTTTGCACTACATGCCAAAGATATTCAACAACGGGTCATCTTTACACTACGGACCAAAAATATTCATCAATAATTAATCTTTGCACTACTACTGAGCAAAAGATATTCATATCTCAAAGAAATACATAATCATTCGAATTTATATAAACCATAATTATAACCATATATGTTGATCAATTCACCTTTGCACTTAAGCTAAAAGATATTCAATTATAAATTCAATGGTCATGATCATACCAAATAACAATTCAACTTTGCACCATCGGCCAAAGAGAACTATAGTATATAGTCACGATCATACCAATAATCTACCCATCTTTACACTCAAGTCAAAGAGAAATATTATCATTAGGGTTATAAGAATGTTATATAAAAAAACAATATAATCAAAACATGGTTTTAATTTCAAAAGTAAGATTCATAAATTAACGATAATTTGGTCGGAGAAGAAACCAATTTGTCGTGAATAAGACTAGTATTCGTGATTAAATCGTGATAATGCATAGTAAATCGTCGACAACGAAAAGATAAAGTTTCATAATAAAATTCATATCCATATTTATAACACCTTAATCCAAATGTTATAAATCACTTAAAAATTTCATAATCTAATATTATTAATATTATAATAATATTTTAATTATTTCTTAAACTTATAAATAATTTAATCCAATTATTTACACTTTAATGATTAATGCATTTAATCATCTAAAATGCCAAACTCATAAGATTTCATCATCATTAACCAAAACCCTCATAAAAAATCAGATATACCTCATATATATGATTCTCAAGCCAATAAATCATATTTTCCAATTTTTTACTTCACATAACATATTTAATTCATTTACTCATAACTAGAATATTTTCATGAAAATACCAAATCAGTTCCAAAAATATTTATTTTCTGGAATTTAGAAGAATATAGTCCCATATTGAATATATATTTTTCTCTAATTTTAAAATTCATTTACTATTTTTCACATGGCCAAAACCACCGAATATTTAAACATTTATCATAAATTGTATTTTTGTCCAAAAATTCTGAAATTAATACGATATACTGATATTATACAGATGTACTCCCAATAAAAATTTTATCAATTTTGGAGTTAACCACAAGGAGTTATAAGCAATTACTTTTAAAATAGTCTTTTCTCATAAAATCCATAACTCCTAATCTATACATCCAAAAATCGCCATTTTTGGACACAATCTACAAAACTCATCAAAATATCATTTCAAATTTTTCCAGAATTTTTGAAGGTCCAAAAAAATACAAAACTGAAAAACATAATCACCCTTAAAAATCTCTTTACTATCCCTTACCTCAAAAGACAAGATTTAGTTGAAACACCGATATATAGCTATGACTTGAACTTGCACCAGATATCAACACTCAAAGTATACTCAAAATACTCACAAAAATACGCTCGATAATATAGAGAGAAAAACTTCAGCTTTAAATTGTGATTTTCAATTCTAACCTAAGCACCCTATTTATAGGAAAATGCTTAGAACACCAAAGTAGAAAATTTAATATAATATTAATATATATTTAATAAATTCTCTATGCCCATCTAGACAATCTGATCTCAGCCATCAACACATGTTAAAGATGCCCACAAATATTTAAAAAACGTTTTTCTTATTTAAATTATTTTAAACTTCCAAAAATCAATTATTTCGGAGCTTCGGAACTTCAATAATTCATAATAAATAGTCATTTTATCAGAAAATTAGAATCTCGCGACTTTCTATAGGAAATTCAATTCTCTACAACTTTGCAGAAGAAAGTTTTTCCAAATTCCAAACAAAATTTGACCGAAATCCACAAACGGACGATTTTACAAGCTATAATCAAATTTCAGTCAAGAAATGGGGTCCACCGACACACAAAATATGTGTTAATCATTTAATGCCACAAAAATACTCTTCCTCCTCATATACTCACATATCACACATTCATTATAAAAATATCACCGTTAATATATTATTAAAATAATATATTTAAATGAATTATTTTATCAGAAAAAGATAAAATATTAATTTTCAACAATTGTCACTTTAAAAATTTTCTCCATCTATATCCACATAAAATGAATATTTTCCTTATCATATTAATAAATAATTAATTATTCACAAATAATATTACAGAATCACAATAATGACAACCAAGTAGCTTCCTGTGAAAGAGGGGCTTTCAATAAAGATTTCTCCTTCTTCAAGCGCATGATTAGGTGACCAAACCTCTCCTTAGATGTAACTTTCTAGACATTGCCAATAATGTTTTCTAATAATATTATTCAGATAATATGAATTATTGCTTCGATAATGGAAAATACTTGTGTAGTGACAATTATTAAAACAACAATGAATATAAAATATCAACGCAAAGAATTATTGAATCAATAAATAAAAAATATTAAGCGAAGAATTATCGTAATAATTTTTGAGTAGTGCCTTTCACGTAAGAGTCAATAATTCAAAAATATTGTGCAATACCGTGTCTTCTTGTGCAACAACGCCAGACATTTTTACTTTACCCAATGGGGTATTCCAACAATGTTAATTGGTAATAATTACGTTGTTATTTATAAAAACTCTCTTTTGTCATTTTCTTCATCCGACAGCTTATTCTCATTATGGGGCCCATAAATGGTCAAGCATTGCATCATACTAATATTCCCGCACGTAAAGAATATTCCACGACCAAACGAATATTCCCCGACAATAATGAATATTTTATAACCACTTGCTTATTTTGAAAAAATTATATATATCACCCTTAACTTTAACTTTTATCAATTTAACCATTTACTGAATAGTAATTATAAGAAAAATTGAATACTTTTATTTCATAAAATTCGGCCTTACAATCTCCCCTCCTTATGAAATTTCGTCCCGAAATTTACGTACCTGGTATTTCAAAGAGTTGAGAATACCTTGGTTTCATTTCAGATTCTATCTCCCCTGTTATCATGATTTCTCCATTACTCATCTCCTGTATTTCAGATATCATTCTAGAATACAGCTTTAAAACAAGGGTTAAATTAATAAATTAACATATCACATAATATCCCGATATTATGACTGACCAACAAATAAGCTTAGGTAGACACACTAGCTTAGCGAAGGATTTACTCATCTCTCCCTCCTAGTTCTAATCCCGATCTCCGCCAGAGATCATATCCCTAAGCTCTGATACCAAATATAACGACCCCAAAATAGGTCCATTCCATCCAACCCATTCTGAGTCGCTAAATATATGGTACGGAAAACAACTACAATTTTATTACAACAATTATCGTGCAAAATACAACAACACATATCTTCATGAGTTTGATACAAATATATACCAACCTGTGAAGATGTCACAATGACACCTTACATAAAGGTATAGTCAAAAACCTTTTAGAAATTAGAATCTTTGGGAAGTGCTCAAGAAAACCTTCGTATATGGGAGGCCATGCTTTTAGGTTATAGTAGATATCATATGGCCACGTAATTATCCTCGGTTGATCTAATAGACCCCAAAGAAAAACGAGAAGATTACTATCATATTCTTCCCAATGGTGAGTCTTCTCTTGACATATCATTATCTCCACTGTCTCTAATTGGGTATTATACTCTAAACAAACACCAAGATTATATAGGTAGTGCTTGTAAATATACTCAGCAAGTGGATGAGCATAACCATGTCTTATGATGACACGAGGTTGTATGTCATTAGACATCTTGTATGATAGTGGCAAAACACCCTTCCAAGTTAAATTCACCTCACCCTCAACATCTATAGACCACCATTCTATTCCTCGCTATCCCCGCCGACCCAAATACACTTTTTTATTACACGAAAGGAATTGTGAAACAAAAGGGTGAACACAACTAGCTCAAGAAAGAATATTATGACTAAAGATAAATAAATTACCAATAGTCTTCATCAAGAATAAATCGTAGATTTAGAACATATGGTAGATGATAAAACTTTTCAACCATAGTTGCAGCGGAATGATCAATCCATTAGAAGAGTCAAATAGACCATAAAATCTATTATCTTCTCCATGTTAAAAGTCCACCAACAATGTTTTATCCTCAGTAACATCAATCAACAATTCCTCGCCCCACAATCACATGTATAACTCATAATCATAATTGTAGTTCTAAATCCTTTTTCTTATCCAGAGACGAAGATAATTTCATCACCGTCTTTACCTCAAAACATCAAAGATCATGGTTATACCAAATCACGCCTCCTGCTCATAATCATACTAATAAATTCATCTTTGCACCACGGCCAAAGATATTCATCAACAGTTCATCCTTGCACTACATGCCAAAGATATTCAACAACAAGTCATCTTTTCACTACATGCCAAAGATATTCAACAACGGGTCATCTTTACACTACGGACCAAAAATATTCATCAATAATTAATCTTTACACTACAGGCCAAAGATATTCATATCTCAAAGAAATACATAATTATTTCGTAATTTATATAAACCATAATTATAACCATATATGTTGATCAATTCACCTTTGCACTTAAGCTAAAAGATATTCAATTATAAATTCAATGGTCATGATCATACCAAATAACAATTCAACTTTGCACCATCGCCAAAGAGAACCTATAGTCACGATCATACCAATAATCTACCCATCTTTACACTCAAGTCAAAGAGAAATATTATCATTAGGGTTATAAGAATGTTATATAAAAACAATATAATCAAAACATGGTTTTAATTTCAAAAGTAAGATTCATAAATTAACGATAATTTGGTCGAGAAGAAACCAATTTGTCGTGAATAGTACTTCGTATTCGTACATAGAGTACCGTGTAATGCAGGTATCGTGCATAAAGAAAGATAAAGTTTCATAATAAAATTCATATCCATATTTATAACACCTTAATCCAAATGTTATAAATCACTTAAAAATCTCATAATCTAATATTATTAATATTATAATAATATTTTAATTATTTCTTAAACTTATAAATAATTTAATCCAATTATTTACACTTTAATAATTAATGCATTTAATCATCTAAAATGCCAAACTCATAAGATTTCATCATCATTAACCAAAACCCTCATAAAAAATCAGATATACCTCATATATGATTCTCAAGCCAATAAATCATATTTTTCAATTTTCTTACTTCACATAACATATTTAATTCATTTACTCATAACTAGAAATATTTTCATGAAAAATACCAAATCAGTTCCAAAAATATTTATTTTCTGGAATTTAGAAGAATATAGTCCCATATTGAATATATATTTTCTCGAAATTTTAAAATTCATTTACTATTTTTCACATGGCCAAAACCAATTTAATATTTAAACATTTATCATAAATTGTATTTTTGTCCAAAAATTCTGAAATTAATACTATATACTGATATTATACAGATGTACTCCCAATAAAAATTTCATCAATTTTGGAGTTAACCACAAGGAGTTATAAGCAATTACTTTTAAAATAGTCTTTTCTCATAAAATCCATAACTCCTAATCTATACATCCAAAAATCGCCATTTTTGGACACAATCTACAAAACTCATCAAAATATCATTTTAAATTCCAGAATTTTTGAAGGTCCAAAAAAATTCAAAACTGAAAAACATAATCACCCTTAAAAATCCCTTACTATCCCTTACCTCAAAAGACAAGATTTAGTTGAAACACCTGATATAAAGGCTATGACTTGAACTTGCACCGTATATCAACACTCAAAGTATACTCAAAATACTCACAAGAATACGCTCGATAATATAGAGAGAGAAAACTTCAGTTTCTGGTGTGATTTTCAATTCTAACCTAAGCACCCTATTTATAGGAAAATGCTTAGAACACCAAAGTAGAAAATTTAATATAATATTAATATATATTTAATAAATTCTCTATGCCCATCTAGACAATCTGATCTCAGCCATCAACACATGTTAAAGATGCCCACAAATATTTAAAAAACGTTTTTCTTATTTAAATTATTTTAAACTTCCAAAAATCAATTATTTCGGAGCTTCGGAACTTCAATAATTCATAATAAATAGTCATTTTATCGTAAAATTAGAATCTCGTGAATTTTTATAGGAAATTCAATTCTCTACAACTTTACGAAGAAAGTTTTTCCAAATTCCAAACAAAATTTGACCAAAATCCACAAACCAAGCGATTTTACGGTGCTATAATCAAATTTCAATCAAGAAATGGGGTCCACCGACACACAAAAACATGTGTTAATCATTTAATGCCACAAAATACTCTTCCTCCTCATATACTCACATATCACACATTCATTATAAAATATCACCGTTAATATATTATTAAAATAATATATTTAAATGAATTATTTTATCGTAAAAAGATAAAATATTAATTTTCAACAATTGTCACTTTAAAAATTTTCTCCATCTATATCCACATAAAATGAATATTTTCCTTATCATATTAATCAATAATTAATTATTCACAAATAATATTACAGAATCACAATAATGACAACCAGCAGCCTTCGTGAAAGAGGGGCTTTCCAATAAAATTTCTCCTCATCTTGGCCAGCAATTAGGTGACTAAACCTCTCCTTAGATGTAACTTTCTTGACATTGCCAATAATGTTTTCTAATAATATTATTCAGATAATATGAATTATTGCTTCGATAATGGAAAATCTACCGTAGTAGTGACAATTATTAAAACAAAGAAGAATATAAAATATCAACGCAAAGAATTATTGAATCAATAAAATAAAATATTGAATAAGAATTATCGTAACAATTTTTGAGTAGTGCCTTCTTACGTAAGAGTCAATAATTCAAAAATATTGTGCAATACTGCAGTCTTCTTTGTGCAACAACGCCAGACATTTTACTTTACCCACCGGGTATTCCAACAAAGATGTTAATCTGTAACAATTACGATGTTATTTATAAAAACTCTCTTTGTCATTTTCTTCATCCGACGCTTATTCTCATGGGGCCCATAAATGGTCATACTGCGTCGTATTAATATTCCCAAGCGTAAAGAATATTCCACGACCAAACGAATATTCCCCGACAATAATGAATATTTTATAACCACTTGCTTATTTTGAAAAAATTATATATATCACCCTTAACTTTAACTTTTATCAATTTAACCATTTACTGAATAGTAATTATAAGAAAAATTGGATACTTTTATTTCATAAAATTCGGGGCCTTACACCCGTGCCATTTATCCACATTATTATTGACAATACTACTCAATACGACATGTACTCCTTTGCTGATTGCTTTGCGGGGTACCATCAAATGATGGTCGTTGAGGAAGATCGTGAGAAAACTGCTTTCATCACGCCTTGGGGAACCTTTTGCTACAGACGGTTGTCATTCGGCCTCATCAATGCCGGGGTAACCTATCAGCGAGCTATGATGGCTCTTTTCCATGATTTAATGCACAAAGAGATAGAGATCTACGTGGATGACATCATTGTCAAATCCCGGAAGGAGGGTGACCATTTAGACCATCTCACAAAACTTTTTAATAGGTTGCGTAAGTATAACTTGAAGTTGAATCCCGCCAAGTGCGCCTTTGGTGTTAAGTCAGGCAAGTTGCTAGGTTTCCTAATCAGCCGCAAAGGGATAGAACTGGATCCTACCAAAATCTAGGCCATCAAGGAAATGCCCATTCCTCGACGCAGAGAGAAATATCGGGGATTTTGGGAAGAATCAACTTCATTAGCGGTTTCATTTCTCAACTCACAACGAACTTATGAGCCTATCTTCAAGTGTTTAAGGAAGAACTCCTCCATGAAATGGAACGATGAGTGCCAGAAAGCCTTCCTTACCATTAAAGAGCAACTGATTAACGCTCCTATTTTGGTACCTCCCAGGGATGATGTTCCCCTGTTCATGTACCTGTCCATAAATGACAATGCCATGGGTCGTATGTCTTTGAAAAAAAAAAGATAATAGAGGCCAAGAACGAGCTATCTATTACCTCAACAAAAGATTCAGCATCAGTAAAACACAAGTATACTCGATTGAGAAAACTTGTTGTGCTTTAGCATGGGCTTCCATGAGGTTACAACATTACCTTCATGGTTACACAACCCATCTCATATCCCGAATGGATCCTCTCAAGTATGTGTTGATGAAGCCCATCTCAAATTGTCTCATGTCCGGATGGCGCTTGATCCTACAAAGAATTTGACATCGCCTATATGATGTAAAAAGTCACAAAGGTCAAGGAATTGCGAATCAATCGCCACCGCACTGTGAGCGATTACAAACCCTTAGAAACATACTTTCTGACGACGAAGGAGTAATGTCAATTCACCTACAACATCGATGCGATACATCCCGTACGTGGAGAATGTATTTTGATGGAGCTGTTAACACAGAAGGCTTTGGAGCTGGAGCAATTTTAATATCCGGTATGGGGAGCGGATATCCGTCCGTCATTCAAATTGCGCTTTGTTAGCACCAACAACATAGCCGAGTATGAAGGTCAGATCGTGGGCTAAAACTTGCTCGCTCAATGGGCATCGGCGGTTATCGCTTTGGGGATTACGAATTGGTAATCAAGCAATCCACGTGAGTCTATCAAACCAAAGAATTACATTTACCGCCTTTACCATCTCCAAGAAGTTTTACGATGGCTTTGGAGTTCAAGAAATCTCCTTTCTACACATTCCTTGTAATAGGAATGATTTTGCAGATTCATTAGCAACGTTGGCCTCCTTGGTTTACATACCTGACAAGGAAAACATGCCAAACATCACGTTTGCTATGCAAAAATCCCCAGTCTATGGGAATTACATTGGAGAAGTATCAGATGAGCTACCTCCCATCCACAACCCTTGGAATCAGAACATCAAGGAGTATCTACAAAATGGATCTACACCCGCTGAGGTGAGCCTAACTGAGAAGAGGCGGATTCATAGACTTGCTATGAAACTCTACCTGAGCGGAGATGCACTCTACAAAAGAGATGCTGGATTAGGTCTCCTCAGATGTCTAGATAAAGACCAAGCTCAGAGACTTATGGATGAGATCCATGGTGGAGTATGCGACCCTCACATGAGCGGACCCCTACTTGTCAAGAAAATTCTCAAAATGGGGCATTATTGGCATACACTCAAAGCTGACTGTGATGATCACGTCAAGACGTGCTATCGATGCCAGATTTATGGGAATGCTATCCACGCCCCTCCAAGGGAACTCCATAATATGAGTTCACCATGGCCCTTCTCAATATGGGGAATGGACGTGATCGGGCCCATCGAGCCCAAAGCCAGTAATGGACATCGATTCATATTCACCATGATCGACTACTTCACCAAATGGGTAGAAGCAGCATCCTTCCCCAGGGTTACTAAAGAAGTCATCATTGCTTTCATCAGAAACAATGTTATTTGTCGATATAGACAACCAGAAGTCATTGTGTCAGACAATGCTAAGAACCTCAACAACAAAATGATGGAGGAGTTATGCAAAAAATTCCACATCAAACATCAAACCTGCGGCTCCTGCAGGTACACCTGTGGCACCCCTCCATGGGCCCCACACCTCCAGCTCACTCCAGTTAGAGTTGCAAAGGAGGTCTCACAAGCTGAAAATGCCAAATCATGAATAAAAGTGATATGCGATTGAGCGGAATAGCCTGAAATCCTGGTTTCTCGTCGGTCAGAGTTAAACTCCCGTCATCTCATAGGTATTCGTCTGAATGCAGGGTATACTATACCAATGAGCTCAGCTTTCACAAATCATGCTCAGCAATACCCCATAAAGGTCCGATGCCGTCCTTTGCAGGGTCACAACCCTAAACTTCCCCGGCGGGGGTTACAACGTCGAAGTTATCAACATCTACGTGTCCCCGGCGGGGGTCACAATGCACATCCTTCAAACTTCCCCGGCAGGGGTTACAACGCAATGCAACCATTGACACACACATCAATGAAGGTCAAGCAGACTTGACATCATGTTAGCCGATGGCAAGTAAACCCATCGAAGTAACCTTCCCCGGCAAGGGCTACAACGCAATGCTACTATTAACACATACATCAATGAAGGTCAAGCAGCCTTGGCAATACACCCAGCAGGGATTTATCCGGTGATACACACATCAGCAAAGGTTAGGCAACCCTGATAACAACAAACTATTGGCAATAACTCCGACAGAATGAGGGAATATGTTATACACATCCTCAAACAGACAAAGCTTTATCCCCACAAATCTCTTACACACAAGAGGTACCTCTATGGAATATAAGCTAGTGTCTAGCATTCAAGACTTTGGTGATAGCCCCAACATCAGCATCCTTGGAGACTTGGATCGCATGTCCAAGCCATCACTGATTGTCATCCCAACAGGATTACTTGACAATCATTCATGCATTCTACATGCATTTGCATCATGTTGCTACACATAACATTATGTTTATCTTGCTTGCATTTTAAGTGTCTAGTATTCTTTATCCTATCCATGCCTTGCATTGCATGGATATGATAAAGAGGGGCATCTGTAGACACTCGAAATTTTCTTCACTCCTATTACTAACATTGCAGGAGAGTAGATTCGTCTTTTGGATATAATCCTAGAAGACAGCTTACATCCATTCCGGATACTACTGGAAGTTCACATCCATTCTGGATACTACCAGAAGTTTAGTTCCAACCCGGAACACAAACCGAGAACATCAGTTCAAACCCCAGAACACACACCGGGAATGTCATTTCCAATCTCGGAGATAACCCCGAGATATTCAGATCAAAAGACCGCAAACAACAACAGGAGAGAGATGAGTTACGTCTCAAAGAATAACACCACGACGCTTTCGGTTCACTCCCGAGAGACAACACTGGGAGTAGCAACCCCATCCTTAGTGATAGCCCCAAGAGATGCCATTGCAGTTCCGGCGATAACCCCAGAAATACTTGTTTCAAACATATGCAATTAGCTTCAACCCCAGACATCCTGTCAAGGCACACACACCTCAGACCCGGAGTTAACAAACGGGCAGACAAGAACACCCACAGGTAACAGTGAGACATACAAATAAGCAGCAGTCCAATCTCAGATGTAACCCTGAGCAACGTCTGCTTTCCGCTTAAATCGGTGATAACCCCGGTGAGGAGTCACAACGTCATCTTACCATCTCAACAAGATGATATCGTGGCATACCAACAAGTAGTCCAATCTCAGCTGTAACCCTGAGCAACGTCTAATTTCAACTCAACCCGGCGATAACCCCGGCGAGGAGTCAAACGTCATCTTGTTCCTACGGCAATGGCACGTCGTCTCAACACTTTATACATACATACATCCAACAATGTCCCACAAGAACCGAGGATTGACAATCCCGAGTGACTATTACGTGTGACAGTACTTTGGATAGAATTTAAAGCTTGAAGACCATGGGCATAGACCCCTCTTCCTGACTTTGTACAACCTCTAATCCATGTCATTGCGTAACTCTCGACACAAGCGGTCCGAAAAAGGTCAGATATACCTCGTTCGGATGCTCGGATTGAAGTTCTGCAAGTTCGAGCGGACATTATAGTGCATGAGTGCATGTACTACGAGACGACAGGACCCGCGAGGCTCGGATACATCACGACCACCAAGCAGTGTGTACCTACTGACCATCCGCTCTATATATCTGAGCCTTGGGGTCAGCCATTTGTGAAGGAGAGGGAGGGAAAAAGACGAGGAAGCCCTGTCCATTTTACTCTGCATACACATCTTTTGAGTGTTTTCTCATTTTTAAACACTAGTTAGCTCATATATAGCTAACTTTTATCTGGCGGGAGCTGAGTGTTTATCCATTTAAAGTCATAGAAGTCTACTTTGGCAGCCTCAACGTAAGCCTTCTTATATTCTATAAAGCCTTCTTCTCATATATGTATATATTTCATATATGGACTAATATTATTGAGTTATGCCTCGATTGAGCCTAGACTTCAGTCTGGAGCATTTAATATCTTTTTTTTATATATATATATACTTATATATATAAACTGTGGTCAGACTTTGTCTGATGAGCCTGGATTTTATATCCGGTACGTTTAGTTGCTTTTATATATATAAATATATATATATATATATATATATATAAAACTATTATCAAACATATCTGATGAGCCTGGATTTACATCCAAAGGTTGCATTTAATCGCTATATATATATATATACATATATATAATTATTATTTGACATATCCGATGAGCCTGGATTCACATCCAAAGGCATTTATCGCTTATATATATATATATATATATATATATATATATATATATATATATATATATATATATATATATTACATTTCATCAGTTCGGAGTTCACTTCGTGGCCTTTTACACCTTTTATTTACATTCCGTCTCCGCTGCGAGTTTACTTCGTGGCGATTGATCATGTTTATATATATATATATATATATATATATAACCTTATATATATAAAGCTTTATATATATTTATAATTTTACTTCGCTTTCCATACAAATTGCGATTATCATGTGAGCCTAGAATCATGTGATCATAGGTTCGATTTCTTCAATCTAGATTCTGGTTCCCATGATGGACATTTTTCACCGTATGGCGTACTGTACATTATTTTACGATGTCTCAATTTCCTTGGATGGTCATTATGCCCATGAGGAGTTCGGCATTCAACAGATATTATTTTCTAGAATGCTTCGCATCTCGAAAATAAAAAGCAAACAAGCCAAACATTTAATAATAAAATGGAAGTATGAAAAGGTCTCAATTCCTATTGAACATGTGGTTTGAAAAACCTCTTTATAAAAACGTTATTACTATATATCGTGGTTAAAACCGAATTTTTATATAAATTCAAACCTTTGTATATAGGTGCGAACGACGCCTCACTACTTTTTCAAATAATTTCACATTGATCCACACACACATACACACACACATTCATATAACAGCTTTTTGAAAAGTGGCGGTCACCGTAACACTGATGTCGGGGGTGCCTAACACCTTCCCTCTGCATAATCAAGCCCCGGACCCAAAATGAATCTCTGGTTTCACGAGACCTGCTTTAGCGATTGTCAAATCATCGGGTCAATGTGCAAACCTTTTTCGATTGCGTTAGTGCAACCATTAAATACACCAACCGGCGACTCTTAAAGTCAAATCGTCGACATTATACATGTTCGGACCTTTTTCACTTATTTTTTTAAACAAATCTCACATTAACATGAGAACACCAAAGAACAAGTAACGAAAAGGGACACTCAAAAATCCCGACGTCGATAGTGATATTGCAGTGTCTTGGATTGCATATGATTACGTCTTCACGCACTAGAGACTAAAATCGATGTGCAGAATCAAGATCGCGCTAGCACAAGGCACAGATGCTTAAGAACTCAAAGGCCAAATAAGCAGTGGGAGTCTGAGCAGATCACTTCACTCATGGCCACCATATGATATATACTGGGAATGCCAGCGGCTTTATTAACAATGAAAATTTTGTAAGTTTAAAAACGTGTTGTGGCTTATTTGGTGTAACATTCTAGAATTTTAATTGTTATATTAAATATTTATTGAATTATTTAAATATTTAATGGATGTGTTTATTGTTGAATAAATAATTGTTCAAATTTGAATTGATCTCGCTTAATTATTTATTAAATAAATAATTAAGGAAAATTAATTATTTTTCTAATTTAATTTAATTATTAAGTTAAAAATTTTGATTAATTCAATTACTATTCTTTTATTGGAATTTGTAATTAAAAAGGATGTGTTGGTTGATTAAATAAAGTTATAATTATATAAAATTATAATTTTGGTGGTATTGATTTATGTGATGAAGTGATTTAATAAATTGTTATTATGATTAATTTAATTAAATTAATGTGTGACAAATAACCTTTTATAAAGTAGTTATTAAAATAACTTAAAGGAGTTTTAATTTTGTTTTACCAAACAAGGCCTAATGCCTATTAAGTCTTAAATCTATTTAAGTTTTACCAAACAGGGTGTTAGGATTAATGGGTTATTTTTTTAGTTAGTAACCAAACAAGCTGTAAGACCCCAAATTATTAATAAATGAAATTTATTTTCCTCTATTTGTTATTTTGAAATAGTAAGGGTTGATTTGATTAATGTGGATAGTTATGGGTAAAATACGCAAATATTTCGAATAAGAAAGTGGTTATAAAATATTCATTATCGTTGGGAATATTCGTTTGGTCGTGGAATATTAAATCGTTTGTGGGAATATTCGTGTACGATGGCATATGATCTTTTGTGGGCCCCATAACTAAAAAGCGATTGGATGAAGAAAACGACAAATATAAGTTGTTTATAAATAACGTAGTTATTCATCAATTAATCTTCGTTGGAATACCCGGTGGTTAAAACACACTATCACGCATTGTTGAACAAGTAGACATCGGTATTGCACCAATTATTGATTCTTACGTAAAAGGCACTACTCAATAATTGTTACAAAGAATTCTTGCTCAAAGATTTTATTTTATTGATTCAATAATTGCGTGCGTTGATATTTTATATTACTTTGTTGTTTCAATAAATTGTCATTACACAAGATTTTCCATTATCGGAGCAATAATTCATATTATCCGAATAATATTATGGATAACATTATTGGCAATGTCTAGAAAGTTCTGCATCTAAGGAGAGGTTTGGTCACCTAATTGCTAGGCCATGAAGAGAGAGATCCTTATTGGAAAGCCCCTCTTTCTTTAGGAGCTACCGTTGCCAGATCTTGTGATTCTATAATATTATTTGTGAATAATTAATTATTGATTTATATGATGAGGAAAATATTGATTTTATGTGGATATAGATGGAGAAAATTTTAATGTGACAATTGTTGAAAATTAATATTTTATCTTTTTCGATAAAATAATTCATTTAAATATATTATTTTAATAATATATTAACTATGATATTTTTATAATGAATGTGGGATATATGAGTATATGAGGAGGAAGAGTATTTTTGGTGGCAATAAATGATTAACACATGTTTTGTGTGTCATGGACCCCATTTCTTGACCGAAATTTGATTATAGCACAGAAAATCGTCCATTTGTGGATTTCTTTAATTTACTGCTTTGGAATGTGGAAACACTTTCTTACTGCAAAGTTGTAGACAATTGAATTTTCTATAAAAACTCATGAGATTCAATTTTCTAATAAAAGGGCTATTTATTATAAATTATTGAAGTTCAAGTCTCAAAATAAATGATTTTTGGAAGTTTAAAATATTTAAAATAGGAAAACGTTTTTTTTTTTTTTTGTGGGCAGCCCTAGCATGTGCAAGATAAGCTGAATCAGTTGTCAAAATGTGCGTAGAGAATTTGTAATATATATAATATTATATTAAATTTTCTATTTTGGTGTTCTAAGCATTTTTCTATAAATAGGGTGCTTATGTTAGAATTGAAAATCACACCAGAAACTGAAGTTTTCTCTCTATATATTATCGAGCGTATTCTTGTGAGTATTTTGAGTATACTTTGAGTATTGCTATACTAGTCTGCAAGTTCAAGTCATAGCTTTATATCCTAATCCTGTTTCAACTAAAGTCTTGTCTTTCGAGGTAAGGGATGTTATTTTATTCGAAAATGATATTATTTCTTCAATATCATTATGCCAAAATATTGGTTAGAAATTTTATCAAATTTGGAACTTTTTCATGACGGGGTTACTATTCATGAGTTACTATTCACGATTACTATTCATGAGTTACTATTCATGAGTTACTATTCACGAAAGTACTATTCACGAAGCGTGATGATGTTTTTTATGAAATTTCTATCTTTTGGTGTCTGAGTTACTATTCACGTATACGACACTATTCACGATATCTACGGACTATTCACGACTACGACACTATTATTCACGTAAAATTAAATTTTCATTTTTCGTCTAAAATATCTATTATGGATACTAGCTTTGATTGTATCCATGTTTTGATCATTCTTGAATTTTACTCCACCGTGATTACTTATGAAGTATTTTTGAACTTGGATTGTTTAAAATACTGAATCCTTAATATTTGTTCTTTTGTTTCACTAGATTCGCTTTCTTTTAAAATATTTTTCATCATCCTCACCCTAAATGATGATATTCTTGAATATCTTTGGCTTTTGTAGTGCAAAGATGAATGATTTCTTGATGAATATCTTTGGCCCGTAGTGCAAAGATGAACATGTGTTTAGATGAACATGACTAATCGATGAGTATCTTTGGCTGAGTGCAAAAGATGAATATTTGATTCCAGATATATATATTGATTGATGTTACAGGGATAAAATATCGACGATGAACTTTTAAATTCATATATAGAAGATAGTAGTTTGCATTCTCTACTTAACTCTTCTAATGAATTATTATTTCTGCTGCGAAGATTGATTTAAAACTGGTTGTCAATTGTATTCTATTAGATTTTTCCCTGTTGGAGACTAACGATAATTTGTTGTATATTATCTTAGTCATAATATTCTTTACTGGGCTAGTTGAGCTCACCCTTTTCCTTGTTGTTCCATTTTTCTTCTCAGGAGGCAAGAATGAAGGTTCTAGAGAGAGTTGTTTAGTAGTCCTCACAATTTGTGTAAAATAATGTATCAATAATTGTGATGGAGATTTATTTGCGTGTGGATATTGTCTAGAAGACAATAATTGTATTTAAACTCACAGTATATATGTTGTCGTATTTTGCACGACAAATGTATTCATAAAGTTGTAGTTATTTCTGTACCATGTATTTGGCGACTCAGAATGGGTTGAATGGAATGGACCTATTTTGGGGGCGTCACGGTTGGTATCGAGCTTAGGGATATGATCTCCGGCCGAGATCGGGAATAGAACTAGGAGGGAGAGCAGAGTAAATCCTTCGCTAGTGTGTCCTACCTAAGCTTATTTGTAAGTTAGTTGGTTAGTATATAGGGATATTATGTGATATATTGATTTCCTTAATTAACCCTTGTTTTATGACGATGATTTGAGAATGTCGTGAGAATATTAACAATGGAGTAAATGAGATCGTGGAGATGCTCAGTACTTACCAACGAGGAGAACGTGCAACAGTGGCAATGTACCTCCCGTGAACAACACCACCGAAAGCGAGATGATGAACGAGGGATGTTTAGAAGTTTTTGAAGTTCATGCAAAATCGACGAGGGTGACTCGTGTTCAAAATCTGAGAGAAAATGATAGCAATTCACGGGTGGTCACATGCCAAGCGCTTCAAAGAGTTAGGACCACGATTGCAGGAAAGCCGGATCCGATTAAAGGCGAGGAGCGTGGGTCAAACAAATTACCAAGATATTTGATGTCTTGGGATGCGGAGGAAACGAAAGTTCCATTCGCTACTTTTATGTTCCGTAATGAGGCGGATTCTTCGTGGGAATCATGAAGCATACCCATCCAAATGCACTCGGCATGTCGTGGGAGATGTTTGAAGCAGTTCAATGACAAGTACTTCCCCGAAAGTATTCGTCATATGAAGGAAGTGGAGTTTATTAGACCGGAGCGAGAATAACATGGCGGTGTCCCAAAGACGAGGCGAAGTTCATGGAGTTATCCGTGTTCAGCACTCATTTGGTGGAGAATGAGGAACGATGACGCGGATGTTTACGAGAGGTTTGAAACCCGACATACGTCGAAGATCTCATTTCTCATAAATTTTCTCTCTATTCAGATGTTGTCAACAAGGCTCGGTTGTTAGAAGCGAGATAACGAAAGTACGTTCAACCGAGGGACCATAACCGAGGATCATACTCAAGATAGCAGTCATCGAAATAACGATAACCAAAGAGAGAAAGAAGAATACGGACAAAGGCGGTAACCACTCCGTGGTAATCGTGGCCATGAAAATAGAAAAAGCGAGTCGGGAGGAGATTTTAAAAGGAGATTCAATAACGACCATGTGAAGACGTCAAGACCAAAGAAGAATCGGTTCCAAGGAGGAGAAAGACCATCGGTTTGATGTTACAAATCTTGGAAAGAGGGATATATCACCAAACCGCCCACAAACAGTTTAAGGTATGTTATAATTGTGTAAAAGAAGGACATATCGCTTTAGATTATGCGGTATCGAAACCCAGTCTAAGCGGAATGGTGACTCAAAAGGATGTCCCGGAAAAAGTCAAAGTAAACGGTTCTCGGAAGAGCGTTTGTCGTGATGGGGTCAAAATGCGAGAAAACCGAACGAAGTTAGCAGGTTAGTTTAATTATAAATTCTTGCGAAGTTTATACCTTACTAGATCTGGGTTCTACCCATTCTTTTATCTCTCTTGCTTTAAACTCAACGTTTGAACTTGACTACGGAGAAATTAGACTTTGACCTTATTTATGGAGACTCCGTTAGGAGAAACTTTCATTACATCTGTTGTTTAGAAATCTTGCTTGATTCAGGTTGGCACTATCACATTACCTGTTAACCTTATTTCTATAGAGATATTTGATTTTGATGTGATTTTAAGGTTAACTACTCATCATGCAAAAATTGATTACTTTCGTAAGGTTGTTAGTTTTCATATTCCTAAGCAACCTGTTATTCGAATTCAAGCAATCAAACCATTGTAGTCAAACATATTCATATCAAGCCATGAAGTCATTCGTTTATTACGGATGTCAAGTTTTCTTAGTCCATGTTATGGATTTGAATAAAGACACGTCAGATTTGAATAATATTCCTGTTGTTATAAATTTCTCCTAACGTATTTCCTGAAGAATTTCTTGGTTTACTCCCAAAGACTGATATTAAATTTTGTATCGACTTTGAACCCGGTACAAAACTCATTTCTAAAATCTCATATCGAATGGCTCCTATTGAACTTCAGGAGTTAAAAATTCAACTATAGAATTTGGTACCTGAGCCTTTATCTGGTGACTTCCTTTGTGGAATGCACCGAAGCCAGACTCTCCGTAGGGGACACCATATTTGTGCGATAGTAAATTGATAGGTGTCATTGTAACGTGCTATCCAAGGTTAGGATATGAGTCACAGTTGAGAACAACCTAAGTTGGTAATCAAAATACGTAGCTTTCTAGGCTTAGTTCGTTATTATCGGAGATTCGTTGAAGGATATTCTCGAATCGCTATTCCATTAACGTAGCTGACTCGTAGAGATACAAAATTCAAATGGAGCAAGGAATGTGGGAAGAGCCTCGAAGAACTCAAGAGGAGACTCATTTTAGCACATGTTCTGACCATGCCATCCTGGAAAAGCGAACGTGGTAGCTGACGTGTTGAGTAGAAGATCGTATATGAAGCACGAAAATGATATTATCAAAGACTAATTTCAGATAATTTATAAATAATAGAGATGGAGATGAAAACTCTAGGTACCCACGTGATGATATACGAGTATAATCGACTTTAATCGATAAAGTTAAAGCTGTTCAAGCTACACACCGGAGCTGATGAATTTGAAGAAAGAGGTGCAAGAAGTTGTTATTTCAAAAGCGAGAATCGGTGAGGTGAGGAAAGCTCAAACCTTCGATTTATTAATCCATTTGAAATTCTCGATCGAATAGGAACTGTGGCCTATAGACTCGTTTTACCGCCAAGTATGACGCGTGTTCATAACGTTTTTCACGTATCGATGTTACGTAAATATGTGGACGACCCGAACCACGTCATTGAGTTAGAACCGGACGAGATAGCCGAAGACTTAACATACGAGGAGGTACCTGTCAAGATCTTGGATAGGAAAGAACATGTCCTATGTACCGAGGTTATACCACAAGTTAAGGTTTTGTGGAGAAACCATGCTATTGAGGAAATGACCTGGGAGTTGGAAACGGAAATGATAGCGAGGTATTCTCATCTTTTCGAAACACCAAGTACGTACGTCAATTTCGAGGACGAAATTTCATAAGGAGGGGAGGTTGTAAGACCCCAAATTATTAATAAATGAAATTTATTTTCTCTATTTGTTATTTTGAAATAGTAAGGGTTGATTTGATTAATGTGGATAATTATGGGTAAAATATGCAAATATTTCGAATAAGCAAGTGGTTATAAAATATTCATTATTATTGGGGGAATATTAGTTTGGTCGTGGAATATTAAATCTTTGTCGGGGAATATTAAATGCATGACAGCCTTGATCTTTTATGGGCCCCATAACTGGAAAGCGATTGGATGAAGAAAATGACAAATATAAGTTGTTTATAAATAACAGGCGTAGTTATTACTGAGTTATCTTGTTGGAATACCGGTGGTTAAAACACACTAATACGCGTTGTTGAACAAGAAGCACTCGGTATTGCACCAATTATTGATTCTTACGTAAGAAGGCCTTTCTACTCAATAATTATTACGATAATTACTTTTTCGAGTATTTTATTTTATTGATTCAATAATTCTTTGCATTGATATTTTATATTACTTTGTTGTTTCAATAAATTGTCATTACATTATTTTCCATTATCGAGCAATAATTCATATTATCTGAATAATATTATTGGATAACATTATTGGCAATGTCTAGAAAGTTACATACAGGAGAGGTTTGGTCACCTAATTAATGCGCCAAGATGAGAGAGATCCTTATTGAAAAGCCCCTCTTTCTGAGGAACGGCACGGTTGCCGATCTTGTGATTCTGTAATATTATTTGTGAATAATTAATTATTGATTTATATGATGAGGAAAATATTGATTTTATGTGGATATAGATGGAGAAAATTTTTAATGTGACAATTGTTGAAAATTAATATTTTATCTTTTTCTGATAAAATAATTCATTTAAATATATTATTTTAATAATATATTAACGGTGATATTTTTATAGTGAATGTGGGATATATGAGTATATGAGGAGGAAGAGTATTTTTGTGGCATTAAATGATTAACACATGTTTTGTGTGTCGGTGGACCCCATTTTTTGATTAAATTTGATTATAGCCTGTAAAATCGCCCATTTGTGGATTTCATCAAATTTACATTTTGGAATTCGGAAAAACTTTCTTCTGCAAAGTTGTAGAGAATTGAATTTCCTATAAAAATTCGCGAGATTCAAATTTTTTGATAAAAGGGCTATTTATTATAAATTATTGAAGTTTCAGAGCTCCGAAATAATTGATTTTTGGAAGTTTAAAATATTTAAAATAGGAAAAACGTTTTTTTTTTGTTTTGTGGGCAGCCCTAGCATGTGCAAGATAAGCTGAATCAGTTGTCAAAATGTGCGTATAGAATTTGTAATATATATAATATTATATTAAATTTTCTACTTTTGTGTTCTAAGCATTTTCCTATAAATAGGGTGCTTAGGTTAGAATTGAAAATCACACCAGAAACTGAAGTTTTCTCTCTCTATATTATCGAGCGTATTCTTGTGAGTATTTTGAGTATACTTTGAGTATTGCTATACGGTGCAAGTTCAAGTCATAGCCTATATTCAGGTGTTTCAACTAAATCTTGTCTTTCGAGGTAAGGGATGTTATTTTATTCAAAAATGATATTATTTCTTCAATATCATTATCTTTGAAATATTGGTTGGAAATTTTATCAAATTTGGAACTTTTTCATGTCGGGGTTATTCTATTCATGAGTTACTATTCACGATTACTATTTAGTTACTATTCATGAGTTACTATTCACGAGTTCTTATTCACGAAGTATGATGATGTTTTTGTGAAATTTCTATCTTTTGGTGTCTGGAGTTACTATTCACGTATCGACACTATTCACATATCTGACACTATTCACGAATATGACACTATTCACGAAAAAATAAAATTTTCATTTTTCGTCCAAAATATCTATTATGGATACTAGCTTTGATTGTATCCATGTTTTGATCATTCTTGAATTTTACTCCACTCGATTACTTATGAAGTATTTTTGAACTTGGATTGTTTAAAATACTGAATCCTTAATATTGTTCTTTTGTTTCACTTGGATTCGTTTCTTTTAAAATATTTTCATCATCCTCAGTCCTAAATGATGATATTACTGAATATCTTTGGCCTGTAGTGCAAGATGAATGATTTCTTGATGAATATCTTTGGCCCGTAGTGCAAAGATGAACAGGTGTTGAGATGAACATGACCGACTGATTAATATCTTTGGCCCGTAGTGCAAAGATGAACAGGTGTTTAGATGAACATGACCAACTGATGAATATCTTTGGCCTGTAGTGCAAAGATGAATATTTGATTCGATATATATATATTGATTGATGTTACGAGGATAAAATATCGACGATGAACTTTTAAATTCATATATAGAAGATAGTAGTTTGCATTCTCTACTTAACTCTTCTAATGAATTATTATTTCACTATGAAGATTGATTTAAAACTGGTTGTCTATTGTATTCTATTAGATTTTTCCCTGTTGAAGACTAACGATAATTTGTTGTATATTATCTTAGTCATAATATTCTTTACTGGGCTAGTTGAGCTCACCCTTTTCCTTGTTGTTCCATTTTTCTTCTCAGGAGGCGAGAATGTAGCGAGTACTAGTCGGGGTATGGAATGAAGGTTCTAGAGAGAGTTGTTTAGTAGTCCTCACCATTTTTGTAAAATAATGTATCAATAATTGTGATGGGGATTTATTTGCGTGTGGATATTGTCTAGAAGACAATAATTGTATTTAAACTCACAGTATATATGTTGTCGTATTTTGCACGACAAATGTATTAATAAAGTTGTAGTTATTTCTGTACCATGTATTTGGCGACTCAGAATGGGTTGGATGGAATGGACCTATTTTGGGGGCGTCACAGTTGGTATCAGAGCTTAGGGATATGATCTCTGGCGGAGATCGGGGAATAGAACTAGGAGGGGAGAGACGAGTAAATCCTTCGCTAGTGTGTCTTACCTAAGCTTATTTGTTAGTTGGTTAGTATATAGGGATATTATGTGATATATTGATTTCCTTAATTAACCCTTGTTTTATGACAGTATTTGAGAATGTCGACTGAGAATATTAACAGTGGAGTAAATGAGATCGTGGAGATGCTGTATGTACTTACCAACGAGGAGAACGTGCAACAGTGGGCAATGTACCTCCCATGTGAACAACACCACCGAAAGCGAGATGATGAGCGAGGGATGTTTAGAAGCTTTTTGCGATTCATGCAAAATCGAGACGAGGAGACTCGTGTTCAAAATCTGAGGAGGAAATGATAGCAATTCACGGGTGGTCACAACCAAGCAGTTCAAAGAGTTGGGACCACGAGTGCAGGGAAAGCGGATCCGATTAAAGGCGGAGAGACATGGGTCAAACAAATTACCAAGATATTCGATGTCTTGGGATGCACGGAGAACGAGAAAGTTCCATTCGCTACTTTTATGTTCAGTAATGAGGCGATTCTTGGTGGGAATCGTGAAGCGTACCCATCCATTTTTCGGCATGTCGTGGGAGATGTTTGAAAGCAGTTCAATGACAAGTACTTCCTAAAGTATTAAATCGTATGAAGGAAGTGGAGTTTATTAGGCGGAAGCGAGAATAACATGGCGGTGTCCCGATCACGAGGCGAAGTTCAGCGGAGTTATCGAGTTTGCACCTCATTTGGTGGAGAATGAGGAGCGTATGTATGGCGGATGTTTACGAGAGGTTTGAAACCCGGCATACGTCGATATCTCATTTCTCATAAATTTTCTCTCTATTCGGATGTTGTCAACAAGGCTCGGTTGTTAGAAGCGAGATAACGAAATACGTTCAACCGAGGGACCATAACGAGGATCATCTCAAAGATAGCGATCATCGAATAACGATAACCAACAGAGAAAGAAGAATATGGACAAAGGCGGTAACCACTCTGGTGGTAGTCGTGGCCATGAAAATAGAAGAAACGAGTCGGAAGGAGATTTTAAAAAGAGGAGATTCAATAACGACCATGTGAAGACATCAACACCAGCAGCAACTGGTTCCAAGGGAGGAGAAAGACCATCGGTTGTATGTTACAAATGCGGGAAAGAGGGACATATCATTGAAACCGCCCACAACAGTTTAAGGTATGCTATAATTGTGGAAAAGAAGGACATATCGCTCGAGATTATGCGATATCGAAACCCGATCCGGCGGGAATGGTGACTCAAAAGGATGTCCCGAAAAAGTCAAAGTCAGCGGTTCTGGAAGAAGCGTTTGTCGTGGCCAAATCAAAATGCGAGGAACCCGAGCGAAGTTAGCACGGGTTAGTTAATTATAAATTCTTGCGAAGTTTATACCTTACTAGATCTGGGTTCTACCCATTCTTTTATCTCTCTTTGCTTGCGCTCAGCGTTTGAACTTGACTACGGAGAAATTAGACTTTGACCTATTTATGGAGACTCGTTAGGAGAAACTTTCATTACATCCGTTGTTTAGAAATCTTGCTTGATTCAGTTGGCACTATCACATTACTGTTAACCTTATTTCTATAGAGATATTTGCTTTTGATGTGATTTTAAGGTTAACTACTCATCATGCAAAAATTGATTACTTTAAGTAAGGTTGTTAGTTTTCATATTCTTAAGCAACTTTGTTATTGAATTCAAGCAATCAAACCATTGTAGTCAAACATTTTCATATCAAGCCATGAAGTCATTCGTTTATTACGGATGTCAAGTTTTCTTAGTCCATGTTATGGATTTGAATAAAGACACGTCAGATTTGAATAATATTCCTGTTGTTATTGATTTTTCCTGACGTATTTCCTGAAGAATTTCTTGGTTTACTCCCAAAGACTGATATTAAATTTTGTATCGACTTTGAACCCGATACAAAACTCATTTCTAAAATCTCATATCGAATGGCTCCTATTGAACTTCAGGAGTTAAAAATTCAACTATAGAATTTGGTACCTGAGCCTTTATCTGGTGACTTCCTTTGTGGAATGCACCGAAGCCAGACTCTCCGTAGGGGACACCATATTCGTGCGATAGTAAATTGATAGGTGTCATTGTAACGTGCTATCCAAGGTTGGGATATGAGTCACAGTTGAGAACAACCTAAGTCGGTAATCAAAATACGTAGCTTTCTAGGCTTAGTTGGTTATTATCGGAGATTCGTTGAAGGATATTCTCGAATCGCTATTCCATTAACGCAGCTGACTCGTAGAGATACAAAATTCGAATGGAGCAAGGAATGTGGGAAGAGCTTCGAAGAACTCAAGAGGAGACTCATTTCAGCACATGTTCTGACCATGCCATCCTGGAAAAGCGAACGTGGTAGGCGGCGTGTTGAGTAGAAGATCGTATCTAAATCTGAGTCTGATATTGTCAAAGACTAATTTAAGTATAATTTATAAATAATAGAGATGGAGATGAAAACTCTAGGTACCCATTGATGATATCTGAGTATAATCGACTTTAATCGATAAAGTTAAAGTTGTTCAAGCTACACTACCGGAGTGATGAATTTGAAGAAGAGGTGCGAAGTTGTTATTTCAAAAGCGAGAATCGGTGAGGTGAGGAAAGCTCAAACCTTCGATTTATTAATCCATTTGAAATTCTCGATCGAATTTGTAAGACCCCAAATTATTAATAAATGAAATTTATTTTCCTCTATTTATTATTTTGAAATAGTAAGGGTTGATTTGATTAATGTGGATAGTTATGGGTAAAATCATGAAATATTTGAATAAGCAAGTGGTTATAAAATATTCATTATTGTCGGGGAATATTAGTTTGGTGCGTGGAATATTAAATCTTGTCGGGGAATATTAAATGCAACAGCCTTGATCTTTTATGGGCCCCATATGTGAAAGCGATTGGATGAAGAAAATGACAAATATAAGTTGTTTATAAATAGCGGCGTAGTTATTCTTCGATTATCTTGTTGGAATACCCGGTGGTTAAAACACACTAATCTGGCGTTGTTGAGCGATAGCACGGTATTGCACCAATTATTGATTCTTACGTGAAGGCACTTTTCTCGATAATTATTCTGATAATTCTTATTCGATATTTTATTTTATTGATTCAATAATTCTTTGCATTGATATTTTATATTCTTTGTTGTTTGATAAATTGTCATTACAACGATATTTTCCATTATCGAAGCAATAATTCATATTATCTGAATAATATTATTGGATAACATTATTGGCAATGTCTAGAAAGTTACATCTAAGGAGAGGTTTGGTCACTAATTGCGCGCGCCCGATGAGAGAGATCCTTATTGGAAAGCCCCTCTTTCTGAGGAGCGGCACAGTTGCCCGATCTTGTGATTACAATATTATTATTGAATAATTAATTATTGATTTATATGATGAGGAAAATATTGATTTTATGTGGATATAGATGGAGAAAATTTTTTAATGTGACAATTGTTGAAAATTAATATTTTATCTTTTTACGATAAAATAATTCATTTAAATATATTATTTTAATAATATATTAATAATGATATTTTTATAATGAATGTGGGATATATGAGTATATGAGGAGGAAGAGTATTTTTGTGGCATTAAATGTTTAACACATGTTTTGTGTGTTGGTGGACCCATTTATTGGTTGAAATTTGATTATAGCTTGTAAAATCGTCCCATTTGTGGATTTGGTCAATTTACATTTGGAATTTGGAAAAACTTTCTTACGCAAAGTTGTAGAGAATTGAATTTCCTATAAAAATTCATGAGATTCAAATTTTTTTGATAAAAGGGCTATTTATTATGAATTATTGAAGTTAGAAGCTCAAAATAATTGATTTTGGAAGTTTAAAATATTTAAAATAGGAAAAACGTTTTTTTTTTTTTGTGGGCATCCTAACATGTGCAAGATAAGTTGAAATCAGTTGTCAAAATGTGGCGTAGTAAAATTTGTAATATATATAATATTATATATAAATTTTCTACTTTTGGTGTTCTAAGCATTTTCTATAAATAGGGTGCTTAGGTTAGAATTGAAAATCACACGAAAAAGAAGTTTTCTCTCTCTATTATTATCGGCGTATTCTTGTGAGTATTTTGAGTATACTTTGAGTATTGCTATATCTGGTGCAAGTTCAAGTCATAGCTTTATATCAGGTGTTTTAACTAAATCTTGTCTTTTCGAGGTAAGGGATGTTATTTTATTCAAAAATGATATTATTTCTTGATATCATTATCTTTGAAATATTGGTTGGAAATTTTATCAAATTTGGAACTTTTTCATGTAGGGGTTACTATTCATGAGTTCTTATTCACGAGTTACTATTCATGAGTTCTTATTCACGAGTTCTTATTCACGAGTACTATTCACGAAGCGTGAAGATGATTTTTTGTGAAATTTCTATCTTTTGGTGTCGAGTTACTATTCACGTATCACGACCTTATTCACGTATCTGACCTTATTCACGAATCTGACACTATTCACGAAAAAATGAAATTTCTTCTTTTTGTCCAAAATATCTATTATGGATACTAGCTTTGATTGTATCCATGTTTTGATCATTCTTGAATTTTACTCCACTCGATTACTTATGAAGTATTTTTGAACTTGGATTGTTTAAAATCTGAATCCTTAATATTGTTCTTTTGTTTCCTTTGGATTCGTTTCTTTTAAAATATTTTTCATCATCCTCGGTCCTAAATGATGATATTCTTGAATATCTTTGGCACATGTAGTGCAAAGATGAATGATTTCTTGATGAATATCTTTGGCGTAGTGCAAAGATGAGCAGTGTTGAGATGAACATGACCTCTTGATTAATATCTTTGGCCCGTAGTGCAAAGATGAGCAGTGTTTAGATGAACATGACCAATGATGAATATCTTTGGCACATAGTGCAAAGATGAATATTTGATTCGATATATATATTGATTGATGTTACGAGGATAAAATATCGACGATGAACTTTTAAATTCATATATAGAAGATAGTAGTTTGCATTCTCTACTTAACTCTTCTAATGAATTATTATTTCATTGCGAAGATTGATTTAAAAGCTGGTTGTCTATTGTATTCTATTAGATTTTTCCTGTTGAAGACTAACGATAATTTGTTGTATATTATCTTAGTCATAATATTCTTCTTTGGGCTAGTTGAGCTCACCCTTTTCCTTTTGTTCCATTTTTCTTCTCGGGAGGCGAGAATGTAGCGAGTACTTAGTCGGGTATGTATGGAATGAAGGTTAGAGAGAGAGTTGTTTAGTAGTCCTCACCATTTTTGTAAAATAATGTATCAATAATTGTGATGAGGATTTATTTGCGTATGGATATTATCTAGAAGACAATAATTGTATTTAAACTCACGATATATATGTTGTATGTATTTTGCCGACAAATGTATTAATAAAGTTGTAGTTATTTACGTACCATGTATTTGGCGACTCGAGAATGGGTTGGATGGAATGGACCTATTTTGGGGCGTCACGGTTGGTATCGAGCTTAGGGATATGATCTCTGGCGGAGATCGGGGAATAGAACTAGGAGGGAGAGGCAGAGTAAATCCTTATTAGTGTGTCTACCTAAGCTTATTTGTTAGTTGGTTAGTATATATAGGGATATTATGTGATATATTGATTTCCTTAATTAACCCTTGTTTTATGATAGTATTTGAGAATGTCGTGAGAATATTAACGATGGAGTAAATGAGATCGTGGAGATGCACTGTGCTTTACCAGCGAGGAGAGAGCGTCTGACAGTGGCAATGTACCTCTGTGAACAACACCATGAGCGAGATGATGAGCGAGGGGATGTTTAGAAGCTTTTTGCGATTCATGCAAAATCGAGACGAGGAGACTTCGTGTTCAAAATCTGAGGAGGAAATGATAGCAATTCACGGGTGGTCACGACCAAGCGATTCAAAGTTGGGACCACGAGTGCAGGGAAGCGCGGGATCCGATTAAAGGCGGAGGCGTGGGTCAAACAAATTACCAAGATATTCGATGTCTTGGGATGCGGAGGAGAACAAAAGTTCCATTCGCTACTTTTATGTTAAAATAATGAGGCGGATTCTTGGTGGGAATCGTGAAGCGTACCCATCCGGTTTTTCGGCATGTCGTGGGAGATGTTTGAAAGCAGTTCATATGACAAGTACTTCCTGAAAGTATTCGTCGTATGAAGGAAGTGGAGTTTATTAGGCTGGAAGCGAGAATAACATGGCGGTGTCCCGATCTGGAGGCGAAGTTCGCGGAGTTATCGAGTTTGCACCTCATTTGGTGGAGAATGAGGAGCGTGTATGGCGGATGTTTACGAGAGGTTTGAAACCCGGCGTACGTCGATATCTCATTTCTCATAAATTTTCTCTCTATTCCGGATGTTGTCAGCGGGCTCGGTTGTTAGAAGCGAGATAACGAAATGCGTTCAACCGAGGACCATAACCGAGGATCATCTGAGAAGATAGCGATCATCGAAATAACGATAACCAGTGGAGAAAGAAGAATACGGACAAAGCGGTAACCACTCTGGTGGTAATCGTGGCCGTGAAAATAGAAGAAGCGAGTCGGGAGGAGATTTTAAAGAGGAGATTCAACAACGACCATGTGAAGGCGTCGGCGCGCGATTGATGGCCCGGTTCGAGGAGGAGAAAGACCATCGGTTAGTATGTTACAAATCTGGGAAAGAGGACATATCATTGAAACGCCCTAGCAGCAGTTTAAGGTATGCTATAATTGTGGAAAAGAAGGACATATCGCTTCGAGATTATGCGATATCGAAACCAGATCCAGGTAGGAATGGTGACTCAAAGGATGTCCCGAGAAAAAGTCAAAGTCAGCGGTTCTGGAAGAAGCGTTTGTCGTGGCCAGTCAAAATCACGAGGAACGACGAAGTTAGTTAGCAGGTTAGTTAATTATAAATTCTTGCGAAGTTTATACCTTACTAGAATCTGGGTTCTACCCATTCTTTTATCTCTCTTGCTTGCGCTCAGCGTTTGAACTTGACTACGGAGAAATTAGACTTTGACTTATTTATGGAGACTCAGTTAGGAGAAACTTTCATTACATCCGTTGTTTAGAAATCTTGCTTGATTCGGGTTGGCACTATCACATTACACATTAACCTTATTTCTATAGAGATATTTGCTTTTGATGTGATTTTAAGGTTAACTACTCATCAATGCAAAAATTGATTACTTTACGTAAGGTTGTTAGTTTTCATATTCTAAGCAACTTTGTTATTGAATTCAAGCAATCAAACCATTGTAGTCAAACATTTTCATATCAAGCCATGAAGTCATTCGTTTATTACGGATGTCGAGTTTTCTTAGTCCATGTTATGGATTTGAATAAAGACACGTCGATTTGAATAATATTCTGTTATTATTTTTTTCTGGCGTATTTCTGAAGAATTTCTTGGCTTACTCCCAAAGCACGATATTAAATTTTGTATCGACTTTGAACCCGGTACAAAACTCATTTCTAAAATCTCATATCGAATGGCTCTATTGAACTTGAGGAGTTAAAAATTCAACTATAAATTTGGTACACGAGCCTTTATCTGGTGACTTCCTTTGTGGAATGCAAAAGCCCGAACTCTCGTGGGGACACCATATTAGATGCGATAGTAAATGGCGATAGGTGTCATTGTAACGTCTTATCGAGGTTGGGATATGAGTCACGATTGAGAACAACCTAAGTCGGTAATCGAAATCGTAGCTTTCTGAAGCTTAGTTGGTTATTATCGGAGATTAGTTGAAGGATATTCTCGAATCGCTATTCCATTAACTTGGGTGACTCGTAGAGATACAAAATTCGAATGGAGCAAGGAATGTGGGAAGAGCTTGAAGAACTCGAGAGGAGACTCATTTAAACCACGTGTTACGACCATGCCATCTGGAAGCGAGCGAGCGTGGTAGGCGGCGTGTTGAGTAGAAGATCGTTATACAAATCTGAGTGCGATATTGTCAAAGACTCATTTAATTATAATTTACAAATAATAGAGATGGAGATGAAAACTCTAGGTACCCGCGTGATGATATCTGAGTATAATCGACTTTAATCGATAAAGTTAAAGTTATTCAAGCTACACTGGCGGGGTGATGAATTTGAAGAAGGAGGTGCGAAAGTTGTTATTTCAAAAGCGAGAATCGGTGAGGTGAGGAAAGCTCGAACCTTGATTTATTAATCCATTTGAAATTCTCGATCGAATAGGAGCTGTGGCCTATAGACTCGTTTCTACTGTAAGTATGGCGCGTGTTCATAACGTTTTTCACGTATCGATGTTACGTAAATATGTGGACGACCGAAACCCGTCATTGAGTTAGAACCGGACGAGATAGCCAGAAGACTTAACGTCACGAGGAGGTACTGTCAAGATCTTGGATAGGAAAGAACATGTCCTATGTCTGGGGTTATACCACAAGTTAAAGTTTTGTGGAGAAACCATGCTTTATTGAGGAAATGACACGGGAGTTGGAAGCGAAAATGAAAGCGAGGTATTCTCATCTTTTGAAACACACAGAATCGTCGTCGATTTAGAGGACGAAATTTCATAAGGAGGGAGGTTGTAAGACCCCAAATTATTAATAAATGAAATTTATTTTCCTCTATTTATTATTTTGAAATAGTAAGGGTTGATTTGATTAATGTGGATAGTTATGGGTAAAATCATGCAAATATTTGAATAAGCAAGTGGTTATAAAATATTCATTATTATCGGGGAATATTAGTTTGGTGGTGGAATATTAAATGCTTGTCGGGAATATTTAAATGCGACGGTAGCGATCTTTTATGGGCCCCATAACGAGGCGATTGGATGAAGAAAACGACAAATATAAGTTGTTTATAAATAACGGCGTAGTTATTCTGATTATCTTTGTTGGAATACCGGTGGTTAAAACACACTAATACGGCGTTGTTGAGCGATAGCACGGTATTGCACCAATTATTGATTCTTACGTGAAGAAGCACTACTCGATAATTATTCTGATAATTCTTATTCGATATTTTATTTTATTGATTCAATAATTCTTTGCGTTGATATTTTATATTCTTTGTTGTTTTGATAAATTGTCATTACACGGTATTTTCCATTATCGAACAATAATTCATATTATCTGAATAATATTATTGGATAACATTATTGGCAATGTCTAGAAAGTTACATCTAAGGAGAGGTTTGGTCACTAATTGCGGCGCCCGATGAGGAGAGATCCTTATTGGAAAGCCCCTCTTTCTGAGGAGCGGCACAGTTGCCGATCTTGTGATTACATAATATTATTTGTGAATAATTAATTATTGATTTATATGATGAGAAAATATTGATTTTATGTGGATATAGATGGAGAAAATTTTTAATGTGACAATTGTTGAAAATTAATATTTTATCTTTTTACGATAAAATAATTCATTTAAATATATTATTTTAATAATATATTAATGGTGATATTTTATAATGAATGTGGGATATATGAGTATATGAGGAGGAAGAGTATTTTGTGGCATTAAATGTTTAACACATATTTTGTGTGTGTGTTGGTGGACCCCATTTCTTGGTGAAAAATTTGATTATAGCTTTGTAAAATCGCTTGGTTTGTGGATTTGGTCAATTTACATTTTGGAATTTGGAAAAACTTTCTTACGCAAAGTTGTAGAAATTGAATTTCCTATAAAAAAATTCATGAGATTCAATTTTTTGATAAAAGGGCTATTTATTATGAATTATTGAAGTTAGAAGCTCAAAATAATTGATTTTGGAAGTTTAAAATATTTAAAATATAAAAAAACGTTTTTTTTTGTTTTGTGGGCATCCCTAACATGTGCAAGATAAGCTGAATTCAGTTGTCAAAATGTGCGTAGAAAATTTGTAATATATATATATTATTATATTAAATTTTACTACTTTTGTGTTACTAAGCATTTTCTATAAATAGGGTCTTGGGTTAGAATTGAAAATCACACGAAGCTGAAGTTTTCTCTCTCTATATTATCGGCGTATTCTTGTGAGTATTTTGAGTATACTTTGAGTATTGCTATCTGGTGCTGTTCAAGTCATAGCCTATATCAGGTGTTTTTACTAAAATCTTGTCTTTTCGAGGTAAGGGATGTTATTTTATTCTCGAATGATATTATTTCTTGATATCATTATCTTTGAAATATTGGTTGGAAATTTTATCAAATTTGGAACTTTTTCATGTCGGGGTTACTATTCATGAGTTCTTTCACGAGTTCTTATTCACGATTCTTATTCACGAGTTTACTATTCTTATTCACGAGTACTATTCACGAAAGCGTGATGATGTTTTTTTTTTGAAATTTCTATCTTTTGGTGTCGGAGATTCTTATTCACGTATCTCGGCACTATTCACGTATCTGACACTTTATTCACGAATCGACCTTATTCATAGAAAAATTAAATTTTCTTCTTTTTGTCCAAAATATCTATTATGGATACTAGCTTTGATTGTATCCATGTTTTGATCATTCTTGAATTTTACTCCACTCGATTACTTATGAAGTATTTTTGAACTTGGATTGTTTAAAATCTGAATCCTTAATATTGTTCTTTTGTTTCCTTTGGATTCGTTTCTTTTTAAAATATTTTCATCATCATCCTCGGTCTAAAATGATGATATTCTTGAATATCTTTGGCTTTGGTGCAAAGATGAATGATTTCTTGATGAATATCTTTGGCCCGTAGTGCAAAGATGAGCAGTGTTGAGATGAACATGACCAAGTGATTAATATCTTTGGCCGTAGTGCAAAGATGAGCAGTGTTTAGATGAACATGACCAATGAGAATATCTTTGGCACATAGTGCAAAGATGAATATTTGATTCGAGATATATATTGATTGATGTTACGAGGATAAAATATCGACGATGAACTTTTAAATTCATATATAGAAGATAGTAGTTTGCATTCTCTACTTAACTCTTCTAATGAATTATTATTTCATTGCGAATTGTTGATTTAAAAGCTGTTGTCTATTGTATTCTATTAGATTTTTCCTGTTTGAAGACTAACGATAATTTGTTGTATATTATCTTAGTCATAATATTCTTCTTGGGCTAGTTGAGCTCACCCTTTTCCTTTTTGTTCCATTTTTTCTTCTCGGGAGGCGAGAATGTAGCGAGTCTTAGTCGGGGTATGGAATGAAGGTTCTAGAGAGAGTTGTTTAGTAGTCCTCACCATTTTGTAAAATAATGTATCAATAATTGTGATGAGGGATTTATTTGCGTGTGGATATTGTCTAGAAGACAATAATTGTATTTAAACTCACAGATATATATATTGTTGTTATTTTGCCGACAAATGTATTAATAAAGTTGTAGTTATTTACATACCATGTATTTGGCGACTCGAGAATGGGTTGGATGGAATGGACCTATTTTGGGGCGTCACGGTTGGTATCGAGCTTAGGGATATGATCTCTGGCGGAGATCGGGAATAGAACTAGAGCAATTCACGGGTGGTCACAACCAAGCGATTCGAAGTTGGGACCACGAGTGCAGGGAAAGCGGGATCCGATTAAAGGCGGAGATGTGGGTCAAACAAATTACCAAGATATTCGATGTCTTGGGATGCGGAGAACAAAAAGTTCCATTCGCTACTTTTATGTTCCGTAATGAAGCGATTCTTGGGTGGGAATCGTGAAGCGTACCCATCCAAATTGCACTCGGCATATCGTGGGAGATGTTTGAAAGCAGATTCAATGACAAGTACTTCCACGAAAGTATTAAATCATATGAAGGAAGTGGAGTTTATTAGGCTGGAAGCGAGAATAACATGGCGGTGTCCCGATGCGAAGCGAAGTTCGCGGAGTTATCGAGTTTGCACCTCATTTGGTGGAGAATGAGGAGCGTATGGCGCGGATGTTTACGAGAGGTTTGAAACCCGGCATACGTCGATATCTCATTTCTCATAAATTTTCTCTCTATTCAGATGTTGTCAGCGGGGCTCGGTTGTTAGAAGAGAGATAACGAGTATACGTTCAACCGAGGGACCATAACGAGATCATCTAGAAGATAGCGATCATCGAAAATAACGATAACCAGCGGAGAAAGAAGAATACGGACAAAGGCGGTAACCACTCTGGTGTTAATCGTGGCCATGAAAATAGAAGAAGCGAGTCGGGAGGAGATTTTAAAAGAGGAGATTCAACAACGACCATGTGAAGACGTCGGCGCCCGAAGAAAGTGCCCGGTTCCAAGGAGGAGAAAAGACCATCGGTTAGTATATTTACAAATCACGGGAAAGAGGGACATATCATTGGCGCCCACAACGAGTTTAAGGTATGCTATAATTGTGGAAAAGAAGGACATATCGCTCGAGTTTATGCGATATCGAAACCCGAGTCCGGCGGGAATGGTGACTCAAAAGATGTCCCGAAAAAGTCAAAGTCAGCGGTTCTGGAAGGCGTTTGTCGTGGCCGGTCAAAATCGAGGAACGACGAAGTTAGCACGGGTTAGTTAATTATAAATTCTTGCGAAGTTTATACCTTACTAGATCTGGGTTCTACCCATTCTTTTATCTCTCTTGCTTGCGCTCAGCGTTTGAACTTGACTACGGAGAAATTAGACTTTGACTTTATTTATGGAGACTCAGTTAGGAGAAACTTTCATTACATCCGTTGTTTAGAAATCTTGCTTGATTCGAGTTGGCACTATCACATTACACATTAACCTTATTTCTATAGAGATATTTGCTTTTGATGTGATTTTAAGGTTAACTACTCATCAATGCAAAAATTGATTACTTTACGTAAGGTTGTTAGTTTTCATATTCCTAAGCAACTTTGTTATTGAATTCAAGCAATCAAACCATTGTAGTCAAACATTTTCATATCAAGCCATGAAGTCATTCGTTTATTACGGATGTCGAGTTTTCTTAGTCCATGTTATGGATTTGAATAAAGACACGTCGATTTGAATAATATTCTGTTGTTATTGATTTTTCTGGGCGTATTTCTGAAGAATTTCTTGGTTTACTCCCAAAGCGATATTAAATTTTGTATCGACTTTGAACCCGGTACAAAACTCATTTCTAAAATCTCATATCGAATGGCTCTATTGAACTTGAGGAGTTAAAAATTCAACTATAAATTTGGTACACGAGCCTTTATCTGGTGACTTCCTTTGTGGAATGCAAAGCCGGACTCTCTCGTAGGGGACACCATATTAGATGCGATAGTAAAGCGATAGGTGTCATTGTAACGTCTTATCGAGGTTGGGATATGAGTCGCGATTGAGAACAACCTAAGTCGGTAATCGAAATCACGTAGCTTTCAGGCTTAGTTGGTTATTATCGGAGATTCGTTGAAGGATATTCTCGAATCGCTATTCCATTACTTAGCGGTGACTCGTAGAGATACAAAATTCGAATGGAGCGAGGAATGTGGGAAGAGCTTGAAGAACTCGAGAGGAGACTCATTTCGAAATACGTGTTACGACCATGCCATCTGGAAAAGCGAGCGTGGTAGGTGGCGTGTTGAGTAGAAGATCGTATCTGATATCTGAGTCTGATATTGTCAAAGACTAATTTAGTATAATTTACAAATAATAGAGATGGAGATGAAAACTCTAGGTACCCACGTGATGATATCTGAGTATAATCGACTTTAATCGATAAAGTTAAAGTTTTTTCAAAGCTACACAATGATGAATTTGAAGAAGGAGGTGCGAAAGTTGTTATTTCAAAAGCGAGAATCGGTGAGGTGAGGAAAGCTCAAACCTTGATTTATTAATCCATTTGAAATTCTCGATCGAATAGGAGCTGTGGCCTATAGACTCGTTTTACTGCCAAGTATGGCGGCGTGTTCATAACGTTTTTCACGTGTCGATGTTACGTAAATATGTGGACGACCGAACCACGTCATTGAGTTAGAACCGGACGAGATAGCCAGAAGACTTAACGTCGAGGAGGTACTGTCAAGATCTTGGATAGGAAAGAACATGTCCTATGTCTGGGGTTATACCACAAGTTAAAGTTTTGTGGAGAAACCATGCTTATTGAGGAAATGACACAGGAGTTGGAAAGCGAAAATGAAAGCGAGGTATTCTCATCTTTTGAAACACCGAATCGTCGTCGATTTCGAGGGAAAATTTCATAAGGAGGGAGGTTGTAAGACCCCAAATTATTAATAAATGAAATTTATTTTCCTCTATTTATTATTTTGAAATAGTAAGGGTTGATTTGATTAATGTGGATAGTTATGGGTAAAATCATGAAATATTTGAATAAGCAAGTGGTTATAAAATATTCATTATTGTCGGGGAATATTAGTTTGGTGGTGGAATATTAAATCTTTGTCGGGGAATATTAAATGCAACGGTAGCGATCTTTTGTGGGCCCCATAACGAAAGCGATTGGATGAAAGAAAGCGACAAATATAAGTTGTTTATAAATAACGGCGTAGTTATTCTGAGTTATCTTTGTTGGAATACCGTTGGTTAAAACACACTAATTCTGGCGTTGTTGAGCGATAGCACACGGTATTGCACCAATTATTGATTCTTACGTGAAGAAGGCACTTTTCGATAATTATTACGATAATTCTTGTTCGATATTTTATTTTATTGATTCAATAATTCTTTGCGTTGATATTTTATATTCTTTGTTGTTTGATAAATTGTCATTACTGCGGTATTTTCCATTATCGAAGCAATAATTCATATTATCTGAATAATATTATTGGATAACATTATTGGCAATGTCTAGAAAGTTACATCTAAGGAGAGGTTTGGTCACTTTAATTGCGCTTGCCCGATGAGAGATCCTTATTGGAAAGCCCCTCTTTCTGAGGAGCGGCACAGTTGCCGATCTTGTGATTCTGTAATATTATTTGTGAATAATTAATTATTGATTTATATGATGAGGAAAATATTGATTTTATGTGGATATAGATGGAGAAAATTTTAATGTGACAATTGTTGAAAATTAATATTTTATCTTTTTTTTATAAAATAATTCATTTAAATATATTATTTTAATAATATATTAACGGTGATATTTTATAATGAATGTGGGATATATGAGTATATGAGGAGGAAGAGTATTTTTGTGGCATTAAATGATTAACACATGTTTTGTGTGTTGGTGGACCCCATTTTTGGTAATGAAATTTGATTATAGCTTTGTAAAATCGTCCAGTTTGTGGATTTGGTCAATTTACATTTGGAATTTGGAAAAACTTTCTTCTGCGCAAAGTTGTAGAAATTGAATTTCCTATAAAAACTTCATGAGATTCAAATTTTTACGATAAAAGGGCTATTTATTATGAATTATTGAAGTTAGAAGCTCAAAAATAATTGATTTTGGAAGTTTAAAATATTTAAAATAGGAAAAACGTTTTTTTGTTTTGTGTGGGCAGCTTTAACATGTGCAAGATAAGCTGAATTCAGTTGTCAAAATGTGCGTAGAAAATTTATAATATATATATTATTATATTAAATTTTACTACTTTGGTGTTACAAGCGTTTTCTATAAATAGGGTCTTGGGTTAGAATTGAAAATCACACGAAGCTGAAGTTTTCTCTCTCTATATTATCGGCGTATTCTTGTGAGTATTTTGAGTATACTTTGAGTATTGCTATCTGGTCTGAGTTCAAGTCATAGCTTTATATCAGGTGTTTCAACTAGAAATCTTGTCTTTTCGAGGTAAGGGATGTTATTTTATTCTCGAATGATATTATTTCTTGATATCATTATCTTTGAAATATTGGTTGGAAATTTTATCAAATTTGGAACTTTTTCATGTCGGGGTTACTATTCATGAGTTCTTATTCATGAGTTCTTATTCATGAGTTACTTATTCACGAGTTCTTATTCACGAGTTCTTATTCACGAAGCGTGATGATGTTTTTTTTGTGAAATTTCTATCTTTTGGTGTCGAGTTCTATTCACGTATCGACACTTATTCACGTATCTGACACTATTCACGAATCGACACTATTCATAGAAAAAATTAAATTTCTTCTTTTTTTTCGTCCAAAAATATCTATTATGGATACTAGCTTTGATTGTATCCATGTTTTTGATCATTCTTGAATTTTACTCCACTCGATTACTTATGAAGTATTTTTGAACTTGGATTGTTTAAAAATCCTTAATCCTTAATATTGTTCTTTTGTTTCCTTTGGATTCGTTTTTTTTAAAATATTTTTTCATCATCCTCGATCCTAAATGATGATATTCTTGAATATCTTTGGCACATAGTGCAAAGATGAATGATTTCTTGATGAATATCTTTGGCGTAGTGCAAAGATGAACAGTGTTGAGATGAACATGACCAGTGATTAATATCTTTGGCCCGTAGTGCAAAGATGAGCAGTGTTTAGATGAACATGACCAATTGATGAATATCTTTGGCTGTGGTGCAAAGATGAATATTTGATTCGGATATATATTTGATTGATGTTACGAGGATAAAATATCGACGATGAACTTTTAAATTCATATATAGAAGATAGTAGTTTGCATTCTCTACTTAACTCTTCTAATGAATTATTATTTCATTGCTGCGAAGATTGATTTAAAAGCTGTTTGTCTATTGTATTCTATTAGATTTTTCCTGTTGAAGACTAACGATAATTTGTTGTATATTATCTTAGTCATAATATTCTTTCTTTGGGCTAGTTGAGCTCACCCTTTTCCTTGTTGTTCCATTTTTCTTCTCGGGAGGCGAGAATGTAGCGAGTACTAGTCGGGGTATGGAATGAAGGTTCTAGAGAGAGTTGTTTAGTAGTCCTCACCATTTTGTAAAATAATGTATCAATAATTGTGATGGGGATTTATTTGCGTGTGGATATTGTCTAGAAGACAATAATTGTATTTAAACTCACGATTTATATGTTGTAATAAAATGTATTAATAAAGTTGTAGTTATTTACGTACCATGTATTTGGCGACTCGAGAATGGGTTGGATGGAATGGACCTATTTTGGGGCGTCACGGTTGGTATCGAGCTTAGGGATATGATCTCTGGCGGAGATCGGGGAATAGAACTAGGAGGAGAGGCGAGTAAATCCTTCGCTAGTGTGTCTACCTAAAGCTTATTTGTTAGTTGGTTAGTATATAGGGATATTATGTGATATATTGATTTCCTTAATTAACCCTTGTTTTATGATAGTATTTGAGAATGTCGTTTGAGAATATTAACAATGGAGTAAATGAGATCGTGGAGATGCTGTGCTTTACCAACGAGGAGAGAGTGCAACAGTGGTGGCAATGTACCTCCTGTGAACAACACCACCAAGCGAGCGATGATGAGCGAGGGGATGTTTAGAAGCTTTTTGCGAGTTCATGCAAAATCAAACGAGGAGACTTCGTGTTCAAAATACGGGAGGAAATGATAGCAATTCACGGGTGGTCACAACCCAAGCGATTCAAAGTTGGGACCACGAGTGCAGGAAAAGCGGGATCCGATTAAAGGCGGAGATGTGGGTCAAACAAATTACCAAGATATTCGATGTCTTGGGATGCGGAGAACGAGAAAGTTCCATTCGCTACTTTTATGTTCCGTAATGAAGCGGATTCTTGGTGGGAATCATGAAGCGTACCCATCCAATTTGCACTTTCGGCATGTCGTGGGAGATGTTTGAAAAGCAGTTCAATGACAAGTACTTCCACGAAAGTATTAAATGTATATGAAGGAAGTGGAGTTTATTAGACTAGAAGCGAGAATAACATGGCGGTGTCCCGATGCGAGGCGAAGTTCGCGGAGTTATCGAGTTTGCACCTCATTTGGTGGAGAATGAGGAGCATATGGCGCGGATGTTTACGAGAGGTTTGAAACCCGGCATACGTCGATATCTCATTTCTCATAAATTTTCTCTCTATTCGGATGTTGTCAACAAGGGCTCGGTTGTTAGAAGCGAGATAACGAAATCACGTTCAACCGAGGGACCATAACCGGATCATCTAGAAGATAGCGATCATCGAATAACGATAACCAAGCGGAGAAAGAAGAATACGGACAAAGGCGGTAACCACTCTGGTGTGGTAATCGTGGCCATGAAAATAGAAGAAGCGAGTCGGGAGGAGATTTTAAAGAGAGGAGATTCAACAACGACCATGTGAAGACGTCGGCACCAGATGATGAATGGGTTCCAGGAGGAGAAAGACCACCGGTTGTATGTTACAAATCTTGGGAAGAGGGACATATCATTGAAACGCCCCACAGTTTTAAGGTATGCTATAATTGTGGAAAAGAAGGACATATCGCTCGAGATTATGCGGTATCGAAACCAGTCCGGTGCGGAATGGTGACTCAAAAGGATGTCCCGAAAAAAGTCAAAGTCAACGGTTCTGGAAGAAGCGTTTGTCGTGGCCGGTCAAAATCGAGGAACCCGAGCGAAGTTAGCAGGGTTAGTTAATTATAAATTCTTGCGAAGTTTATACCTTACTAGATATCTGGGTTCTACCCATTCTTTTATCTCTCTTGCTTGCGCTCAGCGTTTGAACTTGACTACGGAGAAATTAGACTTTGACCTATTTATGGAGACTCAGTTAGGAGAAACTTTCATTACATCCGTTGTTTAGAAATCTTGCTTGATTCGGGTTGGCACTATCACATTACACATTAACCTTATTTCTATAGAGATATTTGCTTTTGATGTGATTTTAAGGTTAACTACTCATCAAATGCAAAATTGATTACTTTACGTAAGGTTGTTAGTTTTCATATTCCTAAGCAACTTTGTTATTGAATTCAAGCAATCAAACCATTGTAGTCAAACATTTTCATATCAAGCCATGAAAGTCATTCGTTTATTACGGATGTCGAAGTTTTCTTAGTCCATGTTATGGATTTGAATAAAGACACGTCGATTTGAATAATATTCTGTTGTTATTATGATTTTCTCTGACGTATTTCTGAAGAATTTCTTGGTTTACTCCCAAAAGCGATATTAAATTTTGTATCGACTTTGAACCCGGTACAAAACTCATTTCTAAAATCTCATATCGAATGGCTCTATTGAACTTGAAAGTTAAAAATTCAACTATAAATTTGGTACACGAGCCTTTATCTGGTGACTTCCTTTGTGGAATGCATCGAAGCGAGACTTCTCCGTAGGGGACACCATATTAGTGCGATAGTAAAGCGATAGGTGTCATTGTAACGTCTTATCGAAGGTTGGGATATGAGTCACGATTGAGAACAACCTAAGTCGGTAATCAAAATCGTAGCTTTCTAGGCTTAGTTGGTTATTATCGAAGATTCGTTGAAGGATATTCTCGAATCGCTATTCCATTAACGCAGCGGTGACTCGTAGAGATACAAAATTCGAATGGAGCAAGGAATGTGGGAAGAGCTTGAAGAACTCGAGAGGAGACTCATTTCAAAGACACGTGTTACGACCATGCCATCTGGAAAAGCGAGCGTGGTAGGTGGCGTGTTGAGTAGAAGATCGTATATACAAATCTGAGTACGATATTGTCAAAGACTAATTTCATTATAATTTACAAATAATAGAGATGGAGATGAAAACTCTAGGTACCCACGTGATGATATCTGAGTATAATCGACTTTAATCGATAAAGTTAAAAATTTATTCAAGCTACACACGGGTGATGAATTTGAAGAAGAGGTGCGAAAGTTGTTATTTCAAAAGCGAGAATCGGTGAGGTGAGGAAAGTTCAAACCTTGATTTATTAATCCATTTGAAATTCTCGATCGAATAGGAGCTGTGGCCTATAGACTCGTTTTACGCCAAGTATGGCGGCGTGTTCATAACGTTTTTTTCACGTGTCGATGTTACGTAAATATGTAGGACTGACCGAACCACGTCATTGAGTTAGAACCGGACGAGATAGCCAGAAGACTTAACATACGAGGAGGTACTGTCAAGATCTTGGATAGGAAAGAACATGTCCTATGTCTGAGGTTATACCACAAGTTAAGGTTTTGTGGAGAAACCATGCTTATTGAGGAAATGACACGGAGTTGGAAACGGAAATGAAAGCGAGGTATTCTCATCTTTTGAAAACACCAGTGCGTCGTCGTCAATTTCGAGGACGAAATTTCATAAGGAGGGAGGTTGTAAGACCCCAAATTATTAATAAATGAAATTTATTTTCCTCTATTTATTATTTTGAAATAGTAAGGGTTGATTTGATTAATGTGGATAATTATGGGTAAAATATGCAAATATTTGAATAAGCAAGTGGTTATAAAATATTCATTATCGTCGGGAATATTAGTTTGGTGGTGGAATATTAAATGCTTTTCGGAAATATTAAATGCACGGCCTAGATCTTTTTGGGGCCCCATAACTGAAATCGATTGGATGAAGAAAACGACAAATATAAGTTGTTTATAAATAACGGCGTAGTTATTCTGAGATTATCTTTGTTGGAATACCCGTGTGGTTAAAACACACTATCACTGGCGTTGTTGAGCGATGCTTTACGGTATTGCACCAATTATTGATTCTTACGTGAAGGCACTACTCGATAATTATTACGATAATTCTTATTCGATATTTTATTTTATTGATTCAATAATTCTTTGCATTGATATTTTATATTCTTGTTGTTTCAATAAATTATCATTACGAGTATTTTTCCATTATCGAAGCAATAATTCATATTATCTGAATAATATTATTGGATAACATTATTGGCAATGTCTAGAAAGTTACATCTAAGGAGAGGTTTGGTCACTAAATTGCGGCGCCCGATGAAGAGAGATCCTTATTGAAAAGCCCCTCTTTCTGAGAAGCGGCACAGTTGCGATCTTGTGATTCTGTAATATTATTTGTGAATAATTAATTATTGATTTATATGATGAGGAAAATATTGATTTTATGTGGATATAGATGGAGAAAATTTTTAATGTGACAATTGTTGAAAATTAATATTTTATCTTTTTACGATAAAATAATTCATTTAAATATATTATTTTAATAATATATTAACGGTGATATTTTATAATGAATGTGGGATATATGAGTATATGAGGAGGAAGAGTATTTTTGTGGCATTAAATGATTAACACATGTTTTGTGTGTTGGTGGACCCCATTTCTTGGTGAAATTTGATTATAGCTTGTAAAATCGTCCATTTGTGGATTTGGTCAATTTACATTTGGAATTTGGAAAAACTTTCTTACGCAAAGTTGTAGAAATTGAATTTCCTATAAAAACTTGTGAGATTCGAATTTTACGATAAAAGGGCTATTTATTATAAATTATTGAAGTTCAAGCTCAAAATAATTGATTTTTGGAAGTTTAAAATATTTAAAATAGGAAAAACGTTTTTTTGTTTTTTGGGCATCCCCTAGCATGTGCAAGATAAGCTGCTGATCAGTTTCAAAATGGGCGTAGAAATTTGTAATATATATAATATTATTATATTAAATTTTCTACTTTGGTGTTCTAGCGTTTTTCTATAAATAGGGTGCTTAGGTTAGAATTGAAAATCACACGAAACTGAAGTTTTCTCTCTCTATATTATCGAGTATTCTTGTGAGTATTTTGAGTATACTTTGAGTATTGCTATACGGTGCAAGTTCAAGTCATAGCCTATATCCAAGTGTTTTAACTAAAGTCTTGTCTTTCGAGGTAAGGGATGTTATTTTATTCGAAAATGATATTATTTCTTCAATATCATTATCTTAAAATATTGGTTGGAAATTTTTATCAAATTTGGAACTTTTTCATGTCGGGATTACTATTCATGAGTTCTTACTATTCACGAGTTACTATTCATGAGTTACTATTCATGAGTTCTTATTCACGAGTTACTATTCACGAGTACTATTCACGAAGCGTGATGATGTTTTTTGTGAAATTTCTATCTTTTGGTGTCGAGAGTTACTATTCATTCACACGTATATTCATTATATCTGACACTTATTCACGAATCTGACACTATTCACAGAAAAATTAAATTTTCATTTTTCGTCCAAAATATCTATTATGGATACTAGCTTTGATTGTATCCATGTTTTGATCATTCTTGAATTTTACTCCACTCTGATTACTTATGAAGTATTTTTGAACTTGGATTGTTTAAAATACGAATCCTTAATATTTGTTCTTTTGTTTCAATTGGATTCGTTTTTTTTAAATATTTTCATCATCCTCAGTCCTAAATGATGATATTACTGAATATCTTTGGCCTATAGTGCAAAGATGAATGATTTCTTGATGAATATCTTTGGCCCGTAGTGCAAAGATGAACACGTGTTGAAATGAACATGACCGAATGATTAATATCTTTGGCCCGTAGTGCAAAGATGAACAGGTGTTTAGATGAACATGACCAACTGATGAATATCTTTGGCCTGTAGTGCAAAGATGAATATTTGATTCCAGATATATATTGATTGATGTTACAGGGATAAAATATCGACGATGAACTTTTAAATTCATATATAGAAGATAGTAGTTTGCATTCTCTACTTAACTCTTCTAATGAATTATTATTTCTGCTGCGAAGATTGATTTAAAACTGGTTGTCTATTGTATTCCATTTGATTTTTCCCTGTTGGAGACTAACGATAATTTGTTGTATATTATCTTAGTCATAATATTCTTTACTGGGCTAGTTGAGCTCACCCTTTTCCTTGTTGTTCCATTTTTCTTCTCAGGAGGCGAGAATGTAGCGAGTACTAGTCGGGGTATGGAATGAAGGTTCTAGAGAGAGTTGTTTAGTAGTCCTCACCATTTGTGTAAAATAATGTATCAATAATTGTGATGGGGATTTATTTGCGTGTGGATATTGTTTAGAAGACAATAATTGTATTTAAACTCACAGTATATATGTTGTCGTATTTTGCATGACAAATGTATTAATAAAGTAGTTATTTACATTTGTATTTGGCGACTTCGAGAATGGGTTGGATGGAATGGACCTATTTTGGGGCGTCACACAAAGCCTTATGACTTTTGATTTTAAAACTCAATAAGTTCGTTATATGTTTTGTATTTATATTATATAATCAATATATATTATATTCATATACGTATTTGTTAAGACTTATATAGAGAGAGAAGAAAAGAAAACTCAAAGGAAAAGAGAAGAAGGGTTGGATGGAATGGAAGAAAGGCTAGATTTTGGAGAAAGGCTTGTCAAGTAAAGAGATAGCCATCATCATCTTCTTCCTGCAAGGTTTCATCCTACCCTTTTTCTTTTATGTTTTCTAAAATTCTAGTTTTTTCTTCTCTAATTTCTCTATAAATTCCTTGTGTGCAAAGATAAATTCTTTGTTGTTATGTGGCTTTATATTTCATACTAGTGATGTTAAAACGATTTTCATAAGTTGTAGTCAATAAATTGGTATTATGTATGTAATTGTGAAAAGTATTTTACAGAGAGTTTTTTATATATATATTATTTAGTTAAAATCAAAATTATGAGTTGTTTAGTTGTTTTATTGATAAATTGGCTATTCAATTTGTTAGAGTATATATATACTTTGATAAAACACTTTGAATTAGTGGTTTTGGTTGAAAAACAAAAGTTACAGTGTTGATTTTCATTGAAATATAAAAAAATGAGTTTTAGCCAAAAACAGAGAATTTGGGTGTATTAATTTTGTTGTTTATGTTGTTGTATGGGTAGAATCATGTTTAGAGTTTTTGAAATATGTTTATATGAAGTCTCTATATGATTTATGTGCTAATTAGTCTGTTAGAAACGAGCTTGTAGGCCAAAATTGGGTTTTTTTTAAATGTTTGTTGTAGGTCGAAGTTCATCTGAGGTCTCTGCAATCTCATCGACACATGCATGGACTTGACTTGCAGTACCTTTGTGGCGCCGCAACGCCATGCTCACGCCATGTAGCGGCCAGCAGCTTATATATGATCTCTGCGTCATGAAATACATGTCCATGCCGGCAGTAGCGACCCACAGTGTAAACTGTGGCGCCGTGGCTCGAGTTAGCAGAATGGTCTGACAGTGTACTTCTTGTACACGAAATTTTAAGAAAAGTTATGTGATGATAGTAGGACTGCTAAATGTGTATTTTAGTATATCTATACTATGAATAAGTATGTTATTAACAATTAACTTGTGTTATAACTCGATTATGTGATTAAAAATCCAATTTTTAAATGATGAACGTACTTAGTTATGTTTGTAAGATGGTAATGACTAATTATGTCATGATGACATATGTTTATAGGATATTGTGATTCTTATTGATTTGGTTTAGCCTACGAACAAGGCAAGTTCTCTAACTCTACTTTTGTAATTGGAATCAATTATTGTTCCCAATATAATAATGCAAGTTCTCTAACTCTACTTTTGTAATTGGAATCAATTATTGTTCCCAATATAATAATGCAAGTTCTCTAACTCTACCTTTGTAATTGGAATCAATTATTGTTCCCAATATAGTAAGCAAGTTTTCTAAACTTTCTTTTTACATTGAGCATGTTCTTTAACTCTACTTTTAGAATTGTGCAATCGCTTAAATTTTCTTTGAGCAAGTTTTTCTAATTCTTTATCTTGTTGAACTAATTATGGTTTTCAATTCGATTATGATATAATGATGTAAGTATTCTTGAGCAAGTTATTGTTGTATTTAACTTGTTGTTTAGCATGCAAATTTATATATTCTAATGTTGAACATTTTTATCAATCAAATTGTTATGCATGCTTAGTATTCAATTCTAATTAACCTTGGCTTAGTATTGTTCAAGCAAGGTGTTATAGTTATTCAAATTGTATGCTCTTAGATTATTCCTAAAGCATAACTTTAGTTTACTATGATTGATTCAATCACGATTATTCTATAGTGAAATGTTCTTGGTTTCATTCAACTAATCCTTAGTTGATGTTCATCGAATTCCAAATTACCCTGAAAGCTTATCCAAACCAAACTTCCTTTGGTGCGGACTTGTACTCTAAATACAGAGATGAACAACCCTAATGTTATGATTAGGGGTTAACTTACGCGTAGCGTTAAATGTTTGTGCACAATACATGGTACGAAGGGCTGATCCCCCTAAGTACGAGGAGTCCTTATAGTCTTATGACTATTAAAGTTGGAGTTGAAAGATTACTTTCATAGATCGTGGACATAGTTCATGGTCTTATGACCCTCAGTTATAGTTATTCCACATTTTGGATTTCAGTTTCTGATTATTGATGATAGAGTACTATTCATTGTTGATGAGCCTATTATTGGCAATTATTATTACTATACTCCTGTTGATTTCATATTATATCCAGTGAGCAATTGTTTTGCTCACTCTTGCATATTTATAAACTCATTGCAGCTAAAGAAGAGAAGGTAGATGAACCTTCGTCTAGCAAAGGAAAGGGAAAAATGTGCAAGTGATGAAGACTTGTAATTTTATTTTGATAGAGATGTTAGATTTTATTATGATGATCTTAGACTTGGTTTTAATGAAGCTTTATTTAATTTCCACATGTGAATGATTGTAATTAAAGGGTAGATAACCTGGGAGATTTTATTATGTAACCCTTTAATGGGAAAGTTTTATTTATCCAGTCTTATTGTGATTGGGTAGTTAGATATGAATGTTTGATTAAGTGAACACCAAATCATGTGGGAATGAAGTACATGGATTTGGGGGTGTTACAGGTTGGTATCAGAGCTTTAGGTTATGAACCTTAGGTGGGGAGAAAGCCTTAGGAAGTAACCTTCGAGAAGATAGTGATGATAAACTCTTATCGAGTTTTAAGGAAGAAGTAATAAAAACACTTATGTGCTTATGTGATTACAACTTATGTGCTCGTGAGAGTCGAGTAGTAATGATTAATAACTAAAACTTAAAAATCTTGTTGTCAGGATGACTAATGTCGGAGAATCCAGTCAAGCTAGGGAGGAAGGACCTCAGATGCCTAGAGAGGAGGAATCTCGTGATATTCAAGTGGTTTGGGAACAACTGCTTCCACGAGAGTCAGCTCTATTACTCGCAGTAGTCGAGGATGATGATGATGATGATGATGTAGAAACAGATGAGGAAGATCCCGTGGAACTACCGCAGACGAATGAAGAGGACGAGCAGGAAAGGATTCCACTTAACTAGATAGCTGGCCGTATATACGATGAGGTGCATGACCGCAACGTGGAACTTCAAGATACTATTGAGGAATTGCAAGAGATAGTAGTTGAACAACAGACTTCGTTGGCACAGAAGGACGACGAGATTCAGGATCGAGAAGAACGATTGAACAATGTTGAAGAGAAGCTGGTTCACACTGAAGAAGAGAACGATCAAATAAGAGCAGAGGTTGCAGAGTTGAAGAGTAAGTTGAGAGAAGAATCTACAAAAAGGGCAAGAGCCGAAGACACCGCGATCAACAAGCCGAAATAGCAAAGGGAGACGCACAAGCAAAGAGAAGGAAGATGGAGGAAATGGATAACGTGTTCAACACCGCGATCAATCGAGCTCAAGACCGGATCGCCGGGTTATCCATTCGATTTAGATGCTACCCTCGTTCATACTGGACCGTCGAACCATGTTCCGAGTTATGGAAGAAGAGCATCGTAAGGCTTTGCAATATCTTAATAGGACATCGTAGGGAGTGTACTTGAGTTACGTTATGATAAATAATTTGTTAATCCCAAGTGTTATGCAACCTATGGGATATGATGATGATGTCCTGAAACTTTAGTAGTTCAAGAAAATAATGTAAATAGCAGTGATGCTATTGATATGATGTTTTCAAAGAAGTTTTGAATAAAATATATTATTTTCTTTTATCCAAAGTGTTATGTGTTATGAAGTGATTACTTTATGGGGGCAAGTTAAGTAGAAATTACTTGAAAAGAGTTGAGCAATAATCTAAGGAATGTATTCTTTTTAACAGAAAATGCCTCCAAGACGTCAACCACCCCGTCAGAGAACCACCGAAGGAACCAACAACGATAATGCTAAAGCTAACTCCGTTTGGCAGTTGGTGACCTTACTAACCGGTGCACTACAAAATCAACCGCAGAATCAACCTCAGAACCAAGGTGCTACGTTTAAGGACTTCAAGGCGGTTGGACCACCAGAATTTCGTGGATCCATGAACCCAGTTGAAGCACAGACTTGGATTATGGAAATCGAGAAGGTTTTTGATGTTGCTAGGGTAGAGGATAACCAGAAGACTGCTTTTGCAACATTCATGTTGAAAGCAGAGGCTAATTATTGGTGGCAGGCCAACAAGACTCGGGAAGGACCAGGAGTAATGACCTGGGATAGGTTTAAGGAGCTGTTCTTCGAGACTTATTTCCTTGAGAGTTCGAAGAGTCAACTAGAGGTCCAATTTTTGGAGTTGAAGCAAGGAACAATGTCGGTGTCGGAGTATGATGTGAAGTTCAACGAGTTGGCGAGGTTTGTGCCATATCGTTCAAGACAAACGAAAGCAAGGCTTAACAGGTTTGAAAGCGAGGATTGAAACCACGGTTTATGCAAGAGGGTCTCCTGTTCCAATTGAAGACATTTGCAAAGCAGATGATGGAGAAGGCGATTCTCACTGAAAGTGGAGGCGAGGCGGTAACAAAGCATAATCAAGAGCAGAGAAAAAAGAAAAGTGAAGGTGAAGTTAAGAGTAGTGGTAACGGTAGTAATGGCAACAACCTAAAGAGGAAGTGGAATGGAAATGGAGGAGCTGAAATCGCTGAAAGAAAAACCGAAGAAAATAAGAAGTTGAAACAATGTGCTACGTGCGGAAAGTTTCATAAGGGAGTGTGTTTCCTGGGGAAACGAGTATGCTTCAATTGTGGCCAGGAGGGTCACATCGCCCCAAATTGCACTCAAGCTAAGAAGAATGTGTGCTTCACGTGCGGATCTAAGGATCACTTTGCTCATGAATGCCCTAAGAAGAGATCTAGTGAGACAAATGGGAGCAAGGGAAATGCTAGTGGAAGTGCGTTGGCTATTACTGAACCAACAACAACAAATAAGCCCACAGCCAGAACCTTTAACATGACTGTGCAAGATGTTGTGCAATCAAAGGATGTGGTGTTAGGTATTATCCCGATCAATGATATTGATGCTTATGTATTATTTGATTCGGGTCTACTTGCTTGCTCATTTATATCGATGAATTTGCTATGAGATTAGGATTGCTTAGTGCGAATTGAATTTCCCTTTAAACATAGAAATTGCGAATAAGGAAGTAGTTCTGTTAGGTTCGTATACAAGAATTGTAGGGTGAACATTAAGGGAAATATTTTGATGGTAGATTTGATTCCGATCGGCTTTAGGAGAGTTTGACGTTATTTTGGGAATGGATTGGTTGTTTAATTATGGAGCGATAATTGATATCAAAAGAAATGTAAAACCTTATGACTCAAATCAAAGGTAGTATTTAATGGTAGTAAATCGCTTTAGACAAATGAGATGTCGGACGATTATGCGAGCCAAAAAGTTGTTGAGTCGTAATGTGTGTGGGTTATTTAGCTTACATAGTCGATACTCAGAAGAAGGGTGCGAAACTGGAAGAAATACCAGTGGTTAGGGAATTTGTAGACGTGTTTCTAGAGGATTTGCCAGGAGTTCCACCTGACAGAGAAATCGAGTTCTTTATCGACTTAGCGCCGAGAACCGCTCCGATATCGAAAGCCCCGTACAGAATGGCTCCGGTGGAGATGAAAGAACTGATGGTACAACTACAGGAGCTGTTGGACAAGAAATACATTCAATTGTGTGTGTCACCATGGGGAGCACCGGTGTTATTAAATAATGAAGAAGGATGGGTCAATGCGTCTTTGCATTGATTATAGAGAGTTAAACAAAGTCACTATTAAGAACAAATATCCTTTGCCGAGAATAGATGACTTGTTTGATCAATTGAAGAGTGCTAGATATTTCTCGAAAATAAATTTGAGAAGTGGGTACCATCAACTGAAGGTAAGAAAGGAGGATGTACCGAAGACGACATTCCGAACTTGGTATGGACATTGCGAATTTTTGGTGATGTCTTTTGGTTTTACAAACGCCCCTGCAGCGTTCATGGATTTGATGAACAGGGTGTTTAAACCATTTTTGGACAAGTTTGTGGTGGTGTTTATCGACGATATTCTGGTGTACTCTAAAATTCAAGAGGAACATGTGGAACACTTACGTCTAACACTGGAGTCGCTAAGAAAAGAAAAGTTGTATGCGAAATTCTCTAAATGTGAATTTTGCTGGAACGTGTACAATTTCTTGGGCACGTAATTGACAAGGATGGAATTTCAGTGGATCCATCAAAGGTTGAAGCTGTGATAAATTGGGAACAACCGAGAACTCCATCAGAAGTGAGAAGTTTCTTGGGATTAGCAGGGTATTACAGACGGTTTATTCAGGATTTTTCCAAGATTTTTACTCCGTTGACAAATTTGACAAAGAAATCTGTAAAATTTGTTTGGACGGAGAAGTGCGAAGAAAGTTTCCAGGAATTGAAAAAGAATCTAAGTATGGCACCAATGTTGTCATTACCAGATAATACAGGAAATTTTGTGGTGTATAGTGATGTTTCACACAAGGGATTAGGGTGTGTCCTTATACAAAACGGTAAAGTCATCGCGTATGCATCAAGACAATTGAAAGATTACGAAAAAGGGTATCCGACTCATGATTTAGAGTTGGCGGCGGTTGTGTTTGCTCTGAAGATATGGAGACACTATCTCTACGGAGAGAAATGTGAGATTTACACAGACCATAAAAGTCTGAATTATATTTTCACACAGAAGGACCTGAACATGCGTCAAAGAAGATGGATGGGCGATAAAAAAGATATGATTGTGAGATCTTTTATCATCCAGGCAAAGCAAACGTGGTTGCAGATGCCTTGAGTAGGAAAGGCAAGGAAAAGTTGATGATGTTAACTGATAAGGAGGAGCTCATTTCAGCAATAGCAAAACTAGAGCTGGAAATCAAATTTCCAGAAGACTCCGAGGAAAAATTATTCCAGATGAAAGCCAGTCCAACTTTGGTGGACAAAGTGGAGAACGCTCAACTGCGGGATGAGGAATGCAGAAAAATCAGAGAAAGTGTGGTTGAGGGAAAAGAGGTGAAATACAAGATTGATACCAACGGAATGCTGAGATTTGAAGGACGAATATGGGTTCCAGCAGTACCAGAGATTAAAGAAGAAATTTTGACCGAAGCTCATAACTCGAGATATTCGATTCATCCAGGAAGTACGAAGATGTATCAAGATTTGCGGTGACATTTTTTGTGGCCAAATATGAAAAGAGAAGTTGTAGAATGCGTTGCAAAATGCTTGACATGTTAGAGAGTCAAGGCCGAGCATCAAAGACCAAGCGGGTTACTTCAACCGTTGGAGATACCAAAATGGAAGTGGGAGCACATCACAATGGATTTTGTGGTAGGTCTTCCAACGACTCAAAAAGGATACGATGCGATATGGGTGATAGTGGACAGATTGACAAAATCTGCACACTTTTTGCCAATAAAGATTAGATTTAATCTTGATCAGCTGGCGAAACTGTACGTTAAGGAGATCGTTTCAAGACATGGAGTTCCAATATCAACTGTATCTGACAGAGATCCGAGGTTCACATCAAATTTCTGGAAGAGACTGCAAGAATGCATGGGAACACAATTGAAGATGAGCACATCGTATCATCCTCAAACCGATGGGCAAAGCGAAAGAATGATCCAGACACTTGAAGATATGCTTAGAGCGTGCATCATGGATTTCAAAGGAAACTGGGATGATCATCTACCGTTGGTAGAATTTGCATAAAATAACAGTTACCATGCAAGCATTGGTATGCCACCGCACGTCTGCATTATACTGGCGGAAGTGCGAACTCCACCGCTTTGGGATGAAGTCGGAGAACGTCAACTATTAGGACCAGAACTGGTACAACAAACTGCTGAGGTTGTCAAACTCATCAGAACAAGATTGATAGTTTATCTCAAGATGCATACAAAAAAATATCTTGATCAACACGGACAAGATCGTGCATTCGATGTAGGAAATTTCATATTCCTAAAGGTTTCTCCTTGGAAGGGAAAAATTCGATTTGGTAAGAAGGGGAAACTAAGTCTGAGATTTATTGGACCATTCAAAGTGTTGTAAAAGGTTAAAGAGGTGGCTTACAAGGTATCTCTACCTCCAGAGTTGCAAAACATTCATAATGTTTTTCACGTGTCGGTGTTACGACCATACAAACCTGATTACAAGCACGTGATTGAGTACAAACCACTGCAGTTTGAGAAAGATTTGTCCTATGAAGAGATTCCTATCCAGATAGTCGACAGGAAAGAACAAGTGCTCAGGAATAAGGTGATATCTTCTATGAAGGTAATTTGGAGGAACCACAATGTCGAAGAGGCTACGTGGGAACTCGAAGCTGAAATGATGAAGAATTACCTGAGTTATTTGTTTAATCCGTGTCTTCGATTCTAGGGACAGAATCTTTGTAAGTAGGGGAGAATGTGACGAATGAATTGTTTGAATTGTGATTCTGGGGACAGAATTCTTGTAAGGAGGGAATGATGTAACATTATAGAATTTTAATTGTTATATTAAATATTTATTGAATTATTTAAATATTTAATGGATGTGTTTATTGTTGAATAAATAATTGTTCAAATTTGAATTGATGTGCTTAATTATTTATTAAATAAATAATTAAGGAAAAATAATTATTTTACTAATTTAATTTAATTATTAAGTTAGAGAATTTTGATTAATTCAATTACTATTCTTTTTATTGGAATTTGTAATTAAAAAGGATGTGTTGGTTGATTAAATAAAGTTATAATTATATAAAAATTATAATTTTGGTGGTATTGATTTATGTGATGAAGTGATTTAATAAATTATTATTATGATTAATTTAATTAAATTAATGTGTGATAAATAACCTTTTATAAAGTAGTTATTAAAATAACTTAAAGGAGTTTTAATTCCGTTTTGCCAAACAAGGCCTAATGCCTATTAAGTCTTTAATCTATTTAAGTTTTACCAAACAGGGTGTTAGGATTAATGGGTTATTTTTTTAGTTAGAAACCAAATAAGCCTTATGGCTTTTGATTTTTAAAACTCATATAACTGATATCAGTTATATGTTTTGTATTTATATTATATAATCAATATATATTATATTCTATATACGTTATTTGTTAAGTACGTTAGATAGAGAGAGAGAAGAAAAGAAAACTCAGAGGAAGAAGAAGAAGAAGAAGAAGAAGAAGAAGAAGAAGAAGAAGAAGAAGAAGAAGAAGAGAAGAGAGGAAGAAAGGCTAGAGAGTGGAGAAAGGCTTGTCAAGTAAAGAGATAGCCATCATCATCTTCTGCAAGGTTTTATCCTACCCTTTTTCTTTTATGTTTTCTAAAATTCTAGTTTTCTCTTCTCTAATTCTCTATAAATTCCTTGTGTAAAGATAAATTGTTGTTGTTATGTGGCTTTATATTGCATACTAGTGATGTTAAAACGATTTTCATAAGTTGTAGTCAATAAATTGGTATTATGTATGTAATTGTGGAGAAAAGTATTTTACAAAGAGTTTTTTTATATATATATTATTTAGTTAAAATCAAAATTATGAGTTGTTTAGTTGTTTTATTGATAAATTGGCTATTCAATTTGTTAGAGTATATATATACTTTGATAAAACACTTTGAATTAGTGGTTTTGGTTGAAAAACAAAAGTTACAATGTTGATTTTCATTGAAATATAAAAAAATGAGTTTTAGCCAAAAACAAAGAATTTGGGTGTGTTAATTTTGTTGTTTATGTTGTTGTATGGGTAGAATCATGTTTAGAGTTTTTGAAATATGTTTATATGAAGTCTCTATATGATTTATGTGCTAATTAGTCTTTAGAAACGAGCTTGTAGGCCAAAATTGGGTTTTTCATCTTTGTTGTCGAGGAAATTTGTCTGTAGAGGTCTCATGAATCGACCTTGGCCATGGCCTTGAACTTGATACCTTTGTGGCAATCAAATAGCGCCATGCTCACGCCATGATGACATGGCAGCTTGTATATGATCTGCTGCCATGTACCTTGTTACCATGCATGTGCACCCACGCATGTAAAAGCGTGTGCGCCATGCATGAAAGTTAACGATATGGTCTCGACAATGTACTTCTTATACGAAATTTTAAGAAAAGTTATGTGATGATAGTAGGATTGCTAAATGTTGATTTTAGTATATTTATACTATGAATAAGTATGTTATTAACAATTAACTTGTGTTATAACTTGATTATGTGATTAAAAATCCAATTTTAAAATGATGAGCGATACTTAGTTATGTTTGTAAGATGGTAATGACTAATTATGTCATGATGACATATGTTTATAGGATATTGTGATTCGTATTGATTTGGTTTAGCCTACGAGCAAGGCAAGTTCTCTAACTCTACTTTTGTAATTGGAATCAATTATTGTTCCCAATATAATAATGCAAGTTCTCTAACTCTACTTTTGTAATTGGAATCAATTATTGTTCCCAATATAATAATGCAAGTTCTCTAACTCTACCTTTGTAATTGGAATCAATTATTGTTCCCAATATAGTAAGCAAGTTTTCTAAACTTTCTTTTTACATTGAGCAAGTTCTTTAACTCTACTTTTAGAATTGTGCAATCGCTTAAATTTTCTTTGAGCAAGTTTTTCTAATTCTTTATCTTGTTGAACTAATTATGGTTTTCAATTCGATTATGATATAATGATGTAAGTATTCTTGAGCAAGTTATTGTTGTATTTAACTTGTTGTTTAGCATGCAAATTTATATATTCTAATGTTGAACATTTTTATCAATCAAATTGTTATGCATGCTTAGTATTCAATTCTAATTAACCTTGGCTTAGTATTGTTCAAGCAAGGTGTTATAGTTATTCAAATTGTATGCTCTTAGATTATTCCTAAAGCATGACTTTAGTTTACTATGATTGATTCAATCATGATTATTCTATAGTGAAATGTTCTTGGTTTCATTCAACTAATCCTTAGTTAATGTTCGTTTGAATTCCAAATTACCTCGAAAGCTTATCCAAACCAAACTTCCTTTAGTGCGGACTTGTACTCTAAATCTGAGATGAACAACCCTAATGTTATGATTAGGGGTTAACTTACTGGCGTAGCGTTAAATGTTTAATGCACAATACATGGTACGAAGGGCTGATCCCCCTAAGTACGAGGAGTCCTTATAGTCTTATGACTATTAAAGTTGGAGTTGAAAGATTACTCGCAACTGTGGACATAGTTCATGGTCTTATGACCCTCAGTTATAGTTATTCCACATTTTGGATTTCAGTTTCTGATTATTGATGATAGAGTACTATTCATTGTTGATGAGCCTATTATTGGAAATTATTATTACTATACTCATGTTGATTTCATATTATATCCAGTGAGCAATTGTTTTGCTCACTCTTGCATATTTATAAACTCATTGCAGCTAAAGAAGAGAAGGTAGATGAACCTTCGTCTAGCAAAGGAAAGGGAAAAATGTGCAAGTGATGAAGACTTGTAATTTTATTTTGATAGAGATGTTAGATTTTATTATGATGATCTTAGACTTGGTTTTAATGAAGCTTTATTTAATTTCCGCATGTGAATGATTGTAATTAAAGGTTAGATAACCTGGGAGATTTTATTATGTAACCCTTTAATGGGAAAGTTTTATTTATCCAGTTTTATTGTGATTGGGTAGTTAGATATGAATGTTTGATTAAGTGAACACCAAATCCTGTGGGAATAAAGTATCTGGATTTGGGGGTGTCACATTTGGACTCTCACTTGACATAACCCAGAGGCGTATTCTCCTGATCTCCTCAACACACACGACTCCTCATCTCTCATCATCATAACTTGAAGTCCTAACTATCCTCTCCATTAAGTGATTGTCGCTGCAGTACTTCACCCCACGATTACACCCATGTTTCATAGCTGCAATATAAATCTAGGGTTTCTGCTTGGGTTGTGCAGCAACGAGTTTAGTGGTACTCTCATTAACAGCTCTTATTCATTATCAAGCAAATCATCTACATTCTCTCTATCATATGCAAATGGGTCCAAAGAGAGCACGCTCCATCTCCATCTCTTCATCATCAGCATCTTCCTCCAGTAACCAAGAAGAGGATGTTGTGGACCACACGAAATTTATCAGTTTGGAGGCACAAATGGAATATTATCGAATCGTGGCTAAATCTTTTGTAAAGGAACGGGGATTTAAGCCTGAGAAGCAAGATGGCCAACTATGGAATATGATACGAGAAAGAGGCTGGGTTGGCTTGGCTGCAACTCCTATACCTATTCCCATGGGGGTTGTTCGAGAGTTCTACGTGAATGCTAAGGACATAAAGGGAGGGATAACGCTGGTTCGAGGAGTACAAGTAGATTTTCGACCTCCAGCGATCAGAGCAGTCTTCAGAATAAATGACACACCACCGACCGGGTCTGCTAATTTGGTAGAAGGTGCGCATTTAGAAATGGATCTGGAATTAGTGATTGTTGAATTGTGCATTCCGGACACCAAATGGAATTATAAGGCAGGGACGACTGAGCCAAAATCTTTTCCAGCGTCCGCCTTGAATCGATATGCCAAAGCGTAGAATCTATTTATCTGTGCCAAGTTAGTTCCGTCATCTCACCCGCATAAAATAACCACTGAGCGGGCTATCATTTTGTGGGGCATCATCAAAGGCAAGTACATTGACGTAGGCCACCTAATTCATCAAAACATGCTGCGTTATTTATGGGGGAGCACTACTGGGAGTATTCCACATGCATCTATGGCAGCCATGCTTTGTACCCAACAAGGAGTCCAGTGGAATAACGAGCAGATGCAGAACCCGAGCCAAGACATCATTCATGCAATTATTGCCAAGTTCAAGGATTGGACGGGTGGTGAACCGCATCCGAGAGGATTAGGTTTTATCATTCAGCCCACATTCCCAGAGCCACCATAGCAGCCATCTCGGATAGATGAAGCAGGCCCGTTAACCCAAGCTACCACTGTTCTTGGCGATCAACGGCTCCTAAGGTTGGAGCGCAAGGTCGATGCTATGTACGATAACTTTGCAGCGTTTGCAATGGGGTTGACGAGGTCACTTGCAGAGGCATTTACGCAGCAGGGAACGATTCTAGAGTGGCCTCAATTTGGGACTGTCGTGCCATATCCACCACCGGATTCACCACCCGAGGAGGGTGATGTAGCTGAGCATTAGGGGAGTTTTCTTTAACCCTTTACCTTCATTCACTGGGACATTGAATATTATAAGTTTGGGGGTATTGGGGTAGTAGTATAGTTGCATTTAGTATTTGCACGTTTAGTTTAAATTTTGCATGTTTATGTTGCATATAGTAGTTTGTTTGTCAAAATTTTTGTTTATTATGTGTGTCTATGTTTAGTTTGCATGTCTCACATATTCTGATTTTATGGAAATTTTGTCTAGCCTATGATGAAAGTGAATGTTGAAGGATTGTTGAATATTTTGGATAACATGAACTGAGATATAATGTTTTACACAATGCAATTCATACTGCTGTTTAAATGCTTTCGGTTTGCACGGACGTGTTCACAATTGCTTGTAGGTATAAGACTGATGTGTTGCGTTGCTTAATAGAAAATGTGGTTTTTAAAAAAAGAGAAATATGTGGAAAGTGAACTTAGACTGTATAAAACATTGATATTCAAACTTTGGAAAAACATGGGTATGCTATGTATAAAAAAAATAATAAATAAATAAACAATAACGTGGCTAGTCTTATTTCGGGGCCCTGGCTACTTAAGTAAGTACGCACGTAGGGGTGTCTTAACACCTAGCGCCCTAAGGTCTTTCATGGTCTGGGAGTCGTTGGCTAAAAGCTCGCTAAGGGGTAGCAGTGTTGCCTAATGGAATGAGGCATTGCACAGTCATGTGAAAAAAAAGAGAAAAAGAAAAAAAATAGCAATAAACCAGTTAAGCCCATTGTTGAACCTTAGTTTGTTTTGATATGTTGGAACAGTCTTTGTTGCATAAGTATACATGAGTCTTAATTTAGACTGTCATTTTCTGTTTTGAGCAGTTTAGCATGTGTATTCTTTGCTTAAATCAAGTTTTTGTGAACACAACACACACACAGCATCTCTATAGCATATATGAATTATCTGAGTGTATGATATTATGCCTATAGTTCAGTTTGAATTTACATTCTTGAATCTGGATAATTCGTTGAGGCATTTTTGGACTGAATTTCAGTTATGGCTGGAACAATGTGAGATTTGTTTGCATCATGATTTAGTAGCATAGCATGTAGTTGCATTTTCAGTGTTTTAGGTTGTATGCATTGCTTGAGGGCAAGCAATAGTTCAAGTTTGGGGGTATTTGATAAGTCGGTTTTACACCTACTTATTTGATATCAATTCACGTGAACTGTGCCCATCTCAAATATATTTTAGTGTGTTTTTAGTTGCATTTTATTTATTTTGCGTTTCATGTACTGAGAACTCCCTTTGATGTAAAAGTGCAGGATATGGCATAAGTTGGCCATGGTAGATGGCATATGATCAATGAAGGCATAACATGAGATCGAGTGGAGCAAAGAAACCAAGCATTGGTGGACAATAGAATGAGCAGCAGGACAAAGCAGAAGCAGCAGCAGAACTAGAGTCAACATCGTAGGCTGCCATGCACATGCTTATGATTAAACTTACACACGACGCCTCGCATGCGATCACTCGGTTGGACCAAAATTTACACTCGCATACCTTGCCTGCGAGGAATACAAAGGAGGAGGCGCTCATGCCGCCGCCGTTTGAAGTCGCTAACTGCTTTTATTTTAATTTTTAATTTTAAGAGTTTGTAAATGGAAAAAACAATTTTGACTGGTGTCAAACGTATTATTCAGTAGTTTTACGTGTTTTTCATATTGGAACTAGGGTTTTACACTTTGAGAGATTTCCAACGTAGAACTAAACCAAAAACTTCATATTTTTTACTTCTTCTTTGGATTTTCAATCATTGTGGAAAACTACTATTTCTTTGCTGGATTTTATTGAAGATTTGAACGTTACTAATGGATTGTAATCAGCAATTGAGTTTGATCGATTCTATCCTCTCTTTTTCAATTGTTTGTTTATTATCCATGTATTGCTTTGATCCCATGATGGCTTTTGGTTCAATCATGAACTAAACTCCATTATGGGATTCTAATGGATTTTAATATGTAGTTTAATTGCATGCTTGACTGCTGGACTATTTTATATATCATAAGGAATTTCTATCATGGTTGATTTGCATGCATGAATGATTGATCACCATTCGTTTTAGTTACTTGTATGGAATTAAAAAATAATATGCGGGTATGGATTGTAATCATGATAGCATACGTATATGGGGTTGTTTTGTGTAGCTTGGTATTTCGTGAATCAGATAGACATATATTGTTTCACCGTATGAGTTAAGTAAGGGCTTGTGCTTAAATTCAATATGGTTGCAATTTCACATAGACATATAATGATTTTAGTTATATTGATGATTACGTGGTGTCTATTGCATGTAGATGTTGTGTAAGTAGGTCATAATGCATTAAAAAATGGTTATGTCTACATTAGTGCTCTTGGCTACTTTCCTGTGATATGTGAACAATCTTGCATGATGGTGGTAATTAGATGAATTATTAAATAAAGTTAGGATCCCATTATTTCCAGGTTTGATTTATTTCATTATTATTTTTATTTTAGTTGTTATTTGATTTTAAAGTAATTTTCAATCATAATTATAATTATTAGTTTAAGCATATAAAAATAGTGATAGAGTTGATGCATAATAATTTGATTTAGCAACTTTCTCCGTGGATCGATACTCGACTTACTCTGTATTGCTTGTTGACACATGTATACTTGCATGAGTTAGAGCTCTTTTGTTAGAACTAAAAAAGAAGCAACAGCAACAAGACCTCAAAGGAATAGAGGGAACACCCCCTAGGTGGCCGAACCCTAGGGAGTCGAACCCTAGGGGGATCGAACCCTATAAAGTTTTTATTAGGACCCTCCAATCTTTCTTTTATCCTCCGAGCCCCATTACCTTGATTATATCTCATTTTTTTCCCTCGGATAATAAAGAAAGATTTGGCGTTTTACGATGAAAAACACGAAGGAAAGAAAAATTCTTTACACGCAGCGAAACCACCCCAGATGGGCGAACCCTAGGGGGCAAACCCTAGGAGGTCAAACCCTAGGAGGCCAAACCCTAGGGGGCGAACCCTAGGGGCTGAACCCTAGGGGGAATTAATGTTTAGAAGAAAAAAAATGAAGTTCGGGAGGAGCAGCTACTATTTGGATCGTAACTTTTGATCCGTTTGGAGTTTCGGGGCCCATAATATATCAAAACGAAGCTAGCGACGAGCCCTACAAAAATCATCGCCTTTGGCCATCACATATGCCATTATAAGTCCAAAAAAGGCTCCGAAGGATGCTTTTGGGCTGTCTGAAGTTTTTTTTTTGGAAATTTTTAGATTTTTTTTCTTGCATGATTGCGATTCCTAACTCCTTTTGACATTGTTTTTTCTTCTTTTCAGGTGTCTTTAAAGTTAAATATCAGACTTCCTTCTTTACCATGGTAAGCACTTCGAGCTCAAACACTTTCTTTGACATCCTTTCCTTACTCTTTAGACCCCTTCTACTGAATTCTTCTTGGTTGCAGGCCCTCTCCGTTGAACATTTTACAGACCCGGGAACCACCAAGGAGGCCCCGTTTCTCAGTGATTAGGGAAAGGGCTCCCCTCTTTTGGTCTTTTCGACGTCTTTTAGGAGCGAGTCCAGACTTATGAATGTACAACTCTTCCTCCGCCAGATAAGAAAGGCTTGTTTCTATATGCAACGGCTTATGGAGGTTGGGATGAATTTCTCCATTCCTATCGCATTCCCCGCATTTGCATAGAGAAGCAAGAATACCCTTTCAGTCTCCTTTGCTTCCTGTTTGATTCATCTGGTCGCCTTCAAGGATGGCAGGATTGGACCTACGAGATCCTTGGAAACAGTGATTACGTGGATATACTCAAGAGTGCGGGCATCTTTTGTTGTGTTCAACTATATAGAGACCTACGTATCCAACAGTACTATAACGCTCTTGTTGTATTGATCTCACGATGGTGATCCTCTACTTGCACATTCATCACTGCCTGGGGGGGGGGGGAATGCACCTCTACCCTGGAGGATGTCTTTGCCATCTACCAGTAAGCATTTTTCTCCCTGCGCGTGAGTCACGCCTTTGGTGAGATGATCGCACAAAATATTTTAAGTGCTGAAGTCTTGATTCCAGTTTCTGAACACTTCGCGGAGCTTGTTGTTTTGGAAGCCTCAAAAACGAAAGTCCTAGGAGAGGAAACCTCTAGGGGAGCAAACCCTAGAAGGGCGAACCTTAGAGGAGCTCTCCTGGGATATTTTGAAAATCTTTGATATAATCTCCTTGGGCTCTTTTACGAGTATCGCAAATGGGGAAGCGGGTATCGATTCTTCTTCACCACATGATGATTGTGTCAGTCTTGATGGTAGGGATTCTTTGTCTGATGTAAGCTCGGATGACCTCCTGTGGGTGATGCAGCACTCTCTTCACGCCTTTTTACAACTTCTCCACATGACAGTTTTGAGACTCTTGCTTCTTTGAGGCGGAATGCTTCTGAGACTATTGTTGAAGTTCATCCTCTTAAGGAGGATTCTTACGAGTTGGTGATTACTCAGGAGGGTATTGTGGATAGTACTTTGGGTGGGTTGAATGACCTTCCATCTCCCGTGGCATCTCCTAACTCTCCTTGGACATGTCTCCCTTCCATGCTAGGTTGGATCTCTTTATTTTTAATCATCATGTTGTTGCACTTCGTTCGAAAGTCACTTCACGTCATCATGAGAATGACTTACTTTATGTAGAGCTTTAGGAGATTCAAGATGCCATGGATAAATTGAAGACCAAGCTTTTGGGAAATTGAGTTAGCTGCCCAAGACTTTCAAGGCCTGATAGCCTCGAAGGCTTGATAGCATTGAAGGTCTGATATCCTTGAAGGCCTGATAGCCTCGAAGGCTAGATAGCATTGAAGACTTGATAGCCTTTAAGACCTGATAGCCTCAAAGGCCTGATAGCATCGAAGGCCTGCTAGCCTTGAAGGCCTAATAGCATTGAAGACCAAGCTTTAGCTATTCCCCTCTCTTCAGTTCGACATGTCATGGACTTTAGATCATGAACTTTCGTAGTTTTTTCATTTCATGTATCAGAAAATTCATGTACATATATTTTATTCATCAAATTGTAGTTTCTTTTATCCATATTGATTGCCTTTAATTTGAACGATTTCTTAAAACTCAATATTCAACATTGGATCTTAAGTTGTCCAAATTAATACTCCAAGACAACAATAGGCCTCATAAATTTTTTTAAAGAGAAAATATGTTTTTTTTCATGCAAACCAACACTTGAATCTATACTTTTTTTAATAAATCAGAAAAAATATTCAAGTATAAGGGAAGATTTGACAAATTTATTGATAATCAAATTTCTTTTAATGAAAAACATAAAATTTTATATAATAAGTCTTGCTTTTTGTCAGAGAAAGCATAACATTCACCACTTTTAGAGATAAAGTGTAACATTTTCAGGGTTGAGGGCTTATACTCAGGTGCCTCAATTAATTTTAAAGTTGAAAGTATAACTTTTCGGGACTGAGGACTTATAGTCAGGTGCCTCATTCACCATTCACTTTTAATGATAAAGTGTAACATTCGGGTGTCTTGTCACTTGGGTCGTCCAATTTCTTGGCAAGTGCGGTCTACGAGGACTTAAAATTTGGTGCCTCGTCACTTGGATCGTCCAATTTCTTGGCAAGTGCAGTCTACGAGGACTTGAAATCGGGTGCCTCATCACTTGGGTCGTCCAATATCTTGGCAAGTGTAGTCTACGAGGACTTGAAATCAGGTGCCTCGTCACTTGGGTCATCCAATTTCTTGGCAAGTGCAGTCTATGAAGACTTGACCACCATTTAGAGTGGACCACCATCTTAGGTGGATTTTTTTTTAATTCGTCAATTCTTGTGCCTCCTCCCTTGGTCATCCAATTACTTGGCAAAGGATACTCCTGAGGACTTAAACCACCATTTTTGGTGGACCACCATCTTGGGTGGATTTTTAATTCATCTGTAGTTCAGAGTTTTTTCGACGATGGTAGAGCCAGTATTTGGGTTTTTGACTTCTGGGACTACACCATGGGTGATAGTGTTGCACATTTCTTCTCCTAGTTCAATCTCCCCGGCCGCCAGCTTCTCATAGTATATCCTCCGCAAACTGTAATAGTCCATAGTGGAATGCCCTGTGTATTGGTGGTATACACAGAAGTCTGGTCTTTTTTTCATCTCTTCCGTCACAACCAACCGGGGCCTTGGAGGTTTTACCACTCCGTGCTTGACCCATTATTCGTACAGGCTCATGAATGCCTTTTTGCTACATGTGATAGCCTCTGGAACTGGCATTCTAGTATACTTGTCCCCATGCTTTTCTCTACTTCGCTCAAATTTCTCATTCTTCTCCCTCTTGCCCCCTTGTGGTTTTGATTGAGAATCCGCTAAAGCCACAGTTGTTATCCTCTTGCTCTTCCATGTAACCATCGGATGGCTGGTGGGAAATGTCATAATTCCTCCCAAGTCTTGTGCAAAAGATGAGAGGGTCACAAATAAATCACATACCTTGGTAATGAGGTGGGGCTTGAAGGCGTCTAAAGCACCATTGTTGCATATGATAACCAAGTTCTTTTCTTCAATTGGCTCTGTATACTTCTGTGCTTGGGCCCTGAACCTATCCACGTAATCTAACAGCTCCTCGTTTGGTTTCTTCTTGAATCGCATGAGCTCTAAGAAAGTTACCTGTTTTTGCACATAGACAAATTTCTTAAAAAATTACAATTTTAGATCATCCCAATCATGGACTGATCCCTTCTCCAAGTTGTAGTACCAACTGAAGGCATTATCAGTCAAAGTCTTGTGGAATTCCCTCATCAACAAATTGTGATTGTTCATTTCATTATATCCTAACCATGGAGACATCGACTCCACGAACCTGGAAATGTGCTCCCTAAAATTTCATTTCTCCCCATTGTATTTTGGAAATTACTGGGGATGCTCGATATACCCTGTCGGGTAAGGTTTTCTCCGAATATGTGCCGAGTAGGGTGGAGTAAAGTCTAACTCTGAAGGTCGGGATGTCTACCTGTGAAGTTGATTGATCACATCGATCATATCATCCTTTGTCACATATTGGCTCGTGGTATGGACTCTTTGTGGTGTTGTGATGTATGGCGACATTAGCCGTGTATATGGTACAGAAATTGGTTGATGACCACTGGAATCATGTAAATTTTGTATCGATTGTGCTTGTGGGTTGGTTCATTGGACGAGGCTTGGGATGGTTGGTATCTGCACTTGTGAAAATGCAGGGATAGTGGTCAGATTGATGTTTGTCTGAGGCTAGTTGACTTTCAGTATGGGTTGTGGCACGTCACCACTGTTCTGAGGTTCCAATTGGATGATTGGAATAGATTGATTCTCCGTCAATGGAGGTGCAGTCTTATTCTCCTTATTGTTGTTATCGTTGTTGTTGTCCTCCACTCCTGCCTGTTCTCCCTGTGAATTGTCTGGGAACATAGCCTTAAAAGCTGGAATCTGCATCAACTGCTGGCAGAAATTTCTCATTTCCTCTTTCTTCCTCTACATCTCTAGCATCATAGCCATCATCATCCCTTGTCCTTCCCATGCTTCCTTCAACGCCTTGAGCATCTCCAGTTACACAGCATTTGCCTGCTCTCCACTTTCTTCCTCGCCTTGCCTTCTCGTGCCTGTCTGCCTGACATTCGTTAGTTGTTGATTAGCCATGTATGGTGATGTTGAACTTCCTTCAGAGGCATCTTCAAGGATGGGTTGATCGAGATCTAGATTCACGCCCTGAAAAGCTTGATTTGCTTGCCTTGGAACTGGATCCGATGAGGTAATGCTATTTGTTGGTGAAGCTCTTCTTGTAGTTCTCCCACTTCGAGTTTTGGGCATACCCTTCACCAATTCTACACCTCCCCAGCAGAGTCGCTAAAGAAATTTGGGCAAGGAAATCGTGTCTTGCCAGTTAGGGTTTCGTGTTGGCTAAGGAGGAGAGAAATCCACGAAGAGCACGAAATTGGTTGATTGATTGAAGAGGGGAGAAGAACAAGTGGGCGATTACTCCAATGACACGTGGCAGAACTCCTAGAATTCGGGAACCGTGTTAGGGTAACAGGTATTCCAAGAGTCTTCTTGAGTGTTTCGAGTTGAGAGAATGTCGAAGTCCTGATTGCTTCGAGAGAGAATGTTCAAGTCTTAAGTCACCAAAAAAAGTCCCCCTCTTCCTAGAATGGAAGGGGTATTTATAGAGTTTCCTGGAACTTAAGTAGTCACATGTCTTCAGGAAAATTCTAGAAATACCCTTTAGTCATTAGAATAATGCTCATATTGCCCTGTCCTTCTAGCCACCAATCCAATCCCTCAATCATTTCTCAAAACGAGCCGCCTCCACGAGCCTTGCATCTGGACACGTGGAGGCTTCTCCCAGGTCTAACACATTTATTTTTGGCTTTTTCTTCTTCATTTAATTAGGACAATGGAACCCTAATTTATATATTTAATGAGGTCGTGGAACCCTAATTGTGCATTTAATTCAATTAGGTTATGTGAACCCTAATTTGCACTTGGGCCCACAGGTCTGAACTATTGCGATAGCTCAGAACCGTCGTTATAGCCTGATTCAGACTCTATAAATTCGCCCCGACAAGTTCCTCTATGTCCAAATTCACCCCTGCCAGTTTTGAACTCGCCCCGACCAGCTTCTCTCTACTTGTGTTCGCCCCTATGACCAATGAAATTGCCTCGGTGATTTGGTCAATTTTGTTATTTTGTTGACGTATTTTGACAGATTTGGACGTGAATTTACTTCCTAAATAATATATTTTCAATTTATTTTTATATTCTTATTGTAATTAGGTTACTTTTGGATTAGAGTTCGATTCTAAATTACTTGTTATATCCTTATGGAATTCTAGGGTTTCGTAGTTAGTATAAATAAGATTTATGAATGTAATTCATAAAATATTTAATAAAATTCAGATTTTATCATATTCTTGTGAGATTATTCTCCAATTTTAGTTCTTTGAAAAATTCCTAAGTTACTTTCTTAATTTTATTTTTTAGATTCAAGTTTGACTTATCATACAATAATACATAGTTGTTCGTGGCATTTTCTATCACATTAATCGTCGATTTTACCAAGATATATTGCTTCAATATAAGCGAGGGGTCAAGGTGTCGTTGGAGTCTATTCAACGCAGATTTCCTAGCGTGAGCAATTGTACCAAGATTACCTCTTACAATAAGTGAGGGGTACAGTTAAGGTTTTGTGAGTGATTCATCCTACGACTTTTCTAGAAACGATCTGGGCAACGACCAATTCACGCAAGCGTGACGCGGAGTCTATCAGTATAGGTGAAGTTTTAAGTTCTCATAATGTCCATGTTACTATAAATATTTACATAAAAGGAAATTTAATTTTCTTTCTCATTGTAACCATCAACGCAACATATTTGCAAAATATTTCATCTGTCCCTTAATATAAGTTGTTTTAGAGAAATATTTTTTATCTCTTAATATTTGTCGTTTGAGAATTTCAAGTATTAATTGCTTAGTTTTTAATATTACCCCAAGTATTAAATATAACTTTGGTTCTCTAATTATTTTCTGTCCAATAAATAGTACTCTCTTTTTTTAATACAAAGACAATATAGACAATTGATATTATATTTAATAAAATACAATTATTTTCTTAATAATCAGTATATTCACGAAGTATAAAAACAATCTGGGTAAATATTGAATTATTTACTCTAGGAGATCAGATTTCACCGACAAGTAAGCATACTATACCTAAACTATTAAATAGTTGTATAAGAACATAATATCTATTCACACTACCAAGTAACTTTTATCAACCAAATCAGGTTAAAAAAAATAATTAGAACCTACATATTATTATGGTTTAGTAAATTTAGGGATATATTTCAATACTAAAGATGATGTGGAAATTAGGGTGAATTCGAAGAAAACTTACATTGATTTTGTAATGCTGTTGCTTGTGTTGATTCCAAGTTTTACGAGAAATTAATTTGAATTTATGATCTTGCACACTTTCGTTACGAGAAATTAATTTTAGAGTTTGCACACAAATATTAAAGAAATAATTGTATAATATTAAATATAATATCAATAATCTATATTGCCCTTGTATAGTTATTTATTGGGCAAAAAATAATTAGAGAACTTAAGTTATATTTAATACTTGAGGTAATATTGCAAACTAAGCGATTAATGTTTACTTGAAATTCTAAAACTTTTTATACTACGGGACAAAAATATTTCACTAAAACGTCTTATATTAAGTGATGAAGGAAATAGGGATTATAAAAAACCCTACATAAAAATTAATTCAAACCCCACCCCCCGACAAAAAAAAATTAAAAAATTAAAAATAAAAGTAAATTGATTGTCAATGATACTAGTGATTAATACAAATAGGTAATATCAAAAAACACCAGTACTTGCATGATATTATAAAAAAGAAAAAGTAACGTCTAGAAATTAATAGCTAACAATATTTATTAGTAGATAAGAGAAATCATGATCAAATTAATTATCCATGATACTTATCCATACAAATAACAAAATAAATAACAAATATGTGAAATATATATATAAGAATTATTTATTTACAAGAGTACCTTTATTACAATATCAAGTAATTTTCATTCACACTATCAAGTAACTTTTATTACAGTTTAGTAAATTTAAGGATATATTTCAATACTAAAGATGCGGTGAAAATTAGGGTGAATTCAAAGAAAACTTACATTTATTGTGTAACACTTGTGTTGATTCCATGTTTTACAAGAAAATAATACGCGCTAGACTATCATTTTGCTATTACACACTTTTGAATAATTTTGAGGTTTTACCCTCTTCACTCCTACCCCCATAATTTAGTGTTTACGGAATATTTAAAACAAGATTTCAGGGTAACTGCTCACAAAGAATAAAAAATCTATGATTTATTTATTCAGATAGTAATTAATAATATAACTTTAAGACTATTTATGTTTTTTACAAATTGCCAACTTTGTATAATTTGTTTACACCGTTCATCAGTCCTTAAGGGAAAGGAAAAATGTAACTTACTCCTTCCGTCCCTAAATATAAGACGTTTTAGAGTTTACACACAAATATTAAGAAATGATTGTGTGGCATTAAATATAATATCAATAGTCTATATTGCCCTTGTATTGAAAAAAGAGAGTTATTTATTGAGCAAAAAATAGTGAGAGAACCAAAATTATATTTAATACATGGGGTAATATTGAAAATTAAGCAATTAATGTTTACTTGAAATTCTAAAACTTTTATATTAACGGACAAAAATATTTCTCTAAAACGTCTTATATTAAGTGATGAAAGAAATAGGGGTTATAACAAACCCAACATAAAAATTCTAACCCTAACACCCCCAACAAAATAAAAAATTAATAAGTAAATTGATTGTCAATGATACCAGGGGTTAATACAAATAGGTAATATCAAAAAACAACAGTACTTGCATGACATTATAAAAAAAAAAAAATAACGTCTAGAAATTAATAGCTGACAATATTTAATAGTAGATAAGAGAAACTATGATCAATATAATTATCCATGATACTTATCCATACAAATCGCCAAATAAATAACAAATATGTGAAATATATATATATATATATATATATATATATATATATATAAAAAGCATTATTTAATTACAAGAGTACCTTTATTACAATATCAACTACTCCTCCGTCCCATAGTTATAAAAATGATTTCTTTTTGGCAGCATAGTTTAAGAAAATCGGTTTAAGTTAATTTTAATGTAAATTTTCCACATATACCCTTTGTTGGGCCATAATCCTTTTTCTTTATTGGGTCGAAATCATTGGCCTCTCCCTTGGATCATTATATCTTTAAATCATGGTTGGATCTCATTACTTGGGTCATTCTTATTATTTGGGCTTAGTCATTATATTGGCCCATTATACAAATTATCACTTAATCCCAATTTTGACCAAGAATCATTATGCCAAATGACGTTTGATTATTGTATTCGCCACTTTTCTTTGCATGGCATTAATGAGGATGGGACTTTCGGATAATGACCGGCAGATGACAAACAAATGTGATGAGAGGGTGAAGGTAGATCGCTTACTTTCAATCAAGTGATGGCCGAAGTAAGGAAAAAAGGTGTCGGGAGGTGGTGGGTGTACGCGATACCAGGATAGTGGAGTATGCATGGGACCAAGATCACATAGAGGGTAAATAATACATACATTTTTTCATTAGAATTCTTATTCTATCTCTCTCTTTACTGAAACAATATTTTTCTCCATCCATTGTTGACCTTGTGATCGCTTCAGACTTGACTCTCACGCCGGAGTTATCCCTCGACGGTCGGTAGTCGAAGCTTTTGGTGTTGACTTGTTGAACTGTGCAGGATATTGGACGCGTCTTGGTGATTGGGACGTGGAGAAAGATCCTGGCGTTAACACCCTTTAATATAGAATTAATGAATAAATTAATTACTCCTTACTTATCACATTGAAACTCTTAATTTCATTGATTGCTGGTACAATTGTCTTTTATACACAAAATATGTTAAACTAGTACAGCCTAAGAAGTTAAATTCTTTTATTGAGAATACAACAACATTAAATGTAGTGATAAAAATAATGACATTGAAGGTTGTTTCTTCAAAAAAAAAAGAGTAATGATTGAATATTTATTATAAGGGCATAAAAATAAAATAATGAACCAACTAAATTTTATAAATAGTAAGTAGCTTATATATTGGGACATCTAAAAATAAAAAATCAGCATATAACTATGGGACGGAGGGAGTACCTTTTTTCATAGTATCAAGTCATTTTCATTCACACTATCAAGTAACTTTTATTACAGTTTAGTAATTTAAAGATATATTTCAATACTAAAAATGCAGGGGAAATTAGGGTGAATTCAAAGAAAACTTACACTGATTGTGTAACGCTTGTGCTGATTCCATGTTTTACGAGAAATTAATTTGAATTTATGATCTTGCACGCGCTAGGCTATCATTTTGGTATTATACACTTCTGAATGATTTTGAGGTTCTACCCTCTTCCCTCCTGCCCCCATAATTTGGTGTTTATGAAGCATTTAAAACAAGATTTCAGGGTAACTACCCACAAAGAATAAAAAACTTATGATTTTTTTGATTCAGATTGTAATTAATAATATAACTTTAATGCTATTTATGTTTTTTACAAATTGCCAACTTTGTATAATTTGTTTATACCGCTCATCAGTCCTTAAGAGAAAGGAAAAATCTAAATTATTCCTTCCGTCCCTAAATATAAGATATTTTAGAGTTTGCGCACAAATATTAAAAAATAATTGTATAACATTAAATATAATATCAATAGTCTATATTGCCCTTGTATTGAAAAAAGAGAATTATTTATTGGATAAAAAATAGTGAGAGAACCAAAGTTATATTTAATACTTGAGTTAATATTGGAAATTAAGCAATTAATGTTTATTTGAAATTCTAAAACTTCTTATATTAAGTAAAAAAAAAATATTTCTCTAAAACAGCTTATATTAAGTGATGAAGGAAATAAGAATTATAAAAAAACCCACCATAAAAATCTAACACCACCACCTCCCCCCTCCTTAAAAAAACAGTGTAAGAACCAAAGTTATATTTAATAGTTGAGGTAATATTGGAAACTAAGTATTTAATGTTTACTTGAAATTCTAAAACTTCTTATATTAAAGGACAAAAATATTTCTCTAAAACGTCTTATATTAAGTTATGAAAGAAATAGGGATTATAAAAAACCCAACATAAAAATTCTAACCCCACCACCCCCTAAAAAAATAAAAAAAATAAGTAAATTGATTGTCAATGATACCAGGGGTTAATACAAATAGGTAATATTAAAAAACAACAGTACTTGCATGACATTATAAAAAAGAAAAAGTAATGTCTAGAAATTAATAACTAACAATATTTATTAGTAGATAAGAGAAATCATGATCAAATTAATTATCCATGATACTTATCCATACAAATAGTCAAATAAATATTAAATATGTGAAATATATATATATATATATATATATATATAATTATTTATTTACAAGAGTACCCTTATAGGTTCTTGCATGACACTATAAATAGACTCTAAACCTTCTTAAACCTCCACACTTGCAAAAAAGAAAAAAAAAGTCTCTCCTTTTGATTTGTTACAAAAATGGCCATGTCTACTTCAATTTTTGTCATAGGTTTGTTGGTTATAGGTGTGATTTTGAACCCTGTGAATGCAATTTCATGCCAAGATGCCATAACCAAATTATTGCCTTGCGAGCCTTATTTGTTTGGTTTGGTTATATTTTTGCTCCTTGTTGCCAGGCTGCAAACGAATTAAACCAGCTTGCTGCCTCTAAGCCTGAACTTAAAGCTTTGTGTGTTTGTTTAAAGCAAGCTCTTATATCCTTTGGTATTAATGGGGATAGAGCTAAATAAATTCCCGAGCTTTGTCATATCACTGTTCCAGTTCCCATTGATCCCAATATCGACTGCAATCAGAGCCGGTCCTGAGTTTTGCAAGACTCAGGGCAAAAAATTTCAAGTGTGCCCCTTTATATAAATTAAACAAATAAATAAATAAATTATCAATTAATTAATTTTATTAAGATTATAAGAATTTACAAAAGATAAGTAAGAACACTTTGGGGCCTCGTTAAAAAATTTATTTGGGGAAAATCTAATAGGACAAAATCCCAAACAAAGGAAAAAGAGTACCCTGAATTGTAAACATTGTATTAAAAAAGAAGAACAAGAATTTCAGCCAAGTTTTCTGTTGAATTAAATAATAAATCAAAAAAAGTTAACAAAAATATATATTACAATTTACAAAATTTATATACAATAAAACTCCTATTTAAGAATACTCTATATAAGAATAACCTCTACAATATTATAAAAAAATTTGGTCCCAATTTGGGCCAGTTATAAATAGGAATAACCCTAAATTGTAATATATTATAGATTTTTATGTCCCGTATTGAGAAAACTATACTCTATATAGTAATAATTATATATATATATATATATATATATATATATATATTAATTTTAAAAGACTATATTTTCCATAAAAAAAACTACATTTCATATAAAGAACTACATTTTCCTATAATCTACATTTCCTATAAAAGATCACATTTTTCTATAAAAAACTACATTTCCTATAAAAGACTACATTTTCCTAGTTTGAAAATTTAAATAATTTATGTTTTCTTTAATTTTTGTTATAAAATCTATATTTTTGTTAGAGTGAATATTTTTGGGTGTTTGAAAAATATTTTGTACCAATATCTCTATTTAGGGGGGTGTATTCAATTAAAATTTTTAAAGACTTTTTTTAAGTGACATACTTTTGTAGAATTTGTGGGATTTTAATGACTTTCAAAGACTTTAAAGACTTTTTTAAAATGACTTTTATAGACTCTATGAAATAAGTAATAGACTTTTATAAACTTTTTATCAAGACTGTGATAGACTTTTGTATACTTCTATATATCTTGTAACTTATATTAATTGTTAATTAGCCCATGTGTACAATATCTCCCTCTTTTTTCATGAACTAGAGTAAATCTCATTATATTATTGTGACATGAGATTTTATATATGTTGAAAGCGTTCATATTATTCTACTCATTTCATAATATATTTGGATACTCGGATACCAATAAAACTTTAGAAACTACAGACGCAATACAAAAATTAAGCTCACTTTTCATTGAGCTATATATACTTTATGCATATGTGTACGCTTATTTGGAATTATTATTTTTCATTCCGGTCTACTAAAGTTGTCATCAATACTTATTTACGTAACTAGCAATTAAAAAAATTAATATAAACATTTGCAATATATATCAATTTTCATTCAAATATTTGAATATATCACTATAAAGTACGTGCTCCTATATAAATTACTTTCTCTCTCTCACTTTTTTTTTCTTCATTTAACTCTCTGATTAAGTTAATTTAAGAAATTATAAAATTATAAAATATTGTGTATTTATTTTTATTTTTGAAATAATAACGTGTGTTTATTATTAAATAACAAATAAATTTAAAATTTAAAAATTTTGAATTTTGGATTCATGTGAAGTAATTAGAAATATTGGATTCATGTGAATTGTATTTTAAATTTATTTAGCTTATTAAGATGAGATATGAAGTATTTAGAAATTTTTAGAGATGAGGTCAGACTTTGGATATGAGTTGATAGTTATAATTCTTCTTCTAAAGTTTGTCAAACTCTACCATTTAATAGAAATAGGTAATACTTACTGTCTTAATTCTTCTATTTAGTTTTAACCCTTAAAAAATAATATCTTCTAGTTCAAACATATGTTTAGAAAAAAAAGGAAAAAATTAACCTTCCTACTTTTGTTTATTTGTTAGAATAGAACATGGTATACATGATGGACTTATTACTATATATATATATATATATATATATATATATATATATATATATATATATATATATAGTCTATCATGTATACCATGTTCTAAGAGATGTATATCATATATACATCTCTTAGTAAGTTTTTAAATCCTTTTATTTTTCTTAATAAAAATGTAAATAAATTCTTTTCACTTGGAATGCATGGTGCTAGTCTCTACATCTTAAATGTCAAAACCACAATAAAATAATAAAATTAAATTAAAGAACCATTTTGTTAATTATAAAGAAATATTGTTAATTACTTAGTTTTTGTATTCTTAAGAACTTAATTTGCTTACTCCTTTGGTCTTTTCACTTGTTTTCCTTTTGCAGCATATGATGGTTGATAGAGTTCTGAAGAAGGAAAATGGTTGCGCTTGGCAAAATAAGTTTCGCCATCAACAATAATGGAACAAATTAATCAATAAATAAATAAATTTAGTTTTAGTCAATATAATAATTAATGGTTGCAAATTATATTTGAAACAACCAATTGTTAAATTGTAAATTATTATTTTTTTTTAATTTTAAATGAATTATCATATCAATTTTAAAATTTAAAATTTAAAATATCTCCTATTTACTTTTAACGAACTCGACATCGAATGTATCTGTTTGACATAATCAAACCAAAACATCATTCGGTTAACATAATCAAAACCAAAACACATGTCCAACTTTAGTTCGTTGGATGTTTGCAATTAAATATGTTCGAGTTCATGTTCATGAACATCATTTGTCCAAGAACAACATGTGAACATCAAACTCGATCAAGTTTGAGAACGTTGGCATGTTCGCGAGTACATTTGATTCACAAACTTGTTTACAAACACATTTCAATCACGAATTTATTTGCGAACATATCTAGTTATTATGAGCATGATTATTGAACGAATGATACTAACGTGATCTGAAGCCAATGCATCAACGACATACACTACAATAATTGAACTATTTGTGACGGAATTATTTTTGACAGAATTAATCTCGTTAAAAATACACTAATTTCGACAGAAAATTCTGTCAGACATAAGTCCTTCGAAAATACATAAATAGCATTAAAATTGTATTATTAGACTAATTAAGACGGGGATAAAATTCTGCATCAAAATCAAGCGTTTTGTTTATTTGTGGGTACGGTAGGTACCTTAAAATCTGTGTTAAATATTCTAAAAACATCAAATTATATTACGGGGCAGGGGGAGGGGGAGGGGGAGGGGGAGGGGGAATTCAAAATCACTCAAAAGTGTACAATATCAAAATGAAAACTTGCAATCATACAAAGGTGATAATATAATATTAAGTTCTCTTTTTTACGGTACAAGATCATTGGTTCAGTCTATTTTTTCAACAAGGTCAGATTCAACACAACCGTTATGAGTGGCGGAACTAGAATAATTTTTTAGAGGGGTCAAAAATTTTAAATCAAACGGACCGAAATTATTAATACCACCATTTATGGAATTTAGGACATTGGCTTTGCTTAATTCTTAGTTTTTAGCAAAAACAGTCCTAAGAGGACTTTTAGCGAACATGTTATGTGCACCACTTTAACAATCAAATTTCTTAACCATTTCTTTGTGTTTCAACCCGAATTCGCCATCCTTATCACTCGGCACACTAACAACTATACTCCATGTCACTAATTCAAACATTTAATGGGAATTTTTTGTTCAGATAATATTATAGAAAACTTATATAAATAAAATAAAAAAGTAAAACAAATGATCCAAAACACAGCCAAAGCTCTCGCTTGCCTCTTCCCATTTGGCGTCAATGCCGCCTCAGGGCACGTGCCGGCAACCAAATCCAGCCTTAAATTCATATGACACTCGCGATGACTGATCAAGAACACCTCCGTGACCGTACGATCAACCTCCACCGCATCCGCCGCCGAGAACCTACGTTGATCGACGACCCCAGTCGCGGTGTCCCAAACGAGGAGAGCTGAGGGGACAGCGGCGATGCCGACGCGTGGCAGGGCAACATTTCCGGCTCTTGTTCTAGAACCTTTTTCACCAAATTGTCACGACCCAATAATTCTCTTGTATCATTTTCGCCATTATCATCTTCCTCTAGTTCGTCGTCAGCATCTTCTTCTTGGGCTTCGGCTACTTGTACGGATTCAGAGGCGCCCATTAGAGCTGGTTCAATTTAGATCCACCGATCTGTTTTATTGTAACCAAATACGAATGCAATGAAATAAAGGGATTTGTATGAATTTGGGTTGGTGCAAAGACTAAAGCTTTTAGCTTTTTAGGGGGAACTTTTTGAAAAGAAAATGAGAAAGAAAGTTAATTAGATCCGAGGAGCGATGGAAATTAGACCCATCTTATCGGTGTTCTTTCTCGGACTGTCTGCCTTTGCTACTGTCGCCTGTCGGAGAAGAAGAAAAGTTGCTAGCCGGCCCCGCCCCCGGCCCCCGGCCCCCGGCCCCCTATCTCCGCCTATACCCGCCACCCTACCGGGGTCAGCTGCCCCGCCTAGTTCCGTCTTGACCGTTATATAATAAAGGTAAATTTTTTATAAGTTCCTAGTTCAATGAGAGTCATATTATTAAAATTAAATATTTAACGTATAATATGTTTAATTGTTGGTAAAATCTTATCCACTCATAATTGAAATAAGTAAAATGCAAAAGGTGACCCAAATTTTTTTAGTCAATATATACAAAACCAACTATTTGCTATCTGAAAATTTGGATTGTAAACCCTATCGTTCATATTCTTAAAATTAAATATTTACCCTATAGAGGTAATTATTATGACAACCCTGGATATTTTAAAAATAAAATTAAAATATGAATTTAATAAATAAAATTCTTATTGTGAGATGTGTCATGTTTAAATGTGTGTATATATATATATTTATATGATTTTTGTGGTGAAAACATATGAACATATAAGTGTGAAATATATATATATATATATATATATATATATATATATATATATATATTTGGAACAAAAGAGTTAATAATTAACTAAACTATATTGAATTAGTTAGCTTGAGTTAATTACGAAGTGAAATATAGAAGTGAAGGAAATTAATTAATTAATATTAATTAATTGAGATTAAATTTAGATTATATTAAATTGATTAACTTATATTAGTTGATTAATAAGTATTAAGTGTAGTAAAAGATTAAGTTTTATAAAACAAGGTATTTGTTAATGTAATAATTAAATAAGAAATTATTTAATTATACGAGGAAATATTTTGTATTATGAAATGTTGGTTATGGCAAAAGTAAATATGCCAATTTAATGTAAATCAAATTAATTATTTGATAAATGAGTAATATATATATATATATATATATATATAAAATAAATTGTTTAAAACAATTTATGGAAGGAAGCAAGAATAGTTAATTATAAAATTATTAATGGAATAAATATTTTGATGAAATTATTATGAAAATAATTTACTTGGTGTAAATGTGTTGAATAAATATATGTGGGATATATGTATATTTATGTGCACAAATGTGGTAATTTAATTGGTTAGTAAATAGCAAATCCAATTAAATGAGTCTAATAAAGAATTAAACTAGTGGGCTAATAAATGGCTAAATGAATTTCTAGTTTAATTAATTGAGTTCAAGTGTAGCAAATTAAGTAGCCCAAGCATGTGTTAAATTAATGACCCAATTTAATTTCAAACCAATCCCAAGGTGAAGCCCAAATTTAATCCAATTTATGAAGTCAAAATTAGTCAAATAGGTGGGAGAAGAAGTAAAAATCAGCATTAAAAGAAATGGGAGGGGGGACTAGGGACAAGGAAAAAGAAAGAAAAGAGGAAAGAAAGAAAGAGAAAAGGGAAAGGATAGAAGGGACACGTGTCTCTTGTAAATTAATTGACACATGGGATAAATGAGAAGCACAAAGTAAGGGAAAAGGGGGAGGACCCGGTGAGAGAAAGGAGGAGATAGGGGGGGGGGGGAGACAAAGGAGGATGGGAACTTCCCATAAATGATAACTTCTAGTCTTGGCAAGACAAAGCATTGATTACTTTTTTAATCTTTGTTTTCCTTAAACCTTAAGACTTGGTTAAGTCATTATCTCTTGCATTTCATTTCTTAAGTCATTGAGATTGAGAGAGAGAGAGAGAGAGAGAGAGGGAGAGGGAGAGAAGGCACGGAGAAGAAAAGAAGTTAGCAAGCTTGGAATTATCTAGCTAAATAAAATGAAGATCAAGAAGAAGAAGAAAGAACAAGAAGGTAACTTGTGAAAAACTCTACATTCATCTTTTCTTCTAAGTTTTTATTTTATTTTGATTATTGTTGTTATTATTGTTTATGGGGATCATGATGGAGTCAAAATGATAAAGAGGGTATGATGTAGATTATATGATCAAATCATGTAATAATGAAAAAAAATGATCAACCCAAGTATAAAGGATGAAAAAACAAAATCTAAAAATTTAGTTCTATTGTGTCATATTATGCTCTTATGAGTTAAGAACATCATCCAATTGAAACAGAAGTAAAAACTTTTGTAACGAAACTATGATGAATTTTTAAGTAAAACTAATTAAAAAGTTAAAAACAAAATTAGTGTAACCCCTGACCCTTGAGCAGTTTTATGTTCCAAATTGTTTGCTGGAATTTTTTTTCGTTTTAGGGGTTATATAGTAAGCTAAATAACGAGTCCCTAGACGTATGATTGGTCTAATTTCGAGTTCGAAAGTGGGAGTTATGTCCTTCGAAAGGAGGCTAGTCAAAACTGTCAAAATATGGGAAACTGTTTTGGGTAAGGACTTTTGAGTTAATATTTTAACTTGTTAGAGGATTAGAAATGATAATCCGTTTGGGAAAATTTTTAAACAATGTTGCGAGATAGAATATGACTCAAGAACAGACTCATTCCGATAACGGAGGGTCAAGTTATGATGATGCAAAGTGGATACGTCAATAAAGAGGAAAACCCACCTGTTTCACTTTCATTTAGGGGGTTTTGAGCTAATGTAGACGGGCTAGTTGTAACGATCGAGAAATTTTATAATTTAAATATTTATTGAATTAAATAAATATTTTGAATAATTTATTTATTGAGAAAAATAAATAATTGATGGAATTGTGATGCAAGAATTTAGTAACTAAATTGATTAATGTTAATTAAATTAAAATAATGAAAATCTTTTTATTTGAAGATTTGAATAATGGTAATTTTATTATTTAAAGATTTAATTTAATGAAATAATTAAATTAAAAGAATTTTTTAATATTTAAAAAAATAAGTAAATTAAATAAAGTGATGTTTAAGTCTAATTTAATAATTAATTAGATATATAATTATTTATTTATCGTAAGTATAATTATAATAAAAAAAATATAATTATTATATGTGACGCCCCCAAAATAGGTATACATCACCCATTCTGATTCACCAAATACATGGTACAAAATATAAATACAAACTTAATTATACAACATGAGCTGAGAGTTTTTACACGAATATTGTCTTCTAGACAATATCCAAACTCAAATGGAGTCCTCATTACAATTATTATTACACTTTTTCAAAGAATAGTGAGGACTACTATGACACCATCTCGGACTATCACTCTGTTCCCCGACTAGTCCCGGCTACGTTCTCATTTCCTGAAGAGAACAATGAAAGTAAAAGGGTGAGCTCAACTAGTTTAGTAAGAAATATTATGACTAAAATAATGCAGAATAAATTATCATTAGCCTTCAACAGTGTTAAATTGATTAAATACAATAAACATCAAGTTTAACTGCAGCGGAACAAGCAATCCATTAGAAGAGTCAAGTAGAGCATGATATCTACTATCTTCTATGATTTAAAAAATTTATCATCAATTTTATCGCTGAGACTCAGCTTAATAAATAAACCACATCATCGAATCATCCCTCGCACTACGTGCCAATGATATTCATTAGATTACGACGACCACGAATTATCCATGCACTACGCCCAAGGATATTCATGTTTTCACCTATGGTTATGATCATACCAAAGAATCGTCCATTAATGCACTACGTGCCAATGAGGACTTTTACCACATCATTTGTAACATTACGTCATGATTATACCGAATGATCACTGGTCATAATCATACCAATCAACAGTCCATCTATGCACGTAAGCCAAAGATTACTTTCATCACAATATAAGCATGATGATGATGACAATGATATAAGAATTCAATTAAAAGAAAGTAAAGGATAAATTATTAAAGATTATAATTTAATTTATCCAGAATTCATTAATGATCAAATTGCCAACATGATACTGCTTTGTGGAGTAAAATTCAAGAATGATATTGTATCAAAAATGATTTGGACCGAAAAGAAATCAATTTTTGTCATGAATAGTACTCCGGGTGAATAGTACCTAGGTGAATAGTATCCCGTGAATAGTACTTTAGGAATAGTACCCCATGAATAGTACTTTATGAATAGTACTCATAAATTGTGACGCCCCCAAAATAGGTATACCTCACCCATTCTGAGTTGTCAATACATGGTACAGAAATAACTACAACTTTATTATTACAACAGTAAAACTATGAGTTTAAATACAAATATTATCTTCTAGACAATATCTATACTCAAATAAATCCTCATCACATTTATTGATACATTATTTTACAAAAATGGTGAGGACTACTAAACAACTCTCTCTAGAACCTTCATTCCATACCCCAGCTTGTACTCGCTTATATTCTCGCCTCCCGAGAAAAATGGAACAAAAAGAAAAGGGTGAGCTCAACTAGCTCAAGAAAGAATATTATGACTAAGATAATATACAACAAATTATCGTTAGTCTTCAACAGGAAAAATCTAATAGAATACAATAGACAACAAATTTTAAATCAATATTCGCAATGAAATAATAATTCATTAGAAGAGTTAAGTAGAGAATGCAAACTACTATCTTCTATGTATGAATTTAAAAGTTCATCGCTCATCTTTTATCCCCAGAACATCAATCAATATACATCTGAATCAAATATTCATCTTTGCATCTACAGTGCCAAAGATATTCATCATTGGTCATGTTCATTTAAACACCTGCTCATCTTTGCACTACGGACCAAAGATATTCTTCAAATCATTCATCTTTTTTACGTGCCAAAGATATTCTTCAGAAATCATTCATCTTTGCACTACAAAGCCAAAGATATTCCATAATATCATCATTTAAGATCAAGATGATGAAAATATTTTTAAAGAAACGAATCCAAAGGAAACAAAATGACAAGGATTAAGGATTAAGGATTCGTGACTTTGTTTAATCCACGTCCAAAATACCTCAAAAATAATCATAGGGTGTAAAATTCAAGAATGATCAAAACATGGATACAATCAAAGCTAATATCCGAATAGATATTTTGGACAAAAAGAAGAAATTTCATTTTTCTATGAATAGTACCAGATTCGTGAATAGTCTTGTATCGTGAATAGTAACTCAGACACCAAAAGATAGAAATTCCACAAAAACATCTTCACGCTTCATTAATAGTACTACGTGAATAAGAACTCATGAATAGTAACTCATGAATAAGAATCTCGTGAATAAGAACTCATGAATAGTAACCCCCGACATGAAAAAGTTCCAAATTTGATAAAAAGTTTCAACCAATATTTCAAAGATAATGATATTGAAGAAATAATATCATTTGAGAAGAAAATAACATCCCTTACCTCGAAAGACAAGATTTCTAGTTTGAACACCTGATATAAAGCTATGACTTGAACTTGCACCGTATAGCAATACTCAAAGTATACTCAAAATACTCACAAGAATACGCTTTGATAATATAGAGAGAGAAAAACTTCAGCTTACGGTATGATTTTCAATTCTAACCTAAGCACCCTATTTATAGAAATTGCTTAGAACACCAAAGCGTAAAATTTAATATAATATTAATATTTATTTTCCAAAACCTCATACGCACACTTGCCAACTGAATTCAGCTCCTACACATGTTAAATGAGGCCACCTAAACATTCCAAAAACGTTTTTCCTATTTTAAATATTTTAAACTTCCAAAATCAATTATTTTGAGCTTGAACTTCAATAATTCATAATAAATAGCTCTTTTATCAGAAAAATTCGAAATTCATGACTTTTCATAGGAAATTCCATTATCTACAACTTTGCGTAAGGAAGTTTTTCCAAATTCCAAATGTAAATTGACCAAAATCCACAAACCAGACGATTTTACAAGCTTTATAATCAAATTTTAGTCAATAAATGGGGTCCACCGACATGTTTAACATGTTTTAAACATTTATTGCAACAAAAATATTCTTCCTCCTCGTATATTCATATATCCCACATTCGTTGTAAAAATATCACCGTTAATATATTATTAAAATAATATATTTAAATGAATTATTTTATCGTAAAAAGATAAAATATTAATTTTCAACAATTGTCATTTTAAAATTTTTCTCCATCTATATCCACATAAAATCAATATTTTCCTCATCATATGAATCAATAATTAATTATTCACAAATAATATTACGTAATCACAATATCGACAACCGTGCGCGGTCCTGGAGAGGGGCTTTCCAATAAGAATTTCTTCATCAAGCAAGCAATTAGGTGACCAAACCTCTCCTTAGATGTAACTTTCTAGACATTGCCAATAATGTTATCTAATAATATTATTCAGATAATATGAATTATCGCTTCGATAATGGAAAATACTTGTGTGATGACAATTTATCAAACAACAAGAATATATAAAATATCAATGCAAAGAATTATTGAATCAATAAAATAAAATATCTTTGACAGAATTACTGTAACCATTATTGAGTAGTACCTTTAATAATTGGTGCAATACCGTGTGCTATCTTCTTGTCAACAACGCCGTATACTTATGTTTTAACCAATTTGGTATTCCAACAAGATAATTGGTAATAACTACGCCATTATTTAAAAACAACTTATATTTATCGCTTTCTTAATCCAATCGCTTTTCACATGAGGCCCACACATGGTCATACTGGCCATTGCATTTAATATTCCCCGACAAAGCATTTAATATTCCACGACCAAACGAATATTCCCCGACAACAATGAATATTTTATAACCACTTGCTTATTTTGAAATATTTGCGTATTTTACCCTTAACTATCCACATTAATCAAATCAACCCTTACTATTTCAAAATAATAAATAAAGGAAATTCCTTTTTATTTAAAAATTTCGGGGTCTTACATAAATAGTACTTCGTGAATAGTACTTTATGAATAGTACTTTGTAAATAGTACCCGTGAATAGTAATTTATGAATAGTACCGTATAGATGAATAATACTCATGGACAGTACTCTGGCATGAAAAGCTTAAAATTTAACAAGAACATGCAGAAAATATCCTTGTAAAATGATACTAGTTTCACGGAGTATAGAAGCAATACTTTAACAAAATGAGGGTATAATCAGGAATACAAGACGAAACAATATTAATCACATATACTACAGAGTATGGAAGAAAATATTATTCCTTATGAATACTGAACAAAAATAATATCCCTTACCTCAGAAGAAGACTGGATACTGGAATAGTGAAGTAGCAGACTTCTCTTCTTCTTTCTCTCTATAGCTTTTCTCTCTATAATTGCTCTTGTGAGTCTTAGTGAATTGGTGAGAATGAAAGAAGAATGAGCTTCTATTTATAGGAAAATGTAGTTTCGATAATTACACGTTTTGGGGCTCAAAATATTACAGTATAATACCTTCATCTTTTCCTCCATTTTTAATTTAGTCCTACAAGTATTATCAAACTTGCACCACCTCCCTTAATAGTACATCATGTGAATCAATAGTACATTCATGTGAATCAATAGTTCTATATATATGAAAAAATAGTTACAGTATAGTACCTTCATCTATACTTCTATTTTTAATTTAGTCATGCAAGTATTATCAATCTTGCACCACCTCCCCTAATAAAACATGCATGTGAATTAATAGTACATACATGTGAACAAATAGTTATAAGCATGTGAATTAATAGCAATTAATTGCTCATTTATCCGATTAATTACCCGATTGGTCAATTTAACCTCCAGAAATCAATTATTATCGAAATAAATGTCGATTTTCATTAACACTAATAATCCCAACACAATGGAAATATCAATTTCATCTTTAATCAACACGAACTTATAACTCACAATATTTAACAACCAGATCATTTTCAGGAAAGAGGAGGCTTTTCGATAAAGATTTCTCCCTATTGGCGCGCAATTAGGTGACCAAACCTCTCATTGACAGAACTTTCTAGACATCGTCAATATTGCAAATAATAATATGAATAACTTTGTCATCTCAATTATTGATTTAATAATATAAAATATTATGCAGATAATAATGTGACAATAATTGAATCAATAATATGAGAGATATTATGCAGCAATTACTGTAGCAATAATTGAGAATAACTGAGTGACTTCTCACGTAAGCATCAATAATCAATACCGTATTTCTTACTACGCAACCACGCCAGACATCGTATTTTTTACCATCGGGTGTTTCAACAGTTTAACGGTAAAAATTTTGCCGTTATTTTATAAAAAGATATTTCTATCGTTTTCTAACTCCGATAATACTTTCGTTGTGGGGTCCACCAATGATTGTGCCGTCATACGAATATTCCTTATGAAAACGAATATTCCCCGACCAATCGAATTTTTTATAACAACTTGCTGACTTTGCAAAATTTATAAATATTACTCACAACTATAACATTATATCAAATCCACACCTTAATATTAAAAAAAATATTTCGAGAAATTAAATCTTTATTCATAAAATTTAGGGTCTTACATTATAATTATAATTGTAAGTTATGTAAATTGGTTACATGTGTGACAAATAAAAACTATATAATTATAAAAATAATCTAGAAGGGGGGAATTTGTGTGTAGCCAAACAAGGCCTTGAGGCCTTTGGCTTATTTTAACTGACGCAGACGCATTATTTTTTTACCTGACGAACGTGGGAGTCAGTTTATATGTGTTACGCGCATGTTTTCCCTTAGGCTGGAAAATAGAGAGAAGAAAACATAGAGAGTTGGTGAGAAAGGGAGAAACATAAAGAAAATTTGTTAAGAGATTGAGGGTTTTTGCTGTGGAAGGGGAAAGAATTGAAGCCACTCTATATCAATTGCTTCAGTAATCAAGGATTAAGGTATACTGTACTCCTAATTTTTATGTTTTGAGTTCTCAATGAATATTTTCTGTAAATTGTTAAGTCACGTTGGATTATATATATATATATATATATATATATATATATATATATATGGTGTTATAATATGTTAATCATCATATATGAGTGTTATTTGGTGATCAAATCTGTGAGAATTGGCTTTGCAAGAAGAGAATTAGAATAACAGTGTATGTTCACATAATATGGCTTGTTAAAGTACAAAATTTGATGTCCAATATTTGGTATAATCTGCAAATTGATGTTAGATTATGTTAGTACATCAAGAAACAAAAACAACGTAATTTGAATCATGTCAATTAGTTAAGAAACGAAGTTATGGCAAACAAATTCGCTAAAAGTGTTAAAATAAAGAAATTAGAAAAAAAAAGTGTGGTTTTGATCCTTAAAAGTTAAGTATATATAGTGTTTATGTTGTGAGAATGATGAATTGCATGCTTATTGGTGTTATTACAAAGTTTTAGTTGTTAGAAATTGGGAATTTCTGTGGAATTGGGAGAAATTGGGTGCACTATGAAACAGAGCTGCAAACTGCAGTTTAATCAATCAGACTGTGTAATTGCTAGAAGGCCTTCTCTGCGTTTACAGACTAGCACTTATTTGACGCTGTAGTTAAGGCATCGGAAGAGCCTTGATTGCTACTGCCCCACGAGCCTAGGCAGTGAGTTTTGATTATTTGTAGACTATAAAATAAAGACCTAATCTAGATTGGCATGCATGATAAAGATGTTAAATCATAACATGGCATACAATAACAGATTATAATGTAATGTAATACAAAATGTGAAGATTTTAAATGGTTGTTTGAACAAGTTATGTAATGAACAAAAGTTGACGTTTTCAAGAGTTAGAAGTGAATGATAAATTTTATGTTAGGCGATAGTGAGATTTCGGATTCGTTAGAATGGCTAACCAATATGATTAGACATTAAGTTAAGGTTATGACCTAAATGGTGGGTTGAACCTATAAAGCTAATGTTAATACAACTAATTGATATTGCGTTTTCAATGGTATGTGTAGGGGAATTAGCGAACATTATTATACTTGTGTAGCTTACACACGAGGCAAGTTCTCTAACTTCATTCTCTTTATAATGAATGCAAGTTCCATAATTCCATTATTTTGTTATTGTCAATCAAGCTTTCTAGTTCTAAATTATTATTATGCAAATCCTAAATTACAGTTGAGCAAGCCTATTGATTCTATATTGTGTATGATTGTATAAGCTCTTGTAACCTAATTCGTTACATCGAGCAAGTTTCGTTTTCCAATTTCTTGTTATTGCTATTCAAAGCATATATTATTTAATACATTGATTCAAATGAGATTGTTCTAACTCCTTTGAATGTAAAACTTTACATGTATATCATGTCTACTGTGAAATCCAAAATTTTATGAAATGAAAGTATTCAATTTTCTTATAATTATTATTCTATTTAGTAAATGGTTATATTGATAAAAAGTTAAAGTTACGGGTGATATGTGAATTTTTTTGCAAAGTAAGCAAGTTGTTATAAAATATTCGATTGGTCAAGGAATATTCGTTTTAACAGGGAATATTTGTACGACGGCACAATCATTGGTGGACTCCACAATGGAATATTGGCGTAGTTAGAAAATGATAGAAATATCTTTTTATAAAATAACGGCGAAAGTTTTACCGTTAAACTGTTGAAATACCCGGTGGTAAAAATACAGTATTACGCGTGGTTGCATAGTAGCACACGATATTGGTTATTGATGCTTACGTGAGAAGTCACTCAGTTATTCTCAATTATTACTATAGTAATTACTGCATAATATCTCTCATATTATTGATTCAATTATTGTCACAGTATCATCTGTATAATATTTTATATTATTAAATCAATAATTGAGACGACAAAGTTATTCATATTATTATTTGCAATATTGACGATGTCTAGCACTATAAGAAAAAAGCCTATTAGTGACCAACAGTATCAGCGACCGCACATGCGGTCGGAGATAGTAGTAATAGCAACCGATATTTGCGATCGTTATTTAATCCAATCACATATGCACTATTAATGATCGTGACATGCGCAATCGATCATCAATTCGCTACGATTAATTTTCCTCCCAAAATTTGGCAGGAAATGTTGGCGCCAAGGGTTTTTGCGACTACTTACAAACAACGACCGCATGTGGTCGCTGATAAGTCTATGTCATTAAAAATTAGCGACCGCATGCGCTAGCAAATACCGGTCGCTGATCAAACTTAATGTTATCAGTTTTAGTCATTAGCTCGACACAGCAGGCGAAGAAAAAAAAAAGAGGGGGAGAGTTCGGAATAGAGAAGAGGGAGAAAGGGGGAGAAGAGAAGAAGTAGAAGAGGGAGAAAGGGGTAGCAACCGCCACCAGAACGCCGCCGTCATCGGCCAGCCGTCGCCACCACCAAGCACTGGTATCATTTTTTATTTCTTTCTCCCAATATTACGTTTCCACTATTTATATCTTATGTTAGATTAGATTACATACTGAATTGGATTTAATTAGTGCAATGTTGGATTTAATTAGTGTAGTGTTGGATTTAATTAGTGCAGTGTTGGATTAACAAACACTTGCCTGTTCATTAATTTAATTAGTGCAGTGTTGGATTTTTTGGGGCATATTTGATGAGATATATTTTGATAATGTTATATATATGTAATAAGAGGTGACCAAAACCGTGAAGTTGTGTATCCGCAGCATGCATCGAATCGACAAAATGGTTCATTATGTTTTTCTATGTTAGATCTACTTAGGGAAATAAATTAGTTGAGTGGTAAGTATTGATATATTTCTATGTTATTAGATAGATGGTAGGGAAAGGTAGTGATGATGGAAAGCCTTGCTTCTGAACATTTGATTTATACCTACAAAGAAAAGAACTCTTACATGAGATTTGGCTCATTTGGGTTGGGTTGGGGCTAACTTGATTTGACAAAGCTAGCCAAAGTGCAGGGTTTAACCTTCTCCTTCTCCTGTATATATATGTTTTTTAGCTAGTGCTTTTTAAGAAGTATTGATGTTTGCTTCTTGCTTACTTTAGTGATATGCATGATGATCATGTAGTAATTCATAAAGTAAGTCAGCATATTTTATTTAAGACCCCATGTGATGTGTGAGGGGCCGTTTTCCATTAGCTTCGCTATCTACTTATCGTGTGTCCCTATCGGCCTCCCACTAAATTTTGATAAATGACAAGGCATTTTCAGTTTTCTTTCATGGACTAGTATGAATCAAAGAACATTTGTTTCTGTTAATGCTTTGGTTGTTGGAGTTGTGTGCTGAGAATTTTCATTTGTTTCTATTAATGCTATTGGTTGCTGATTTTTTGTTCTGTGTGTGAGGTTATGTGGGGTATAATTTAAGTGGGGTCTAATTTACCCACTGGTGATATATAATTTACCCACTTTTTGATAAAATGCTAATATGAGGGCTGTTATAGTGTCAAGGTATGCTAGCTATAATTTAGAGTCTAAAATGATGTCTAATATCTTACATATTAAAACTAATGCTTCAAGAATGCTTCGATCTATGCTTAAGTGTAGTAGGTTTTAATATAACTTGTAAATCATGATGGATTCTATAGGAGCAAAATCAGTTCATTGTGATTGATACAAAAAGATGATTATGATTGGCTAATCATGCTTCTAATGATGCATACTAAAATAGCTTTTTCAAAAGGGAAAATAACTCAGATTAAACAAGGAGGTCTGGACCTGTTTGAAACAGGCCAGGACAGGCCATTATTGTGAGACTTTGAATGGCTAGTTTAAATGCTTTGTTGTAAACTGTTAATGTGTAAACTGAGATATGTCATCCGGATGCAAGTTATACATGTGAAATGTTATGTAAATAACTAGTCCATGTCTATATGTTGCATAATCATGCTAACCTTGTGGGCCATGTTGCTAAACCATGTTCTTATGGAATTTAAAGCCTATTAAGGGTTGTTTTGAACAAAGAATTTAAAACTTTGCACTGTAAGACCCCAACTTTTATGAATAAAGATGAATTTTCTATAATTATCATTTTAAATATTATGGAATGAATTTGATATAATGTTATAGTTGTGGGTAATATTTAGAAAATTTGTAAAGTACGCAAGTTGTTTATAATATTCGATTGGCTCTGGGAATATTCGCTTTAACAGGAATATTCGTATTTACGGCAACAATCATTGGTGGACCCTATTAACCTGAATTATTGGCTTGATTGAGAAAACGACAAAAAAAATATTTTATGAAAATAACGGCGAAAGTTTTACCGTTAACTCGTTGAAACACCCAAAGGTTAAAAGTACAGAATACGCGTGGTCACAGTAGTAACACGCCAGATTGATTATTGATGCTTACGTGAGAAGTCACCGCTTTGTTCAATTATTGCTTCAAGAATTGCGCATAAGATCTCACGTTATTTGATTCAATTATTGTCAATATTTTATATATTATTAAATCAATAATTGAGATAACATTGTTGTTAATATTATTATTTGCATTATTAACGATGTCTAGAAGTTCGCCAAGAGAGGTTTGGTCACCTATTTATGCGCCTAATATGGAAAAATCCTTATTGGAAAGCCCCCTCTTTCCTGAGAACGACCTGGTCGATTAATAGTGTGAATTATGATAATGATGATGAAATTTTGTTTTATTAGTATTATTAATGTAATAAAATGTAAAAGCTTTTATATAAAACATAATACTTTTATAAAGTTATTCGCTTTATTAGGCTAATAGTAAAATCTTTTTATATAAAAATGTAATACTTTTATAAAGTTATCTCATTTTATTAGATAATAATTAGAATATATTATATTTTATTATGCATAGTATTTGCATAAGGTCTCGCATAGTGTTTGCAGATAGTAACATCTTTTTGTATAAAAAATGTAATACTTTTATAAAGTTATTCGCTTTATTAGATTATAAATAGAATATATTATATTTTATTGTAAACCAATTACCTGGATCGTCTGCTTAAAAGTAAATCAACTGGACCGCTCATGGATTGGTTACTATTCACCCATTCTTCTATAAATAAAGCTCATTCCTTTATTATTTCTTACTTAATTCACCGAAACTCTAGAGAGAAAACTGTAGAGAGAATTCTTCTTCTATAATCTTGAGCGTATTTCTTTAGCGTTTAAGAAAGTTTTGAGCGCGTAGTGCAAGTTTCTTCATATATCCTCCCTACAAATGGAGTACTCTTCTTTATAAGGTAAGGGGTATTATTTCTTTTGTATTCATGAAGAGAACTTCATTATTCCATTATTTATTATTCTCATTGAATAACCTTATTACGCTGCTACCCTATACTTGGTGAAATTCTTCTCATTATTCCATTATTTATTATTCTCGCTGAATAACTCAGATATCTGTGCCACCCTATACTTGGTGAAATTTTTCATTATTCCATTTTTTATTCTTCATTGAATATCCTGCTCATGCGGCTTTTACGCCGGACCTAGTTCCACCTTTATTATTATTCTGCTGGAATATCCTCGTCATGCATGCGCTTTTACCCAGAACCCGGTTCCGTTATTTATTATTCTGTTGAATAACTCGCTCGCTGCGGCCTATCGCGCAGCTCGATGATTTCTTTTGTTATTCCATTCTTTATTATATTCAATGGTTAAAGTTTTGACTTTTATACTCCATGAAATTAGTGAAATATCCTTTATATTTGCGCTTCATCCAGTATCTTTTCATGGAAATATTCTTCTGAGCATTCTTGAATTTTTCTCTACAAAGAAGTATCATGTTGACAATTTGGACGTTATTAGTTCCTGAATAAATTAATTCTTGAACATGTATTATTGAATTCTTATATCATTGTCATCATCCTCATGTTTATATATATATTTTTTAAAGTCATCTGTGGCCTGTAGTGCATAGATGGACTTGGTATGATTATGACCAAGGATTATTCGGTATAATCATGACCGTAATGTTACAAATAATGTGGTAAAAGTCCTCACCGCCCGTAGTGCATTGATGGATGCTTGTTGGCATGATCACTGACCATCGATGAATACACGAATATCCTCGGCCGTAGTGCATGGATAATTTATGGTTGTGATACTAATGAATATCCTTAAGCGTAGTGCGAGGGATGATGGGGTTTATTTATTGTCGAGTCCCAAATGATAAAAGTGATGAAAAACCTTTTAAATCATAAAAGATAGTAGATTTTATTCTCTACTTGACTTTTAATGAATCAGATATTCATTACCGTTGTTAAACTTGATGTCTATTGTATTTTATCGCTTTAACATTGTTGAAGACTAATGATAATTTATTCAAGATTATCTTAGTCATAATATTTCTTCTTGGGCTAGTTGAGCTCACCCTTTCTTTCACCGTTCTCTTCAGAAATGAGAACGTGGCGGGACTAGCTCAATGAACCTGAGTGACTATCCCCGATGATAAGATTAGTAGTCCTCACTATTTTGTTAAATAGTGTGACAATAAATGTAATGAGGACTTCTTCTCGAGAGTGGATATTGTCTGAAGACAATATTTGTATTAAAACTCACAGCTCTCTCTTGTTGTATATTAAAGATTGTATTTGTATTACATGACTATGTATTTGGCGACTCGTAATAGGTGATGTATACCTATTTTGGTGGCGCCACAATTGGTATCGTAGCTAGGGATATGATCCCCGGCCGAGATGTGAGACAAGAACTAGGAGGGGAGAGACGGGAATTACTTCGCTAGTATGACCTACCTAAGTTTATTTGGTATTTAATTGGTCGGTTAGAGTATAGGGATAATATGTGATATGTTAATTAACCCTTGTTTTGTGGTAGTATTTGAAAATGGCATCCGAGAATGTTGAGAACATCAATGGAGCACAAGAGACTGTTGATTCTCCACAGATCAATAATCAGGACAATGTGAATCAGGAAGGTGACAATCCTCATGCAAACAACAACACTGACCAAATGATGAACGATGGAATGTTCAGAGGCTTTTTGCAATTCATGCAACATCAGGCAAGAGAGACTCCTGTTTGAAATGCAGGTGGAAACACTGGCAACTCTCGGATGGTCACCGCTAAGCAGTTCAAGGAACTGGGACCACTGGAGTTTTTTGGAGAGCCAAAACCACTTAAGGCGGAGACGTGGATAAAGCAGATTTGCAAGATATTTGATGTCTTAGGATGCTTCGAGGAACAAAAGGTTCCATTTGCCACCTTCATGTTGCGTGCAGAGGCAGATTACTGGTGGGAATTTGTAAAACGTATTCAACCTGCCGTACTGAAGATGACTTGGGAGAAGTTCCAAGAATTGTTCAACGACAAGTACTTTCCCGAAAGTATTCATCACATGAAAGAGGAGTTCATTAAGCTGGAGCAAAACAACATGACCGTGTCGCAGTACGAAGCCAAGTTTGTTGAGTTATCCCGGTTTGCGTCCCATTTGGTTGATAATGAGGAGAGAATGACGCGAATGTTTCTAAGAGGTTTGAAACCCGAGATACGTCAATATCTTATCTCTCATAAACTGTGTTTGTATTCAGATGTTGTTAATAGGGCTTAGTTATTGGAGCGCGATAATGAGTTAACCCAACCAAAATAGAGCAGCCGGCAAAATGATAATACCAGTGATAACAGTCATCGAAGCGGTGACAATAAGCATGGAGGGAATCAACATGCCAGAAATGGTAAACACTTCAGTGGTAATCATGGCCAAAACAATAAGAATGGACATTTCAAGAAGAGGAGATTCAACAATGATGGAATGACGTCAGCACCAACACCCGTGGTTAAGGAAGGAGAACGACCACCTATCATATGCTTCAAATGCGGAGGGGAAGGACATATCAGTCCAAACTGTGCGATGCCGTCTAAAGCATGTTATATTTGTGGAAGAGAAGGTCACCTAGCCCGATTTTGTCGTTCACCGAAGACAAGTTCAGCTAGGATGGAGGCACCAAAGGACGTCCCAGAAAAGTCAAAGCCAGTAGTGCAAGGGAGAGCATTTTTCGTGACCTCCCAGAAAGCAAGGAACCCAAACGAGGTCATCACGGGTAAGCTTATCATAAACTCTAGCGAAGTATATACCTTATTTGATACCGGGTCTACCCATTCTTTTATTTCTCCTACTTGCGCTCAACGTTTAAATTTGACTCTGAGAGAAATTAGACTTTGACTTATCTCATTGAAACTCCGTTGGGAGAAACTTTCATTACATCCATCGCTTATAAGTCTTGTTTGGTTCAAATCGGTACCTCACATTACACGTCGATCTTATTTCATTGAAAATACTTGCATTTGACGTAATTCTAGGGATTGATTGGTTAACCACTCATCATGCAAAAATTGATTGTTTTCGTAAGGTTGTTAGCTTTCATATTCCTAACCAACCTATTATGCGAATTCAAGCAACCAAACCATTAAAATCAATCACTGTCATCTCAAGCCATAAAGCTATTCGTTTATTGAAAAATGGATGTCAAGCTTTCTTAGCTCATGTCACGGATCTAAACAAAAATATGTCAGTTTTGAATGATATTTCTATTGTTAATGAATTTCCTGACGTATTCCCTGAAGAACTTCCTGGCCTACGCCCAGAGCGTGAAATTAAATTTTGTATTGACCTTGAACCCGATACAAAACCTATTTCCAAAGCCCCATATCGAATGGCTCTATTGAACTTCGTGGAGTTAAAGACCCAATCGCAGGAATTGTTAGACATCGGTTTCATTCGTCCTAGTACTTCTCCTTGGGGTGCTCCTGTTCTATTCGTGAAGAAGAAAGATGGGAGTATGCGACTTTGTATTGATTATCGGGAGTTAAATCATGTCACCATCAAAAATAGGTACCCATTACCACTTATTGATGACTTATTTGACCAGTTACAAGGAGCCAAATTCTTTTCAAAGATTGATCTTCGTTCCGAATATCACCAATTGAAGATTAGAACCGATGACATTCTAAAGACGGCTTTCAGAACTTGGTACGGGCATTATGAATTCCTAGTTATGTCTTTTGGATTAACTAATGCTCCTGCTGCCTTCATGGATATGATGAACCGAGTATTCAAGGAATATTTGGATTATTTTGTGGTCGTCTTTATTGATGACATCCTTATTTATTCCAAAAGCCATGAGTATCATGAGCAACATTTGAGGCTGATACTCCAAAAGCTTCGTGAATATAAGCTTTATGCCAAGTTAAAGAAATGCGAGTTCTGGCTTGATGAAGTAGCATTCCTTGGGCACATAGTATCAAGTCTTGGAATATCTGTTGACCCAGCAAAGATTGAAGCTATTCAAAGCTGGGAGCAACCTAAATTAGTGACCAAAGTACGTAGCTTTCTCGGCTTAGCTGGTTCTTATTGGAGATTCGTAGAAGGGTTTTCTCGAATCACTACTCCCTTAACTCAGCTGACTCGGAAAGATACAAAATTCGGTTGGAACGAGGAATGTGAGAAGGGTTTTCAAGAACTCAAGAGGAGACTCATTTCAGCACCTGTTCTGACAATACCATCTGGCTCGGAGCGATTTGTCATCTACAGTGATGCTTCAGGGAAAGGGTTAGGATGTGCTCTCATGCAACATGGGAAATGTAAGACCCCAACTTATTATTTAATGAAATTAAATTTTCTCTATTTATTATCTTGAAATAGTAAGGGTTGATTTGATTAATGTGGTAAGTTATGGGTAAAATGCGCAATTATTTCAAACAAGCAAGTGGTTTTAAAATATTCATTGTTGACGGGGAATAATCGTTTGGTCGTGGAAAATTTTTACTATCGGGAAATATTCGTACAATGGCGCAGCCTTGTGTGGGCCCCATAACGAAAAGCGATTGGATGAAGAAAATGACAAGAATAAGTTGGTTATAAATAACGGCGTAGTTGTTACCATTAATACTGTTGGAATACCCGGTGGTTAAAACACGAGAAGACACACGCGGATACACCAATTATTGATTCTTACGTAGAAGGCACTACTCAATAATTGTTACGATAATTCTTTATTCAATATTTTATTTTATTGATTCAATAATTGCTCCGTTGATATTTTATATTACTGTTGTTTTAATAATTGTCATTGCACAGTATTTTCTATTATCGGAGCAATAATTCATATTATCTAAATAATATTATTAGATAACATTATTGGCAATGTCTAGAAAGTTCTGTCTAAGGAGAGGTTTGGTCATCTAATTGCGGCGCCCAAGAAGAGAGATCCTTATTGGAAAGCCCCTCTTTCCTGGGAACTGCCTGGTTGTCAGTAATGTGATTTTGTAATATTATTTATGAATAATTAATTATTGATTTATATGATGAGGAAAATATTGATTTTATGCGGATATAGATGGAGAAATTTTTTTAATGTGACAATTGTTGAAAATTAATATTTTATCTTTTTCTGATAAAATAATTCATTTAAATATATTATTTTAATAATATATTAATGGTGATATTTTTACAATGAATGTGGGATATATGAGTATATGAGGAGGAAGATTATTTTTGTGGCATTAAATGATTAACACATGTTTTGTGTGTCGGTAGACCCCAATTCTTGACCAAAATTTGATTATAGCCTATAAAATCGCCCGTTTGTGGATTTCGGTCAATTTCTGTTTGGAATTTGGAAAAGCTTTCTTCTGCAAAGTTGTAGAGAATGAAATTTCCTATAAAAAGGACATGTGGTTTGAATTTTTCTGATAAAAGAGCTATTTATTATGAATTATTGAAGTTCCGTAGTTCCGAAATAATTGATTTTTGAAAGTTTTAATTATTTTTAATTATAAAAACGTTTTTTTTGCTTGGTGGGCTGCATTAAACATGTGCAAGGTGGCTGAATTCAGATTTAAGAGGCGGGCTTGACAATTTTGTAAATATAATAATATTATATTAAATTTTCTGCTTTGGTGTTCTAAGCATTTTCCTATAAATAGGGTGCTTAGGTTAGAATTGAAAATCACACCAGAAACTGAAATCTTCTCTCTCTTTCTCTCGATATATTATTGCGTATTTTTGTGAGTATTTTAATACTTTGAGTGTTGCTATACTGATCTGAAGTTCAAGTCATAGCCTTTATATCCTGTGTTTAACTAAAAGTTAAAGTACTAACTTTTCGAGGTAAGGGATGTTATTTTCTTTTTAAATGATATTATTTTCTTCAATATCATTATGCCGAAATATTGGTTTGAACTTTTAATCAAATTTGGAACTTTTGTGTAGGGTTACTATTCACGATACTCTGACCTTCATTCACGACTTTTAATTCACGAATCTGACTATTCATCGAAAAAATGAAATTTTCCTTTTTCGTCCAAAATATCTATTATGGATACTAGCTTTGATTGTATCCATGTTTTGATCATTCTTGAATTTTACTTCACTATGATTATTTATGAGGTATTTTTGGACATGAAATAGCTGAAATACGAATCCTTGATATTTATTCTTTTGTATCACTGGATTCGTTTCCTTTAAAATATTTTTCATCATTCTCAGTCCTAAATGATGATATTACTGAATATCTTTGGCTTGTAGTGCAAAGATAAATGATTTTATAATGAATATCTTTGGCCGTAGTGCAAATATGAACAGGTGTTAAGATGAACATGACCGACTGATGAATATCTTTGGCCTATAGTGCAAAGATGAAAATTTGATTCAAGATGAATATTGATTGATGTTACAGGGATAAAATATTGACGATGGACTTTTAAATTCATAGATAATAGTAGATTTCATTCTCTACGTAACTCTTCTATGAATTATTATTTTCGCTGCGAATATTGATCTGAAACTTATTGTCTATTATATTTTATCAGATTTTTTTTTCTGTTGAAGACTAACGATAATTTGTTCTATATTATCTTAGTCATAATATTCTTTACTGGGCTAGTTGAGTTCACCCTTTTCCTTTTTGTTCTATTTTTCTTCTCAGGAGGCGAGAATGTAGCGAGTACTAGTCGGGGTATGGAATGATGATTCTAGAAGTTGTTTAGTAGTCCTCACCATTTTTGTAAAATAATGTATCAATAATTATGATGAAGATTTATTTGGGTATGGATATTGTCTAGAAGACAATATTTGTATTTAAACTCATAATTTTTATGATGTATTAATAAAGTTGTAGTTGTTTCTGTACCATGTTATTGACGACCTAAAATGGGTGATGTATACCTATTTTGGGGGCGTCACAGTTGGTATCAGAGCTTAGGGATATGATCTATGGCGGAGATCGAGGAATAGAACTAGGAGGGAAGAGACGAGTAAATCCTTCGCTAGTGTGTCCTACCTAAGCTTATTTGTTAGTTGGTCAATATATAGGGATATTATGTGATATGTTGATTTCCTTAATTAACCCTTGTTTTATGGCAGTATTTGAGAATGTCGACTGAGAATGTTAACAGTGGAGTAAATGAGACCATGGAGACGCCTGTACTCACCAATAAGGAGAACGTGCAGCAGGCTGACAATGTTCCTCCTGTGAACAACGCCACTGAGCAGATGATGAACGACGGGATGTTTAGAAGTTTTTGCAGTTCATGCAAAATCGATTTAGAGAGACTTCGTGTACAAAATACAGGTGGAAATGATTACAATGCACGAATTGTCACGGCCAAGCAGTTCAAAGAGTTGGGACCACCAGAATTCTGGGGAAAGCCGGATCCGATTAAGGCGGAGACGTGGGTCAAACAAATTACCAAGATATTCGACGTCTTGGGATGCACGGAAGAACAGAAGGTTCCATTTGCTACTTTTATGTTCCATAATGAGGCGATTCTTGGTGGGAATCATGAAGCGTATCCAAATCCGGTACTCGGCGTATGTCTTGGGAGACATTTGAAGAATCGTTCAATGACAAGTACTTTCCTGAAAGTATTCGTCATATGAAGGAAGTGAAGTTTATTAGACTGGAACAAAATAACATGACGGTGTCCCAGTACGAGGCAAAGTTTATAGAGTTATCCAGGTTTGCACCTCATTTGGTGGAGAATAAGGAACGTATGACGCGGATGTTTCTGAGAGGTTTGAAACCCGACATACGTCAAGATATCTCATTTCTCATAAATTTTCTCTCTATTCAGATGTTGTCAGCGAGGCTCAATTATTAGAGCGAGATAACGAGTCGTTCGACCAAGGACCATAACCGAGGATCATCTGGGAGATAGCGATCAGCATATGTAATAACGATAACCAATGGAGAAAGAAAAAAGACGGACAAAATGGTAACCACTCGGTGGTAGTCGTGGCCATGAGAATAGAAGAAGCGAGTCGGGAGGAGATTTTAAAAGAGGAGATTTAACAATGACCATGTGAAGACGTCAACACCAATGAATAACCGGTTCCAGGAGGAGAATGACCACCGGTCATATCTATATAAGTCATGGAAAAGAAGGGCATATCGATCCAAACCGCCCACAACAGTTCAAGGTATGTTATAATTGTGGAAAGGAAGGACATATCGCTTCGAGATTATGACGATAAGCAAAACCAAGTCCGGGGGGACGGTGACTCAAAAGGTCATCCCTAGAAAAGTCAAAGTCAATCTGTTCTCGAAGAAGCGTTTGTCGTGATCGGTCAAAATGCGAGGAACCCAAACGAGGTGATCACGGGTAAGCTAATCATTAATTTTTGCGAAGTTTATACCTTACTTGATACTGGGGTGCTACCCATTCATTTATCTCTCCCCTTGTGCTCAACGTTTAAACTTGACTCGGGAGAAATTAGACTTTGATTTATCTGTGGAGACTCGATAGGAGAAACTTTCATCACATCCATTGTTTATAAATCTTGTTTGATTCAAGTTGGCACCATCACCTTACTGTTGACCTTATCTCTTTAAAGATACTTGCTTTTGATGTGATTTTAGGGATTGATTGGTTAACTACTCATCATGCCAAAATTGATTATTTTAAATAAGGTTGTTAGTTTTCATATTCCTAACCAACTGTTGTGCGAATTCAAGCAACTAAGCCACTAAAATCAATCATTTGTCATATCAAGTCATAAAGCTATTCGTTTATTGAAAAGCGGATGTCAAGCTTTCTTAGCCCATGTTATGGATTTGAATAAAGACACGTCGATTTAAATAATATTCTGTTGTTATTGATTTTCTGACGTATTTCTGAAGAACTTCCGGTCTACCCCGAACGTGAAGTTGAATTCTTTATTGATGTTGAACTCGGTACAAAGCCCATTTCTAAAACCCCATATCGAATGGCTCTATTGAACTTCAGAGTTAAAGGTCCAACTACGAGAGTTGTTGGACATCGGTTTCATTCGTCCTAGTACATCTTCTTGGGGTGCTCTGTTTTATTTGTAAAGAAAAAGACGGGGAGTATGCGACTTTGTATTGACTATCGAGAATTGAACCATGTCACCATCAAGAATAGGTATCCACTACCTCGTATTGATGACTGTTTGACCCGTTGCAAGGAGCACAATTCTTTTCAAAGATCGATCTTAGCTTACGGATATCATCGGTGAAGATTAGAATCGAGGATATTCAAAGATCGCCTTGAAACTTCGATGCGGGCATTATGAATTCTTAGTCATGTCTTTTGGATTGACTAATGCTCCTGCGGCTTTCATGGATATAATGAACCGAGTATTCAAGGACTATTTAGATCAGTTCATTGTTGTCTTTATTGATGACATTCTCATATATTCCAAAAGCCGTGATGATCATGAGCACCATTTGAAGCTGGTACTGCAAAGGCTTCGTGAAAACAAGCTATATGCCAAGTTGAAGAAATGCGAGTTCTGGCTTGAGAAAGTAGCATTCCTTGGGCATGTGGTGTCTAATCATGGAGTATCTGTCGACCCGGCGAAGATTGAAGCAATACAAAGTTGGAGCAACCGAAGTCGGTGATCAAATCGTAACTTTACGGGCTAATTGGGTTATTATCGGAGATTCGTGGAAGGGTTTTCTCGAATCGCTACTCCATTAACTTCAAACTAACTCGGAAGGATACAAAATTCGTTTGGAGTGAGGAATGCGAGAAGAGTTTCCAAGAGCTTAAGAGGAGACTTATTTCTAAGCACTGTTTCTAACAATACCATCCGGTTCGGATGGATTTGTTATCTCACGATGATGCTTGAGCAAAGGGTTAGGATGTGTTCTCATGCAACGTGGGAAAGTTATAGCCTATGCCTCGCGATAACTTAAAGAATATGAGAGGAATTATCCTACTCATGATCTAGAGTTGGCAGCCCGATTGTCTTCTTCGCTAAAGATCTGGAGGCACTATCTATATGGGGAGAAAGTGGAGATATATTCAGACCATAAAAGCCTCAAATATTTCTTCACTCAAAAGGAACTCAACATGCGGCAACGACGTTGGCTTGAGTTGTTGAAAGATTACGATAACACTATTCAATACCATCCTGGAAAAGCGAACGTGGTAGCTGACGCGTTGAGTAGAAGATCATATGCAGGAACGAGTGCGATGATGTCAAGTATATGCATAGAGCCAACTTTAATAGAAAAAGTTAAGGTTGCTCAAGCCACCGACCCGGAGCTGATGCGTATGAAGAAGAAAGTACAAGAAGGTGCTATTCCGGAAGCGAGAATCGATGAAGAAGGAATACTTCGAGTCCACTCCAAACTTTGTGTTCCTAACGATTCTGATTTGAAGTACAAGATTATGATGGAGGCACACAATACACCATTTGCGATCCATCCTGGAAGTACCAAAATGTATCGTGATCTTCGACATACATTTTGGTGGAACAATATGAAGAGAGAGATTGCAAAGTTTATCTCGACGTGTTTAACTTGTCAACGTGTAAAGGCGGAGCATCAAGTACCTAAGGGTCCATTGCAACCACTTGAGATTCCAAAATGGAAGTGGGAACACATTACCATGGATTTTGTTACGGGTCTTCCTACGGTTTCTCAAGGCATCGATGCTATTTGGGTTATTGTTGATAGATTAACCAAGTCTGCTCATTTCTTACCGATACGGGAGACTTATTCCCTTGAACGTCTTGCTCATATGTATGTAAATGAGATTGTGAGATTGCATGGCATGCCAGTATCCATAGTTTCGGATCGTGACCCAAGATTTACTTCAAGATTTTGGGTTAGCTTGCAAAAAGCTATGGGCACGGATTTACGATTTAGTTCGCATACCATCCTCAAACGACGGACAATCGAGAGGGACTATTCAAACTCTTGAAGATTTATTAAGACTACGTGTCCTGAACTTCAAAGGAGTTGGGATAAGTATTTACCATTGGTGGAATTCTCCTATAACAACAGTTATCAGACAAGCATTGGTGTGGCCCCATTTGAAGCATTGTATGGATGAAAGTGTCGCTCTCCAGTATGTTGGGATGAGGTGGGTGAAACAACATTGTTGGGACCCGAGTTGGTACGTATGACTACGGAAAAGATCCAAATGATTCGACAACATATACAAACGTCACAAGATCGACAAAAGAGTTATGCGGATCTTCATCGAAAGGACGTGGAATTTAGTATTGGGGATCATGTATTATTGCGTGTTGCCCCATGGAAGGGAATTACAAGATTCGGGAAGAGAGGAAATCTCAATCCACGATTTACTGGTCCATTTCAAATTCTTGACCGAGTAGGTAATGTAGCCTATAGACTCGCGTTATCTCCGAGTATGTCTCGTGTTCATAATGTGTTTCACATATGTACTTCGTAAATATGTGAAAGACCCGAACCACGTTATTGAGTTAGAACCAGACGAGATAGCCGAAGACTTAACGTACGAAGAGGTACCTGTCAAGATCTTGGATAGGAAGGAGCATGCCCTACGCACAAAGGTCATACCACAAGTTAAAGTTTTGTGGAGGAACCATGCTATAGAGGAAATGACATGGGAGTTGGAAACGGAAATGAAAGTGAGGTATCCTCACCTTTTCGAAACACCAGGTACGTACGTTAATTTCGAGGACGAAATTTCATAAGGAGGGGAGGTTGTAAGACCCCAACTTATTATTTAATGAAATTAAATTTCCTCTATTTATTATCTTGAAATAGTAAGGGTTGATTTGATTAATTTGGTAAGTTATGGGTAAAATGCGCAATTATTTCAAACAAGCAAGTGGTTTTAAAATATTCATTGTTGACGGGGAATATTCGTTTGGTCGTGAAATATTTTTACTTGTCGGAAATATTAAATGCGACGGTAGCGACCTTATGTGGGCCCCATAATGGAAAGCGATTGGATGAAAGAAAACGACAAGAATAAGTTGATTATAAATAACGGCGTAGTTATTCACAGATTATCTTTGTTGGAATACCCTCGTGGTTAAAACACGGTAGCATTACGGTATTACACCAATTATTTATTCTTACGTAAGAAGGCACTACTCAATAATTGTTACGATAATTCTTTTATTCAATATTTTATTTTATTGATTCAATAATTGTTGCGTTGATATTTTATATTCTTTGTTATTTTAATAATTGTCATTACCGCACGATATTTTCTATTATCGAAGCAATAATTCATATTATCTAAATAATATTATTAGATAACATTATTGGCAATGTCTAGAAAGTTACGTCTAAGGAGAGGTTTGGTCATCTAATTGCTTGCGCCCGATGAGAGATCCTTATTGAAAGCCCCTCTTTCTGAACCTGCACGGTTGTCGATAATGTGATTCATAATATTATTTATGAATAATTAATTATTGATTTATATGATGAGAAAAATATTGATTTTATGCGGATATAGATGGAGAAATTTTTTAATGTGACAATTATTGAAAATTAATATTTTATCTTTTTACGATAAAATAATTCATTTAAATATATTATTTTAATAATATATTAATGGTGATATTTTTACAATGAATGTGGGATTCATGAGTATATGAGGAGGAAGATTATTTTTGTGGCATTAAATGATTAACACATGTTTTGTGTGTCGGTAGACCCCAATTCTCTAGCGAAATTTGATTATAGCCTGTAAAATCGCCCGTTTGTGGATTTCGATCAATTTCTGTTTGGAATTTGGAAAAACTTTCTTCTGCAAAGTTGTAGAGAATGAAATTTCCTATGGAAAAGACATGTGGTTTGAATTTTTCTGATAAAAGAACTATTTATTATGAATTATTTAAGTTCCGTAGTTCCTAAATAATTGATTTTTGAAAGTTTTAATTATTTTTAATTACAAAAACGTTTTTTTTGCTTGGTGGGCTGCATTAAACATGTGCAAGGTGGTTGAATTCAGATTCAAGAGGTGGGCTTGACAATTTTGTAAATATAATAATATTATATTAAATTTTCTGCTTTGGTGTTCTAAGCATTTTCCTATAAATAGGGTGCTTAGGTTAGAATTGAAAATCACACCAGAAACTAAAATCTTCTCTCTCTTTCTCTCTTGATATATTGAGCGTATTTTTGTGAGTATTTTAATACTTTGAGTGTTGCTATATCTGATTGCAAGTTCAAGTCATAGCCTATATCCTGTTTCAACTAGAAGTACTATCTTTTTCGAGGTAAGGGATGTTATTTTCTTTTTAAATGATATTATTTTCTTCAATATCATTATCTTGGAAAATATTGGTTTAAACTTTTAATCAAATTTGGAACTTTTTGTGTTTGGGAGTTACTATTCACGTATTCGACACTATTCACGATATCTGACACTATTCACGAATCGACACACTATTCAATGAAAAATCAAATTTTTTCTTTTCGTCAAAATATATATAATTATGGATACTAGCTTTGATTGTATCCATGTTTTGATCATTCTTGAATTTTACTTCACTATGATTATTTATGAGGTATTTTTTGGACATGAAATAGTTAAATCTGAATCCTTGATATTTATTCTTTTGTTTCACTTTGGATTCGCTTTCCTTTAAAATATTTTTCATCATCCTCGGTCCTAAATGATGATATTATTAAATATCTTTGGCCCAGTAGTGCAAAGATAAATGATTTTATAATGAATATCTTTGGCCGTAGTGCAAAGATGAACAGGTGTTGAGATGAACATGACCGACTAATGAATATCTTTGGCCTGTAGTGCAAAGATGAAAATTTGATTCAAGATGAATATTGATTGATGTTACAGGGATAAAATATTGACGATGGACTTTTAAATTCATAGATAATAGTAGATTTCATTCTCTACGTAACTCTTCTATGAATTATTATTTCCACTGCGAATATTGATCTGATAATTAGTATTTTATCAGATTTTTTTCCCTGTTGAAGACTAACGATAATTTGTTCTATATTATCTTAGTCATAATATTCTTTACTGGGCTAGTTGAGCTCACCCTTTTCCTTTTTGTTTTATTTTTTCTTCTCAGGAGGCGAGAATGTAGCGAGTAATAGTCGGGGTATGGAATGATGATTCTAGAAGTTGTTTAGTAGTCCTCACTATTTTTGTAAAATAATGTATCAATAATTGTGATGAAGATTTATTTGGGTATGGATATTGTCTAGAAGACAATATTTGTATTTAAACTCACAGTTTTTATGATGTATTAATAAAGTTGTAGTTATTTCTGTACCATGTTATTGACGACCTAAAATGGGTGATGTATACCTATTTTGGGGGCGTCACAGGAAAGTCATAGCCTATGTCTCTCGACAACTCAAAGAATACGAGAGGAATTATCCTACTCATGATCTAGAGTTGGCGGCTGTTGTCTTCGCACTTAAAATTTGGAGGCATTACTTGTATGGGGAGAAAGTGGAGATCTTTACGGATCACAAAAGCCTCAAATATTTCTTCACTCAAAAGGAACTCAACATGCGACAACGACGTTAGCTTGAACTGTTGAAAGATTATGATCATACCATTCAATACCATCCTGGAAAAGTAAACGTGGTAGCTGACGCATTAAGTAGAAGATCATATGCGGGTACGAGTGCGATATTGTCAACACAAAGGCCCATTTTGTATGACTTGCAAAGGATGGAGATAGAGATAAAGACTCCAGGGACCCAAGTGATGATGGCGAATATACGAGTGGAACCGACTTTAATCGATAAAGTTAAAGCTTCGTCCAGCTGCACTGAGCTGATGCGTATGAGGAAAAAAGTACAAGAAGGTGCTATGCCGGAAGCAAGAATCGATGAAGAAGGAATACTTCGAGTCAACTCCAGACTTTATGTTCCTAACGACCCTAATTTAAAGTATAAAATCATGATGGAGGCGCACAACACCATTTGCAATCCATCATGGGAGTACCAAAATGTATCATGATCTTCGACATACATTTTGGTGGGGCAATATGAAGAGAGAGATAACACTGTTTATCTCAAGGTGTATAACTTGTCAACGAGTCAAGGCGGAAAATCAAGTACCAAAAGGTCCATTGCAACCACTTAAAATTCCAGAATGGAAGTGGGAGCACATTACCATGGATTTTGTTACTGGTCTTCCCAAGGTTTCTCAAGGCATAGATGCAATTTGGGTCATTGTTGATAGATTGACCAAGTCTGCTCATTTCTTACCAATACGAGAAACTTATACACTTGAACGTCTTGCTCGTATGTACATAAACGAGGTTGTAAGATTGCATGGTATGCCAGTATCCATAGTTTCTGATCGAGACCCAAGATTCACTTGAAGATTTTGGGTTAGTTTGCCAAAAGCTATGGGGACAGATTTATGATTTAGTTCTAGATATCATCCTCGATTTTACGGACAATCGTAGAGGACTATTCAAACTCTTGAAGATTTATTAAGACTCGTGTCCTCGACTTCAAGGAAGTTGGGACAAGTTCTTACCATCGATGGAGTTTTCCTACAACAACAGCTTATCAAGCAAGTATCGGCATGGCTCCATTCGAGGCGTTGTATGGAAGAAAGTGTCGCTCTCCAAAGATCTTTGGGATGAGGTGGGTGAAACAATGTTGTTGGGATCGGAGTTGGTACGTATGACTACGAAAAAAGATTCAAACGATCCGACAACGATAAAAACCTCACAAGACCGATAAAAGAGTTATCTTTGATCTTCATCGAAAAGGACGTGGAACTCGATATTGAGATCATGTGTTATTACGTGTTGCTCCATGAAAAGGAGTTACGAGATTTGGAAAGAGAGAAAGCTCAATCCTCGATTCATCGGCCCATTTTAATCCTCGATCGAGTAGGGACCGTAGCCTATAGACTCGCTTTTACCGCCAAGTATGTCTCGTGTTCATAACGCTTTTCATATATCCATGTTACGTAAATATGTGAAAGACCCAAACCACATTATCGAGTTAGAACCGGACGAAATAGCGGAAGATTTAACGTGTGAAGAGGTTCCTGTTCAAATCTTGGATAAGAAGGAACAAATTCTACGCTCCAAGGTTATACCTTAAGTTAAAGTTTTATGGAGGAACCACGATGTTGAGGAAATGACCTGGGAGTTAGAATCTGAAATGAAATCAAGGTATCCTTACCTCTTCGACATACCAATGCACGTACCTAATTTCGAGGAAAAATTTCATAAGAAGGGGAGATTGTAAGACCCCAACTTTTATGAATAAAGATGAATTTTCTATAATTATCATTTTTAAATATTATGGAATGAATTTGATATAATGTTGTAGTTGTGGGCAATATTTAGAAATTTTGTAAAGTATGCAAGTTATTTATAATATTCGATTGGTCAGGGAATATTCGTTTTAACAGAGAATATTCAGACGACGATTTACACAATCATTGGTGGACCTCTACAACTAATTATTGTTTGATTGAGAAAACGACAAAAAAAAATATTTTATGAAAATAACGGCGGAAGTTTTACCGTTAATCGTTGAAACACCCAAAGGTTAAAGTACAGAATACGCTGGGAATCGCATAAGAGTAGTAGCACACAGTATTGATTATTGATGCTTACGTGAGAAGTCACCGGTTTTGTTCAATTATTGCTTCAAAGAATTGCTTTGATAGTATCTCACGTTATTTGATTCAATTATTGTCAATATTTTATATATTATTAAATCAATAATTGAGATAACAAAGTTGTTAATATTATTATTTGCATTATTAACGATGTCTATAAGTTCTGCCAAGGAGAGGTTTAGTCACCTAATTGCGCGCCAATAAGGAGAAATCCTTATTGGAAAGCCCCCTCTTTCCTAGGAACGACCTGGTCGATTAATAGTGTGAATTATGATAATGATGATGAAGTTTTGTTTTATTAGTATTATTAATGTAATAAAACAGAAAATCTTTTTATATAAAACAGAATACTTTTGTAAAGTTATTCGTTTTATTAGGCTAATAGTAAAATCTTTTTATATAAAAAATGTAATACTTTTATAAAGTTATCTGCTTTTATTAGACAATAATTAGAATATATTATATTTTATTATGCATAGTATTTGCATAAAGGTTCTGCGTAAGGTTTGCAGATAGTAAAATCTTTTATATAAAATGTAATACTTTTATAAAGTTATTTGTTTTATTAGATTATAAATAGAATATATTATATTTTATTGTAAACCAATCTGACAAATTCGCTTAAAAGTAAATAAATCAGACCGCTCATGGATTGGTTACTATTCATTCATTCTTCTATAAATAGAAGCTCATTCCTTCATTATTTCTTACGAATTCACTAAAACTCTAGAGAGAAAACCGTAGAGAGAATTTCTTCTATAATCTTGAGCGTATTTCTTTAGCGCTTTAGAAAGCTTTGAGCGTAGTGCAAGTTTCTTCAAGTATATCCCCGCCTCTACCGCTTCTAATACTCTTCTTTATAAGGTAAGGGGTATTATTTTTTTTGTATTCATGAAGAGAACTTCATTATTTCATTCTTTATTATTCTCATTGAATAACTCAGATACGCTGCTACCCTATACTTGGTGAAATTCTTCCATTATTCCATTATTTCTTATTCTCATTGAATATCCTGCATCAATGCGCTTTTTACTTCGGACCGGTTCCGCTTTTTATTATTATGTTGAATATCCTCGTCTGCATGCGTTTTACGGGACCGGTTCCGTTATTTATTATTCTCTTGGAATAACCTACCTGTGCGGTCTATCGCAGGCCTGGTGATTTCTTTTGTTATTACATTCTTAATTATATTCCGTTGGTTAAAATTTTGACTTTTATACTCCATGAAATTAGTGGAATATCCTTGATATTTGCGCTTCATCCAGTATCTTTTCATGGAAATATTCTTCTGAGCATTCTTGAATTTTTCTCTACAAAGAAGTATCATGTTGACAATTTGGACGATATTAGTTCCTGAATAAATTAATTCTTGAACTTGTTTTATTGAATTCTTATATCATTGTCATCATCCTCATGTTTATATATTTTTTCTAAAGTCATATGTGGCCTGTAGTGCATAGATGGACTTGGTATGATTATGATCAGGGATTATTCGGTATAATCATGACCGTAATGTTACAAATAATGTGGTAAAAGTCCTCACTGGCCCGTAGTGCATTGATGGACAGTTGTTGGCATGATCATGACCATTGATGAATACACGAATATCCTTGGCCCGTAGTGCATGGATAATTTGTGGTTGTGATACTAATGAATATCCTCGGTCAGTAGTGCATGGATGATGTGGTTTATTTATTAAGTCGAGTCCCAAATGATAAAAGTGATGAAAACCTTTTAAATCATAAAAGATAGTAGATTTTATTCTCTACTTGACTCTTTTAATGGATTATATGTTCACCGCAGCTTAAACTTGATGTCTATTGTATTTTATCGCTTTAACATTGTTGAAGACTAATGATAATTTATTCTCGCATTATCTTAGTCATAATATATCTTATCGGGCTAGTTGAGCTCACCTTTCTTTCACCGTTCTCTTCAGAAATGAGAACGTGGCGGACTAGCCTGGGAACCAGAGTGATTTGTCCCGATGATAGTATTAGTAGTCCTCACTATTCTCATTAAATAGTGTGACAATAAATGTAATGAGGACTTCTTCTCGAGAGTGGATATTGTCTGAAGACAATATTTGTATTAAAACTCACAGCTCTCTTGTTGTATATTAAAGATTGTATTTGTATTCTGTACCATGTATTTGGCGACTCATAATAGGTGATGTATACCTATTTTGGGGCATCACATGCACCCTTAAGTTTTAAGCCATTAATATAAAGTATATAGCAATTAGATTATGTGATAATGTTTAAAATTGAAGGCTTAGGAACTGTTATGATCATTTAGTGTTAAACCATGCTGAAAATGCTTTGAATGGACTATTTTGGGTATTAGAAAGACAACTAAATGTTACAAGTATGTAATGTTTTTGACTGTTTTGGGTATCAAATGACTTTATAGGACTAATAGTCCCACATTAAGGGACTATTAGTATGCCTTCTTCTGCAATCTTGATATACGCAGCATTATAGTTTCTAGAACACATTGCAAAGTCCATTGGTTATTCTTCAAACTTGACCATCAAGATATTTTCATCACCTAATGTCCTATGTAGAAGAGTTTTTGTTGTGTTCAGATATGGACCAAGAACATGAGGCAATAATCTACTATGAAAGTACAACATGAGGCAATATGGTCGGGTAGTTGCGAACATTTATAATATTAACGAGCTAATCATATGCTTACAAGTATGCTCAAGTTATATGCTTAGTAGCTAGTATACTCAAGTCATATGGTTACAAGTATGCTCAAGTCATATGCTTATAAGTATGGGCGCAATATGTTAATCATATGTTACTCAAGTCATATGCTTACAAGTATGTTTAAATGTTAATCATATGCTTACAAGTATGCTCAAGTCATATGGTTAGAAGTATGCTCAAGTCATATACTTACAAGTATGCTTAAATATTAATCATATGCTTACAAGTATGCTCAAGTTATATACTTACTAGCTAGTATGTTCAAGTCATATGTTAACATTTATAATGTTGTCTGTAGTAGGTACCGTGGAATTATGGACCTCTATTCAGACCGTAGTTGGATGGCACGACGAAAGTCAAGTGCCCATATAGGTCCAATTCATTTAACCTATTCTGAGTCGCCAAATACATGGTATAGAAAATAACTACAACTTTATTACTACAATTGTCGTGCAAAATACAACAACACATATACTGTGAATTTTAATACCAACTGTGACTCATGTCCCAACTATGGACAACACTTCACATTGATACATTACATAAAGGTACAGTTAATAACTGTTTTAGAAATTAAAATCTTTGGGAAGTGCTCAAGAAAACCTTCGTACATGGGCCATGAATCTAAGTTATGATAGATATCATATGTCCAGAGAATTATCCTTGGTTGATCCAATAGACCCCAAAGAAAAATGAGAAGATTACTATCATGTTCCTTCCAATGGTGAGTCTTATCTTGATATATAACTATCTCCATTGTCTCCAGTTAAAAATTATATTTCAAATAAACTCCAAGATCATATAGGTAGTGCTCGTAGATATACTCAGCAAGTGGATGTGCACAACCCTATCTTATGATAACTCGTAGGTCATTAGACATCTTGTATGATAGTGGGAAAACACCCTTCCAAAGTTGGGCTCACCTCACCCTATTCGGTTCATCAAAATTAAATATCAAATGACGTATACAATAAGACACACTTATCTAAAGTTCTCAATAAAATTATTTCCATACTATTTAGGGAGAACCTCAACAGCTATAAACCACCGTTCTATTCCCCTGTTATCCCCGCTCGACCTGGCAACACTCTTATTACCTGAAAGGAATTGTGAAGCAAAAGGGTGAGCACGAATAGCTCAGTAAAGAATATCATGACTAAAGATAATTAAATTATCAATAGCCTTCATCAGTAATAAATCAGAGATTTAGAATATATGGTAGATGATATATAAAACTTTTCAACCATAGTTGCAGTGGAACGAGCAATCCATTAGAAGAGTCAAATAGACCATAATGTCTATTATCTTCTCTATGTTAAAAGTCCACCAATAATGTTTTATCCCTGTAACATCAATCAACAGTTCCTGTCCACAATCATATGAATAACTCATAATCATATTTGTGGTTCCAAATTCCTTTTCTCATCCAAGACGAAGATAATTTTCATCACCTGTCTTTACCTGAAACATCAAAGATCATGGTTATACCAAATCACAGTTCCTATTCATAATCATACTAATAAGGTCATCTTTGCACTACGGGCCAAAGATATTCATTAACAATTCATCTTTTCACTACATGCCAAAGATATTCAGCAACAGGTCAACTTTGCACTATGGGCCAAAGATATTCATTAACAATTCATCTTTGCACTACATGCCAAAGATATTCAGCAACAAGTCACCTTTGCACTATGTGCCAAAGATATTCATCAATAATTCTTCTTTGCACTACAGGCCAAAGATATTAATATCTCAAAGAAATACATAATCATTTCAGAATTTATATAAACCATAATTATAACCATGTTGATCAATTCACCTTTGCACTTAAGCTAAAAATATTCAATTGTAAATTCAATGGTCATGATCATACCCGATCAACAATTCATCTTTTGCACTTCTTGGCCAAAGAGAACCCATAGTCATGATCACACCAATAATCTACCCATCTTTACACTTGATCGAGGAGAAATTTCATCAATACGATCAACAATCAGTAATATTCATGAATCAATGATTTCATAACACCTTAATCCAAATGTTATAAATCACTTAATAATCTCATAATATAATATTATTAATATTACCACAATATTTTAATCATTTCTTAAACTTATAAACAATTTATTTTAATTGTTTACACTTTACCAATTAATGTATTTAATCATCCTAAAATGCCAAAATCATAAAATTTCATCACCAATAACCAAAACCCTCATAAAAAATCTGCATATACCTTATATAGGATTCTCAAGCCATAAAATCCTATTTTTCAATTTTGTTACTTCACATAACATATTTAATTCATTTACTCATAACTAGTCCATTTTATGAAAAATACCAAATTAGTACAAACAAATTTTTTTTTTCTGGGATTTAGCAGAACATAGTCCCATATTGAACATATATTTTTCTCGAAATTTTTAAAATTCATTTACTATTTTTCATATGGCCAAAACTACCAAATATTTAGACATTTATCATAAATTGTACTTTTGCCCAAAAATTCCGAAATTTACAGAGTATACTGCTATTATATACATGTACTCTCAATAAAAATTTCACCAATTTTGGAGTTAACCACAAGGAGTTATAAGGGTTTACTTTTAAAATAGTCTTTTATCATAAAATTCATAACTCCTAATCTATACATCCAAAAATCACCATTTTTGGACACAATTAAGAAAACTCATCAAATTATCATTTTAAATTTTTCCAGAATTTTTGAGGCTCTAAAAAATTATGAAACTAAAAAACATAATAACCCTTAAAATCCCCTACCTCAAAAGAGCAGTATTTCTGACTGGAATATCGGATATGACGTTGAAGGAAACTTGCACTCATTAGAAACTCTCAAAGTATCAAAATACTCACAAAATACGCTCGATAATATAGAGAGAGAAAAAGAGAAAACTTATGTTTCTGGTGTGATTTTCAATTCAAACTTAGCCCTCTATTTATAGAAAAATGTTAAAGCACGCCAAGCGTACTTGACACTGCACCGATGGCTTTACCTGCTACCGATGGCTTTACTTTTGTTACTATTACCCACCATTTTGAATTAGAATTTAAAGACATTTTCTTCACCAACCATAAGTGGGGCCCACACATTCTAGAATTTCTTCATAATAATTTTTACGTTTATTTTTAACGGTTCAAAATTTGTGGACATATACTCAACTTATATATGTATAACATATCCAAAAATCACAACGATCCAACAGTCGGATTAAATATTATAACTCACGCAATATTAAATATTACGTGAGTTATAATTTTTAATCCGACCGTTAGATCGTTGTGATTTTTGGATATGTTATACATATATAAGTTGAGTATATGTCCACAAATTTTGAACCGTTCAAAATGAACGTATGATTTGTTATGAATTGTAAGAGGTGACTGATTCGGAAATTAGATTTATAAATGATTTTGGTGGAAAATTCTAGATTTTAGTGGGCCCCACTTGTGGTTGGTGAATAAATGTGCTGAAATTCTAATTTAAATGTGGTGGGTGGCAATAGTAGCAGGTAAAGCCATCAGGTAGCAGGTCAAGTCTGCTTCGGTGTGCTAATATTTTCCAATAAATAGAGGGCTAAGTTAGAATTGAAAATCACACCAGAATCATAAGCTTTCTCTCTTTCTCTCTTTCTCTCTATATTATCGAGTGTATTTTTGTGAGTATTTAGATACTTTGAGAGTTGCTATTCAAAGGTAAGGTTCCTTCTACTTTTACATTCCTGTAAATAAATACTCTTTTCGAGGTAAAGGATTTTAAGGTTATTATGTTTTTCAGCTTTTGAAATTTTTCTCGAACCTTCAAAATTTCAGAAAATTTGAAATGATAATTTGATGAGTTTCTTGATTGTGTCCAAAATGGAGATTTTTGGATGTATAGATTATGAGTTATGGATTTTATGAGAAAAGACTATTTTAAAAGTAAACCCTTATAACTCCTTGTGGTTAACTCCAAAAATGGTGAAATTTTTATTAGGAGTACATTTATATAATATCAGTATATCCTGTAAATTTTGAAATTTTTGGACAAAAATACAATTTATGATAAATGTCTAAATATTCGGCAGTTTTGGCCATATAAAAATAGTAAATGAATTTTAAAAATTCGAAAAAAATATATGTTCAATATGGGACTATATTTTGCTAAATCCTTAAAAGAAATATTTTGGGACTGATTTGGTATTTTCACAAAATGGACTAGTTATGAGTAAATGAATTAAATATGTTATGTGAAGTAACAAAATTGGAAAATAGGATTTTATGGCTTGAGAATCCTATATAAGGTATATATAAATTTTTGATGAGGGTTTTGGTTGTTGGTGATGAAATTTTATGAGTTTGGCATTTTAGTATGATTAAATGCATTAATTTGTAAAGTGTGAATAATTAAAATAAATTGTTTATAAGTTTAAGAAATGATTAAAATATTGTGGTAATATTAATAATATTAGATTATGAGATTATTAAGGATTTATAACATTTGGATTAAGGTGTTATGAAATCATTGATTTATGAATCTTACTCTTGAAATTAAATGTAGTTGTTGATCGATTGTTTTTATTATCATATATAACATTTTATAATCCCTTGATGAAATTTCTCGACTTAAGTGTAAAGATGGGTAGATTATTGGTACGATCGTGACTATGGGTTCTCTTTGGCCAAGAAGGCAAAGATGAATTGTCGATTGGTATGATCACGACCATCAATTTACAATCAATATTTTAGCTTAAGCAAAAAGGGTGAATTGATCAACATGGTTATAATTATTGTTTATATAAATTCAAAATGATCAGTATGTTTCTTTCGAGATATAAATATCTTTGGCCTCAGTAGTGCAAAGATCAATTATTGATGAATATCTTTGGCCCGTGAGTAAAGATGACTTGTTGATCAATATCTTTTGCCAGAAGTGCTAAGATGAATCTGTTGATGAATATCTTTGGCCCGTAGTGCAAAGATGTCCTGTTGTTGAATATCTTTGGCTTGTTGTGCAAAGATGAACTGTTTATGAATATCTTTGGCCCGTAGTGCAAAGATGAACTGTTGATGAATATCTTTGGCCCGTAGTGTAAAGATGAATTTATTAGTATGATTATGAACATGAAGTGTGATTTGGTATAACCATGATCTTTGATATTTCAGGTAAAGACAGGTGATGTAAATTATCTTCTTCCTGGGTGCGAAGAAGAATTTAGAATCACAATTATGGTTATGAGTTATTCATATGATTGTGGAAAGGAACTGTTGATTTATGTTACAGAGATAAAACATTGTTGGTGGACTTTTAATGTGGAGAAGATAATAGACTTTATACCTATTCGACTCTTCTAATGGATCGCTTGCTCACGCTTAACTATGGTTGAAAAATTTTGTCATCTACCATATGTTCTAAATCTCTGATTTATTACTGATGAATGCTATTGATAATTTAATTATCTTTAGTCATGATATTCTTTACTAAGCTAGTTGTGTTCACCCTTTTGCTTCACAATTCCTTTCAGGTAATAAGAGTGTAGCTTGGTCGAGCCAGGGATAACAGGAATAGAATGTAATCTGGTCTATAGTCATGCTGAGGTTCTCCTAAATAGTAAGGAAATAATTTTATTGAGAACTTTAGATAAGTGTGTCGATTGTATACGCTATTTGATATTTAATTTTGGTGAACCGAATAGGGTGAGGTGAACCTAACTTCTTGAAGGGTGTTTTGCCACTATCGCATAAGATGTCTAATGACCTACGAAAGTTATTATAAGATGTGGTCAGTGCACATCCACTTGTCGAGTATATCTAAGAGAACTACCTATATGATCTTGGAGTTCGGTTGAAACATAATGTTCAATCGCAGCATTTGGAGATAGTTATATGTCAAGAGAAGACTCACCATCGGAAGGAATATGATAGTAATCTTCTCATTTTTCTTTGGGGTCTATCGATCAACCAAGAATAATTCTCTCGACATATGATATCTATCATAACTTAGATTCACGGCCTCCTATGTACGAGGGGTTTCCTTGAGCACTTCCCAAAGATTTTAATTTCTAAAATGCCTATCGATCGCACTTTTATGTAAGGTATCACCGCGAGGTGTCATCCATATAGTTGGGACATGAGTCATAGTTGGTATTAAAGTTCACAGTATATGTGTTATTGTATTTTTCACGACAATTGTAGTAATAAAGTTGTAATTATTTTCTGTACCATGTATTTGGCGACTCAGAATAGGTTGGATGGATTGGACCTATTTTGGGGGCGTCACATTAACCTTTTATCAATTTAACCATTTACTAAATAAAATAATAATTATAAGAAAATTGAATACTTTCATTTCATAAAATTTGGGGTCTCACAGATGATGCCCTATCTAGTAGGGATACCGCTGTTGTTGATCGGGATAATGCTCAATCATCTCAGGATGTAGCTGTTGTTGAGTGGGATGAGGCTCTAGTTACCTGAGATGCTGCCACCACAAATAGTACTGCACTTAGATCTTATGCCGCTGACATTGTTGCAGAGATGAGTGCATTCATTGATGAGCATGGTATCACTATGCAAATGGTCGTAGATCTCCTGGATCACATGGACACCCTGAGGCAGGAGTTCACAGATTTACCTCCATCTACTGAGAGAGATGCCATGTTGGACTTGATGGTTCGCTTATCCACGGGTTTGTAGATTAGCTTTGATTTTCTTACATTGACTAGGTTAGCCATTTTTGTCATGTACAGGACACATTGTATATATCAAACAGTATTATATGGCAATGAAATATGTTTTGATTCACTTCCCTTTTAGATATGCCTTGTTACTTGCTTGATAGTTGCCTTTTCTCTAGGACTTGCGATTTTGATGTATTCTGAACTCCTCCTTGGTGGATGGATCGTTGATATTTGGGTTTCTTAATTCTTTGGTGTTTTGGGACTTATTTTTGAATGTAGTTGTTGTTTGAGGAGAGGATTTTGGCTTTCCTCTCTGAGGTTGACTGTACCAAAGATGGTCATCGAGTTTCTCCCATTGATAAGGGGAGACCAGGTAGTTCCATCTCTTATGAATTGGTGTTTCTCTTTGAGGATTGAACCGCAGCATAGATGGTCGCCAATTTTTGTCCCATTTGTGAGGGGAGACCAGGTAGTTCCATCTCTGTGGTCTAAGCCGATGAGGTGTGGTTTGACCGCACCACAAATGGTCACCGGTTGTTTCCCATTGATGAGGGGAGACCAAGTAGTTCCATCTCTTATGTTTTGGTTTGAAAAGTTAAAAGTTGAAAGGATGATCACAACACCGTTGAAAGGGTTTTATGATTTCGCAGGGGTAAGACCACATCGTAAATGGCTGCATACTTATTCTCATTGATGAGGGGAGATCAGGTCTGCGTAGTTCGAACCTAGCATAAAAAGGTTCGAAAGGTTGACAAAGTTTGGATATTTTTTGTGGTCAGACCGCACCATAAAAGGTTGCCTACGTACTCCCGTGTCTGAGGGAGATCAATTCTGCGTAGTTCTAGCCTGAGCTAGATGGTTTGAAAATTGTATGTTATGAAGGTTTTTTTCTTTTTTCGAAGAGGTTATATGGCACCATAAATGGCTACCTATGTACCCCCGTGTATGGGGGAGATCAGGTTTGCAAAGTTCGATTCTTAGGGAGAACTGATGCGGTTAGAAAGGTTTTAAAACCTGAATTGACTCGATTGATGGGTTGATGATCTAGAACCAGGATGCTGGTTTGCATATAACTTTAGACATAATACCTTTTACGATGTCTGAGTTGATGAGCTAGAGAAATTCTTCGCCATCCATTTCTTGCAATCTGAGGGCTCCTCCTATCAATACCTCCTTAATAATGAAAGGGACTTCCCAGTTAGGGGTGAATTTTCCTTTAGATTGATCTTGGTTGTCAAGGACCTTTTTCAAGACCAAGTCATTTTCTTTGAACTGCCGTAGTCGGACTTTTTTGTTGTATGATCGAGCGATCCTCTATTGATATAATTAACCATGGAAGATGGCTCGCCTTTCATCTATCAGAGATAATTGGTGGTATCGATCTTATAACCATTAGTCTTCCTCCATTCGAGCATCTATCAATACTCTTAGGGATTCTATTTCTACCTCTATGGGGAGCACTGCTTCTATGTCATAGGTTAATGAGTCAAATGAGATATCAGTACTAATCACTTCTAAAGTTTTTCATCTGGAAAGCCCCTTAGGGACAAACCTGACCTTTAGTTCACTCTAAGAGGTTGGCCCTTCTTGCGCTACCTTAACCTAGAAGGAATGCTTAGTCTAGTTCATCTTAAGGATCAAGATAGACAACTATCGTAGAGTAGATTCTGAAGTGAACTCGACGACCGCAGTGCAACCTCAATAATCGTAGAGTAGGCTCGACGATCGTAGTCTTCCCAGAGGATACACTAGCTTATGAGGAGCTCGGAAGAACTAGACACATGCTCAATTATTTAGATGGTGTGGATATAAGTTTGGAAAGATGCCCAATAGACTCACCTCAGAAGTTCAGTGACCAAACTATCATGAAGTACATCAGTGGTTAAGCTATGCAACTTCAAGATAAGGATTAATGTCCAATCATCCACTGAAGAATCTCTCAGAAAACGATCGTTGAGTCGACAAAGAAAACCGTAGAGTCCAAAAGCCACTCTACGTACTAAAAAGGTCAACGGTCAATCTACGTCAGTAATGCTTATTTTCTTAAAAGGAAATTAAAACTGAAAAGCTATTCAGTTCATGGGGAGTTACAATTTTTTATTGGGCATCATGCAGAGTCAGAAGGAACTATCATAAAGATAAATTCAAAATCTTAAAATAGTTATCAGAAGCTATCGAACCTTTCTCCCTCCCTTTTTCAAACCCTAAAATCCTCTTCAAAGCCTGAATCCATTAAACAGCTAGATTCACCCAAATCGCATTCAATAATCTCTCATAGAAGGTCTGAAACTAAATACCCATAAATCTCGAACTCTCAAAATGGAGGAATGGCGTGTTATAACCGGAATCTAGCTCGGCTTCAAGAAGTTTGAAAGATCAAAAAAGCAGTTCAAGGATATACTTGAGCTTGTAAAGAATGCTGGGTTTTATGAGTGCTTGGAAGCTAACACTCCAGTCTATACCGAGCTAGTGAAACAATTTTATTCCAATGCAACAATAGGTTCTGGGTTTCTGTCCACAAAGGTCAGAGGAGCAAGTCTGAAGATAAGGGCATCAGACTTCAAGGGCATCAGACTTCAACCAATGTCTAGGGTTTCCCAACCAAAGTCTGATAAACCTCGATGAGGTTGACATTGAAGAAGGCAAGAGGTTAATGCATTACAAGAGGAACACAGATCTAAAGGATATGAAGAAGAAGGAGTTTCTAGAAGAGTTTGAATTTCTGGCTGAGATTACAGGAAAATACATCTTGTGCAAGGACACTGCACATGATACTGTAAGTGATCTACACCTAAGAATCATGACTGCAATCGTCATGAAATAGTAGATAAACTTTGGAGCCCTTCTAATTGATTGTTTAACCAAATGGGTGGAGAAGGCTGAGATGAAGAAGTGTACAGATAAACCTCTCATGAAGGTATTTCATGGAAGACTCTTAAGCATGGTGCTGAAGAAGAAACTGAGAAGTAAGATAAAGGATGATGAAGGAGAACCACTGAATGTTCATAAAGTGATGTCCCCACAGTTGTTCAAAAACTGGAAGAAAAATCCCAAGGAAAATAAGAGGCTAATGACATCTGGTAGCAACAGCAAGGTCTCTGCAAAGAAGAGGAAGGCACAAGAGGTGGAAAGCAAGTCATCCCATTCTGATGACTCTGTATCTGTAAAAGACACACTAGCAAAGAAGAAGTCTAAGAGTGTGAAGAAAACAGAGGCTCCACTAAGTAGTCTCTCTAATGAAAACAAGAGACAAGGAAAAAAACAAGCATCAACTGCAGAAACCCCAAAGAGAAGAAGGAGTAATAGATTACTCAAAGGACCATCAAAAAAGAAAGCAAAGGTGATAAAGAAGTCAGCCCTAGTTCTCAAAGAAAGTCCATCTAACAAAGAAGAGGACGTAGAGTCAGAAGATGGGAAGAGTACTGAAAGACCCAAGATTGAACCCTCAAAGAGCAAGTTCAACAATGAAAAAGAAGTTGAGTCTATGAAATAAATAGCCAAATATGGTGGTGAAGGAGAATGTGCAAGTCCTGTGGCTAACACTCAGAGTCCCCACTCTACTGATGAAGAAAGGTTAGAAGTTGAAATAATTGCATTTCCTACTGAAAATGCTCCAACAAGTTCACATGATGACTCAAAAGATGTTGAGTCCGAAGAAGAAGGACCTGCCCCTACTAATGATGAATATTAAGGAAACTTGTCTGGTGATTCAGAGGCTTCAGATTCTGAAGAAGAAGAAAAGTCTGACTCTCCTATAGCTAAACCTCCAAGGACAAGAAAGAGCAACAAACTGCTTGCTAAATCTATCTCAAAAAGGATAGGAGAACACTCAACTGCTGTCATTAAATTGAGTGATGATGAGTTTCAATCTACAAAAGAAAATGCTGAAGAAGAAGATGAAGAGATGGAAAAAGATTCTAACCAATAATTAGAGGAACACACTGATGAGTCTGATGAAGGAAGTTTATAGAGGTCTTACTCCAACCCCAGACAAAATGAAGATGGAAAAGACTCCAGTTCTAAAACAGAAGAGCTAGAAAAATTTCACATTCCTAATCCTGTAAATCACAATAGAAAGATTGTAGTAGAAATTAACGAATCACTGGATGTGCTTTCCGACAGATGGGTAAATCATGGGAATGAAAGGCTAAATGTGGTAATGATCACTGCAGAAAATGCGCTCAACAATCGTAAGGCTATGAATCTAGACACCTCAACTATACTATATGAGCCTGAAGTTAAGAACCATGCAATAAGGTGGTTTCACCCTCATATACCATGGGTAAAGGCATCTCTCACTGGAGATAACAGCTATCTCACATGGGTTTTCTCTCATCTTCCCAACCTAGAGCTGGTGTCACAGAACTTTCCAAGAATACAAAAGTTTGCAACCAAGATGATAAAAGACTAATCTCACTTCAAAATCTACAGACATGCTGGTAACCACTACATTCCCTACGATTGTAGAGTGGGTTCTGATGGCAGAAGGAGTATGCCCAAGTACATGATCGTAGAGTCGCTTCACTCTACCACTAAAGATGATCAAGTTCAGTATGAGAAGCTTCCCTCTACTCAAGCAAAATTGTCTGATATTCCTTTATCCTCCCACAGCAATTGGCCCTCAATAATTTATCAGATTCTTACTGCTTTTGAGAATCTGTCCAAGAATCGTGGAGTCTAGTCTAGTGCTCAACAAGAGTCTGCCCAACCCAATAACCAAACTCCTACGGAATAGGAGTTATTGAACAATTCTGATGAGTTGGTTGAGAAGATGTCTATATCACTAAAGAGGTAAAGATGTTGGCAGAAGTAGGAGATAATGAGGTTCAAGACAGACTTCAAGCCACTATGACTGATATATCTCTCAAAATCAAATAGAGAGATCAAATCTACCTGAAGGCTATGATTGATCAAAAGGAAGAAGCTCTATGAGTACAGAAGGCTAATGAAGAACAAATCCTATCCCTCTCTGACAAGATTGATAATTTAAATTAGTCTTTTTCCCTACAGCTTGTGCTGAGCCAACAAGAACTTAAGATGGAGGTTGGTAACTCATCTTACTTGATGGAACAACTTGTGTCCAAAATAGACCAGCTCTCACAAGTGATTAATGACAAAAAGGGGGAGAAAAAGAGGCATAGAAAAAGGAACTCAAGGGAGAGTAAGGAGATCAGAAGAAAAGAAGATAAGAAAGCTAAGAGGAAGGCAAAGAAGAAGATAGTAGCAACAGTAGAAGAATCATCATCTAAGGGGGAGTCAAAGGATGATCCCATGAATGCAAAGTTTGAGGAGGAGCAGAGAAAAAAAATGGAGTCACCATCTCAGGGGGAGCAATATCAAACAGATAAATAGCTGATCAACAGACATCCTGGAAGACACACATAGAGCCAAAAAGGTACATCTCTATCTAGTTAGGTATGTTCTGGATCCAGGATGTAAAGTGTCATAGTTTATGTAACTCCATATTATTATCAATGACATTCATGATTATCTATATTTAGAAATACAGCTGCTCACTGTATATAAGATTCATTCATCTCATGCATATGCACTAATTATTTTTGTCATAATCAAATTGGGGGAGATTGTCAGGAATATACATGAGAATGTTATTCCTATTTATATATGATTTGATTATGATATAGATGAATTAATATGCAAGTATGCTTGCATTGAGAAAAGATGTGAAGTCCTTTGATAGATAATAGGAAAATATGTACAAGGACTTAGAATGAATTGATCAAATATGTTAGGTTGATCCTACATAAGCAAAACAACTTTGTAAAGTCCTTAAAAAGAAATGATGTAGAAGGACTATAAATTTAGAAAGATCAAGAATTTTAGGTTGATCTTAAAATGTAATAGATAGGCTTGTCTGATCGTCGAGCATTACACCAAAAATCATAATCTGCTAGGAGAGTCAAGGAAAACTCGAGAGCTATCAAGGCAGAATCGTAGTCTGCAAGATAGTAGATCTTGGAGTTTGTAGACTGCCACGAGAGAAGAGGAAGGATCGTAGTGTGTCGAGAAGAACTTCCTTGAAGCTATAGTCTGTTGAGGAAGTCATGTTCATAATCGTAGAGACAGCCAGTCTAAGAGCCGAATGCCAAAGCCAAGTCAAGAATCGTAGAGTTCGGTCATCTGAAGATTGCACGAACATCTTCCAAAGCCAAGCCAAGTCAATGAGAAACATTCTATAAGACACTACGATCAGGTCCAAGAATATGCCTCAGAATCGTAGAGTTCGGTCATTTGAAGATTGAAGCATTGGCAATAGTTCAATCTGAAGAGTGATATTCGAATATAGCTTATTGAGAACATCGATGCAAAAAGACAATCTCTGATGTTCTAATCAAGAAATCAGAAGGGAGAAATAAAGCTGACTACCTGCCCAAGACATCAAAGTGACATTTCTGACGGGGTAGGTGAAACAGTAGACTACAGTGTCAGAAAGATGAAAAAGATGATGTCATTTCACATATGGAGTCTACATCAAATAACTCGAGATCTACGAAGCAATTCAAATAGCTTCCAACGGCTATATTCTAACGGGAAGATTGGGAATGAGTATATATTAGCCAGAGCTTCAAAGATCAACAGTTGCTAAGTTGAAGGATCATTGAGTTGTTGGAATGCTATAGTGTTGACTCTATAAGTTCCACCAGAACTAAATAGAACAAGCCTCAGTGACAGTGAGATTACAAAGGTGGAAGTGAATCAGCTTTGAAGAAGTACTTGAATAGACTAAAGCTTCACTCAACAAAGATGAGAATGCCCTTGAAGATGGTAGCTAAGTTGAGAGTCGAGAAGGCCAAGAAAATGGCATTCAGAAAAGTGGCAGAGCATAAAGAAGATCCAGAAAGCCACTCTACAAATCACCATGAACCAAAAGCTGAAAAAGAACAGATGCAGAATCATGTCTACAAAACATTTAAGAAGGGTTCAGGGATTGCTAAGTTCCAAATGAAGTATACCAAAAGCTCAGAGACTTAGCAAATCTTGATGGTGATGGTGCACAACTAACATCAGATGAAGATGAGCAAAAAAGAGTGAAGATCAGCTGCACTAGAGAAGATGTGGTCCAGACTCGAAGCAGAATGCAAGAGGACCACACCAAGCTATTAAGTACAAAAGATGTTCAAGCTTAAAGACATCTTAGCAGCAAGGCACCAACAAAAAAAACACCAACACCAACAAGAAGCAAGGGCCTGAGGGGTCCTTGTCCGGAGGGACTAAATGAAGTTCCAAGCCTGCTGGACTTGAAGAGTTCCTAGAGAACTAGAGGAGTTCCAGGCCTGCTGGGCTTGAAGAGTTCTTAGTGAACTGAAGTTCCAAGGCTGCTGGCCTTGAAGGAATCTTAGTGATTCAGGGTGATGTCCTTCCTTAGTGAAAATCCTGCTAGTTAAAGCAGAAGAGTGGATTAAGAGCTTGAGTCTTTAAACCACTTAAAATCCCTTATGTCTTTTACATTCTGTCATTTACTTTCTGTCATTTACATTATGTATCTAACTGTTCTAACTGCTATGTATGTATTAACTAACTAACTCTAAAAACAATGTATGTATGTTACCACTTAACTAACTCTAAAAACAATGTATGTATGTTAACACTTAACTAACTCTAAAAACAATGTATGTATGATTATGAATATATCAATGAATGGGATATTTTACTTATTCCGTTGTGCTTGAAAAGATTATTATGTTTGTTATATGCTAATTCATTAGTAATACAAAATAAACAGGAAAAGTATTTGAAAATAAAAAGGATCTATTCAACCCCCCTTCTAGATCTATTATGTGCCTACTGAGAACTAACAATTGGTATCAGAGTAGGTTCTCATGTTATATTCAAAAGCTAATCACTTTGAGTCTGATCCTAGGCACAAATATTGTTCAAAACTTAGTTTAGTAGTAAGTCACTTGTAAATACAGATGAGCTCACAAGTTGGAAATATTGTGTACAGGTAAATATGTATATACACCTGAAGCTGCTCAGATTGGTCCATGTTCTTAAATGCCATAACAACAAGACAAATCTTTGCATATAGTCAATCTTGTAGTCTGAAGAGCAGATATGGGAGCTCAAAAGGCATCAACAGCAAAGGGTCAAACATCCATCAGACTGAAAGATGAAAAGGTCACATGTGCTAAGAAGTACTCATTTAGAGAAGAAAGAAGAATCTCTCAAATCTATATTTGGCCAACCAACAGCTGGATGTGAACCTTGAGGACTCAAGGTTGTCAAAGAACTAAAGATCTCAAGATTCTCTGAGCCTACATCTTCAAGACTATAGCTGATTGATCAAAGGACAAATGGAGCAACAAGCTGTCAGAAGTAAAGGAAAAAGTATGCACATCAATGCCTAACCTCAGTATATCAAGATAAATGACTATTAAGAAACTGATAATGTAAACGTACGGTTCCTCATCAGTATAAATGTGTACATCATGTTGCACCACCTTATGCACTATAACAGTATTCTATCAAGAGACTATACTCTACCTAAAAAGGAGAAGAGAAAAAGTACACTGAAGTTGGAAACTCAAATGTTAATAAACTTTCTCTCCATCCAAGTTTTAGGATTGAAGATAACACCTTGAAAGAAGTCTGAAATAGGTCATACGAAACCAAGGTTTAATTAATCTTAAGTGGAGTAATCTTTGCTGATGGGTTAGTACGTATATACAAACCTATGTTCTAAGTTTTTGATAACATATAGAGTATGATCAGTTCTACAAGAGTATCTTTAAGATTCGTAGAAATTTATCACCTCCATGAATCAACCAGATACAAATAAGTAATAGAGTTGATTCTCACTCTGTGAACATTTAAACCTTGTGAACATAACCAAGCAAATGATAAAACCATCAAAGAGAACGAGTGTTTTTATTAAATTGGTTAATCTTAAAAACACTCATCATCGTGCATTTTAAAATTTCATATCTAAATTAGATACATGCATGAATATGATTGTTGGTGATCAATATGATGAAAATTCAAATATATGAGGAACAAGGATTTTGAAAGCTGACCTAGCAGGCTCCATTTAACCATGGGTACCAAAAATAGAAATTTATCTAACCTGCAGGTGCTTGGTCTATCTGACCACACTAAAGAATGCTGAAGTAGAAGACTTCAGTCAAGAAGATTCAACCAGTAGAAGGCTTGAGACATTTCAGAAGAATTTCTAATTAAATCTTTATCTGTCAAAGTCTACTCTTGGAGACTTGCTGAGCTAACATGAATGAAGCTCACATGGTTGCTGATCTCCATATGAAAGCACACCATTCCTACTAAGATGAAAACGGTCTCATATGCTTAATCATCCAAAACATATCATTTGAGAAGCACACTCGAGAAACTCATTACAGAAGCAGAACTCCACAAGTTCAAACCATCAAAAAGGACTACGTTCGTAGTTCTGATAGACTATCATAGGATGATTCTAGTTAGAAGGAAATATGCAAGGTTGCCTTCCAATACATATGAAAAAGAAGAACTCACACCTCTCTAAGAAGATAGCATCAACTATGGAGGAGCACTAATCTGCTAAAGAACAGCAACACTAAAAATATTAGAAATATACTATGACGTAATATACCAGTTACAGAGTCCCAAAACTTTGTGGCTGGCTAACCAAATGAAGATCCATAGTCAGTAGGAATGTCTCAAAATGTACTACTGATAAACCTTGTCAACCACCCAACTCAAAATCGTGGAGTGCGTACGATCAACCATTTAATCGCAGTGTGAAGGACAACACGATTACAGCCAATGCAAATGTCTGAAGTTGGTAGATGAACTTCCCAGCAGAAAAGGTCAACTGAGATATCAGTTGTAACACCCCGAATTTATGAAATGAAAGTATTCAATTTTCTTGTAATTATTATTCTATTTAGTAAATGGTTAAATTGATAAAAGGTTAAATTTAAGGGTGATATTTGAAAATTTTGCAAAGTAAGTAAGTTGATATAAAATATTCGTTGTGTCGTGGAATATTCTTTTTATCAGGGAGTATCTGTACTATGACACCATCATTAGTGGACCCCACAACGGAAGTATTGTCGTAGTTAGAAAATGATAGAAATAACTTTTTATAAAAATAATGGCAAAAGTTTTACCGTTAACTGTTGAAATATCCGGTGATAAAAGTACAGTAATACGCATGGTTGCATAGTAGCACACGGTATTGATTATTGATGCTTACGTGAAAAGTCACTCAGTTACACTCAATTATTGCTATAGTAATTGCTGCATAGTATCTCACGTTATTTGATTCAATTATTATCACAGTATTAATATTTTATATTATTAAATTAATAATTGAGACGACAAAGTTATTCATATTATTATTTGCAATATTGACGATGTCTAGAAAGTCCTCTTGAGGAGAGGTTTAGTCACCTAATTGCGTGCCAATAGGGAGAAATAGCCCCTCTTACATTGGAATGATCTGGTTGTTAAATATTATGAGTTAAAATATTAATGATGAATAATTGTTGAAATATTAAAAATGTGTTTATTAAGGATAAGTGAATTACAAAAGTTAAAGGGGAATAATGCAAACTTAGAAAATTTTAGGGGTACTAAAGCGTAATAAGTTAAATCAATCTGGACCATTGGTGGTGGTTTTAATAGTAAATCAATCTGGACCGTCGATGGTGGTTTTAATAGTAAATCAATTTGGACCGTCGATGGTGGTTTTAATAGTTAATCAATCTGGACCCTCGGTGGTGGTTTTAAAAGTAAATCAATCTGGACCGTCGGTGGTGGTTTTAAAAGTAAATCATTCTGGACCTTTGGTTGTGGTTTTAATAGTAATCAATATGGATCGTTCGTTCTAATAGTAAATCAATCTGGACCGTCCATGAATTAGTTACTATTTACTCATTTCTCCTATAAATAGAAGCTTAATTCTTCTTTCATTTTCACCAATTCACTAAGACTCACAAGAGAAGATATAGAGACAGAAACTATGGAGAGAAATAAGAAGAGTATTCATAAGGGATATTATTTGTTATATTCGTAATGGATGTTATTTTCGTTTGGTAAGGGATATTATTTGTTGTATTCGTAAGGGATATTATTTCTTTCGTATTCATAAGGAATACTATTTTTCGTATTCATCCTTTAATATGCTCCAATAACCTCGCTCACGCTGATTACGTGCACTCGTATGACGTGTGAAAATCCATTCATAGCTTTTGTATGTTATTTCTTTTCATATTCTTATATCTAAACTTACTATGGTAAGTATTGCTTCTATAATCCTTGAAATTAGTGGAATATCCTTGAGTTTTGCGCTTCATCCAGTATCGTTTCATTGGAATATTGATCTGAACTTTCTTATTAAATATCAATATTTTCTCCCGGGATATTATTCACGGGTTACTATTTACCCAGTTACTATTCACTAGAATATTATTCACTCGGGTATTCGGGACACTTTTTATGTCAGGGTACTATTCACAGATTACTATTCACCTAGTTACTATTGACTCAAATATTTTTCACTCGGGTATTCAGGGCACTTTTCATGTCGGGGTACTGTTCACGAGTTACTATTCATGAGTTGTTATTCACCCGATTACTATTCACTCAAATATTTTTCACTCAGGTATTCGGGGCACTTTTCATATTGGGGTACTATTCATAGGGTACTATTCACAGGATACTATTCATAGGATACTATTCACCTAAAAAATTTATTTCTTTTTCGTTCAAATTATTTTTGATACATGAATATTATTCTTGAATTTTACTCCACAAAGCAGTATCATGTTGACAATTTGGATATTTTTAAACTTTGGATAAATTTAAAGTCTTTAATATTTATCCTTGATTTTGTTTGATTAATGTTTATATCATTGTCATCATCCTCATGCTTATATTGTGATGAAAGTAATTTTTTGCCAAGGGTGCAAAGATGGACTGTTGATTATTGGTTTTACAGTTGTATATCTTTGGCTTACGTGCAAAGATGGACTGTTGATTATTGGTTTTATAGTTGTATATCTTTGGCTTACATGCAAAGACGAACTGTTGATTGATAGCTTTGGCCCGTAGAGCAAAGATGGACAGGTGTATGACACGATCATGACCACTGGTGATACTGACGAATATCCTTGGCCCGTAATGCATGGATAATTCGATGAGGTGATTGGTAGGATCATGACCATAGTTGAATGTTTTTGGCCGTAGTGCACTGACAGACAATTGATTTGTATGATCATGACCATTGGTTTTATAGTTGAATATCTTTGGCCTGTAGTGCAAAGATAGACAATTGATTGGTATGAACATTGTTATTACATTTGAATATCTTTAGCCCTTGCGGTAAGGATATTGAGGAAATGTTCTATTAAGGCTTTGTGACAAGGAAAAACTATTGATTTACATTATTATAAATATAAATTATGAACTTAATTATAATCTTTAGTGGTTCAGGTGAAGACAGGGGATGAAAGTTCTCTTTGTCTTGGGTACAATAAAGAACTGTTGATGAGTATTACAGGAATGAAATATTAACTTTTAATTTGGAGGAGATAGTAGACATTATGTTCTACTTGACTCTTCTAATGGACTATTGATTCCGCTGCACTTATGGTTGAAAAATTTTATTATCTACCATATGTTCTAAATCTCTAATTTATTCTGATGAAGGTTATTGATAAATTAATTATCTTAGTCATGATATTCTTTACTGGGCTATTTGTACTCACCCTTTTGCTTCACAATTCCTTTCAGGTAATAAAAGTGTAGCTGGGTCAAGCAGAGATAACAGGGGAATAATGTGATGGTCCGAGACTGTCGAAGTTTCTCAATACATTATAAAACGACATGACATGCAATATATAATTGTATTAAGGACATAAGATGTGTGTGTGTCGTATTTTATACGTCACTTAATAATTGATTTTGGTGAACAACGATAGGGTGATGAGAACCCGATTTTAAAATCGTCAAAAGTGCACCTCATTAGAATGAACATGATAGTAATCTTCTCGTTCTTCTTTGGGGTCTTGAAATATTTGTTGCTGTATTTTATATGGCATTGTAATAATTTGAGTTTGGATACTGTCTACAAGATAATATTGTATTAAAACTCACAGCTTATGTGTTGTCGTATTTTGCACGACAGTTCAACAGTTGTATAAATGAAGTTTGTATTTGATTTCTGTAGTGTGATATCAGCTGATTCAGAATGGGTCGTGTGGACCTATTTTGGGGGAATCACAAATGGTATCAGAGCTTAGGGATATGGTCTCTGGCGGAGATCTGGGATTAGAACTAGGAGGGGAGAGACGAGTAATATCCTTCGCTAGTGTGTGTCCTACCTAAGTTTAATTTTCTTACTTAAGTTGACAAATTATTATATGTCAATTAACCTAGATGTAATCTAGAATTATATCTGAAATACAGGAGATGAGCAATGGGAAAACCATGATTCAGAGGAAATAACCGGGAAGGTAAAATCCGAAAAGAAAGTAAGGTATTCTCATCTCTTTGAACTACAAGGTACGTAAATTTCGAAGGTGAAATTTCATAAGGAGGGGAGATTGTAAGACCCCGAATTTATGAAATAAAAGTATTCAATTTTCTTATAATTATTATTCTATTTAGTAAATGGTTAAATTGATAAAAGGTTAAAGTTAAGGGTGATATTTGAAAATTTTGCAAAGTAAGCAAGTTGATATAAAATATTCGTTGTGTTGGGGAATATTCTTTTTGTTAGGGAATATCCGTTACTTTTTATAAAAATAACGGCAAAATTTTTACCGTTAACTGTTGAAATATCCGGTGATAAAAGTACAATAATACGCGTGGTTGCATAGTAGCACACGATATTGATTGTTGATGCTTACGTGAGAAGTCACTCAGTTATACTCAATTATTGCTACAGTAATTGCTGCATAGTATCTCACGTTATTTGATTCAATTATTGTCACAGTATTAATATTTTATATTATTAAATCAATAATTGAGACGACAAAGTTATTCATATTATTATTTGCAATATTGACGATGTCTAGAAAGTTCTGTCGAGGAGAGGTTTGGTCACTTAATTGCGCGCCAATAGGGAGAAATCCTTATCGGAAAGCCCCCTCTTTCCTGGGAATGATCTGGTTGTTAAATATTATGAGTTATAATATTATTGATGAATAATTGTTGAAATATTAAAAATGTGTTTATTAAGGATAAGTGAATTACAAAAGTTAAAGGGGAATAATGTAAACTTGGAAAACTTTAGGGGTACTAAAGTGTAAAAATTTAAATTAATCTAGACCATTGGTGGTGGTTTTAATAGTAAATCAATCTGGATCGACGATGGTGGTTTTAATAGTAAATCAATTTGGACCGTCGACGGTGGTTTTAAGTTAAATCAATCCAGACCGTCGATGGTGGTTTTAATAGTAAATCAATCTGGACCGTCGATGGTGGTTTTAATAGTAAATCAATATGGACCATCGGTAGTGATTTTAAAAGTAAATCAATCTAGACCGTCGGTCGTGGTCTTAAAAGTAAATCAATCTGGACCGTCGGTGGTGGTTTTAAAAGTAAATCAATCTGGACCGTTGGTTGTGGTTTTTATAACGACCCCAAAATTCATACAATATAATTCTCAACTTCGGTCGTTAATAACACATCTACCTTCTGATTTTACATCATTATTCGATGTTAAACTTTATAAAATGCGGAATAATTTAAATTTTTATGTCTTTCTACTTTAATTTCCTGAATCAAAACCTTTATCATCTACATGTGTTTGAATCAATCTTATTTTATGATTCACTTTATCACTGTTATTATATAAAATTTTATATTTCAATCCGATAACCTTTACATATCAGATAACTCTAACTTTATCTTTACAACTCAACATAAAACTATACATCATAAAACATTTAGTACATCTCATGAATCTTAATCATGGTATAAAGAAATAACAACTTTAGCTAAAATATTAATCTTCGCGTATTATTTTTGATCCACATCATTCAAGTAGCACATAGTGTTACCTTCAATCCTTAACTCGCAAAAATGGTTATTTGCAAGGTCGAGCTCGACCAAAAGAAAATCTAATGCTTTTTATGCATCACGTAGTACATAATAACATGCTCAACATATATCTCATAAAATTGACTAACATAACATACATGTTACAATTCTTATAACAAGTATAAAGATTGAGTTCCTTACTCAATCAAAGATGCTTTTACTCAATCAACGTAGTCATAAGTCGACTTTAACATTTCATACATTCAACATATATATAACACATCATGCTCTTTGCAATAAAGATTTAAAACAATCAAATTCACATAGCAAATAGGAACTGAAAGCCTTGCCTTTACCGGCGTTTTACCAACACGTTAATACTTCGCGTCCTTGCACGTATTTCACATCAGTATGTGAGATTGATAATAAACAAAATCAATACTCGATCTCATGGTCAAATATATTCTAAGACCTTACTTTATCTTATTATCCTTTATAATGTCTTTATAAACATCTAACCGTGTTTTATATGCAACTCGGCTTTTATTTTCATTTTCATCACCACACATGCTAGACTTATCGTGACTTGTAGTTTAATGTGCGTATATCACACCATTTTATTATACCAATTTGGTTTAAAAATGCATATTCAACACATTGTTTACATGCTTAATTTTCCTTCAAAAATCAAAAATCGCCCTTTTCGATTACTTTCCATTATTATTCTTGTATTATCATCTTTTCATACTCAGATGCACATAACATCCAATATTAGCCATTAGTTAGACACTTTGTATACCAAAGTTTAGAAACACTATTATTATTAGGCATTGTATCTGTGACACCCCCAAATCCAGGTACTTCATTCCCACAGGATTTGGTGTTCACTTAATCAAACATTCATATCTAACTACCTAATCACAATAAAACTGGATAAATAAAACTTTCCCATTAAAGGGTTACATAATAAAATCTCACAGGTTATCTAACCTTTAAATACAATCATTCAAATGCGAAAATTAAATAAAGCTTCATTAAAACCAAGTCTAAGATCATCAGAATAAAATATAACATCTCTATCAAAATAAAATTACAAGTCTTCATCACTTACACATTTTTCCCTTTCCTTTGTTAGTCGAAGGTTCATCTACCTTCTCCTCTTTAGCTGCAATGCGTTTATAAATATGCAAGAGTGAGCAAAACAATTGCTCACTGGATACAATATGAAATCAACAAGAGTATAGTAATAATAATTGCCAATAATAGGGTCATCAACAATGAATAGTACTCTATCATCAATAATCAGAAACTGAAATCCAAAATGTGGAATAACTATAACTGAGGGTCATAAGACCATGAACTATGTCCAGAGTTGCGAGTAATCTTTCAACTCCAACTTTAACAGTCATAAGACTATAAGGACTCCTCGTACTTAGGGGATCACCTTACGTACATGTATTGTGCAAAAACATTTAACGCTACGCGCCGCTTAACCCCAATCATAACATTAGGGTTGTTCATCTCAAGATTTAGAGTACAAGTCCGCACCAAAGGAAGTTTGGTTTGGATAAGCTTTCAGGGTAATTTGGAATTCAACGAACATTAACTAAGGATTAGTTGAATGAAACCAAGAACATTTCACTATAGAATAATCGTGATTGAATCAATCATAGTAAACTAAAGTCATGCTTTAGGAGTAATCTAAGAGCATACAATTTGAATAACTATAACACCTTGCTTGAACAATACTAAGCCAAGGTTAATTAGAATTGAATACTAAGCATGCATAACAATTTGATTGATAAAATGTTCAACATTAGAATATATAAATTTGCATGCTAAACAACAAGTTAAATACAAGAATAACTTGCTCAAGAATACTTACATCATTATATCATAATCGAATTGAAAACCATAATTAGTTCAACAAGATAAAGGATTAGAAAAAACTTGCTCAAAGAAAATTTAAGCGATTGCACAATTCTAAAAGTAGAGTTAAAGAACTTGCTCAATGTAAAAAGAAAGTTTAGAAAACTTGCTTACTATATGGGGAACAATAATTGATTCCAATTACAAAGGTAGAGTTAAAGAACTTGCATTATTATATTGGGAACAATAATTGATTCCAATTACAAAAGTAGAGTTAGAGAACTTGCATTATTATATTGGGAACAATAATTGATTCCAATTACAAAAGTAGAGTTAGAGAACTTGCCTTGCTCGTAGGCTAAACCAAATCAATACGAATCACAATATCCTATAAACATATGTCATCATGACAGAATTAGTCATTACCGCCTTTACAAACATAACTAAGTACGCTCATCATTTAAAATTGGATTTTAATCACATAATCGAAGTTATAACACAAGTTAATTGTTAATAACATACTTATTCATAGTTTAGATATACTAAAATTAACATTTAGCAAATCCTACTATCATCACATAACTTTTCTTAAAATTCGGTACAAGTACACTGCCGACCTTTCATAACTCACACATGCTGGCCACACAGCTTTACACTCATGGGTCGACTGCGGCTGGCGGTGGGCATGAAATACAAGAGCAGAGATCATATATATAATGCACATGGCAAAGTGAGTATGGCATCATGGCTGCCACAAAGGTATCAGAAGTCCAGGCCATGTGCAAGGCTGAATTGCGCACTTTGCAGACAACCTCTCTCAAACAAAGACGTAAAAAAGCCAATTTTGGCCTACAAGCTCGATTCTAATAGACTAATTAGCACATAAATCATATAGAGACTTCATATAAACATATTTCAAAAACTCTAAACATGATTCTACCCATACAACAACATAAACAACAAAATTAACACACCCAAATTCACTGTTTTGGCTAAAACTCATTTTTTTATATTTCAATGAAAATTAACACTGTAACTTTTGTTTTTCAACCAAAACCACTAATTCAAAGTGTTTTATCAAAGTATATATATACTCTAACAAATTGAATAGCCAATTTATCAATAAAACAACTAAACAACTCATAATTTTGATTTTAACTAAACAATATATATATAAAAAAACTCTTTGTAAAATACTTTTCTCCACAATTACATACATAATACCAATTTATTGACTACAACTTATGAAAATAGTTTTAACATCACTAGTATGCAATATAAAGCCACATAACAACGACAATTTATCTTTACACAAGGAATTTATAGAGAATTAGAGAAGAGAAAACTAGAATTTTAGAAAACATAAAAGAAAAAGGGTAAGGATGAAACCTTGAAGAAGATGATGATGGCTATCTCTTTACTTGACAAGCCTTTCTCCACTCTGTAGCCTTTCTTCCTCTCTTCTCTTCTTCTTCTCTTCTTCTTCCCTTCTTCTTCTTCTTCTTCTTCTTCTTCTTCTTCTTCTTCTTCTTCTTCTTCTTCCTCAGTTTTCTTTTCTTCTCTCTCTCTATCTAACGTACTTATCAAATAACGTATATAGAATATAATATATATTGATTATATAATATAAATACAAAATATATATATCTGATATCAGTTATATGAGTTTTAAAAAATCAAAAGCCATAAGGCTTGTTTGGTTACTAACTAAAAAAATAACACATTAATCCTAACACCCTGTTTGGTAAAACTTAAATAGATTAAAGACTTAATAGGCATTAGGCCTTGTTTGGCAAAATGAAATTAAAACTCCTTTAAGTTATTTTAATAACTACTTTATAAAAAGGTTATTTGTCACACATTAATTTAATTAAATTAATCATAATAACAATTTATTAAATCACTTCATCACATAAATCAATACCACCAAAATTATAATTTCTATATAATTATAACTTTATTTAATCAACCAACACATCCTTTTTAATTACAAATTCCAATAAAAAGAATAGTAATTGAATTAATCAAAATTCTCTAACTTAATAATTAAATTAAATTAGCAAAATAATTAATTTTCCTTAATTATTTATTTAATAAATAATTAAGCACATTAATTCAAATTTGAACAATTATTTATTCAATAATAAACACATCCATTAAATATTTAAATAATTCAATAAATATTTAATATAACAATTAAAATTCTAAAATGTTACAGTATCGAGCACGTTATGTCCATACATTAACTTATCTCAACTCTTGATCTTAAATGGTTGATTATGCATAGAATGTGATAACACATATCTATACTAATTACATTTGTCAAAACATATTGTTAATCATCAAAATATATCATCACCCAAAATCTTAATTCAAACATAATTATAAAATTCATCTTCATAATTTCTTTAAAAAAATGTTGTTTTCATTTTTAACGTAACTCCTTCGTTACATTTCCGTTTTTGCTCCTTCTTATATAGAATTAACCCTTACTCAGGGTACTAGAACCTCATCTAGGCCTTAAAGTCAGACCCTTGTCCATCTAAAACAGATTCTGCAATTCATCAACTACTCTAGAAAATTTTATTTTTTGGACAGCCTTACTAAACAATTTATTTCAGACATGATCCGGTCCATAAAATGGCTCAATCTTGCGAGTCTAACTAGTAAACTTCTATATCTATAACTTTGCAGTTTAAAGTTTCTTCATATTCAAAACACACGAATTTATATGAATTTTTCAAAGTCAGAAACCGTAACAGTTTTGATTTTCTGGGCAGATTGTTTTCCCTTCGGACCATCCTTACAAAATAGACACTGCAAGAAATCTAGAAGGAGTTTTCATATGATTCCACTTTCAAAATATAGCTTACTTCCATAGCTTCGATTTGATATAAGGCTCACTTTCTAACTCATTATATCCAAAGAGATATGATTTTCACAAGATCTGTCCACAATTACTCAAAACCTACGAATTTTGTTCTTCAAATTTTCTTTCCATTTCATTGTCTTTCTTGAATCCTCTTGTTTGATTCTTGATAATCCAAGATTAAACCAATACAAACAAGATTAATCATGATCTACTACCCTAGAACATAAATCTACCAAAAAAAAATTAGAGATTAAACAAGGGTTTAGAAGTTACCTTCTTCTAGCTTTTTTCTTCTTCTTCTAGCTCTTCTCAATTCCTCTATTTCTTTTTATCTCTCTCAATTTCTCAATTTCTCTATTTCTCTCTTCCACCAAGACTCTTACTCTAAAAAAACCCTAGGATTTCTTCTTGTGTAACTCCTCATTTGGGTAATAGTTATGATAATAATTAATATATAGTAACCCCCACTAATAAAATAAGGCTTATGTTACAAAACTCTTACATGCATGACCAATATCACATTAAGCCATCTTAGTAACATAACCTCATTTTTTCATCATTAGTTAAGCAACATAATGGTTAGGCTATTCATTATATAATATTATTACTTTACTATGACATATAACATATTTCTAATGTCACACTTCAATAATTTAAAGTTATTTTATTAGTAAAATCAATTAAACATTAATAATAAAATGCACATCAATTATAAAATTATCTATCAAATTATAATGCTTAATTAAATTAAGCCATAACAACCAACACCAAATATTTATTATTCAATAAATAAATCAACTAAAATATTTATCTAACTCAAACAAATATTTTAATTAATTATAAAAATCACATTCGTTACAGTTTTAATAGTAATAAATATGGATCGTCCGTTCTAATAGTAAATCAATCTAGACCGTCCATGAATTCGTTACTATTTAGTCATTTCTCCTATAAATAGAAACTTAATTCTTCTTTCATTTTCACCAATTCATTAAGACTCACAAGAGAAGCTATAGAGAGAGAGAAACTATAGAGAAAAAGAAGAAGAGTATTCTGCTACTTTACTATTGCAGTATCCAGTCTTCTACTAAGGTAAAGGATGTTATTTTCGTTTGGTAAGGGATATTATTTGTTGTATTCGTAAGGGATATTATATGTTGTATTCGTAAGGGATATTATTTGTTGTATTCGTAAGGGATATTATTTGTTGTATTCGTAAGGGATATTATTTGTTGTATTCGTAAGGGATGTTATTTTCGTTTGGTAAGGGATATTATTTGTTGTATTCGTAAGGGGTATTATTTCTTTCGTATTCATAAGGAATACTATTTTTTCGTATTCATCCTTTAATATGTCTAATAACCTGCTCACGCTGGATTACGTGCATCGTATGATACGTGAAAATCCATTTGCGATTTAGTATGTTATTTCTTTTCATATTCTTAAATCTAAACTTACTATGGTAAGTATTGCTTCTATAATCCTTGAAATTAGTGGAATATCCTTGAGTTTTGTGCTTCATCCAGTATCATTTTATTGGAATATTGATCTGAGCTTTCTTATTAAATATAAATATTTTCACCCAGGGTACTATTTACGGGTTACTATTCACCTGGTTACTATTCACAAGAATATTATTCACTCGGGTATTCGGGGCACTTTTTATGTCGGGGTACTATTCACGTGTTACTATTCACGAGTTACTATTCACTCAAATATTGTTTACTCGAGTATTCAGGGCACTTTTCATGCCAGGTTACTATTCACGAGTTACTATTCACCCAGTTACTATTCACTCAAATATTTTTCACTCGGGTATTCGGGGTACTATTTATGGGGTACTATTCCCGAAGTACTATTCACAGGATACTATTCACCCAAAAAATTTATTTCTTTTTCGTTCAAATTATTTTTGATACATTAATATTATTCTTGAATTTTACTCCACAAAGCAGTATCATGTTGACAATTTGGATATTTTTAAACTTTGGATAATTTAAAGTCTTTAATATTTATCCTTGATTTTGTTTGATTAATGTTTATATCATTGTAATCATCCTCATGCTTATATTGTGATGAAAGTCATCTTTGGCCAAGGGTGCAAAGATGGACTATTGATTATTGGTTTTATAGTTGTATATCTTTGGCTTACGTGCAAAGATGGACTGTTAATTATTGGTTTTACAGTTATATATCTTTGGCTTACGTGCAAAGACGAACTGTTGATTGATAGCTTTGGCCTGTAGAGCAAAGATGGACAGGTGTATAACATTGTGACGCCCCCAAAATTAGGTATACATCACCCATCTTGGGTCGACACTTACATGGTACGTAATTTAAAAAAACAACTTATTAACATAACTGCTGTAGGTATAATACTACGACATAAACTCGTGAGTTTAAATACAAATATCGCTCTACTAGATATTATACAAACTCAAACAAAAGTTCTCATTACAGTTATTATCACACTATTTTTACGTAATAGTGAGGACTACTAATGCTATCTTCAGACCATCACTCGCTTCCCAGACTCGTCCCAAATATATTATCATTTCAAGAAGAGAACAAAGAAAGAAAGGGTGAGCTCAACTAGCCCAAGAAGAAATATTATGACTAAGATAATGCGAATAAATTATCAATAGTCTTCAATAATGTTAAACCGATAAAATACAATGTACAACCGGTTTAACTGCAGTGGAATATGCAATCCATTAAAAGAGTCAAGTAGAAAATAAAGTCTACTATCTTTTAGGTTTTAAAAGGTTTTTCAACATCATTATAAATTTGAGACTCGCTTTAATAAATATTTCACATCATCGAATCACCCCTCGCACTACGGGCCAAGATATTCTTTAAGATCACGACCACAATTATTCATGCACTACGGCCAAGAATATTTGTGTATTCATTAATGGTCATGATCATGCCAACAATCGTCCCATCAATGCACTACTACCCAATCGAGGATTTTTATCACATCATTTGTAACATTACTACCATGATTACAATCGAATAGTCTCTCGGTCATAATCATACCAAGTCCATCTATGCACTACTGAGCCACGGATGACTTTCAAAAAATATAAACATGAGGATGATGACAATGATATAAGAATTCAATAAAACAAGTTCAAGAATTATTTTATCCAGAATTATTAACGTCCAAATTGTCAACATGATCTTTGCTTTTGTAGAGTAAAATTCAAGAATGATCGTAAGAATATTTCCATGAAAGATACTAGATGAAACGCAAATATCAAGGATATTCTACTAATTTCATGGAGTATAGAAGTCAAAGTTTTAACCAACCGGGTATAATAAAGAATGGAATAACAAAAGAAATCACCATGCATGCGATAGATCCGCATGCATGTGTTATTCCAATGTAATAATAAATAATCGAGCCGTGTCGTGAAATTCACACCCAAGCGGATGTTCCAATGTAATAATAAAGATGGAACCGCATCCTGTAAAAACACACGCATAGGATATTCCAATGTAATAATAAAAAAAGCGGAACCAGTCCCGTAAAACACATGCATGTGGATGTTCCAACAGAATAATAAAGACGGAACCAGTCCTGTAAAAACACATGACAGGATGTTCCAATGTAATAATAATAAAGATTTTAACCAGTCCTGTAAAACACATGCAGACGTGATGTTCCAATGTAATAATAGAAGAATGTCACCAAGTATAGGGTAAACCACTTATACAAAAGTTATTCCAATGTAATAATAAGCAATGGAATAACAACAGCTTCTCTTCATGAATAAGAAAGAATAACACCCTTACATTTGGTAGGAGATTGAATACTGCGGAAGTAGTAGAACAAAAATACTCTTCTTCTTTCTCTCTTATTCTCTCTATACTTTCTCTCTCTATAGCTTGAATGAATTAAGTGAAAATAATGAAGCCCTAGGCCTCTATTTATAGAAGATTTCTAGCTTAGCACCTCACCGTGTGAAAAGGCAAGTGGCTTGACGAATCGGTTTCGCCTTTTGTAATGTGAACGCGACAAGTGGTTCGACGTCTGGTAAAGGTAATTACTATTAACGAAGGTAAATACTATCGACGAAGGTAAATACTATTCACAAGGGTAATTACTATCGACGAAGGTAATTACTATCGATTTAAGGTAAATACTATTCACAAGGGTAATTACTATCGACAAAGGTAATTACTATTCACAAGGGTAATTACTATCGACGAAGGTAATTACTATTGACGAAGGTAAATACTATCGACGAAGAGACTCTTAGATGATGACATATGAGCCCCCCATAAAATAATCAAACTTACCACAAATCATTTTTTTTCATCAACACATATTTAATCTTTCAACAATTATTAATCATTTATAACTTGTCGTCTCAATTATTGATTTAATACTATAACATATTATACGATGATGATAATCGTGACAATAATTGAATCAATAATATAAGAGATATGATGCAAAGAATTATCAGTAGCAATAATTGAGCATAGTGAGTGACTTCTCACGTAAGCATCAATAATCAATACTGCGTGTGCTACTATGCAACTACGCCAGACATCGTATTTTTACCAACCGGTAGTTCAACAGCTTTAACGGTAACACCTCCGTAGTTATTTTTATAAAATATTTTGTCGCTTTCTCAATCCGGCTAATAATTACATTATGGGGTCCACCAATGATTGAGCCATTCAGTACGAATATTCCCTAACAAAAAGAATATTCCCTAACCAAACGAATATTTTATAACAACTTGCATACTTTGCAAAATTTATAAATATTACCCACAACTATAACATTATATCAAATTTATTCCATAATATTCAAAAATAATATTTATAGAAAAAAATTCATCTTTATTTATAAAACTGGGGTCTTACAAACATGATCATGACCACTGGTGATACTAACGAATATCCTTAGTCCGTAGTGCATGGATAATTCGATGAGGTGATTAGTAGGATCATGACCATAGTTGAATGTCTTTGGCCATAATGCACTGACAGACAATTGATTTGTATGATCATGACCATTGGTTTTATAGTTGAATATATTTGGCCCGTAGTGCAAAGATAGAAAATTGATTGGTATGATCATTGTTATTACATTTGAATATCTTTAGCCCTTGGGGTAAGGATATTGAGGAAACGTTCTATTAAGCCTTTGTGACAAGGAAAAACTGTTGATTTACATTATTATAAATATGAATTGTGAACTTAATTATAATCTTTAGTGGTTCAGGTGAAGATAGGGGATGAAAGTTCTCTTTGTCTTGGGTACAACAAAGAACTGTTGATGAGTATTACAGAAATGAAATATTAACGATGGACTTTTAATTTGGAGGAGATAGTAGACATTATGTTCTACTCGACTCTTCTAATGGATTGTTGATTCCGCTGCACTTATGGTTGAAAACTTTTATTATCTACCATATGTTCTAAATCTCTGATTTATTCTGATGAAGGCTATTGATAAATTAATTATCTTAGCCATGATATTCTTTACTGGGCTATTTGTGCTCATCCTTTTGCTTCAAAATTCCTTTCAGGTAATAAAAGTGTAGTTGGGTCAAGCGGGGATAACAGGGGAATAGTGTGATGGTCCGAGACTGTCGAAGTTTCTCAATACATTATAAAATGGCATGACATGCAATATATAATTGTATTGAGGACATAAGATGTGTATGTGTCGTATTTTATATGTCACTTAATAATTGATTTTGGTGAACAACGATAGGGTGATGAGAACCCGATTTTAAAATCGTCAAAAGTGCACCTCATTAGAATGAACGTGATAGTAATCTTCTCGTTCTTCTTTGGGGTCTTGAAATATTTGCTGCTGTATTTTATATGGCATTGTAATAATTTGAGTTTGGATACTGTCTACAAGATAATATTGTATTAAAACTCACAGCTTATGTGTTGTCGTATTTTGCACGACAATTCAACAGTTGTATAAATCGGTAGTTTAAGAGAGCATTTTTCGTGACGAGAAACCCAAACAAAGTTATCACGGGTAAGCTAATCATAAACTCTAGCGAAGTATATACCTTATTTGATACCGGTTCTACCCATTCTTTTATTTCTCCTACTTGCGCTCAACATTTAAATTTGACTCCGGAGAAATTAGACTTTGATTTATCTGTTGAAACTCCGTTGGGGGAAACCTTTATTACATCCACTGTTTAGAAGTCTTGTTTGATTCAAATCGGCAGAATCGCATCGCTACCCTGTCGATCTTATCTCTTTGAAAATACTTGCATTCGATGTGATTTTAGGGATTGATTGGTTAACCACTCATCATGCTAAAATTGATTGTTTTCGTAAGGTTGTTAGCTTTCCTATTCTTAACCAACCTATTATGCGAATTCAAGCAACCAAACCATTAAAGTCAATCACTGTCATATCAAGCCATAGAGTCATTCATTTATTGAAAAACGGATGTCAAGCTTTCTTAGCTCATATCATAGATTTAAACAAAAATACGTCAGATTTGAATGATATTTTTATTATTAATAAATTTCCTGACGTATTCCCTGAAGAATTTCCTAGCCTACCCCAAAGCGTGAAATCGAATTTTGTATCGACCTTGAACCTGATACAAAACCCTCAAATATCTTTTCACCTAAAACGAACGCATTATGCGCCAAAGACGTTGGCTCAAGCTATTGAAAGATTACGTACGAACATACCATTCAATACCATCCTGGAAAAGCGAACGTGGTAGCTGACGCATTGAGTAGAAGATCATATGCGGGTACGAGTGTGGTATTGTCAACGCTAAGGCCCATTTTGTATGACTTGCAAAGGATGGAGATAGAGATAAAGACTCCAGGGACCCACGTGATGACGGAAAATATACAAGTAGAACTGACTTTAATTGATAAAGTTAAAGCCGCTCAAGCTACAGACTCAGAGTCGATGAATGTGAAGAAGAAGGTTCAAGAAGGCGTTATTCTAGAAGAAAGAATCGACGAAGAGAGGAAATCTCAACCCTCGATTTTATTGGCCCATTTGAAATCCTTGATCAAGTAGGAACTGTGGCTTATAGACTTGTTTTACCGCCAAGTATGTCGCGTGTTCATAACGTTTTTCACGTATCGATGTTACGTAAATATGCGGACGACCCGAACCACATTATTGATTTAGAATCGGACGAGATAACGGAAGATTTAACATATGAAGAGGTTCCTGTTAAAATCTTGGATAATAAGGAACATATTCTACGCTCCAAAATTATACCTTAAGTCAAAGTTTTGTGGAGAAACCATGATGTTGAGGAAATGACCTGGGAGTTAGAATCTGAAATAAAATCAAGGTATCCTCACCTCTTCGACATACTAGGTACGTACCCTAATTTTGAGGGCGAAATTTTATAAGGAGGGGAGATTCTAAGACCCCGAATTTTATGAAATGAAAGTATTCATTTTTTTTATAATTATTATTTTATTTAGTAAATGGTTAAATTGATAAAAGGATTAAAACTAAGGGTGATATGTGAAAAATTTTGCGAAGTAAAGCAAGTTGTTATAAAATATTCGTTTGGTCGGGGAATATTCTTTTTGTCTGGGAATATTCGTACGACGACACAATCATTGGTGGACCCCACAACAGAATTATTGTAGGAGTTAGAAAACGAAAAAATTATCTTTTTATAAAAATAACGGTGAAAGTTTTACCGTTAACTGTTAAAATACCCGGTAATAAAAGTACAGTAATACGCGTGGTTGAATAGTAGCACACGGTATTGATTATTAATGCTTATGTGAGAAGTCACTCAGTTATACTCAATTATTGCTACAATAGTTACTGTTCAATATTTTATTTTATTGATTCAATAATTGCTATGTTGATATTTTATATTATTGATTCAATAATTTTCATTGCATAATATTTCAAATTATCAAATCAATAATTCATATTGTTTGAATAATATTATTAGATAGCATTATTGACAATGTCTAGAAAGTTCTGTTGAGGAAAGGGGTTTGGTCACCTAATTGTGCGCCAATAGGGAGAAATCCTTATCGAAAAGTCCCCTCTTTCCTGGGAACGACCTGGTTGTCAATATTGTAGTTCTGTAATATTATTTGTGAATAATAAATTATTGATATATATGATAAGGAAATATTTATATAATATGGATTTAAACGGATGAATGTTTAGCATGTGACATTTGTTGAAAGTTGGTATTTTATCTTTTCTGATAAAATAATTCATTCAAATATATTATTATAATATTACATTATAGTAATACGATGTGATTATATAATAGTATGATTTTTAATTTGAATGGTAACATTATTATAGTAAATTCATGGTATAAAAGTAAAAGGAGGTGGAAGAGAACAAATTGAATTTGAATTCTGATGATGTAAGAAATGATGTCATCAGAACGATGAGGTAAGCAATGATGTCATCGGAACGATGAGGTAATCAATGATGTCATATTATCGATGATGTAAGCGATGATGTCATAAATTATGGCCAAAAGACTATTTTACCCTTACTCTGCTAAGCCTATAAATAGAAGCTCATTTCTTCATTCTTTTTCACTAATTCATTCAAGCTATAGAGAGAGAAAGTATAGAGAGAATAAGAGAGAAAGAAGAAGAGTATTCTGTTATTACACTATTGCAGTATCCAATCTATTACTAAGGTAAGGGGTATTATTTCTTTCATATTCGTAAGGGGTATTATTTCTTTCGTATTCATGAAGAGAGTTATTTCTTTTAATACTCGTAAGGGTTGTTATTCCATTCTTAATTATTCTATTGGAATAACCTGTCTACACGGACTATCGCAGTCATGGTGAAATCCTTTTGTTATTCCATTCTTTAATATTTTGTGGGAATAACCTGTCTACGCGTACTACCGCATGCCTGGTGAATAACCCTTCGTATTCATTTGTCATTAAATTATGGAAATGATCTATCTACGCGGACTACCGCATGACAGTTGAAAATCCATTTGAAGTTTCGTATATTGTTCATTTCATATTCCTAACTCTAAATTTACTATGGTAAGTATTGCTTCTATAATTCCTGAAATGATCATAAATTCTTTGATATTTGTGCTTCATCCAATATATTTTCATGGAAATATTATTCTGAGCATTCTTGATAAGTTTTAACCTTTTCATGCCAGAGTACTATTCACGGGGTACTATTTTTGAAGTACTATTCATGGGGTACTATTCACTTGGGTACTATTCACCCGGGATACTATTCATGACAAAAAATAATTTCTTTTTGGTCCAAATCAATTTTGATACAATATTATTCTTGAATTTTACTTCACAAAGTAATATCATGTTGACAATTTGGACTTTATTGAATTCTGGATAAATTAAATTATAAATTTTTAAAATTTATCCTTTGCTTTCATTTAATTGAATTCTTATATCATTGTCATCATCCACATGTTTATATTGTTAAGAAAGTCATCTTTGGCCCGTAGTGCATAGATAGACTGTTGATTTGTATAATTATGACAGAGAATCATTCGGTATAATCATGACCTGTAATGTTACAAATGATTTGGTAAAAGTCCTCATTGGCCCGTAGTGCATTGATGGACAGTTGTTGAGATGAACATGACCATTGGTTATAATAATGAATATCCTTGGCCTGTAGTGCATGGATAATTCAGTGATGTGGATTATTTATTAAGCTAAGTCTCAACGATAAAATTGATGATAAACCTTTTAAATCATAGAAGATAGTAGATATCATCCTCTACTTGACTCTTCTAATGGATTGCTTGTTCCACTGCAGTTAAACTTGATGTTTATTATATTTTATCAGTTTAACACTGTTGAAGCCTAACGATAATTTATTTTGCATTATCTTAGTCATAATATTTCTTACTGGGCTAGTTGCTCTCACCCTTTGCTTTCATTTTTCTTTTTAGGAAATGAGAATATAGCTGGGACTAGTCGGGGAACGGAATGACGGTCCAGATGTTTGCATTAGTAGTCCTCACTATTCTATGAAATAGTGTGATAATAAATGTATTGAGGACTTATTTTGAGGTTGAATACTGTCTAGAAGATAATATTTGTATTAAAACTCACAGCTCATGCTGTATACTTAAGTTTGTATTTGTATTATGTACTATGTATTTGGCGACTCAGAATGGGTGATGTATACCTATTTTGGGGGCGTCACAGTTGGTATCAAAGCTTAGGGATATGATCCCTGGCTAAGATGTGAGACTATAACTAGGAGGGGAGAGACGGGTAATTCCTTCGCTAGTATGACCTACCTAAGTTTATTTGTTATTTAATTGGTCGGTCAGAATATAGGGATAATATGTGGCATGTCAATTAACCCTTGTTTTGTGGCAGTGTTTGAAAATGGTATCTGAAAATGTTGAGATCAGCAATGAAGCACATAAGATAGTTGAGTCGCCAACGATCAATACCCAGAATAATGTGATGTTAGGCGAAGAAGAAATTAGAGATATCCATATGATGAGTGAAGAATTAATAGTTGCACCCGAGCTAGTCGCAGAGGTAGCAGCTGAGAGTGAGGAAGAAGAGGAACCTGCAGAGGATTTATTAGAAGAACTTTATGATCAAAATATAGAATTGCAAAATTGTATTCACGAGTTAGAAGAGCATGCTGAAGAACGGCAGGCGGTCGTGGAGCAAAGGGATGTAACAATTCAAAATTGTGTTACCCGATGTGCGATACTTGAACAGAAGCACTCTTTGTCAGAGTATAAGATATTAGAGCTGGAATCTAATAATGCTTTGATTAAAGTTCTGATGAAAGAAGAAACAACGGAACGAATGAGAATGGAGGATGCATGGGTAAAAGCCGTACGACACGTTGATATTGTAAAAAAAAGACGTACGATCCAATAAGGCCAAAATAGATGAAATGGATTTCACTTTTTGGACAGCAATTGGAAGAATCCAACATCGAGTTTGGAATTACCCTATGCAGAGCGGTCAACCCCAATTCGATATGGATCGGAGAGTAATGATTCAAATCATGGATCAGGAATGTGACGCCCCCAAAATAGGTATACATCACTCATCTTGAGTCGCCAAATACATGGTACAGAATACAATTACAAACTTAATTACACAACATGAGCTGAGAGTTTTTACACGAATATTGTCTCATAGACACTATTCAAACTTAAATGGAGTCCTCACTACAATTATTATCATACTATTTCATAGAATAGTGAGGACTACTAAAACAACCATCTAGACCATCACACCATTCCCCGACCAGTCCCAACAATATTCTCATTTCCTGAAGAGAACAATGAAAGAAAAGGGTGAGCTCAACTAGCCTAGTAAGAAATATTATGACAAAGATAATACAGAATAAATTATCATTAGTCTTCAACAGTGTTAAAGTGATAAAATACAATAAACATCATGTTTAACTGTAGCAGAACAAGCAATCCATTAGAAGAGTCAAGTAGAGCAAGATATCAACTATCTTCTATGATTTAAAAAGTTTTTCATCAATTTTATCGCTGAGACTCAGCTTAATAAATAAACCACATCATCGAATCATCCATGCTCTATGGGCCAAGGATATTCATGTAATCATCAATGGTCATGAGTATGCCGAATAATCCCTGGTCATAATCATACCGACAACTGTCCATTAATGCACTACAGGCCACTGAGGACTTTTACCACATCATTTGTAACATTAAGGGTCACGATTATACCGAATGATCCATGGTCATAATCATACCAATCAATTATTTGTCAATGCACTACGGCCAAAGACATTCAACTGTTAACTAATGGTGATGATCTGCCAATCACATCATCGAATTATCCATGCAGTACGGGCCAAGGATATTCATTATTATCACCAGTGGTTATGATCATGGCATACACCTGTCCATCTTTGCACGTAAGCCAAAGATATACAACTATAAAACCAATAATCAACAGTCCATCTTTGCACGTAAGCCAAAAATGACTTTCATCACAATATAAGCATGATGATGATGACAATGATATAAGCATTAATCAAACGAAATCAAGGATAAATATTAAAGACTTTAAATTTATCCAGAGTTTAAAAATATCCAAATTGTCAACATGATACTGCTTTGTGGAGTAAAATTCAATAATAATATTCTTATCCCAAAAAGAATTTGGACAGAAAAGAAATATATTTTTTGGGTGAATAGTACCCTGTGAATAGTACTTCGGAAGTAGTACCCCGACATGAAAAGTGTCCCAAATACCCGAGTGAATAATACTAGAGTAAATAGTAACCGGGTGAATATTAACTCGTGAATAGTACTCCGGCACGAAAAGTGCCCCGAATACCCGAGTGAATAATACTAGAGTGAATAGTAACTGGGTGAATAGTAACCCGTGAATAGTACTCTGGCACAATAAGTGCCCCGAATACCCGAGTGAATAATACTAGAGTGAATAGTAACCCCGACACAAAAAGGTAAAAATTCCACAATAAAATTCGTACCAATATTCTGGTATAATGATATTGAAAGAAATAATATCATTTACGAAGAAATAATACCCCTTACGAATGTTGAACGAAAATAATATTCCTACGAATATTGAATGAAGATGATATTCCTTACGAATATTGAACGAATATAATATTCATACGAATACGAAAAATAACATCTCTTCAGAATATGAAATAAATAATACCCCTTACGATTGTTGACGAAAATAATATTCCTACAAATATTGAACAAAGATGATATTCCTTACGAATATTGAATGAAAATAATATTCATACGAATACGAAAAATAAAATCTCTTCAGAATATGAAATAAATAATACCCCTTACTACTGTTGAACGAAAATAATATTCCTACGAATATTGAACGAAGATAATATTCCTTACGAATATTGAACAAAAATATTATTCTTTATGAATATTGAACGAAAATAATATTCATACGGATAGGAAAAATATTATCTCTTCTGAATATGAAATAAACAATACCTCTTACAACTGTTGAACGAAAATATTATTCCTACGAATATTGAACGAAGATGATATTCCTTATGAATATTGAACGAAAATAATATCCATACGAATACGAAAAATAATATCTCTTTAGAATATGAAATAAATAATACCCCTTACCTCAGAAGAAGACTGGATATTGTAATAGTGAAGTAGCAGACTTCTCTTCTTCTTTCTCTCTATAGCTTCTGTAAGACCCCAACTTTTATGAATAAAGATGAATTTTCTATAATTATCATTTTCGAATGAATTTGATATAATATTATAGTTGTGGGTAATATTTATAAATTTTGCAAAGTACGCAAGTTGTTGTATAATATTCGATTGGTCGGGGAATATTCGTTTTAAACAGAGAATATTCGTACGACGGCATAATCATTGGTGGACCCCACAATGGAATTATTGTCGGATTGAGAAAACGACAAAAATATTTTTTATGAAAATAACGGCGGAAGTTTTATCGTTAATATTGTTGAACTACTCGATAGTAAAAGTAAATAAAGAATACGTCTGGCGTGGTTGCAAGTAGCAATACCAGATTGATTATCGATGCTTATGCGTGAAAGTCATTCGGTTTTTATTTAATTATTGTCGATATTTTATATATTATTAAATCAATAATTGAGATGACAGAGTTATTAATATTATTATTTGCATTATTAATGATGTCTAGAAGTTCTGCCAAGGAGAGGTTTGGTCACCTAATTGAGCGCCAATAGGGAGAAATCCTTATTGGAAAGCCCCCTCTTTCCTGGGAATGACCTGGTTGATTAATAATGTGAATAATAATAATGATGATGAAGTTTTGTTTTATTAGTATTATTAATGAAATAAAACAGAAAAACTTTTTATATAAAATAGAATACTTTTATAAAGTTATTCGTTTTATTAGGCTAATAGTAAAATCTTTTTATATAAAACAGAATACTTTTATAAAGTTATCTATTTTATTAGACAATAATTAGATTATATTATATTTTGTTATACATAGCGTTTGCATAGTGCCTGCATAGTGTTTGCATAGTAAAATCTTTTTAAAAGTTATTCGTTTTATTAGATTATAAATAGAATATATTATATTTTATTGTAAACCAATCTGGACTATCCGTTTAAAGTAAATCGATCTGGACCGTTCATGGATTGGTTACTATTCAATCCATTCTTCTATAAATAGAAGCTCATTCCTTCATTATTTCTTACGAATTCACTGAAACTCTAGAGAGAGAAACTGTAGAGAGAATTATTCTTCTATCTTGAGCGTATTTTTTTAGCATTTAAGAAAGCTTAAACCATAGTGCAAGTTTCTTCAAGTATATCCCCGCCCTACCGTCGAAGTACTCTTCTTTATAAGGTAAGGGGTATTATTTTTTTTCATATTCATGAAAGAACTTCTGTTATTCCATTCTTTATTATTATGTTGGAATAACTTGTATACGCGGTCTACCCTATACTTGGTGATTTCTGTTGTTATTCCATTCATTAATATTCTGTTGAAACATCCTATCTGTGCGTTATACGCCGGACCTGGTTCGTCTTTATTATTTTGTTGGAATATCCTGTCAGTGCATTTTACGCCGGACCTGGTTCCGTCTTTATTATTCTGTTGGAATATCCTGTCTGTGTGTTTTACGCCGGACCTGATTCTGTTATTTATTATTCTATTGGAATAACCTATCTATGCGAAGTACTGCATGCATGGTGATTTTTGTTGTTATTCCATTCTTTATTATTCTGTTGAAATATCCTCACATCGGCGTATTACGCTTTGACTGTTCCGTTATTTATTATTCTCGCTGGAATAACCTTGTCTGTCTGCATCACCGTATGCCTGGTGATTTCTTTTGTTATTCCAATCTTTATTATACTCAGTTGGTTAATGTTTTGACTTCTATACTTCATGAAATTTGTGGAATATCCTTGATATTTACGCTTCATCCAGTATCTTTTCGTGGAAATATTCTTCTAAGCATTCTTAAATTTTACTCTACAAAGAAGTATCATGTTGACAATTTAGACGTTATTAGTTCCTGAATAAATTAATTCTTAAACTTGTTTTATTGAATTCTTATATCATTGTCATCATCCTCATGAAAGTCATCTGTGGACTGTAGTGCATGGATGGACTTGGTATGATTATGACCAGGGATTATTCGGTGTAATCATGACCGTAATGTTACAAATGATGTGGTAAAAGTCCTCATTGGCCCGTAGTGCATTGATAGACAGTTGTTGGCATGATCATGACCATTAATGAATACACAAATATCCTTGGCCCGTAGTGCATGGATAAATTGTTGTTGTGATACTAATGAATATCCTCGGCAGTAGTAGTGCGGGGGATGATGTGGATTATTTATTAAGTTGAGTCCCAAATGATAAAAGTGATGAAAACCTTTTAAATTATAAAAGATAGTTGATTTTATTCTCTACTTGACTCTTTTAATGGATTGCATGTTCACCGCAGCTTAAACTTGATGTCTATTTTATTTTATCGGTTTAACATCATTGAAGACTAATGATAATTTATTCGCATTATCTTAGTCATAATATTTCTTCTTTGGGTTAGTTGAGCTCACCCTTTCTTTCACCGTTCTCTTTAGGAAATGAGAACGTAGGTCGGGACTAGTCGGGAACCGGAGTGATGGCGGTCCGTATGATAGTATTAGTAGTCCTCACTATTCTCATAAATAGTGTGATAATAAATGTAAGGAGGACTTATTCTGAGAGTGGATATTGTCTAGAAGACAATATTTGTATTAAAACTCACAACTTTCTTGTTGTATATTAAAGATTATATTTGTATTCTATACCATGTATTTGGCGACTCAGAATAGGTGATGTATACCTATTTTGGGGGCATCACAGTTGGTATCAAAGCTTAGGGATATGATCCCTGGCCGAGATGTGAGACAAGAACTAGGAGAGGAGAGACGGGGAATTCCTTCGCTAGTATGACCTACCTAAGTTTATTTGATATTTAATTGGTTGGTCAGATTATAGGGATTATATGTGATTTGTTAATTAAACCTTGTTTTGTGGCAGTATTTGAAAATGGCATCCGAGAATGTTGAGAACATCAATGGAGCACAGGAGACCGTTGAGTCTCCACAGATCAATAATCAGGATAATGTATATCAGGAGGGCGACAATCCAAATTCAAACAACAACACTGACCAAATGATGAACGATGGAATGTTTCGAGGCTTCATGCAATTCATGCAACATCAGGCGAGAGCGGCTCCTATCCAAAATGCAGGTGGAAACACAGGCAACTCTCGAATGGTCACCGCCAAACAGTTCAAGGAGCTGGGACCACCAGAGTTTTTTGGAGAGCCAAAACTACTTAAGGCAGAGACGTGGATAAAGTAGATCAATAAGATATTTGATGTCTTGGGATGCTCCGAGGAGCAAAAGGTTCCCTTTGCCACCTTCATGTTAGCGGGCGGGCGGCAGACATCGGGTGGGAATCAGTAAAGCGTACTCAACCTACCGCACTGAAGATGTCTTGGGAGAAGTTCCAAGAACTGTTCAACGACAAGTACTTTCCCGAAAGTATTTGTCACATGAAAGAGGTAGAGTTCATTAAACTGGAGCAAAACAATATGACCGTGTCGTAGTATGAAGCCAAGTTTGCCAAATTGTCCCGGTTTGTGTCCCGTTTGGTTGATAACGAGGAGAGAATGACGCGAATGTTTCTAAGAGGTTTGAAACCCGAGATACGTCAATATCTTATCTCTCATAAACTGTGTTTGTATTCAGATGTTGTTAATAGGGCTCGCTTTATTGGAGCGCCGATAATAAGTCAACCCAACCAAAAGAGAGGTAATTTAAGAAATGATAATACCAAAGTGATAACAATCATCGGCGCGGTGACAATAAGCGTGGAGGGAATCAACATGCCAAAAATGGTAACCACTTCGGTGGTAATCATGGCCAAAGCAATAAGAATGGACATTTCAAGAAGAGGAGATTCAACAATGATGGAATGACGTCGAAGATCAAGACCGTTGTTAAGGAAGAAGAACGACCACCTATCATATGCTTTAAATGCGGAGGGGAGGGACACATCAGTCCAAACTATGCGATGCCATCCAAAGCATGTTATAATTGTAGAGAAGAAGGTCACCTAGTCCAATTTTATCGTTTACCGAAGACAAGTTCAGCTAGGATGGAGGCACCAAAGGACGCCCCAGAAAAGTTAAATCCAGTAGTGCAAGGGAGAGCGTTTGTCGTGACCTCCCAGAAAGCAAGGAACCTGAATGAGGTCATCACAGGTAAGCTTATCATAAACTCTAGCGAAGTATATACCTTATTTGATACCGGTTCTACCCATTCCTTTATTTCTCCTACTTGCGCTCAACGTTTAAATTTGACTCCGGAAAAATTGGACTTTGACTTATCTGTTGAAACTCCGTTGGGAGAAACCTTCATTACATCCACTGTTTATAAGTCTTGTTTGGTTCAAATCGGTACCCTCACATTACCTGTCGATCTTATTTCATTGAAAATACTTACATTTGACGTAATTTTAGGGATTGATTGGTTAACTACTCATCATGCAAAAATTGATTATTTTCGTAAGGTTGTTAGCTTTCATATTCTTAACCAACCTATTATGTGAATTCAAGCAACCAAACCATTAAAATCAATCACTGTCATCTCAAGCCATAAAGCTATTCGTTTATTAAAAAATGGTTGTCAAGCTTTCTTAGCTCATGTCACGGATCTAAACAAAAATACGTCAGTTTTGAATGATATTTCTATTGGTAATGAATTTCCTGACGTATTCCCTGAAGAACTTCATGGCCTACCCCTAGAACGTGAAATTGAATTTTGTATCGACCTTAAACCCGGTACAAAACCCATTTCCAAAGCCCCATATCGAATGGCTCCTATTGAACTTCAGGAGTTAATGACCTAACCGCAGGAATTGTTAGACATTGGCTTTATTCGTCCTAGTATTTCTCCTTGGGGTGCTCCTATTCTATTCGTGAAGAAGAAAGATGGGAGTATGCGACTTTGTATTGATTATCGGGAGTTGAATCATGTTACCATCAAAAATAGGTACCCATTTCCACGTATTGATGACCTGTTTGACCAGTTGCAAGCCGCCAAATTCTTTTCAAAAATTGATCTTCGTTCTGGATATCACCAATTGAAGATTAGAGCCGATGACATTCCAAAGACGGCTTTCAGAACTCGGTACGGGCATTATGAATTCCTAGTCATGTCTTTTGGATTGACTAATGCTCCTGCTGCCTTCATGGATATGATGAACCGAGTATTCAAGGAATATTTGGATCACTTGGTGGTCGTCTTTATTGATGACATCATTATTTATTCCAAAAGCCGTGAAGATCATGAGCAACACTTGAGGCTGATACTCCAAAAGCTTCATGAATATAAGCTTTATGTCAAGTTGAAGAAATGCGAGTTCTGGCTTGAGGAAGTAGCATTCCTTGGGCATGTGGTATCAAGTCATGGAATATCTGTTGACCCAACAAAGATTGAAGCTATTCAAAGCTGGGAACAACCTAAATCAGTGACCGAAGTACATAGCTTTCTCGGGTTAGCTGGTTATTATTGGAGATTCGTAGAAGGGTTTTCTCGAATCGCTACTCCCTTAACTCAGCTGACTCGGAAAGATACAAAATTCGGTTAGAGTGAGGAATGTGAGAAGAGTTTTCAAGAACTCAAGAGAACACTCATTTCAAAGACTGCTCGACAATACCATACCATCGCTCTTGAGGGATTTGTCATCTCAAAGATGCTTCGAGTGCAAATGGTTAGGATGTGTTCTCATGCAACATGGGAAAGTCATAGCCTATGCCTCTCAAAAACTTAGAGAATATGAGAGGAATTATCCTACTCATTATCTAGAGTTGGCAGCTATTGTCTTCGCACTTAAAATTTGGAGGCATTACTTGTATGGGGAAAAAGTTGAGATCTTTACGAATCATAAAAGCCTCAAATATTTCTTCACTCAAAAGGAACTAAACATGCGATAGTGACGTTGGCTTGAACTATTGAAAGATTATGATCATACTGAAAGTAGTATGCACACAAGCCAATCATGTTTGATGATAAAGCATATACTTTGTAACAATCTTATTCATTTATTAATAAAAAGTATTAATTTATTAAAGGCTTTTAATTATCTACATGATCTTTGTTTATAATATGTGATAAACCCATAGTTTTAAGCAATGCTTTTAGAATAATGATGATGATCATTCTAATGAGATCTAAATTCTTTGAAAGCTTAAAACTAAAATAGTTCCCAATCATTGGATTACTAAATTGGGGATTAGTGAATCCGGATAGATTGGTACATACGTTGCTTGCTCATTGGATGAGGATGATTGATCTCATGATCATTTGTGTGGAGACACTAAATCAAGTATGTAGGTGCTTATTAGAGAATAAGTTCATCGAACGTGGCTCGCTAAGGAATACCTAATGGAGTTTTATTTACTGTCAATAGGAATTCTGTAGTGATAGTAGTACAAGTAATCCTTGGACTTGAGATCATCATAGTATCTTGTGTATGATGAGTTATACTTTGACTTATTCCTTAAGACCCTTAGGGTATATCAAAGGGTATGCTTGGGTATAATAAGTTGTACATGGAGATAATGTATGATCAATAAAGAATCTACCACTTCTAATAAAAGAAGAGAAATGTCCTATGTGATTCGATAAATGACAACCCAAAGAGTCCTTGGGTAATGTAATGAAATTAGAAAGGAGTTTCTAATTTGCATTATTTGAGTTGTGCATTTAAGGATCGAAATACATATAATTAAATAAAATAAGACTTGACAAAGAATTCCATGTCTTATATTTAATTGGAACATTGTATGGTGGAAGGATTGAATTGCACTGGAACTATTTACTCAAAGGTTCTTTAATGATTAATGTTGAAATCTATATTATCCGGAAAGTCGTTGATCGCTAGGAGGCTTATCCCTATTGTAGAATAAATATTATTTATTTAAATAAATTAATTGTTTAATTTATTTATTTAAATAAGATTAGAATTGTTCTAATTGATTTATTCACAACCTATTTAATATGGAGAACCTAAAGGGTCACACCATAAAAGGAAGAATAATTATTTAAGAAGTTAATGGCATAATCGTAATAATATGTTATGTATATTTAATTTAATCTATGGTGATAGAATAAATTAGATAGCTTAATATTTATTATTTAATATTTTAGAAATATTAAATATAAATTAATAAGAGGAGTCTTATTAATATTATTACAATTATTATTATTTTAATTTCTAAAAGAGTTTAGAAATTAATTTAATATAAGTACTCTCATTTATTCCTAATTGGATTAGGAAGGAAAATTAGTTAAAGGAGTTTAATTAATTATCCCTAATAAGATTAGGGAGCTTAATTAATTAAAAGAATTTAATTAATTAAATAAAACCCAATTCCTTAATTGTTAAGGTGGGTTGCCCACATCTATAAATAAGAGGAGTCTTATTATGGGTGATGGGGGTTGTTGATTTTTGAACATACGACATAATTCCAATTGTTGGGAGAGTACACCTTTTCTATAGAGATAGAAAAACTAGGGTTTAGCCAACCTCCCCTTCTTCTTGAATTTTCTTCTTCCTTGGTGGATCACCTCTAGAGGCCAAACACATGGGTGGCTAACGTTGATCAAAGGAAGGAACCAAACCCGGTGGATTCAAGTTGAACGTGAAAGGATTTGGAGGTGAACTTGTACCTGAGGAAGCTCGATCTTCAAGGGTATGATTTTATTCTTTATCTTTTCGTTTAATTAATAATTATGCATAAAGGATGATCCGGGTATATGGTTTGTAAATTTTAAACTCTGATTTTATCTCGCTTCCGCTTATTTTTGCAATTTGATTGCGCACATGAATATTACAAACCTAACACATACCATCCAATACCATCTTGGAAAAGCGAACGTGGTAGCTGACGCATTGAGTAGAAGAACATATGCGGGTACGAGTGCGATATTGTCAACGCAAAGGCCTATTTTGTATGATTTGCAAAGGATGGAGATAGAGATAAAGACTCCAGGGACCCAAGTGATGATGGCAAATATACGAGTGGAACCGACTTTAATCGATAAAGTTAAAGATGCTCAAGCTAAAGACCTAGAGCTGATGCATATGAGGAAGAAAGTACAAGAAGGTGCTATGCCGGAAGCAAGAATTGATGAAGAAGGAATACTTCGAGTCAACTCTAGACTTTGTGTTCCTAACGACCCTGAGTTAAAGTATAAAATCATGCTAGAGGCACACAACACACCGTTTGCAATCCATCCTAGGAGTACCAAAATGTATCATGATCTTCAACATACATTTTGGTGGGGCAATATGAAGAGGGAGATAGCGCTGTTTATCTCAAGGTGTTTAACTTGTCAACGAGTCAAGGCGGAGCATCAAGTACCAAAAGGTCCATTGCAACCACTTGAAATTCTAGAATGGAAGTGGGAACACATTACCATGGATTTTGTTACTGGTCTTCCCAAGGTTTCTCAAGGCCTAGATGCAATTTGGGTCATTATTGATAGATTGACCAAGTCTGCTCATTTCTTACCTATACCAGAAACTTATACACTTGAACGTCTTGCTCGTATGTACATAAACGATGTTGTAAGATTGCATGGTATGCTAGTATACATAGTTTCTGATCGAGACCCAAATTCACTTCACGATTTTGGGTTAGTTTGCAAAAATCTATGGGCAAGGATTTACGATTTAGTTCGGCATATCATCCTCAGACGGACGGAAAATCAGAGAGGACTATTTAAACTCTTGAAGATTTATTAAGACTATGCGTCCTTGACTTCAAGGGAAGTTGGGACAAGTTCTAACCATTGGTGGAATTTTCCTACAACAACAGTTACCAAGCAAGTATTGGCATGGCTCCATTCGAAGCGTTGTATGGAAGAAAGTGTCGTTCTCCAGTATGCTGGGATGAGGTGGGTGAAGCAACGTTGTTGGGACCGGAGTTAGTACGTATGACTACGGAAAAGATATAAACTATCCGGTAACGTATAAAAACTTCCCAAGATCGACAAAAAAGTTATGCTGATCTTTATCGAAAGGATGTGGAATTCGATATTGGAGATCATATGTTGTTACGTGTTGTTCCATGGAAAGGAGTTACGAGATTTAGAAAGAGAGGAAAGCTCAATCCTCGATTCATTGGCCCATTTTTAATCCTCAATCGAGTAGGGACTATAGCCTATAGACTCGCTTTACTGCCAAGTATGTCTCGTGGTCATAACGTTTTTCATATATCCATGTTACGTAAATATGTGAAAGACCCGAACCACATTATTGAGTTAGAACTGGATGAAATAGCGGAAGATTTAATGTATGAAGAGGTTCATGTTCAAATCTTGGATAAGAAGGAACATATTCTACGCTCCAAGGTTATAGCTCAAGTCAAAATTTTATGGAGGAACCACGATGTTGAGGAAATGACCTGGGAGTTAGAATCTGAAATGAAATCAAGGTATCCTTACCTCTTCGACATACCAGGTACTTACCCTAATTTCGAGGGTAAAATTTCATAAGAAGGGGAGATTGTAAGACCCCAACTTTTATGAATAAAGATGAATTTTCTATAATTATCATTTTTGAATGAATTTGATATAATGTTATAGTTGTGGGTAATATTTATAAATTTTGCAAAAGTACACAAGTTGTTGTATAATATTCGATTGTCAGAATATTCGCTTTAAACAGGAATATTCGTATATGACGGACAATCATTGGTGGACCCCACAACGGAATTATTGTCGGATTGAGAAAACTACAAAAATATTTTTATGAAAATAACGGTGGAAGTTTTATCGTTAATATTGTTGAACTACTCTTAGTAAAAGTACGAGATGTCTGGCGTGGTTGCATAAGTAGAGACACGATTGATTATCGATGCTTACGTGAGAAGTCATTCGGTTTTATTCAATTATTATCGATATTTTATATATCATTAAATCAATAATTGTGATGACAGAGTTATTAATATTATTATTTGCATTATTAACGATGTCTAGTAAGTTCGCCAAGGAGAGGTTTGGTCACTTAATCATGCGCTTGATAGGGAGAAATCCTTATTGGAAAGCCCCCTCTTTCCTGGAAACGACCTGGTCGATTAATAGTGTGAATAATAATAATAATAATGATGAAGTTTTGTTTTATTAGTATTATTAATGTAATAAAATAGAAAAGCTTTTTATATAAAACAGAATACTTTTATAAAGTTATTCATTTTATTAGGCTAATAGTAAAATCTTTTTATATAAAATAGAATATTTTTATAAAGTTATCTATTTTATTAGACAATAATTAGATTATAGTATATTTTATTATGCATAGTGTTTGCATAGTGCCTGCATAGTGTTTGCATAGTAAAATCTTTTTAAAAGTTATTCATTTTATTAGATTATAAATAGAATATATTATATTTTATTGTAAACCAATCTGGACCGTCCGTTTAAAGTAAATCGATCTGGACCGTTCATGGATTGGTTACTATTCAGTCCATTCTTCTATAAATAGAAGCTCATTCCTTCATTATTTCTTGCGAATTCACTGAAACTCTAGAGAGAGAAACTATAGAGAGAATTATTCTTCTATCTTGAGCGTATTTCTTTAGCATTTAAGAAAGCTTTGAGCGTAGTGCAAGTTTCTTCAAGTATATCCCTGCCCTACCGTCGGAGTACTCTTCTTTATAAGGTAAGGGGTATTATTTTTTTTCATATTCATGAAGAGAACATCTATTACTCCATTATTTATTATTATGTTGGAATAACCTGTATACGCGGTCTACCCTATACTTGGTGATTTCTGTTGTTATTCCATTCGTTATTATTCATTAGAACATCCATGCTCTACGCTGCTATAATCGTCGGACCGGGTTCATCTTTATTATTCTGTTGGAATATCCTTGCCTACGCGCTTTCTACGCCGGACCGGTTCTGCTTTTTATTACATTCGGAATATCCTCGCCTCATGCATTTTACGGGACCGATTCCGTTATTTATTATTACATTGAATAACATGTCTCATGCCAAGTACCGCATGCATGGTGATTTCGTTGTTATTCCATTCTTTATTATTCATTGGAATATCCCGCTTGCGGTCATATTACGCTTTGACGGTTCCGTTATTTATTATTCTGTTGGAATAACCTGTCTATGCGAAGTACCGCATGCATGGTGATTTCTTTTGTTATTCCATTCTTTATTATACTCGGTTAAAGTTTTGACTTCTATACTCCATGAAATTGGTGGAATATCTTTAATATTTACGTTTCATCCAGTATATTTTCGTGGAAATATTCTTCTGAGCATTCTTAAATTTTACTCTACAAAGAAGTATCATGTTGACAATTTAGACGTTATTAGTTCCTGAATAAATTAATTCTTGAACTTGTTTTATTGAATTCTTATATCATTGTCATCATCCTCATATTTATATTTTGCTGAAAGTCATCTGTGGCCTATAGTGCATGGATGGACTTGGTATGATTATGACCATGGATTATTCGGTGTAATTATGACCGTAATGTTACAAATGATGTGGTAAAAGTTCTCATTGGCCCGTAGTGCATTGATGGACAGTTGTTGGCATGATCATGACCATTAATGAATACACAAATATCTTTAGCCCGTAGTGCATGGATAAATTGTGGTTGTGATACTAATGAATATCATTGGTAGTAGTCGAAAGGGATGATGGATTATTTATTGTCGAGTCCCAACGATAAAAGTGATGAAAACCTTTTAAATCATAAAAGATAGTAGATTTTATTCTCTACTTGACTCTTTTAATGGATTGCATGTTCTAACGTCAGCAGCTTAAACTTGATGTCTATTATATTTTATCGGTTTAACATTTGTTGAAGACTAATGATAATTTATTCGCATTATCTTAGTCATAATATTTCTTCTTGGGCTAGTTGAGCTCACCCTTTCTTTCACCGTTCTCTTCGTGAAATGAGAACGTAGCGACTGGACTAGTCGGGGAACGGAGTGACTAGTCCGTATGATAGTATTAGTAGTCCTCACTATTCTGTTAAATAGTGTGATAATAAATGTAAGGAGGACTTATTCTGAGAGTGGATATTGTCTAGAAGACAATATTTGTATTAAAACTCACAGCTTTCTTGTTGTATATTAAAGATTGTATTTGTATTCTATACCATGTATTTGGCGACTCAGAATAGGTGATGTATACCTATTTTGGGGGTGTCACAGCTTCTCTCTCTATAGCTTCTCTCTCTATAATTGCTCTTGTGAGTCTTAGTGAATTGGTGAGAATGAAGGAAGAATGAACTTCTATTTATAGGAAAATATAGTTTTGATAATTACACATTTTGGGGCTCGAAATATTACAGTATAATACCTTCATCTTTTTCTTCATTTTTAATTTAGTCCTACAAGTATTATCAAACTTGCACCACCTCCCCTAATAGTACATCATGTGAATTAATAGTACAATCATGTGACTCAATAGTTCTATAAATGTGAAAAAAATAATTACAGTATAATACCTTCATCTATACCTCCATTTTTAATTTAGTCATGCAAGTATTATCAATCTTGCACCACCTCCCCTAATAGTAAATGCAAGTGAATCAATAGTACACACATGTGAACAAATAGTTATAAGCATGTGAATTAATAGCAATTAATTTCTCATTTATCCGATTAATTACCCGATTGGTCAATATAACCTCCAGACATCAATTATTATTGAAATAAATGTCGATTTTCACCAACACTAATAATCCCAACACAATGGAACTATCAATTTAATCTTTAATCAACACGAACTTATTCATCATTAATATTATAACTCACAATATTTAATAACCGTGTCGTTCCTGTGAAAGAGGGGCTTCCGATAAGGATTTCTCCTTATTGGCGCCGCAATTAGGTGACCAAACCTCTCCTTAATGTAACCCTCTGAACATTGTCAATATTGCAAATAATAATATGAATAACTTTGTGTCGTCTCAATTATTGATTTAATAATATAAAATATTATGCAGATGATAATCGTGACAATAATTGAATCAATAATACGAGAGATATGATGCGAATTTCTTAGTAATAATTGAGTATAACCGAGTGACTTCTCACGTAAGCATCAATAATCAATATCGTGTACTACTATGCAACCACGCATATTCATCGTACTTTTACTACAGTAGTAGTTCAACAGGTTTAACTCAGTAAAACTTTAAATCGTTATTTTTATAAAAAGATTATTTATGTCGCTTTCTATATCCAACATTTATTCTGTTGCGGGGTCCACCAATAATTGTATCGTCGTACAAATATTCTCCAACCAAACGAATATTTCCTAACACAACGAATATTTTATAACAACTTGCTTACTTTGCAAAATTTTCAAATATCACCCTTAACTTTAACCTTTTATCAATTTAACTATTTATCAAAATAGAAAAATTGAATACTTTTATTTCATAAAATTTGGGATCTCACAATCTCCCCTCCTTATGAAATTTCGCCCTCAAAGTTTACGTACCTGATAGTTCGAAGAGATGAGAATACCTTGCTTTCTTTTCGGATTGTACCTTCCCGGTTATTTCCTCTCTATCATGATTTTCCCATTTCTCATCTCCTATATTTCAGATATCATTCTAGAATATAGTTTCAAAATAAGGGTTAATTGACATCACTACAAAAAAAATCAATCATTGTCAACGGGCTTTGTCGTCACCAATGACACTATTGCAATCAGGATTGAGGTCATTGGCGATGGCATGTACCGTCGCCTCTGCCGTCGCCCCTCAAGTCATCGCCCCTGTCTCCCATCGCTCGCCGTCAAGAACTATGTCATTGCCAACGGTTTGCCGTCGGTAATGTGTCATTAGCGATGGCCCCAATGACGAACAGACCGTCGATAACAACCATGCTTCAATTTTAATATTTCGGTCATTGTCGACGGCATAGCCATCGCCACTAGTTTATTTCCCGTCGCCAATAACCTTTATTTAATTTAGTTCTGGGTTCATCGCTATAGGTCATTCTCGACGCCCCCCCCCCCCCCCCCCCCCCCCCCCCCGTCGCCAATGACCCACTTTTAAAAAAAAATTATTAAAATTGCAAAATTCCCCTGTTCATTTACATATACATTGTAGCTGTTATAAAATAAAGAAAAACAAATAATGACAATGTACGCATATCAATAACAATCATATCTTTTACTATCAATAATCAATATAATTAGACACCAAACTCAAATCTGTACAACTCAAAAGCTAAATACATACATGAAAGTCAAAATATAAATATAAATAACTCTTCATCCAAGATCGGAATCTACATGCCATCGCCTCCCTCGGCCCCATCACGGCCACATCACCGGTCCCATCCTCCATAGTCTCATCAGTATCAGCCCGACGATCATCACCATCTCCTCCACGGGCATCGCCTATGCCGCCATCTCCTCCACGAGTCTCATCAACAAGACCCTACAAAATTAAAATATTAATAACGAAGTCCAAAATAGAGCATATTTAAATTATTTTAGTTTGTGTTCTACAAGTGTTGGCGAGTTTTGCAAACTGGGCGATAACTCCGTCTCCGTATGTCGGAATCGAGTCCTATAAGTTATAACGCTTGCCTAATACCTACGCAGTGCTATGTATGTGTTTGTGTGGCGTTCGAACGGACGATGCGGGTTTTGGGCTCTTTTTCGCTTTTTGCCTAAGTGTTGGCGAGTTTTACAAACTGGGCGATAACTCGGTCTCCGTATGTCAAAATCGAGTCCCGTAAGTTCTAAAGCGTGTCTAATACCTACGCGGTGCTATGTGTGTGTTTGTGTGGCGTTCGGACTGACGATGCGGGTTTTGGGCTCTTTTTCGGCTTTTTGCCTAAGTGTTGGCGAGTTTTGCAAACTAGGCGATAACTTGGTCTCCGTATATCAAAATAAAGTCCTGTAAGTTCTAATACATGCCTAATACCTATGCGGTGCTATGTGTGTGTTTGTGTGGCATTCGGACGGACGATGCGGATTTTGGGCTCTTTTTTAGCTTTTTGCCTAAGTGTTGGTGAGTTTTATAAACTGGGCGATAACTCGGTCTCTGTATGTCAGAATCGAGTCCCGTAAGTTCTAACGCGTGCCTAATACCTACGCGGTGCTATGTGTGTGTTTGCGTGGCGTTCGGACGGACGATGCGGGTATTGGGCTCTTTTTCGGATTTTTTCCTAAGTGTTGGCGAGTTTTGCAAATTGGGCAATAACTCAGTCTCCGTATGTCAGAATCGAGTCCCGTAAGTTTTAACGCGTGATTAATACCTACGCGATGCTATGTGTGTGTTTGCATGGCATTCGGACTGACGATGCGGGTTTTGGGCTCTTTTTCGGCTTTTTACCTAAGTGTTGGTGAGTTTTGCAAACTGGGCGATAACTCAGTCTCCGTATGTCGGAATCGAGTCCCGTAAGTTCTAACGCGTGCCTAATACCTAAGTAGTGCTATGTGTGTGTTTGCGTTGCGTTCGGACGGATGATGCGGGTTTTGGACTCTTTTTTGGCTTTTTGTAGTGTTTGCGAGTTTTGCAAACTGAGCGATAACTTGGTCTCCGTATGTCGGAATCGAGTCCCGTAAGTTCTAACACGTGCCTAATACCTACGCGGTGCTATGTGTGTGTTTGCATGGCGTTCAGATGGACGATGCGGGTTTTGTGCTCTTTTTCGGCTTTTTGCCTAAGTGTTGGCGAGTTTTGCAAACTGGGCAATAACTCGGTCTCCGTATGTCAGAATCGAGTCCCATAAGTTCTAACACGTGTCTAATACCTACGCGGTGTTGTGTGTGTTTATAATGGAGTTAGGTTTTTATCTTAAGTTTATCTAAGCAATATAATTACAAATTACATAAATTAAATAAGGAAATATAGAATTTAATTATTTTTACCTGTCGAATATGTGGTGGGAAGATGTTGGATAAGACAACTGCACACACATGGATGGCCTCCTCCCGTACTACACCCATGAGGTCGTCAACATCAGCTGTAGGATCAATAGAGCCGTGGACAACCTCCTGAGCCAGCTGATAGATCCGCTCGCGTGATGGTGCGCCTGACTGCACAACACCGCTCGCCATGCACCCCTCTATGATCCACCGGAAGAAGTCGTCGAATAATGAAGGGCCGAGACCCGATCCACTCGCACCACTACCTCCAGTGGGTGGGCATCACCGAGATCTCGCAGCAGGGACTAGGATGTAAGCTGGGACATGGGGAATGCCCACAACTCTACCCTTCTTCGGTCCCCCTGTAGCTTGCAGCCAGTCCTCTATCTCCTCGTCTACACGCGTAGACTCGTCTACTAGAGCGTCACCTCTCTGGCTGCTCCGGGCCACTGCAAGATCCTTTGGCATCACTATCCCAGCTGGACTTGATTTCACTATACGACAAAATCGAGCTAGGTGACCTTCTTTTCCGCAATTAAAACACGTTTTGGTTTGCTGCGTACAGTTTGGACGGATGTGTCCCTCCTGTCCGCATTTAAAACATACGACCGGTGGTCGTTCTTCTTCCTTTGAAACAGGTGTCGGTGCTGCTGTCTTTCCATCATTATTAAACCATCTCATCTTGAAATTTCCACTTCTATTATCTTGGCCATGATTACCACCGAAGTGGTTACCATTCTTGGTATGATAATTTCCCCCACGATGGTTATCATTGTTCCGATGGCCGTTGCCACCGGTATGATTATTATCGTGTTGTTGGTCGTTACCTTTTGGTTGTGCTGACTCATTATCGCACTCCAATAACTGAGCCCTATTCACAACATCTGAATATAAACAAAGTTTATGAGAAATGAGGTATTGACGTATTTCAGGTTTCAAACCTCGCAGAAACATTCGCGTCATTCTCTCCTCATTATCAACCAAATGGGATGCAAACCGGGACAACTCTACAAATTTAGCCTCATACTGCGACACGGTCATATTATTTTTATCCAGCTTGATGAATTCCACCTCCTTCATGTGACGAATACTTTCGTGAAAGTACTTGTCGTTGAATAACTCTTGGAACTTCTCCCAAGACATCTTGAGTGCGTCAGGCTGGGTACGTTTTACAGATTCCCACCAGTAATCTGCTTCTTCAGGCAACATAAAGGTGGCAAAGGGAACCTTTTGCTCCTCTGAGCATGCCAAAACATCAAATATCTTGGTGATCTGCTTTAACCACGTCTCCGCCTTAAGTGGTTCTGGCTTTTCCAAAAACTCCGGTGGTCCCAGCTCCTTGAACTGCTTAGCGGTGACCGACCGTGGGTTGCCATTATTTCCACATATATTTTGAACATGAGTCTCTCTTACCTGTTGTTGCATGAATTGCATAAAGCCTCTGAACATTCCATCGCTCATCAATTGGTCAGTGTTGCTGTTTGCCTGAGGATTATCGCCTTCCTGATGCACATTATCCTGATTATTGATATGTGGAGACTCAACGGTCTCCTGTGCTCCATTGCTATTCTCAATATTCTCGGATGTCATTTTCAAATATTGCCACAAAACAAGGGTTAATTAACATATCACATATTATCCCTATACTCTGACCGACCAATTAAATATCAAATAAACTTAGGTAGGTCATACTAGCGAAGGAATTCCCCGACTCTCCCCTCCTAGTTCTTGTCTCACATCTCAGCCAGGGATCATATCCCTAAGCTTTGATACCAACTGTAACGCCCCCAAAATAGGTATACATCACCCATCTTGAGTCACCAAATACATGGTATAGAATTCAAATACAAACTTAATTATACAACATGAGCTGTGAGTTTTAATACAAATATTGTCTTCTAGACAGTATTCAAACTCAAAATACGACAAAACATAATCTGAGAGTTTTAACACGAATATTTTCATCTAGACAATATCCACACTCAAATTCAATCTTATAACATTTATTATCACACTATTTCATAGAATAGTGAGGACTACTAATGCTATCATCTGGACCGTCACTCCATTCCCTGACTAGTCCTCTTTCGTTCTCATTTCTCAAGAGAACAATGAAAGAAAAAAGGGTGAGCTCAACTAGCCCAGTAAGAAATATTATGACTAAGATAATGCAGAATAAATTATCGTTAGCCTTCGACAGTGTTAAACTGATACAATATAATAAACATCAAGTTTAACGGCAGCGAAACAAACAATCCATTAGAAGAGTCAAGTAGAGAATAAAATCTACTATCTTCTATGATTTAAAAGGTTTTTATCCATGCACTACGGGCTAATGATAATCATGTTTTCATCAACGGTCCTGATTATGCCAAATAAACAATTCATCTTTGCACCCTTGGCCGAAGAGAATCCATTGCCATAATCATACCAAAAACTGTCCATCAATGCACTACGGGCCAATGAGGACTTTTTCCACTTCATTTGTAACATTACGGTCATGATTATACCGAATAATCCCTGGTCATAATCATACCAAGTCCATCTATGCACTACAGGCCACAGATGACTTTCAACATAATATAAACATGAGGATGATGACAATGACATAATAATTCAACAAAACAAGTTCAAGAATTAATTTATCCAGGAACTAATAACGTCCAAATTGTCAACATGATACTTCTTTGTAGAGTAAAATTCAAGAATGCTCAGAAGAATATTTCCATGAAAAGATACTGGATGAAGCATAAATATCAAGGCTATTCCACTAATTTCATGGAGTATAGAAGTCAAAACTTTAACCAACTGAGTATAATAAAGAATGGAATAACAAAAGAAATCATCGTATGTGATAGATCATACATGACGGCAGTTATTCCAATGAATAATAAATAATGGAACCCGTCAATGCATAAAAACGCATGCGATGCGATATTCAAGAATGGAACCGTGTCATGTACAGAAAAGCGCATGCACAGGATATTAAAATGAATAGTAAAGAATGGAATAATAGAATAATTTCACCATGTATGCAATACTTAGCATGAGATGACAGTTATTCCAACATAATAATAAGGAATGGAATAATGTAAGAATTTCACCATGTATGCGGTACTTGCATGTAGACAAAAGTTATTCCAACATAATAATAAGGAATGGAATAATGTAAGAGTTTCACCAAGTATAGGGTAGTCACAGCATGTACAGTTATTCCAATGTAATAATAAAGAATGGAATAACATAAGTTCTCTTCATGAATACAAAAGAAATAATACCCCTTACCTTAGAAGAAACTGGATATAGGAGTAGTGAAGTAGCAGAATACTTTTCTTCTTTCTCTCTATAGTTTCTCTCTCTAGAGTTTCAGTGAATTCGTAAGAAATAATGAAGGAATGAGCTTCTATTTATAGGAGAATGGACTGAATAGTAACTAATTCATGAACGGTCCATTGATTTACTTTTAAATGGACGGTTCTCATATTGATTTACTATCTGAGAATACTATGCACGCAGCACTATGCAACACTATGCATAATAACATATAATATATTCTAATTATTGTCTAATAAAATAAATAACTTTATAAAAGTATTCATTTTTTATATAAAAGATTTTACTATGCAAAACACTATGCATAATAGAATATAATATATTCTATTTATAGTCTAATAAAACAAATAACTTTATAAAAGTATTATGTTTTATATAAAAAGCTTTTCTGTTTTATTACATTAATAATACTAACAAAACAAAATTTATATATAATATATATATATATAAACTTCCGTGACTTCATAAAAAAGACACCTCAATATATTTAACAACATTTATCATCATTATTATAATTCAAAATATTAATCGCCAAATGTCGTTTCTCACGAAGAGAGGGCTTTCCATTAAGGATTTCTCCTATTATGCAGTTAATTAGGTGACCAACCTCTACTTGGCGTAATAACTTCGTCGCCTCAATTATTGATTTAATAATATATAAAATATCGATAATAATTGAATCAAATAACGTGAGATACTATGCAACAATTATCGCGGCAAATAATTGAACAAAACCGAGTGACTTCTCACGTAAACATCAATAATCAATACCATGTATACTATGCAACCACCGTATTCATCGTACTTTTTACTACTTAGTAGTTCAACAGTTTTAACGGTAAAACTTCAGCCGTTATTTTCATAAAAATATTTTTGTCGTTTTCTCAATCCAACAATAATTCCATTGTGGGGTCCACCAATGATTATACCGTCGTACGGATATTCCCCGACAAAAAGAATATTCCCCGACCAATCGAATATTATACAACAACTTTCATACTTTTTAAAATTTATAAATATTACCCACAACTATAACATTATCTCAAATCCACACCATAATTTAAAAAAAAAATCGAGAAGATTAAATCTTTATTCGTAAAATTTGGGATTTTACAATCTTCCCTTCTTATGAAATTTTGCCCTCGAAATTTACATACGTACTTGGTATGCCGAACAAATGAGGACACTTCGTCAGATTCTAACTCTTGAGGTATAACCTTTGAGCGTAAAATATATTTCAAGATTTTAACAGGTACATCTTTATATGCTAAATCTTCTGCTATCTCGTCCGGTTCTAAATTAATAATGTGGTTCGGGTCATCCACATATTTAAGTAACATCGATACATTAAAAACGTTATGAACACGCGACATACTTGGCGGTAAAACGAGTCTATAAGCTACAGTTCCTACTCGATCGAGGATTTCAAATGGGCCAATTAAATCGAGGGTTGAGATTTCAACTCTTCGTCGATTCTTGCTTCTAGAATAACGCCTTCTTGAACTTTCTTCTTCGTATTCATCAGCTCCGGGTCTGTAGCTTTAGCAGCCTTAACATTATCAACTAAAGTCGGTTCTAATCATATATTCGTTATCTTCACGTAGGTCCCTAGAGTCTTTAACTCTATCTTCGTCATTTGTAAGTTATACAAAATGGGTTTTTGTGTTAACAACATCGCACTTGTAAATGCATATGATCTTCTACTCAACGCGTCAGCTACCACGTTCTCTCTTCCACAATGATATTGAATGGTATGATCGTAATCTTCAATAGCTCGAGCCAATGTCCTTGGCGCATTATACGTTCGTTTTGGTTGAAGAAATATTTAAGGGTTGAAGAAATGGGTTTTGTATTGGGGTTAATACAAAATTCAATTTCACGCTCTATGGGTAGGCTAAGAAGTCTTCAAGAATACCTCAGGAAATTTATTAACAATAGAAATATCATTCACAACTGTGACTCTCATCCAAGACTTGGATAACACGTCACATTGATACCTATCAACTTGTCATCGTTATTCACAACGTCCCCTACGGAAAGTCTGGCTTCGGTGCATTCCACACAAGGAAGTCAAAAATGAAAGGACCGAGGCTCTTTACTTATGGCTTGATATGACAATGATTGACTTTAGTTGTTTGGTTGCTTGAATTCGCATAACAGGTTGGTTAGGAATATGAAAGCTAACAACCTTACTAAAAGCATGCTGAGTAGTTAATCAATCGATTCTTAAAATCACATCAAAGGCAAGTATTTTCAAAGAGATAAGATCGACAGGTAACGTGAAAGTGTTGATTTGAATCAAACAAGATTTATAAATAGTGGAGGTAACGAAGGTTTCTCCCAACTGAGTTTCAATAGATAAATCAAAGTCTAACTTCTCCAGAGTTAAATTCAAACATTGAACACAACTAGGTGAAATAAAAGAGTGAGTAGAACCGGAATCTCACACGGTAAAAACATCGTAAGAGTTTATGATTAACTTACCCGTGATAATTTTATTCAGGTTCCTCGTCACGAAAAAAAACGCTCTCTCTTAAACTACAAGCTTTGGCTTGTCTGGGACATCCTTTGGCATCACTATCCCAGCTGGACTTGACTTCACCATACGACAAAATCGAGCTAGGTGACCTTCTCTTCCGTAATTAAAACACGTTTTGGTTTACTGCGTACAGTTTGGACGGATGTGTCCCTCCTGTCCGAATTTAAAACATACGACCGGTGTTCGTTCTTCTTCCTTTGAAACAGGTGTTGGTGCTGCTGTCTTTCCATCATTATTAAACCTTCTCTTCTTGAAATTTCCACTTCTATTATCTTGGCCATGATTACCACCAAAGTGGTTACCATTCTTGGCATGATAATTTCCCCGATGGTTATCATTGTTCCGATGGTCGCTTGCCCATTGCAGATGATTATTATCGTGTTGTTGGTTGTTACCTTTTGGTTGTGCTGACTCATTATCGCACTCCAATAACTGAGCCCTATTCACAACATCTGAATATAAACAAAGTTTATGAGAAATGAGGTATTGACGTATTTCAGGTTTCAAACCTCGCAGAAACATTCGCGTCATTCTCTCCTCATTATCAACCAGATGGAATGCAAACTGGGACAACTCTACAAATTTAGCCTCATACTGCGACACGGTCATATTGTTTTTCTCCAGCTTGATGAATTCCACCTCCTTCATGTGACGAATACTTTCGTGAAAGTACTTGTCGTTAAATAACTCTTGGAACTTCTCCCAAGACATCTTGAGTCAGTCGAAATGCTTTTCGTTTCTGATTCCACCGAAGTCTCAGCTTCTTCACGCCATAACATATAAAGGTGGCAAAGGGAACCTTTTGCTCCTCTGAGCATCCCAAGACATCAAATATCTTGGTGATCTGCTTTAACCACGCTCACGCCTTTAAGTGGTTCCGGCTTTCCCAAAAACTCCCGGTGGTCCCACTCCTTGAACTTCTTAGCGGTGACCGACCGGGTTGCCATTATTTCCACATATATTTTGAACATGAGTCTCTCTTACCTGTTGTTGCATGAATTGCATAAAGCCTCTGAACATTCCATCGCTCATCATTTGGTCAGTGTTGTTGTTTGCCTGAGGATTATCGCCTTCTGATGCATTATCCTCGATTATTGATATGTGGAGACTCAACGGTCTCCATGCTCCATTGCTATTATCAATATTCTCGGATGTCATTTTCAAATATTGCCACAAAATAAGGGTTAATTAACATATCACATATTATCCCTATACTCTGACCGACCAATTAAATACCAAATAAACTTAGGTAGGTCATACTAGCGAAGGAATTCCCCGACTCTCCCCTCCTAGTTCTTGTCTCACATCTCAGCCAAGGATCATATCCCTAAGCTTTGATACCAACTGTAACGCCCCCAAAATAGGTATACATCACCCATCTTGAGTCACCAAATACATGGTATAGAATTCAAATACAAACTTAATTATACAACATGAGCTGTGAGTTTTAATACAAATATTGTCTTCTAGACAGTATTCAAACTCAAAATACAACAAAACATAATCTGAGAGTTTTAACACGAATATTTTCATCTAGACAATATCCACACTCAAATTCAATCTTATTACATTTATTATCACACTATTTCATAGAATAGTAAGGACTACTAATGCTATCATCTGGACCATCACTCCGTTCCCCGACTAGTCCCTGCTACGTTCTCATTTCCTGAAGAGAACAATGAAAGAAAAAAAGGGTGAGCTCAACTAGCCCAGTAAGAAATATTATGACTAAGATAATGCAGAATAAATTATCGTTAGCCTTCGACAGTGTTAAACTGATACAATATAATAAACATCAAGTTTATCGACAACGGAACAAACAATCCATTAGAAGATTCAAGTAGAGAATAAAATCTACTATCTTCTATGATTTAAAAGGTTTTTATCCATGCACTACGGGATAATGATAATCATGTTTTCATCAACGGTCCTGATCATGCCATAAAATAAATCATCTTTGCACCCTTGGCCGAAGAGAATCCATAGCCATAATCATACCAAAAACTGTCCATCAATGCACTACGGGCCAATGAGGACTTTTTTCACATCATTTGTAACATTACGGTCATGATTATAGCGAATAATCCCTGGTCATAATCATACCAAGTCCATCTATGCACTACAGGCCACAGATGACTTTCAACATAATATAAACATGAGGATGATGACAATGACATAATAATTCAACAAAACAAGTTCAAGAATTAATTTATCCAGAACTAATAACGTCCAAATTGTCAACATGATACTTCTTTTTAGAGTAAAATTCAAGAATGCTCAGAAGAATATTTCCATGAAAAGATACTGGATGAAGCATAAATATCAAGGATATTCCACTAATTTCATGGAGTATAGAAGTCAAAACTTTAACCAACCGAGTATAATAAAGAATGGAATAACAAAAGAAATCATCGTGCATGCGATAAGAATCGCATGACATAAGTTATTCCAATAGAATAATAAATAACGGAATTGTGGGACGTCGTAAAACATGCATACGGATATATTAACGTAATAATAAAGAATGGAACCGGTGTCATGTAAAAAAACGCATGCATGTGATATTCCGATAGAATAGTAAAGAATGGAATAATAGAATAATTTCACCATGTATGCAAAATTTGACAGCATAGACAGTTATTCCAACATAATAATAAGGAATGGAATAATGTAAGAATTTCACCATGTATGCGATACTTCAGAATATGACAAAGTTATTCCAACATAATAATAAGGAATGGAATAATGTAAGAATTTCACCAAGTATAGGGTAGCTCAAGAGATACAGTTATTCCAATGTAAATAATAAAGAATGGAATAATGTAGTTCTCTTCATGAATACAAAAGAAATAATACCCTTACCTTAGAAGAAACTGGATATAGGAGTAGTGAAGTAGCGAAGAATACTTTTCTTCTTTCTCTCTATAGTTTCTCTCTCTAGAGTTTCAAAAGAATTCGTAAGAAATAATGAAGGAATGAGCTTATTTATAGGAGAATGGACCTGAATAGTAACTAATTCATGAACGGTCCAGATTGATTTACTTTTAAATAGGCGGTTCATATTGATTTACTATCTAATAATACTATACGCAGCACTATGCAACACTATGCATAATAAAATATAATATATTCTAATTATTGTCTAATAAAATAAATAACTTTATAAAAGTATTACATTTTATATAAAAAGATTTTACTATGCAAAATACTATGCATAATAGAATATAATATATTCTATTTATAGTCTAATAAAACAAATAACTTTATATAAGTATTATGTTTTATATAAAAAGTTTTTCATTTTATTACATTAATAATACTAACAAAACAAAATTTATATATATAATATATATATATATATATATAAAAACTTCCGTGACTTCATAAAAAGACACCTCAATATATTTAACAACATTTTTCATCATTATTATAATTCAAAATATTAATCGCCCAGGTCGTTCCCACGAAAGAGGGGGCTTTCCATTAAGGATTTCTCCCTATTGGCGTGCAATTAGGTGACCAAACCTCTAGTTGGCAGAACTTCTAGACATCGTTAATATTGCAAATAATAATATTAATAACTTCGTCGTCTCAATTATTGATTTAATAATATATAAAATATCGACAATAATTGAATCAAATAACGTGAGATACTATCACAACAACTCTCGCAAAGAATAATTGAACAAAACCGAAGTGACTTCTCACGTAAACATCAATAATCAATACCATGTGCTACTATGCAACCACGTTGTGATTCTTTTGTACTTTTACTACTGAGTAGTTCAACAGCTTTAACGGTAAAACTTCAAAATAGTTATTTTCATAAAAATATTTTTGTCGTTTTCTCAATCCGATAATAATTCCATTAATGGGGTCCACCAATGATTGTACCGTCGTACGGATATTCCCCGACAAAAAGAATATTCCCCGACCAATCGAATATTATACAACAACTTACATACTTTTTAAAATTTATAAATATTACCCACAACTATAACATTATCTCAAATCCACACCATAATTTAAAAAAAAAAATCGAGAAGATTAAATCTTTATTCGTAAAATTTGGGATTTTACAATCTTCCCTTCTTATGAAATTTTGCCCTCGAAATTTACATACGTACCTGGTATGCCGAACAAATGAGGACACTTCGTCAGATTCTAACTCTTGAGGTATAACCTTTGAGCGTAAAATATATTTCAAGATTTTAACAGGTACATCTTTATATGCTAAATCTTCTGCTATCTCGTCCGGTTCTAAATTAATAATGTGGTTCGGGTCATCCACATATTTAAGTAACATCGATACATTAAAAACTTTATGAACACGCGACATACTTGGCGGTAAAACGAGTCTATAAGCCACAGTTCCTACTCGATCGAGGATTTCAAATGGGCCAATTAAATCGAGGGTTGAGATTTCAACTCTTCGTCGATTCTTGCTTCTAGAATAACGCCTTCTTGAACTTTCTTCTTCGTATTCATCAGCTCCGGGTCTGTAGCTTTAGCAGCCTTAACATTATCAACTAAAGTCGGTTCTAATCATATATTCGTTATCTTCACGTAGGTCCCTAGAGTCTTTAACTCTATCTTCGTCATTTGTAAGTTATACAAAATGGGTTTTTGTGTTAACAACATCGCACTTGTAAATGCATATGATCTTCTACTCAACGCGTCAGCTACCACGTTCTCTCTTCCACAATCATATTGAATGGTATGATCGTAATCTTCAATAGCTCGAGCCAATGTCCTTGGCGCATTATACGTTCGTTTTGGTTGAAGAAATATTTAAGGGTTGAAGAAATGGGTTTTGTATTGGGGTTAATACAAAATTCAATTTCACGCTCTATGGGTAGGCTAAGAAGTCTTCAAGAATACCTCAGGAAATTTATTAACAATAGAAATATCATTCACAACTGTGACTCTCATCCAAGACTTGGATAACACGTCACATTGATACCTATCAACTTGTCATCGTTATTCACAACGTCCCTACGGAAAAATCCGCTTGGTGCATTCCACACAAAGAAGTCAACAACGAAAGGACCGAGGCTCTTTACTTATGGCTTGATATGACAATGATTGACTTTAGTTGTTTGGTTGCTTGAATTCGCATAACAGGTTGGTTAGGAATATGAAAGCTAACAACCTTACTAAAAGCATGTTGAGTAGTTAATCAATCGATTCTTAAAATCACATCAAAGGCAAGTATTTTCAAAGAGACAAGATCGACAGGTAATGTGAAAGTGTTGATTTAAATCAAACAAGATTTATAAATAGTGGAGGTAACGAAGGTTTCTCCCAACTGAGTTTCAATAGATAAATCAAAGTCTAACTTCTCCAGAGTTCAATTCAAACTTTGAACACAACTAGGTGAAATAAAAGAGTGAGTAGAACCGGTATCTAACACGGTAAAAACTTCGCAAGAGTTTATGATTAACTTACCCGTGATAATTTTATTCAGGTTCCTCGTCACAAAAAAAAATGCTCTCTCTTAAACTACAAGCTTTAGCTTGTCTGGGACATCCTTTGGCATCACAATCCCAGCTGGACCTGACTTCACCATACGACAAAATCGAGCTAGGTGACCTTCTCTTTCGCAATTAAAACACGCTTTGGTTTCTTTGTATGCAGGTTTGGACGGATGTGTCCCTCCCATCGCATTTAAAACATACGACACATGGTCGTTCTTCTTCCTTTGAAATGTGTTTGTCTTTGTTGTCTTTCCATCATTATTAAACCTTCTCTTCTTGAAATTTCCACTTCTATTATCTTGGCCATGATTACCAATCAAGTGGTTACCATTCTTAACATGATAATTTCCCCGATGGTTATCATAGTTCAGATGGCCAATGCCACGGTATGATTATTATCGTGTTGTTGGTCGTTACCTTTTGGTTGTGTTGACTCATTATCGCGCTCCAATAACTGAGCCCTATTCACAACATCTGAATATAAACAAAGTTTATGAGAAATGAGGTATTGACGTATTTCAGGTTTCAAACCTCGCAGAAACAGTCGCGTCATTCTCTCCTCATTATCAACCAAATGGGATGCAAACTGGGACAACTCTACAAATTTAGCCTCAAACTGCGACACGGGCATATTATTTTTCTTCAGCTTGATGAATTCCACCTCCTTCATGTGACGAATACTTTCGTGAAAGTACTTGTCATTGAATAACTCTTGGAACTTCTCTCAAGACATCTTGAGTGCGTCAGGCCGGGTACGTTTTACAGATTCCCACCCGTAATCTGCTTCTTCACGCAACATAAAGGTGGCAAAGGGAACCTTTTGCTCCTCTGAGCATCCCAAGACATCAAATATCTTGGTGATCTACTTTAACCACGTCTCCGCCTTAAGTGGTTCTGGCTTTCCCAAAAACTCCGGTGGTCCCAGCTCCTTGAACTTCTTAGCGGTGATCGACCGTGGGTTGCCATTATTTCCACATATATTTTGAACATGAGTCTCTCTTACCTGTTGTTGCATGAATTGCATAAAGCCTCTGAACATTCCATCGCTCATCATTTGGTCAGTGTTGTTGTTTTCTTGAGGATTGTCGCCTTCCTGATGCACATTATCCTGATTATTGATATGTGGAGACTCAACGGTCTCCTGTGCTCCATTGCTATTCTCAACATTCTCGGATTTCATTTTCAAATATTGCCACAAAACAAGGGTTAATTAACATATTACATATCATCCCTATACTCTGACCGACCAATTAAATACCAAATAAACTTAGGTAGGTCATACTAGCGAAGGAATTCCCCGTCTCCCCCCCCCCCCAGTTCTTGTCTCACATCTCAGCTAGGGATCATATCCCTAAGCTTTGATACCAATTGTGACGCCCCCAAAATAGGTATAAATCACCCATCTTGAGTCACCAAATACATGGTATAGAATTCAAATACAAACTTAGTTATACAACATGAGCTGTGAGTTTTAATACAAATATTGTCTTCTAAATAGTATTCAAACACAAAATACGACAAAACATAATCTGAGAGTCTTAACACAAATATTGTCATCTAGACAATATCCACACTCAAATTCAATCTTATTACATTTATTATCACACTATTTCATAGAATAGTGAGGACTACTAATGCTATCATCTGGACCATCACTCCGTTCCCCGACTAGTCCCTGCTACATTCTCATTTCCTGAAGAGAACAATGAAAGAAAAAAGGGTGTGCTCAACTAGCCCAGTAAGAAATATTATGACTAAGATAATGCAGAATAAATTACCGTTAGCTTTCAACAGTGTTAAATTGATACAATATAATAAACATCAAGTTTAACGGCAGCGGAACAAACAATCCACTAGAAGAGTCAAGTAGAGAATAAAATCTACTATCTTCTATGATTTAAAAGGTTTTTATCCATGCATTACGGGCTAATGATAATCATGTTTTCATCAACGGTCCTGATCATGCCATAAAACAATTCATCTTTGCACCCTTGCCCGAAGAGAATCCAAAGCCATAATCATACCAAAAACTGTCCATCAATGCACTACGGGCCAGTGAGGACTTTTTCCACATCATTTGTATCATTATGGTCATGATTATACCGAATAATCCCTGGTCATAATCATACCAAGTCCATCTATGCACTATAGTCCACAGATAACTTTCAACATAATATAAACATGAGGATGATGACAATGACATAATAATTCAACAAAACAAGTGCAAGAATTAATTTATCCAGGAACTAATAACGTCCAAATTGTCAACATGATACTTCTTTGTAGAGTAAAATTCAAGAATGCTCAGAAGAATATTTCCATGAAAAGATACTGGATAAAGCGTAAATATCAAGGATATTCCACTAATTTCATGGAGTATAGAAGTCAAAACTTTAACCAACTGAGTATAATAAAGAATGGAATAACAAAAGAAATCACCAGGCATGCGATAGACCCGCACGCAGACGAGTTATTCCAACGAAATAATAAATAACGGAACCGAATCAAATACGAAAAACGCATACAGATGCGAGGATATTACGTACGAATAATATAGAATGGAACCAGGTCATGCGTAAAACGCATAGACAGGATATTCCGACAGAATAGTAAAGAATGGAATAAAAGAATAATTTCACCATGTATGCAGTACTTCGTATAGATAGGTTATTTCAACATAATAATAAGGAATGGAGTAACAGAAGAATTTCACCATGTATGCGGTACTTCGCATAGACAGATTATTCCAACATAATAATAAGGAATGGAATAACAGAAGAATTTCACCAACTATAGGGTAGCTCACATGATCTGAGTTATTCCAATGAAATAATAAAGAATGGAATAACAAAAGTTCTCTTCATGAATACAAAAGAAATAATACCCCTTACCTTAGAAGAAACTGGATATAGGAGTAGTGAAGTAGCAGAATACTTTTCTTCTTTCTCTCTATAGTTTCTCTCTCTAGAGTTTCAGTGAATTCGTAAGAAATAATGAAGGAATGAGCTTCTATTTATAGGAGAATGGACTGAATAGACATCGTTAATATTGCAAATAATAATATTAATAACTTCGTCGTCTCAATTATTGATTTAATAATATATAAAATATCGATAATAATTGAATCAAATAATGTGAGATCTTATGCAACAATTCTTTAAACAATAATTGAACAAAACCGAGTGACTTCTCACATAAGCATCAATAATCAATACTGGTGTACTACTTATGCGACCGCAGCGTATTCTTATTTTTTACTACCGAAAGTAGTTCAAGAGTTTTAATCAGTAAAGCTTTCGTAGTTATTTTCATAAAAATATTTTTGTCATTTTCTCAATCCGACAATAATTCTATTGTGGGGTCCACCAATGATTGTACCGTCGTACGGATATTCCCTGACAAAAAGAATATTCCCCGACCAATCGAATATTATACAACAACTTACATACTTTTTAAAATTTATAAATATTACCCACAACTATAACATTATCTCAAATCCACACCATACTTTAAAAAAAATCGAGAAGATTAAATCTTTATTCGTAAAATTTGGGATTTTATAGTACGACTGAGACCCAGTGCAGTGTGGGAGACGACTCTGTTGTCGGGCAATTTGAATGTTGTCTTGACATCTTCTTCTTGAGGCCTCATTCAAAATGTTGCATCCGTCCCACACCGCAGCAGATATGAAATCTGGCCGGACATCCTTAAGTGTCTGTCTATCAGCCATCTTCGTCTGGACCTTCTTCTTCCAGTCGTAGACCCACTTGTGCCAATTCATCTCTAGGTATCTGTACAGAACAGTCATGCCATGGGCTTTGTTGGTCAGATAACTGATCACTAACCACGCGCAAGTATACGCGGTCTAACAAGTAATACAGTGATAAGTAGAGTGTCGTACCCACGAGGAACTATCACTAATATTTACCAAATACCGACTTTAAATCGCTAAAGTCTTATTCGAACAGGATTAAATGAAAGAGTGATTAATCTAAGCATAACTAATTATCAAAGCAAGCAAATGGATAACGAATGATAATCTAAGGAAATACAAGCTAAGGTTACAACTTCACCCCACTCAGGCATTTTGTCAAACACCTGGCCTGCTATGCTTCATATAACTAGCTACCCATCTCTCTATGGTCTAAATGGTCACGACAATTTGTCGACCGAGAACACACAAGTGCTCATACACCTCTGTCGAGGTATGTACGAACATATCCTTTCCAGATCCACCCGATAGGGAATAGAACAAAAAAGAACGCCCAAGCTAGATACAATCCTACATATGTCTATGGGAATTGATCAGAACAAGGATTTAAGCATAAGCTCTCAATTAGGTCGCACGTGGTGCACATATATATGTCTATTCTACGCCTGACTTATCTTTGAAAACCCACAATCACATGCCAATATATTCAGGTGTAAATCTATAATTCTTCTGTCGATATCATGTAAATTACCAAAATCATCGCTAATGTCTTAGCGAGAATCATTAAGCATAAATATATCAAATCAAATCATATGGTGCCAACAAAAGAGATAAGACAGTCAATTTAAATAACAAATGGTTCCATTATAACCTTAGAGCAAATATTCAATTCATAGCTATTGAATAAAATACAAGTAGCAATAAAGACAATATTTATGGATTACAAAATCAGAGAAAATAAATAGTTAAGAATAAACTCTGTCAAGGCCCTTCAATCTCGAACTATTCTGCTCGAATCAAGCTCTCCAGTCCGTGTAGCTCACTGCTCTTGATGCTCCAAAGAAACCCAAACTTCTCCCTAATCTAGCTAATCTATATTTACAAACATTTATCTGAAAAAAGGAAGAGAAATTACAAAAGAAAACTAAACAAGATCCTAAGCTAAATACTAAGGAATATGATATGTGTTCTTCTCTCTCTCTGATATGAAGCCTCCCTTTCCTTATATATCTTCTGCCCCTTTACTAGGTCAAAAGCAAGCCTTCTCTGCCTAGGAACCAGAGGTGGCGCCGCGACGCGGGCCACCAAGCTTTAGATGGCGCTGCAGCACCACTTTTGTGACGCCCCCAAAATAGGTATACATCACCCATTCTGAGTTGTCAATACATGGTACAGAAACAACTACAACTTTATTATTACAACAGTAAAACTGTGAGTTTGAATACAAATATTATCTTCTAGACAATATCTATACTCAAATAAATCCTCATCACATTTATTGATACATTATTTTACAAAAATGGTGAGGACTACTAAACAACTCTCTCTAGAACCTTCATTCCATACCACGACTCGTACTCGCTATATTCTCGCCTCCTGAGAAGAAAAATGGAACAAAAAGGAAAAGGGTGAGCTCAACTAGCCCAGTAAAGAATATTATGACTAAGATAATATACAACAAATTATCGTTAGTCTTCAACAGGAAAAAAATCTAATAGAATACAATAGACAACAAATTTTAAATCAATATTCATGAATGAAATAATAATTCATTAGAAGAGTTAAGTAGAGAATGTAAACTACTATCTTCTATGTATGAATTTAAAAGTTCATCGCCTATCTTTTATCCCCGTAACATCAATCAATATACATACGGAATCAAATATTCATCTTTGTACTACGTGCCAAAGATATTCATCAGTTAGTCATGTTCATCTAAACACCTGTTCATCTTTGCACTACGGGCCAAAGATATTCTTCAGAAATCATTCATCTTTGCACTACAGGCCAAAGATATTCAATAATATCATCATTTAAGATTGAGGATGATGAAAAATATTTTTAAAGAAACGAATCCAGTGAAACAAAATGACAAGGATTAAGGATTAAGGATTCGTACTTTGTTTTATCCACGTCCAAAAATACCTCAAAAATAATCATAGTGGTGTAAAATTCAAGAATGATCAAAACATGGATACAATCAAAGCTAGTATCCAGAATAGATATTTTGGACGAAAAGAAAATTTTTATTTTTCGATGAATAGTGCCGTATTCGTGAATAGTGTCGTATACGTGAATAGTCTTAGTATATCGTGAATAGTAACTCCGACACCAAAAGTTCCAAATTTGATAAAAACTTCAGATCAATATTTCAACATAATGATATTGAAGAAACAATATCATTACGAAAAAAAATAATATCCCTTACCTCGAAAGATTAGTACTTCTAGCTGGAATACCGGGTATAGTCTTTGAAGGAACTTACCGCCTAACAATACTCAAAGTATACTCAAAATACTCACAAGAATACGCCGATAATATAGAGAGAAAAACTTGATTTAAAGTGTGATTTTCAATTCTAACCTAAGCACCCTAATTATAGGAAAATGCTTAGAACACCAAAGCAGAAAATTTAATAAAATATTCATATATATATTAAAATTTCTACGCCAACCTTCCTAGATCTGATCTCAGCTCATTATGCACATGTTGTAGCCCACAAAACAAACAAAAAACATTTTTATAATTAAAAATATTTTAAACTTCCAAAAATTAATTATTTCGGAGCTTCGGAACTTCAATAATTCATAATAAATAGCCCTTCTATCAGAAAATTCGAATCTCGCGAGTTTTTATAGGAAATTCAATTCTCTACAACTTTACAGAAGAAAGTTTTTCCAAATTCCAAACATAAATTGACCGAAATCCACAAACGGACGATTTTACAAGCTTTATAATCAAATTTCACCAATAAATGGGGTCCAATTTACATGTTTAACATGTTTTAAACATTTATTGCAACAAAAATACTCTTCCTCCTCGTATACTCATATATCCCACATTCGTTGTAAAAATATCACCATTATTATATTATTAAAATATAATAATATATTTAAATGAATTATTTTATCAGAAAAAGATAAAATTTTAATTTTCAACAATTGTCACATTAAAATTTTCTCCATCTATATCCACATAAAATCAATATTTTCTCATCATATGAATCAATAATTAATTATTCACAAATAATATTACGTAATCACAATATTGATGACCGTGCGGGTTCCGGAAAGGGGGCTTTCGATAAGAATTTCTCCTTATCGGCGCTTATTGATTAGGTGACCAAACCTCTCCTTAAGCAGAACTTTCTAGACATTGCCAATAATGTTATCTAATAATATTATTCGGATAATATGAATTATTGCTTCGATAGTGAAAAAATACCGTAATGACAATTATTGAAACAAAGAAAGAATATAAAATATCAACGCAACAATTATTAAATCAATAAAATATTGAACAATAATTACATAACCATTATTGAGTAGTGCCTTCTTACGTAAGAATCAATAATTGGTGCAATACCGTGCTAATATCTTCTTGTGTTTTAACCAATTTAGTATTTTAACAAGATTAATTGTTAATAACTACGCCAGATTATTTTTATCCAACTTATATTTGTCGTTTTCTTCATCCAATCGCTTTCAAGCATGGGGCCCACACATGGTCGCTACTTGCGTCGCATTTAATATTCCCCGACAAAGATTTAATATTCCACGACCAAACGAATATTCCCGACAACAATGAATATTTTATAACCACTTGCTTATTTTGAAATATTTGCGTATTTTACCCATAACTATCCACATTAATCAAATCAACCCTTACTATTTCAAAATAGAGAAAATTAAATTTCATTAATAATAAGTTGGGGTCTTACAACTTTAGTACCATGGACCGCAGAGTCGTCATTTAAATACGAGCCCATAAAAACAATGTGGACGCCAGCGCTGATGATGACGTCGGCGAGGACAAAGGACACGTGGCATTGCTGTACGAGACCAAAGCTTTGCTTTGGCCATGCGTATATATATAATTTTGTTGTTTTGCCCTCAGTATGCTAGAAAACACCAGAAAGCTCTCGCAATATATATGTTAAGCGCAATAACACTATAAATATATAAAAACAATGAATTGAAAAGTATTTAAGTCATAGCAGTATCCGATTCGTGGGTATAAATTCCACTCATCAAATACCCCAAACTTAAGTCTTTGCTTGTCCTCGAGCAAACTATCTAATACACATTAACAAAAGTAAAACACATGCAAAAGACAAATAAAACTGAAATATAGCATCATGGCCTCAAAGCATAACGCTACTCCAAGAGAACATGGCAATCACAAACATGAATAAGGGTTCAATCAATTTCAAGCATAAGACTGTATTCGATCCATTCTATGTGTGTGTGTGGAGACCAACCGTCCTGACTAATTATAGCTTCCAAATAAGTTTGCACAGTCGATTGTTAATACAAATATCCACACTCCGCAACTTAAACATTCAACAAGCATTAAGAATAAGACACAAGTGCAGTAACGGATCAAAAGACTCTAGCATGAAGACTTTAAAACCTGACTCGGACAGTCCTTAATTACCTTAGGCTAATCAGAACTACCCATTAATGAGCTTTTGATCAGTGACTCCCAAACCAGATGGCTTTAGGGCACTAGGTGTAGAACACCCCTAAGAATCTAGTAACTTGAGTAGCAAAGGCAACGTAATCAACATAAGCCAAATTAGACTTTACGAGCACCGAAGATTATTAGGCGAGTGCATTTTATGCTCCAACTTAATATCGATCATGCGTTTATGAGCGAGTGCATTTTACGCTCCATCTCGACCCACTGCAAGACTTTCGATATTCAATCTTCAATAACAATTTATAATTAATTTTTTTTATATCTAAACTTGCACGAATCCAAGATCCACAACTGTAAAAACGTCTAAGTCTTTTATTACCTTGTAAAAATGAAAATTTATAAGAGTGAACAAATGCTCAAAAGCAATAAACACGCGAACTAAATTTTGAAAAAAATTACTAGTTAACACAGTTGGTCGGTGCTTGCTAGAAGGACGGATCAATAACAGTCTAAACTTATCAATTGAAAAACCCCTAACTCGTACATGCATGTCAAGACTCTAAGAGATAGACCATAAAACTTGGTGCTTGTCATCAGCCATAATCAAAAAATAATGATAACAACAACACCCTTGCTAAATAGCAGCTCCAATTGGGTGAAAAAGGTCATATATATGGCACAAGCATCTAATCTATATAAACCCCAAAAAGATGGTTGTAAACAACAATCATGCTAAAAATAGTCAAAGAATAAATAAATAAAACCAAAAATAGATCATGGCATCCATAATGATAAAAATTCAAGCATAATCCCGCAGTTCAAAAGACTGCACCACAATACTGATAAATAAAAACATAATAAAGTACTAAAGTCTGGTAATCCTAACATGGTAGTACGGAAATAAACAGATAAAAGCCAAAAACACCCCCAAACTTGACATGAGCAATGCCTTCATTTCTAAACATAAAGCAATTTTATACAAGAGGGCTTCCCTAGAGATCGTTCACTCAGCAGCGGCATCGGCTTCGTCCTCATCAGCTGCGTCCTGATCAGCTTCGGCAGGAGGTGATGGCGGAGGGTAAGGTGGGAAGACAGAAGGCTCTAGAAACTGGTATGGTGTGAACTCAGTGCTCTCGCCATAATAGTCTGTGTAGATGCTCTGCATAGTGTTCACTGGTCGACTGATCTGCATCGCTATCTCCCCGCCTCTCCGAGCCACACCGCATGTGCCTTCACTACCTCTATGCCTCAAAGATCCTGTTTACGTCGATGCAAGTGGGTGAGGGATGCCATGATGTCTGCCAAAAGACCCTGACTAGTTGGGCCTGCCTCAGGTGCTTAAGAAGGCTCTGGGTCTGCTGAAGGAGGTGGCACTCTAGGCGGCCCGTATCCCTCGCCTCTTGCATGAGACTCTACCCCGTCCCACTCATTGTAGTGTTTGATAGTCAGGTGATCAATGACTGTCAACGGTGGCGAAGCTATCTCCTCGGGCCCCCACTGGATACCTTCCTGCTTGCACAATGTAGTGATCAATGAAGGATGAGGAAGTCCAGCAGCAACGGTACTTTTGATTGCCTTCCGAATGGAGTCATGAATGAGCACACCAATATCCACATGTAGGCCCGTGACAATGGCGAATAGTAGTCTCGCCCTATCCTTAGTCACGTCGCTCAAATCATGGGTTGGGATCATGTTGGCAGAAATGAAGCCAAACAACGCCTTCCCGTAGCGACTGAGTGCTGATGACGGGAAACTGGTCTTTTCCCCCGTGTAATCATTTTTCTTCCACTCAGTCCCAGGTTTGCAAAGCTGCCTAATGATATCATCAAGATCATAACTACGGAGGCCCAACTGCATGTAATCATTGCCCGCATAGTTGGGCGTTTCGAACAAGGCATTGATGGCCTGACTACTGTACGCCACTTGTTTCCCCCGAACTTGAACAACAGCAGGGCCTTCAGGATTGGCATTTGCATAGAACTCCCGAACCATAGATACAACAGCTGAGATGGGTGGTTTTGTGAAGTTGATCCAATATCGCTCTAATATCATGGTGTTTAGCTCACCATCTTTCTTATCCGGCCTGCACCCCGCTCCGGAATCAGATTTCGTGAGCCGAAAGAACTTTTGTACCTCTTCCAGGCTTCCTCATTGATAAATTTGGCTCTATCCCAAGCCGTGGGTGGTGGTGCGGCGGACGAAGAAGACCCTCCGACGCTCAGACGTTGCCTTTTTGGAGCCATGTTAAATTTCAGTCGAGTTGATGCAAAAACAGTCCCTACACAGTGCCAAATTTCTATAGAAAGGACCCTTGAAGTAATGCACAACAATTTCCCAATGCAGTCCCAGCGATTATAATCCAAAACAATCAATTTTCTCTCTTAGACAATTTATCAAGCACCTTGTGTGCGCTCTGGCAACTGAACTTGGATAGCCTTTGTTTGTGAATACTCAAATCAGATTTCTGGAAGCAGAAATCACCCAATCAAATAGAAGAAGAACACAACACGAATTTGCACAAATATCCTCCACCAATTGAACGAAATCTTAAAAATACCTCGAATGGGAAAAAAAACTAGTTGAAAATTTGTGTGGGCGTTCACTCTGACAGGCACTTATAGGTGACTTCTTAGATTTAGCTTGGTGATTAGCAGATGTTTAAGGGCTTTTGATTTCCACACGAACGACTAGCAAGGGTGTTTAGGGCTGTGAGGCGATGGTTGGGGTGATTGCTGCCTAATTACTGAGAAAATGGAATGTGAAGTGGCCAACACTGCTGCATAAAACGGCTGTATAAAAAACAAGGACACGCTACCGACGCCACAAGATTTAGCTATTCTTCGCTATTCGCTACCGCAGTTGCGAAAGTTAGCGATGAGTCGGGAAATTATGGTGGCGCCGCGGTGCGAGATCCTCTTTGTTGGATGGTGCTGCGGCGCGAGTTAGCAGTGGGCTAAACAAGATCATGGCGTCGTGGTGCGAGATGCAGTTCATTTGATGGCGTCGCGGCGCGAGTGCCATTTTTCTAAGATTTCACTGTCTTTTATCTGCACAAGCCAGGACAAGTATAACAGAAGCACTTGGAAGCAAAAATGCATTTTTACAAACTTAAAAACACTATGATAATATACGATACATCCTAATAAACATGCTGCCTGCAGATGATAGACACAAAACGCAAAATCTGACAGCTATGCTAGTAAATAAGACGAACAGACACAAAGTAAACTAGAAATGAGTAAAGGAATAGATAAATTTTATACCGAGATGGGGGTGCCTCCCCACCAAGCGCTTGTTTTAAAGTCGTTGGCTTGACTATATCGATGTCGTTCAATCCGGCTCATAGGCGAAAATGACCTTTTCGTGCCGCCTATTCGTTAATTCTTTTAAAAATTTGGCCGACAAAGGTAATCTCCCTCAACATCTGTGCGAGACTCATCGCATTTTCCTTGTGTATCCACCGTGCAATACTCTATTGCTTCGTCGTCGAGATCAATTAAGACCGGAAGATTACCTTCCGGTGGATTTGTGATGGCATTGACGAGTTGCCCCAATTGATTCTCAAGGCGGTGCAATGTGGCTTCTTGTCTTGCCATCCGAACCTCATTTCTTTCGATAAAGATGGTGAGAAGCTCCTCAAGCCTGTTCTCTTCTTCAACTGTTGAGGACTCAGAAAAGTTATCATTTGGCTAAGATGTCCACTCATAGGGCGGCGAAGACTAATATTCAAACTGAGAGTCATGATTCGGATCATGATATTGCTCTTAACTATAGTCCCAAGAGTTTGGATAACCCTGGCAGTTTGGATGATAGGAGATCGGTTCAAAGTCAGCTCGTTCCTGACAGTAGGCATTCTGAGTGGACTGACACTCAAGATTGTCAGAAAACCTCAAGGCATTGGCAATTTGAACTTGCAATTTCTCGAGTCCTTCTTCCGAGCTTGGTGGCGTCATCCACTCATAAGGCCATTGATAACATTGATCGTCCATAATCTGTAACTTAAAAACAAAAGAAAGCAAGATCAATCAAATAAAAGAAATATATATATATACGTTCAAAGTAAGACTAAATTGATTAAAATCAATAGTGTATAATATTAGAATAACAGATTCCCCGGCAACAGCGCCAAAAACTTGTTGGTCGGATAACCGATCACTAAACACGCGCAAGTATACGCGGTCTAACAAGTAATACAATGATAAGTAGAGTGTTGTACCCACGAGGAACTATCACTATATTTACCAAATACCAACTTTAAATCACTAAAGTCTTATTCGAACAGCATTAAATGAAAGAGTGATTAATCTAAGCATAACTAATTATCAAAGCAAATAAATGGATAACGAATGGTAATCTAAGGAATAACAAGCTAAGGTTATAACTTCACCCCACTCAGGCATTACATCAAAACACACCGTCTTATATGCTTCATCAAACTAGCTACCCTTCTCTCTATGGTCTAAATGGTCACGACAATTTGTCGACCGAGAACACACAAGTGCCCATACACCTCTATCGAGGTATGTAAGAACATATCCTTTCCAGATCCACCCGATAGGGAATAGAACAAAAAAGAACGCCCAAGCTAGATACAATCCTACATATGTCTATAGGAATTGATCAGAACAAGGATTTAAGCATAAGCTCTCAATTAGGTCGCATGCGTGGTGTACATATATATGTCTATTCTACGCACAACTTATGCGAAATAAACCCACAATCACATGCCAATATATTGAGTGTAAATCTACAATTCTTACATCGATATCATGTAAATTACCAAAATCATCGTTAATGTCTTAGCAAGAATCATTAAGCATAAATATATCAAATCAAATCATATGGTGCCAACCAAAGAGATAAGACAGTCAAATTTAAATAACAAATGGTTCCATTATAACCTTAGAGAAAATATTCATTCATAGCTATTGAATAAAATACAAGTAGCAATAAAGACAATATTTATGGATTACAAAATCGGAGAAAATAAATAGATAAGAAGAAACTCATCGAGGCCCTTCAATCTCTAACTATTCTCGCTTTCGAATCAAGCTCTCCAAATCAGTAGCTCAACGCTTCTTGATGCTCCAAAGAAACCCAAACTTCTCCCTAATCTAGCTAATCTATATTTACAAACATTTATCTGAAGAAAGGAAGAGAAATTACAATAGAAAACTAAACAAGATCCTAAGCTAAATACTAAGGAATATGATATGTGCTCTTCTCTCTCTCTCTGATATGAAGCCTCCCTTTCCTTATATATCTTCTTCCCCTTTACTAGGTCAAAAACAAGCCTTCTCTGCCTGGGAACCGGAGGTGGTACCGCGGCGTGGGCCACCAAGCTTTAGATGGCGCTACAGCACCACTTTAGTACCATGGACACTGCGAGCTCATGACTGCGGCCATGAGCCCATAAAAAAACAAAGGACGTCGTGGCGCGATGATAACGTCGTGAGAACAAAGGAGCGTACAGTATGCTGCTGCGAGACCAAAGCTTTGCTTTGCCATGGGCCATGGGTATGTAGGATTTGACTGTTTTGCCCCCTGTATGCTAGAAAACACTTGTAAAGCTCTGTAATATATATGTTAAGCGCAATAACACTATAAATATATAAAAACTATATAAAAAAAACGAATTCAGGCAAGTATTTAAGTCATAAAGTATCCGATTCGCGGGTATAAATTCCACTCATCAGGCTTCCTGCCAGTCCTCAAAACGATAATATCTCTGCACATTACACTTTAAGAAGCTTAGTAGACAACATAAATCAAAGTGCTAACATAAATCAAAGAGGTAACAGTATATTCAAATGGAATATAAAACTAACATATGAATGATTGACATCCTACCCTAAACTTAGCAATAATCAACTGATGTGTGCGGTCATCCACATCCGCCCACCTCATCCACGTGCTTGAGAATCGGTTGCGGATGATCCCAAGAAACGTGTTCCTTGGCGTGGCGTCAAGGATACTACAATTGAAATTAATACATTGCAAATTACCAAAATATATGTAAGAACTAAATACTTAAATTATAGTAATACTATATAGGATTATGAAATTACCTATGAGTCCCAACACGACATATAAGCGGCGCCTGGGGGGGATTCCCTAGCAAGCCACGTAATAGTCCCCGCGGAGGCCTACGTCGATCACCTATGTAGTGAAATACATCAATATTTTTATAAACGAATATAATTTCAATACAATATAAAATAAAAAATAATAAGATGTATCCCAATAAAATATGTAATTATACCTGACGATCCGGCCTGATCATCACGCGTAGAATTGCCACATTTACGACACTGCCGCCCACCACAATCGCCATGTGGTTATGCGGCGCCCGTATATCAATGTATATACTAACAACTAAAAGAATGCAACATACAAAGAAAGAGGATAACATAGAGGATAACATACGAATCTGAGATAAAGAGGATAACATATACTGCCCACCTCATATGTATGTATACATACGTAAATACTATATATGTGAACAGTAACAAAGAGGATAACATACAGATACAATTAAAAGAATGCAACATAAATAGTAACCTAAAAGGATACAGCATAAATAGTAACCTAAAACAACTAACACCTTATTTAGTAGATTAATATAAGTTGAAGATAATGATTGCACTACTACAAACTATTACATTTGAATACAACGAAAAGGACACAAAGAGTACATACTCCTAATCATTTATATCGTCAAAGCCATCAATATCAGAATCGTCATCTTCGAGCAGTAGATCTTCACTATCGTTGTCATCATCATCTTCGTCGTCCTTAATGATTTCTTCAATTATATCTACCTCTTCAACAACATCGTCTTCACTTTCGACAGCGACAACATCATCCTCTTCTTCACTAGACTCACTAATAATTGTCACATAAGCAGGTGTGACACTAGTAGACTCGACTTGTAAGGGTTCATCGTTTGGACGAGGAGTTGTGCCTTGAAAACCACGAGCTTTGGTGGTTATAACAACATGCCATGGGCTTGCAGCAGTCTTAACACTCTGCGCATAGTACACCTATGTCGCTTGACTTACTAAAATAAAAGGCTCATCCATACCACTCATCAGTCTTAGTTTTGACTTAACGTTAACTGTGAGACCCCAGATTTTATAAATAAAGATTTAAATTTCTCGAAATATTTTTTTTGAATATTAAGGTGTGGATTTGAGATAATGTTATAGTTGTGGGTAGTATTTGAAAATTTTGCAAAGTATGCAAGTTGTCATATAATATTTGATTGGTCGGGGAATATTCTTTGTGTCGGGGAATATTCGTACGACGGCACAATCATTGGTGGACCCCATAACGGAATTATTGTCGGATTGAGAAAACGAAAAAAATATTTTATTGAAAATAACTAATGGAAGTTTTACCGTTGATCTTGTTGAACTACTCTTCGGCGGTAAAAATACGATGTCTGGCGTGGTTGCATAGTAGCACACGGTATTGATTATTAATGCTTACGTGAGAAGTCACTCAGTTTTGTTCAATTATTGCTATAGTAATTGTTGCATAGTATCTCACGTTATTTGATTCAATTATTGTTGATATTTTATATAATATTAAATCAATAATTGAAATGACAGAGTTATTAATATTATAAATTGCAATATTAACGATGTCTAGAAGTTCTGCCAAGGAGAGGTTTGGTCACCTAATTGCGCGCCAATAGGGAGAAATCCTTATTGGAAAGCCCCCTCTTTCCTGGGAACGACCTGGTCGATTAATATTGTGAATTATAATAAAGATGATAAATGTTGTTAAAATTATTAAGGTGTTTTTTTATGAAGTTTTGCTTATTTTATGGATTCCTATTTACCCATTTTCAAAATAATCGGTAGAAAATTATTTAAAGGTGGGGCCCACATGTGGGGGCCACATGTGGGGCCCATATGTGTTGGGAAATGATTTTGGAAATGGAAGAGTATACGTATGGAAGTATATGTGTGTTTTGAGTATATAGTGGAAGAACATGATATGTGAAAGTGATAGGTGTGTGATGTGTGTGTGTGAGTGGGAAATGGTGGAAAAGTAGTAGTGTGATAGTGATGTGTAAGAGTGTAGTGAATTTGATTATTGGGTGGGTGGGGGATTGATGTTGGTTATGGGGGAGAAAAATTAAGTGGTGTATATATAATATTGATATATATAAGTTGAAAACATGTGTTTATATATATGTATTATATTTTAATTTTGTTGTGATTTTATTGGTTAGTTGATTGACTTTATTGTATTTGGTTGAAGAAATAAATCATAGGATTATTTTTCCTTTTGCGATTACACTTCCATTCTCCTATAAATAGAAGCTCATTCCTTCATTATTTCTTATGAATTCAATTTGAAACTCTATAGAGAGAAAATTATAGAGAGAAAGAAGAAAAGATTTACCTTCTTTAACTACTCTTATATTCGATTCTTTTACGGTAAGGGATATTATTCTTTTATATTTATGAAGAGAACTTACATTATTCCATTTCTTATTATTACATTGGAATAACTTTTGTATCTGCTAGCTACCTATACTTGGTGACATTCTTCTATTATTACATCTTTATTATTACATTGGAACATCATATACATGCATGTTTTACACCGAACTTGGTTCCGTCTTTATTATTATTCTGTTGGAACATCACATGCATGTGTTTTACAGGACACACCGGTTCTGTTACATTATTATTATTACATTGGAATATCACATGCATGTGTTTTACACCTGACACGGTTCCGCACTTATTATTACTGTTGGAACATCCCGCTTGGTGTGAATTTCACGACTGGTTCCGTTATTATTATTACATTGGAATAACCTATCTATCTGCAATCTGCGCATGCATGGTGATTTCTTTTGTTATTCCATTCGTTATTATACTCGGTTGGTTAAAATTTTGACTTCTATACTCCATGAAATTAGTGGAATATCCTTGATATTTAAGCTTCATCCAATATTTTTTATGGAAATATTCTTACGAGCATTCTTGAATTTTACTCTACAAAGCGATGTCGTGTTGACAATTTGGGCGTTATTAGTTCTGAATAAATTAATTCGTGAACTTGTTTTATTGAATTCTTATATCATTGTCATCATCCTCATGTTTATATTTTTTGTAAAGTCATCTATGACTTGTAGAGCATGGATGGACTTGGTATGATTATGACCATGGATTATTCGGTGTAATCATGACCGTAATGTTACAAATGATGTGGTAAAAGTCCTCATTGGCCCGTAGTGCATTGATGGACAGTTGTTGGCATGATCATGACCATTGATGAATACACAAATATCCTTGGCCCGTAGTGCATGGAATTTGTGGTCGTGACCCTAATGAATATCCTTGACCGTAGTGCAGGGATGATGTGGATTATTTATTAAGCTGAGTCTCAGCGATAAAAGTGATGAAAAACTTCTTAAATCATAAAAGATAGTAGATTTTATTCTCTACTTGACTCTTTTAATGGATTGTTTGTTCTGCTGCAGTTAAACTTGAAGTCTATTGTATTTTATCAGTTTAACATTGTTGAAGACTAATGATAATTTATTCTACATTATCTTAGTCATAATATTTCTTACTGGGCTAGTTGAGCTCACCCTTTCTTTCACTATTCTCTTCAGGAAATGAGAACGTAGCCGGGACTAGTCGGGGAATGGAGTGACGGTCCATATGATAGTATTAGTAGTCCTCACTATTCTGTTAAAAAGTGTGACAATAAATGTAATTAGGACTCTATTTGAGAATGGATATTGTCTAGAAGACAATATTTGTATTTAAACTCACAGCATGTGTTTTGTCGTATTTTACACGACTGCTGTATTATTAGTTTGTATTTGAATTTTGTACCATGTATTTGGCGACTCAAGATGGGTGATGTATACCTATTTTGGGGGCGTCACATTAACAGTCCCCCGTCCTGATTTTTTATCTACTTTAACTCCATTCTCAACAGCAAACCAATGACAATTGAAGCAAACTAATTCTTTATGACCCAAATATTTGAGAACGACAACTTCTAGCAATCGTCCATACCAGTCATCCCAAATGTTATCGTAGCATCTACCTTTCACCACAACACCAGAATCAGTAGAAGCGACTTCCCAAATATCGCAGCACTTAAATCTGTAACCATTGACAATGCAACATGTATAAGTATCTACAGATCTTTTAGGGTCGTCGGCTATAAGCTTTAGCCGATTGACAGCTAACTCATCTGTGAGGACCTAATGTACATTAACACAACATATTCTAAAGTTAATTACGCCATAAGAATAAATCTATGATGGTATATTCATTGAACTTGTAAAGGTTAGACTTACATGATCTTTAAACCATTGTACAAATTGTCCATTTCTCAAATTTTGCAAATCCTCGTTCGATATACTCGGATATGCTTTACGTACTTCAGCATCATATTGACTGCAGCACAGTTATATACTTAATGTGTTTGTAAAGGAACTTGACATAGTTACACCAGACATATATATATAGTTATGACTACTTACTTAATGTATGGCGCTACTTCATTCATGTTGACAAGTGCATACAATGTGGCAGTTGCATACTCACTATCGGTCAAGAATCGCCTTTTTTTACCACCGAATGGGCGTACAGGATGACTAAAGGTCGTTAATTCTCCATTTTCCTCGTGCGCAACAGCCTGATTCTGACCTAAGCAATTGTGCTTCGTCTGAACATTCGGCTCAAAGTACAATGAGTAGAAATTAACAAGTTCCTCCATAACATAACTTTCTACAATCGACCCCTCTACACGGGCTCTATTCTTCACCTTTTTCTTTAGACGTTGCATATACCTATGTGATATATGGATTAGCAAAAAAGAATGAACATGTATTTTACCGTATTAAAAACATTAATAATGTCATTACCTCTCGAATGGATACATCCATCTATATTGTTCGGGACCGCCAAACTTAGCTTCGTATGGCAAGTGAATAGGCAAATGCTCCATTGAATCAAAAAATGATGGAGGGAAGATCATTTCTAACTTGCACATTATTTCCACTATCTGCATCTCCATTTTATCTATGTCTTTGACCTGAAGCTCCGTCAAGCATAGATCTCTGAAGAAATTAGAAAGCTCTTTCAGTGCTTCAACCATAAGTTTCGGTAACAAGTCGATAAATGCCAAAGGATCAACTTCTGCCAAAAATACATGACAATCATGACTTTTGAGACCCCGAAACTTTGGCTCTTCGACTTTACAACACCTTGCTATATTCGAAGAATATCCATCTGGGAGCTTCAGTCCACTGATCCAATTACATATCAATATCAATTGTTCCCTGGTCAAAGTATATTCAGCTTTAGGCATTTCCGTCTTACTACCCTCCTGATATAGCCATAGATCTTCCCTAATGTTCATTTCTACCAAATCAAGCATCGACTTGTTGTTGTCCTTTATTCTACAGTGGCATCTAGGACTGTATAAAAAATGTTATCAAATACGTTCTTCTCAGTATGCATCGGATCTAAACAATGACGGATGCAGAGTGTAGCCCAATAAGGCAGGTCAAAGAACATGGATTTGTGTGTCCAGTTGTGAACCTTGTCGTAACCATAAGCTTGCTCTAATCTGTGATTCTTCCCTGGAGGTGGAAACTTCAAATGACTAATCCAACTCAACACTGCTGACCCAGAAAGACGGCCAGGTAGTTGACGTTTCTCTATTTTTTGATTGAATTATCTACTCATCCGTCGATAACGATGTTCAATCGGCAAAAATTGTCTGGATATTGCAAAGAAACTCATTTCCCCCCATGTTTGAGTCGCACAGCTTTAACTGACCCCATGTACACGGAACATGACAAGCCCCCGTGAGTCGACCATCCACTGATCATTCCTAATGCCAAAAAGTCATTTATTGTCCACAGTAAAGCTTCCCTCATGTCAAAGTTCTGCTTAAGAGATACATCATAGGTTTGAACCCCTTTTTCCCACAACATCTTCAACTCATCACCTAACGGTCTGAGGTATACATTGATGTCTTTACTCGGATTCTTATCACCCGGAATCAGTAAAGGCATGAACATGTAGGGATATTTCATGCACATCGAAGGCGGGAGGTTGTACACCACAATAATCACTGGCCAAGTTGAGTAGGGCTTTGTGTAAGGCCCGTTAAACAGATTAAACCCATCCGTAGCAAGTCCAATCCTAACATTGTGAACCTCTTCAGCAAACGAGGGGTGCTTGTTATTAAAAATTTTCCACTCAAGCTCATCTGCCGGGTGCATCAGTTGACCTTCGACTATGTCCCATGTAGAGTGCCACCTCATATCCTCGGCGGTATGTGTTGACATGAACAACCGCTGAAGCCTCGGGGCAATGGGAAAGAAACGTAAGATCTTTCTCGACACGTCTTTTCCTTTTTTCTTGTGTTGTTCACAGTATATACTTGTACCACAAATATCACATGACCTCTTATCTTTATTGACATCACCGTAATACAACATACAGTCATTCTCACAAGCATGAATCTTCTCATACCCTAGATTGAGCCTTTTGACCATTTTCTTCACATCATAGTACGACTCCGGTAACTTATTCCCTGCAGGTAAGCACTCCTTCACAATACTTAACAGTTCATTAAAACCTTTCTCGCTACAGTCATGCTCGTTCTTGAAGTGTAAAAACTTAGTCACGGCAGATAAGACGGTGTGCTTTTCGTGCGGCCAATACAGTGGTGTCGCTGCTTCATGCAATAACTCATAGAAACCCTTAGCCCCGTCATTCGGCTCTTGCTCGACACTACTATCATCCTCGCTCAGATTCTCTTTCGAAGTATGAACCAAAGAACTTCGACTATCATGTTAGTACAGTCAAAGGTTTCGTCACCTCTAGATTCCAGTTCTGATTCATGTTCATCCAACCAGGTTTCCCCATGATAGATCCATGTCGTATAACCCTGCTTGAACCCATACGCAAATAAGTCGCACATGACATCACTCCTTTCCTTCCACACTTCATTCACACACCTCTTACAAGGACATCTAATCTCATCGCCGCTGACTTGCTCAAACGCAAAATTGAGAAACTGTTCAACCCCACTACGGTACTCAGAGCTAAGCCCACTCTTATTAGTGGCTACCCTACGTTCCATCCAACTTCGATCAACAGACATCTTGGATAATTGTCTGCTATATATATGGAAAGTTAGACAAACACAATCAAGTCTCCAAGTTAATGTATATGCAAGCTTATGAGTTTCCTAACTTCATCTCCCACTCTAACGGGTCAGGCTTCTATCCCATTCCCGGATGTGTCACCTCACTGATGCCAACAACTTGAACACATCTTTAAATTTTTCAGAAATTTTGGCAGCACCTCCCCATAGTCTTCAAGTACACAAAATAGACTAACACATCGTAGTCTAAATATGCACCCGAAGAACATCAAGAGATATATACTGACCGAAAATTCAAAAAATATAAAGACGTGCTCAAGTCGTTAACACCGACCTAAGTGAGATCGAAACATACAAGAACAGCCCCAAAACGGGGACTATTTGAGATTCACTCCTACTAAGTGAATCTTAAACGGGTTTCTAAGCTTCCTAAACTATATGAAAATATGCACGTGTGAAAGTATAATGAGCTGGTAAATTTCTTAACCCACCCTCAAATAGGAAAAAAACAAATAAATTGAGAATTTGAATATACTTGCAGTTTAATGGACCATCTATATATTACATGTTACATATAAAACAGTTAAACTCAAATCAAATCTCTCCACAACAAACTAATATTCATCTGTATGTAAAGAGAGGGCATGAAGATATAGATGCAAAAACATATTTCAATTTCAACCAAAAAGATACAATTTTTAGCCAAAACCATAAAGTATATCAATTACCTTTCTTCAGCTATCATGTTAGTCCAAGTATATACCTCTCAGCTATCATGTTAGTCAAATTAACAAGCAAACAAATTATATAGGGAATAGTTATTATGATGGGTTACTAATGCTTGCAAGTGCTTTAACCAACGAGTGTCGTAAGGTCTAATAGGTGACTCTATAATTAATGAAAGAGGTGAAACTTTTCAGGAAAGAATTATTTGCAATATCAAAACTAGATAGCAGAGGATCTCATTGCAAGCCATAACTATAACTAATTCAAGGTCAATGAAAAAGTTGGAAAGCTTTTGTTAGTCAATGCAAATTAGTCTGTATTTTATTCTTGATAAGTCATGGCCAATTAGACTTTGCCATCAGACTATCATAGTTGAGACAATTGAGGCAAACAATGGTAACTATATATAACAAGTTGATCAAGTTATAATCTTTAATAGCAGGGTAATGCTCGGAAGCTCTAATGCACCAACAATAGGATGCCAAATCTGTAAAACGTTTTCATTAGAGCTTAAGTTAACATTCTATAGGTCACATTTCAAAATACTTCCTTTACTTTCTACAGCAAAAAGGCAATACAATTTCACCTTTACTCTTTACCTTTTTTTACAGCAAAAATCCAATACAGTTTCTGCTTTTCTAATTAACAAACTGCTAATAAATTGCTACTTAACCATAATTGAAGTCTTTTCTATCTGAGAAATCATGGAGTGTACAGTAAGCTTCAGAAACAGCCTCACTTTACCACTATACACATACTCCAATACACAGTCACCAAAGCCTCAAAGACATTACAAATTGCAGAACCATTTTACACAGCATAAATTACAAATTGCTAACACATAATTAATTCTACACTAGTACTGTAAGCTAACATATAATAGAGATGGATAATGCTCAAAAAAAGGTAGAATATATACTACTTAACAGCAAAGACAATAATAAAAGCCTGATAACATAAGAAAATTAAAGACCCAATTAAACCCTAACATAAATAAATTGGAACTTACAAATTAAAGACTAAGAAAAAAATGAACTTACTAATTGTTCTCTGAGAAATGGAGAACCAGCAGAACCAAGAGAGATGAAAAGATTACAGGCAACAGGTCGCAGAGGCCAAGGAAAGGGGAGCAAGAAAGGGGAAGGCCAGTCGGTGGGAGGAAGAAATGGAGAGGCACGACAATGTTGATGGCGTCGAGCGGGAGGGATGGTGTAGAGGCGACAGCAGAGGTGCAGAGGCGATGACGAGGTGCAGAGGCGTCGAGCGGGAGAAAGAGAGAAAGAGAACAGAAGAAAAATGAAATTTAGGGATTAAATATAACCTCATTCTCGACGGCATTAAGATGTGACTCAATAGCGACGGCAAGGCCGTCGCCTATGACCCTTTCCCACGTGAGCAAAATAATTCCCACCAAATTTGGACCCGGGAAGGGTCATTCTCGATGGGCTACATTAGCGACGGCCTAGCCATCGCCAATGAGGACATTAACAACGGGTATTCTGCCGTCGCTAATGAGGCCGTCGCCAATGACCTATTTTTTTTGTTGTGCATGCCACATATTATCTCTATATTCTGTCTGACCAATTAGATAACAAATAAACTTAGGTAGGTCATACTAGCGAAGGAATTACCCGTCTCTCCCCTCATAGTACTTGTCTCATATCTCAGCCAGGGATCATATCCCTAAGCTATGATACCAACTGTGACCCGCATCCAAGACTTGGATAGCACCTCACAATGATACCTATCAACTTGCCACCGTTACTCACGGTGTCCCCTACGAAAATTCTAGCTTTGGTGCATCCCAAGACTTGGAAGTCACCAGATAAAGGCTCGGGGCTCTTTTCTATGGCTTTGATACCAACTGTGACGCCCCCAAAATAGGTATACATCACCCATCTTGAGTCGCCAGATACATGGTACAGAATACAATTACAAACTTAATTACACAATATGAGCTGAGAGTTTTTACACGAATATTGTCTCATAGACACTATTCAAACTCAAATGGAGTCCTCATTACAATTATTATCACACTATTTCACAGAATAGTGAGGACTACTAAAACAACCATCTGGACCATCACTCCATTCCCCGACCAGTCCCAGCTATATTCTCATTAATTTCCTGAAGAGAACAATTAAAGAAAAGGGTGGACTCAACTAGCCCAGTAAGAAATATTATGACTAAGATAATGCAGAATAAATTATCATTAGTCTTCAACAGTGTTAAATTGATAAAATACAATAAACATCAAGTTTAACTACAGCGGAACAAGCAATCCATTAGAAGAGTCAATTAGAGCATGATATCTACTATCTTCTATGATTTAAAAGTTTTTCATCAATTTTATCACGAGACTCGAATTTTAATAAATAAACCACATCATCGAATCATCCTCAAGATTCTGGGCCAAGGATATTCATGTAATCATCAATGGTCATGAGTATACCGAATAATCCTTGGTCATAATTGTTAGGTTTATAATATTCATAAACGCAATCAAATTGCACAAAATAAGCAAAAACGTGAAAATAAGAGTTTTAAAATTTTACAAACCATATACCCGGATCATCCTTTATGCACAATTATTAATTAAACGAAAACATATGAAGAACAAGAATCATACCCTTGAAGACTCGAGCTTCCTCGGGTACAAGTTCACCTCCAATCCTTTTCGCATTCAACTTGAATCTACCGGGTTTGGTTCCTTCTTTTGATCAATGTTAGCCACCCAAGTGTTTGGCCTCTAGAGGAGATCCACCAAGAAAGAATAAAGATTCAAGAAGATGGGTGTTTGGCAAAACTCTAGTTTTCAATCTCTCGTAGAAAAGAAGTGTACTCTCCAACAATTAGAATCACGTATGTTGATATCTGATATAAGACTCCTCTTATAAAGATATCAGTTAACCCTTCTAATCTAATTAGTAAATAGGATATTATTTAATTAATTAAATTTCTTTAATTAATTAAGCTCTCTAATCTTATTAGGGATAATTAATTAAACTCTTTTAATTAATTTAACCTCCTAATCTCATTAGGAATATATGAGAGTACTTTTATTAATTAATTCCCAAACTCTTTTAGGAATTAAATAATAATGATAGTAATAATAAAAATAAGACTCCTCTTATTAATTTATATTTAATATTTCTAAAATATTAAATAATAAATATTAAGCTATTTAATTTATTCTATCACCATAGATTAAATTAAATATACTTAACTTATTATTACGATTATGCCATTAGCTTCTTAAATAATTATTCTTCCTTTTATGGTGTGACCCTTTAGGTTCTCCATATTAAACCAATTAATGAATAAATCAATTAGAACAATTCTAATCTTATTTAAATAAATAAATTAAACTATTAATTTATTTAAATAAATAATATTTATTCTACAATAGGATAAGCCTCCCTAACGATCAACGACTTTCTAGATAATATAGATTTCAATATTAATCATAAAAGAACCTTTGAGTAAATAGTTACCGTAGTATGAATTCAATCATTTCACCATACTGATGTCCCAATTAAATATAAGATATGGAATTCTTTGTCAAGTCTTATTTTATTTAATTATATGTATTTTGACTCTTAAATGCACAACTCAAATAATGCAAATTAGAAACTCCTTTCTAATTTTATTCTACCTTATGGCCAAGGACTCTTCAGTTATCATTTATCGAATCACATAGACATTTCTCTTCTTTTACTAGAAGCGGTAGATTCTTTATTGATCATACATTATCTCCATGTATAACTTATTATACCCAAGCATACCCTTTAATATACCCTAAGGGTCTTAAGGAATAAGTCAAAGTATAACTTATCATACACAAGATACTATGATGATCTCAAGTCCAAGGATCACTTGTACTACTATCACTACAGGAATTCCTATTGACAGGCAAGTAAAACTCCATTAGGTATTCCTTCGCGAGCCACGTTTAATGAACTTATTCTCTAATAAGCACCTACATACTTGCTTTAGTGTCTCCACACAAATGACCATGAGATCAATCATCCTCATCCAATGAGCAAGCAACGTATGTACCAATCTATAAGGATTCACTAATCCCCAATTTAGTAATCCAACGATTGGGAACTATTTTAGTTTTAAGCTTTCTAAGAATTTAGAACTCATTAGAATGATCATCATCATTATTCTAAAAGCATTGCTTAAAACTATGGGTTTATCATATATTATAAAGCGGCATCATGTAGATAATTAAAAGAATTTAATAAATTAATACTTTTTATTAATAAATGAATAAGATTGTTACAAAGTATATGCTTTATCATCAAACATGATTGTCTTGTGTGCATACTAATTTCAATATCCCACTTGCACTAAAGCCAATCTCCATGGTATCTCATACCCTTCTTCTCTAAATGACGATTATCCTGCTGTTGGATAAGCTTCAGTAAATGGATATGTAATGTTGTTCTTGAGAGTCCACTATCTCTATAGTGATTTCCCATCTTTCAATGATTCTTTAATCAAATGAAAGTGATGCAACACATGTTTTAGATCCAAGATGAGACTTAAGAACTATTCCTAGTTCTTTAATGAACTTTTCATCCAAACAATCAACTTGCAGCTTCATTTATAGCTATATACTTTGTCTTTATAACTAAACCAGCAACTCTTTGCTGTTTGAAACCTTTCCAATTCAGTGCACCACCATTCAAGGTAACGCTTTACCTTAAAGTGGATTTTCTTTCGTCTTGGTTTGTCTTAAAAAACTCGAGTCTGTTAAGCCCTCTAGTTTTAATTCAGACATACCATGGATATGATCACATCCTTAGTGCCGGTTAAGTACTTTAACATGTTTTTCACTGACTCATAGTGAACTTCTCCAAAATATGACTGATCAACATCAGGTCTCATACATTTCATTGCATACATGAAAGTTACTCATGCGATCTCTCTTTTTCGGAGTCTTTGGGGACTATTAAGAGAGATACATTACATGGCTCATCAACATGAGACATCTCTTGGAGTTGGCCATGCTAAACGACTTTAGCATCAAATGAATATACGTTCCTTGGGTTAAGTCGAGCATCCTCTTAAAACTATATATATATATATATATATATATATATATATATATATATTTGTATCCCCAATTAAGATACTCTTCCCAAATCATTCATGGAGGAATATTTAGACAACTTCATCTTTACTGATTGTAGCATTGGTATGTCATTCTTTATCCGTAGTATATCAACATATAATACAAGAAATGTCACGACGCTCCCACTGACCCTTTTGTACACACTAGGTTCATTCTAATTTTTGATAAAATCAAACTCTTTTGATTGTCTCATCAAAACGAATGTTCCATATTTGAGAAGCTTGCTTCAATCCATTTCTCTGAGTGTCTACAACTCTTACCTCATCGTATGTAACTGGATCATCATCTTCTATGAAATGTACCTCATCATCATCATCCATGATGAATCCATACCTCCTGTATCTTCTGGTACTATTCCGCATTTACGATTCTATTGTGGTATAATAGGTCATCTACGCTTTCCTCTTATTTGACTTATAGTGTTTTGTGGTTCTTGAACTCTTCAAGATCTATTATCCTCCCACTAGCCCCTTTAATGATAAATAACTTTATCTTAGAAGGTAGCGTGTTTCGCAACAAACACCTTTTGCTAAGTAGGATTATAGAACATATACCCTAAACTTACTTTAGGATGTCCCACAAATCTATACTTGTCAAATTTTGTCCCAAGCTTAACCTTTGAAACCTTTTCACATAAGTTGGACAACCCTTTATCTTAACATACTTAAGATTAGGAATCCTCCCTGTCCATAACTTTTATGGAGTTTTGGGGCCGAATTTTGAGGTTACCTTTTCGTAGATATGCAGCAATTTCTAGGGCATGACCCTAGAGGGATACTGAAATGTCGGTAAAATCATTATGGACCGCACCATGTCCAACAAGGTACGATTTTTCCTTTTAGATACATCAATCAATTATTGCCTATCAGGAGGCGTCCATTATGAAAAAACCATTTGAGATGATCTAGAATTCATTGCACAAATATTCCTTCCTTGATCCGATCAAAGAATCCTAATACTTAGCCAATTTGTTTCATTTCTGAATTCTTTGAACCTTTCAAATAATTCACACTTGTATTTCAAAAAATACACACATTCAACTCTTTGAATGATCATCTCTTTTTCTTATGCTAGTTTGTTCAATTTGCAAAATATATTTTTACGTAAGTCAAGTACACAAAATCCATTAAGTAATATTTCAGTTCTATACAAAACATTATTATTATAAATAGCACAACAATTGTTCTTAAATATAATACCAAAGATTTCAATGTCCAACAATAAAATGGAAATCATGTTTCTAACCAGAACTGGAATACAATAACAACTTATTGGCTTAATAGACTTGCCCGTAGGCATTGCTAAACTATAAGTTTCTATGGCTAATGTAGCAACATTTGCTTTATTTCCCACACATAGGATTACTTATCTTTGTTTAGCTTTCTACTTCTGCTTGGTTCCTTCATAAATCTATATTTATGATAACCAAAGTCGGTATCCAATACCCAAGTAGAACCTTGACTTAAAGAAAAATTTATTTTAAATCATGAAAAAAATTATATTTGTAACCGAAACTTCACCAAGCTTCTTTTGGTTAGCCTCTGCAAGATGCTTCTTGCAGTTTCTTTCCAGTGTCTAGGCTTATTGCAGTGGAAGCAAACTCCTTTGCTATCCGTATCAGTTTTGTTCTTATAATCCTTTGTTTTTTCCCTTTCTATTTACCTTCTTTGAATCGTTCTTCTTTTCAGAAGATCCTTTGGCCCCTACCAGTAAGACATGGTCTTTCTTGGTTGGAAAGTGACTCTCAACATTTTTCAACATGTTAAGCAAATCAAGGAGGCTGATATCTAGCTTGTTCATATGAAAAATTCACAACAATTGTGAAAGGAGTCTGGGAGTGAGTGCAAGATCAAATCTTGGCTCAACTCTCCATCCATAACAAAACCCATTGTCCTAATTGATCAATCAAATTGATTATGTTAAGGACTTTTATCTGTACTGTAGTGACATCGGTCATTCTAGATCAAAAGAGCTCCTTAGATATCTGATATCTATTAGTTCTACTTTTCTCACCATCAACTACTTGACGTGTAGGAGTATAGTAGGAGCATCCATAGTTTCATGTTGACGCTAAAGCTCGTTACTCATGGATGTGAGCCTGATGCATTGAGCCAACTTTGCATCATCTTACCACTTTCTAAAAGTAACAATCTCTTCCTCAGAGGCATTGTCTGCAACCATTACAGGGATAGGCGTATTAAGCACATAAGATAGCTTTTCAGCCATGAGAACTATTCTCAAATTCCTTAACCAATTCGAGTAATTCGGTCCGGATAATTAACATCTAATATGTTTCGCAGTGATAGTAATTTAGACATTGTATAATTCTGTAAATGAATTTATAATTAACAACATTTTAGCATACATTCTTTTATTAATTACCAAAATAATTTAGGTCTTATTTTAAATTGGTATCTCCCACTATTTTTATCAAACTATATTACCCTCACTTATATATTTCGGCAAAATCTAATTAAAGATTTGCTAGTGAGAATAAGGATCTCATTTCAAATGTATATAGCCTTGTGGTGACACAACAAACTATATATAACTAAATAGGTAGACAACTCTTGTCAATTACATCAACTATGCAACTCCTTGTATTTTGCCTCTTAGATTATTTTGATCAAGTGGTGGCACATCCGAATCAAAATTATCCAAGTTAAGTCCAACCTAGCACTCCATATATTCAAAAAAGAAAAATATTGTCCTTGTGGTGACACAACAAAATAATATTGTTCAATTTTCTTTATAAGCATCAAATGTGATAAAATTAACATCTCAAAGAATTAAGATAAGCCTTGTGGTGACACAACAAACTTATAATAATTAATTGATACTCTATTATTTTTATCATGCTAGAAGGCGACGTTCGATATTCCAAATATCTTTGAACACTTAGGACTTAATATAAAAAATTTGAGGGGTTTGCATGTAATTAATTTGTCTCATCTTGCTTAGCGCGCATGCACATATATATAAAATACGCGTCATATTAATTAACATGCGAAGCATGTTTGCATAATATATAATATATATAGTATAAGCATGCACATATAGATTACTATATTCTACCCGGATTAATTATGAACTTTTATTCTAGTTTGGTTCACTAGAGCCACCAAGTGAACCAAAAGGTCAAACCCTAGGGGTGCAAGAATTAATATTTAAATATAACTATTACATTTAAACCCGGGCTCCATTACAAATGGGTCTTCAAGCGCTCCTTGCTCCTTGATATCTAATTCTTCAAAATTAATTCTAACTATTCCTATTATAAAACTATTTAAAATAAATAGAAACTTTGATCAACAGTCAAGGGGAAGTACATAGAATGGAGTTAGAATTTACATTAAGAAAAAATTAGAGAAGATGAGGTACGCAGACCCCATTTAATAAAACCCATACATTCATGCATCCAACTAAAATAAAATTCAATCACATTGGTCAATAGTCCATAATCGATCCCATTTATTATCATACACATCACTATATGCATCAATAAATAACAATTATCTCATGAATAATAAACATTCAATATATATTGATATCATTTAATAGGAAAATTTAGTTAGTATAAAATCTAATTTTGAATCAAAATAAACTCTTTTATTTTAATCCAAAATTAAATCAAAATAAACTTTTTATTTTTATTTATCCTATTTTGAATAAATAAACTATTTTATTTTAATCAAAATCTTTAATTAAAATAAACTCATTTATTTTAATTAATTATGGAATCCAACTCAAGTAAAAAAAACTTTTATTAAAAGAAACACGAATTCTCATTCCTATTCACAAATAAATTCCTTTATTTTGAATAATATGAAATATTATTTCATATCTAAATAAACTCCTTTATTTAAGGAAATATGGAATTCAATTTCAACTCCAATTAGTTATCATGGAATCCAATTCCAACTCTAATTAGTTAGCATGAAATCCAATTTTAAAATTAAAGTAAACTCTTTTATTTTAATTATAAAATAATTAAGAATATTATATATATATATATTAAGTAATATATTATATATATAATATTACCGTGAGTTTCAAGAAACATGTTAACAATATATATATATATATATATATATATATATATATATATATATATATATGGAAATGATCCAGTGGAATACGTTAGCTATTAACCTGTTCAACTAACGCTCATCCAAATAGTCCAAAATTGGAGTTAATGGGTGAGATGAGCCATTGACCGCTTAGAGAAGTAGCGACTGACATAAAAAGAATTTGGCTTAATTACTGATTATCCTAATTATTCTCGTAAAATAAAATAAAATAATAAATAATTATAAGGATAATCAATAATTATCTTTATACTTATCCTTATACTTATTAACAAAATAAGTATGTATAAGAATAATTACTGATTATTGTTTTATGATTTTTAATTATAAATAGGAAATAGTGATTGAGTTTATATATTTGGTAGGAATATAATATAAATTCAATCACTATTTTCCTGATTTTTAATTATAATATAATATAATTATATTCTACTCAAATATATAAACTCAATCACTATTTCCTATTTATAATTAAAAATCATAAAATAATAATCAGTAATTATTCTTATACATACTTATTTTGATAATAAGTATAAGGATAAGTATAAAGATAATTACTAATTATCCTTATAATTATCCTTATAATTATTTATTATTTTATTTTATTTTATTTTACGAGAATAATTAGGATAATAAGTAATTAAGCCAAATTCTTTTATGTTGGTCACTATTCTTCTAAGCTGACAAATAAAACATCGTTTTGATTTGGTAGCTAGAGGGAGTAATGCTTTAATAAAAGAAATTTGTTGGTCGCTACTCCCTCTAGCGGTTGGGCGCTCATCTCAGCCATTAACTCCAATTTTGGACGGCTGGATGAGCGTTAGTTGAAACAAGATTAATAGCTAACGTATTCTACTTAATCATTTCCTATATATATATATATATATATATATATATATATATATATATATATATATATATATATAACCATTCATACAGACTGATTCACATGAACTAATCATAAATACTGATTCAAGTGGCAGGAAAACATGATTCACCTGAAGTAGGAAAACATGATTCACCTGAAGTAGGTAAACCTGTTACCTTTTGTAAAATAAATCAGTGAACCACGGATTTTTCAAAAAAGAGATTCGCGAATTTTTTTGTTTTATATATAAATTTTATACAAAAAATTATGCTCAATTAAATTGTTCTAAACACATATCAATATACATATCAAATTAAAATAATTAATAATTTGCATAAAGGTTTGGCTCTGATGTCACTGTTAGGTTTGTAACACTACAAGAAAAAGGGCCATCTGCGACCAATGATATCAGCGACCGCCCTATCCAGTCGCTGATAATAGTATTAGCGACTGCTATCTGCGACCACAAATAAATCTGGTCGCTAGTATACATGCGGTCGCTGAGAAGAATTTCCCCCAAAAAATTTGGTGCGAAACTTTGGCGCGGTGACCAATCTATATCATCGACCGCTAGTGGTCGCTGATATGTCCACATCATTAAAAACTAGCGACCGCATGCGGTCGCTGATGGCGGTCGCTAATGCTTATAACCTGAATCAGATTCAGGCATTCACTCGAACCAGTCGACAAGAAAAAAAGAGAGGGAGAAACTCAGACGAGGGAGAAGAGGGAGTAGGGGGAGAAGAGAAGAGGAACCACCAACATCCGGCCGATCGAAGCCTTCACCATCACCGTACCACCGTCGGTAACCCCTTTAATCTTCCTTTCACAATTTATTGTATATTACAATCTTCCTTTCACAATTTATTACTTTCTTCGTTCCAAAATTAAGGGTAGCTGATATGAAGACTGATTTACTTTATTGTATACTATGGGTATATTCGTTCCAAAATTATGGTTATATAATGGGTAGCTCATATTTTGTTGGAGACTGATTTTTTTGGAGAAGTTCATATTTCCTTATGAATATGAAGAAATTCATATTTTGTTAGTAACTAACTTTGGGTAGCTGATATGAAGAAATTCTTATTTTGATAGTAACTGATTTTGTTGGAGAAGTTCATATATACTTCCAATTAAGCTGATTTGATTTGTTCGGATAACAATGGTAATAAGTTGTAATGACATCCAAGACTGGAAGATCCTAACTTTTCTATTGAGTCTAATATTACTAAAAGAATCATGGGTATGAGTGACATCACCAGACAAACACATAATGGACTAACCATATGAGGACAGAAAGAGAGAGAGGATAAGGACTGTGTTTAGTCTCAAGATACAGGCTACGTGTAATTATGGAATCGGACATGAAAGAACAAAAGCTAGTTATTCAAACTCTAAACTTAAAAAGTCAATTAAATGACCATCAAAACAAAAACTTTCTAACTCAAAAATAAAAAGGCCATTAAAATGGCAATCAAAACAAAAACTTTCTACTCTCAAACCACTCAAAATGAAAATTAAAACAATTTCAAAGCATTAATCCATCACTAAAGCTCCAAATCCTTATTTCAATAAGAACCATTCCAATTATGTGTTTGAATGTCAACAAACTAATTCACCTCTCATCTACTAAGTGTATTGTTTGCATTTTTTGTGTACGCGTGTGCTTGTTTATGCTCCAGACAAATCATTGATATTAATCAAGATAGCTAGAGAAAATTCAAAAACAAGCTAAAAACAAAACATATTACCGATCAACAGCGAGAATGAATGACTAGAGATACAATAAGATCTGACGGACAATTTAAGCAATTGATATATCAAATTGTACAAACTAATGTGAATGAAACCAAATGTGACCTTTTAGCAGTCAAGGGAAAGAACTTTTGACTATAACTTATAAGTTATAACCAAAATAACCAAGGCAAGTTATATAGTTACATTATTCATTAGAAATTAGAGTTCTCACAGCTTTTCTTTGTTTTTATTATTTTCCTGTCATATGTTTATAATTCCTAACCTATCTCATGCCATAGATTTTATTCATGTTTCACAGAATTACAATGCTCTTAGCTATGATGATAAGATTCTCGACGATTTTTGTTGTGTTCAGATATGGACCCTGGAATATATAAAGGCAATGAGTATATGTGATGTTATGTTAATTGCTTATACATTCTTGATGCTCTTATATGCCTAAAAATGGTCAAGTATGCATGCCCTCGTGCATGTGGATAGTCCATATTATAGGGGAGACTGCCGAAATTTTTTCGTTGGTCGGGTAATTTAGACTTATCCCAATGCATATGCAGACCATGCATGATGTAATGATTCATATTCTACCCCTAGGAATCTATTGGCTTTAGGTTGGTGTCATGTACCTTTCATTTATAGTTGTCGTAGGTAACTATTTTCCAGTCATGTTTATGTACCTTTCATTTTATAGTAATCGTAGTTAACTATTTCATACAATTAATTGTCATTATTGTCTTTTTCTATAAAATGTATGTTTAGTTTTAATTGTATTACATACAATTACATATGTACATGTTCTCTATATCCTTGACATGTTTATGTACCTTTCATTTATAACTCATACTAACATCCTAAATTTTTTATTTATAGATGTCTTCTGAACCTGCAGTAAGAAAGCGCAGGTTAGGTCGGGGCCCTAATCATGTGCCGAAGGCCCCAGCTAATCCGGATGATCGCATTCGTATACAGATCCGTCCTCCTCCAGAAAGCACGTAAGTTAAACATCATGTATATATAAGGGTTTAATATTTCCATTGTTATAAATATATTTTAATGTAAATTATTGTATATTGTAGTGATTTTCAAGATAGTAAAATTGTGAAGTACATTTCACAATTATGCTTACAGAACTGGCATACGCCAGTGATTACATGGGCAAGGACACCTCTCGCCCATAAGGATGCAGTTTGGGTTGAATTTCAGGTATATTTTTTTATCACTCTAATAGATAATACATAGTTAATCAAATAAAGTTGTTTAGTAATGTTGGATTATGGTAATATAATAGTTTTAATATTATTATTGTTGTTTTATTTGCAGAAGCGGTATAGATGGGACGGCCTTGCGTGCATCAATTATTCGATACACTATTCGCATAAGTCATGTCCGTCCAGACTAAAGATAATCTGAACAAGAACGACAAAAAGCCCTGCATTAAATCTTTGAAATTGACCATCCAGACAGGATGAGCAGTATATGCATGAGCATAGCCCCTGGTGGTGCGCAGAGCCTATATGGGTGCAGATATGTGACCAGTGGAGAGCTGAGAGTTGGGTCAAGAGGCGCAAGACTACCGCCTCGAACAGATCCTCAGGTGTATCAGACGGCGAGAAGGCAAAAGGCACGTATTGGGGCGGCAGTATATCACAGCTGCAGCACATTGCTTCCAGGGTACGTATGTTATGTTTACAGTCATCTTTTGTAACTAAAATATCATATGTTTACATAATAATATGAGAAAATGAACTGTTGGAGTCTCAGTCTCAAGGTCAACCTATCAATTGGTTGGATGTGTATGTGGCCACCCGCGATGGTCCTCGCTTTGAGGTTTTATTAGGATAAGCGATAATAAGTTTACTTTATCCTAATATGTTGTTTATAAATTGTGACGACCTTTTTTAGTATTTTTTTATTTATTTTTAACTATTTAATTGTTCACCTTTTGACAGGACACTTATAAGGGCTTAATGAACGAGCGTTATCCTAAAGGTACCCCACGTCCATCGATTAATCAAGAATTATGGGAGAGGGCATCCATCGTGAAGAAAAATTATGTCAAAGGCCAAGGACAAAAATGGCGCCCAAACCATCGATTAGCACAGCGACTATGCCACCAGCCATACTACATAGTCATCAAAGTTATCCCCTTTATCATACTCCTATTTGTGTGAGAGCGATCTGTTAGGATCGTGATCTTCTTCGTATACTGGGCGGGCATCTGCAGTCTCTGAGTCCTGATGAGTTGGCGGAGGCGGCAAGCGGCGGCAATGACGAGAAGGGGAGGAGCAGCAGACAACCGTTGCAAAATGACGACCAGGTATATATATATCGTTTATTATTTAGCTACATTGTCTTATATGTTTATATTCTCTGAGTCACTGTCTTACTTATATGTTTCACTACATTGTCTATTGTTTAGTTTTCCCTAAGTCGTAACAGTATCAACACATGTAACATATACGTTTTATTATTTTGTTAATTACAGGATCCTAATTTGGATGATCCATGAAGAGCGCGCGTCTAGACTTATTTTTTTTGATTTTTAAAGCCTTGTACTCTTTTAGATTCATTCTTTGGACAATTGTACTGGTTTATATGGATGTTTATAATTGTATTGTGTTGGATGAATGTTTACAATTGTATTGTGTTGGATGAAGAGCTAGACTTGTTATATTAGATGAATGTTTATTCATGGATGATCAATGTTTATCATATAGTAGTTATATCATGGATGGATGTTAATATGGATTCTTGTATATATTATTGTGTTGGGATTGAAAACAGGTATAAAGCAGGTTATTTTGGGCAAATCAATAAAATAGGCAAATTTTTTTATTAAAAAAAAACATCAGCGACCGCATGCGATCGCTAACATTATATCGGCAATCAGCGTTACCTTCTTGAAACTAGCGACCGCCGATCGCTATTATCGGTCATTTGCCACGTGTACCACGTGTGCCCACATCATTAATGTGACAAATGACTCAAAGATGAGTCGAAATAGCGACAATTCGATCGGCCGATCATGGTCATTGAGATATCGGTCTCTATTGTTGGTCGCTGATGTCCATCCAATGACGGATTAAGCAACTGACTCATATCGGCCACCTTGATCGGTCATGGATACTCTTCTGTGATCATATATGCGATCATTGATAGGCGATCGATTGATAAGCCTTTTTGTTGTAGTGTAATATTCATAAACGCAATCAAATTGCACAAAATAAGCGAAAACGTGAAAATAAGAGTTTTAAAATTTTACAAACCATATACCCGGATCATCCTTTATGCATAATTATTAATTAAATGAAAAGATATGAAGAACAAGAATCATACCCTTGAAGATTCGAGCTTCCTCGGGTACAAGTTCACCTCCAATCCTTTTCGCGTTCAACTTGAATCCACTGGGTTTGGTTCCATCCTTTGATCAACGTTAGTCACCCAAGTGTTTGGCCTCTAGAGGTGATCTACCAAGAAAGAATAAAGATTCAAGAAGATGGGTGTTTGGCAAAACCCTAGTTGTTTATCTCTCATAGAAAAGGAGCGTACTATCCAACAATTGGAATCACGTATGTTGATATCTGATATAAGACTCCTCTTATAAAGATATCAGATAACCCTTCTAATCTAATTAGAAAATAGGATATTATTTAATTAATTAAATTTCTTTAATTAATTAAGCTCTCTAATCTTATTAGGGATAATTAATTAAACTCTTTTAATTAATTTAACCTCCTAATTTTATTAGGAATATATGAGAGTATTTTTATTAATTAATTCCCAAACTCTTTTAGGAATTAAATAATAATAATAGTAATAATAATAATAAGACTCCTCTTATTAATTTATATTTAATATTTCTAAAATATTAAATAATAAATATTAAGATATTTAATTTATTCTATCACCATAGATTAAATTAAATATACTTAACTTATTATTATGATTATACCATTAACTTCTTAAATAATTATTCTTCCTTTTATGGTGTGACCCTTTAGGTTCTCCGTATTAAATCGGTTGTGAATAAATCAATTAGAACAATTCTAATCTTATTTAAATAAATAAATTAAACTATTAATTTATTTAAATAAATAATATTTATTCTACAATAGGGATAAGCCTCCCTAGCGATCAACGACTTTCCGGATAATATAGATTTCAACATTAATCATAAAAGAACCTTTGAGTAAATAGTTACTGCATAACTGATTCAATTCTTTCACTATACTGATGTCCCAATTAAATATAAGACATGGAATTACCACAAGTCTTATTTTATTTAATTATATGTATTTCGACTCTTAAATGCACAACTCAAATATTACAAATTAGAAACTCCTTTCTAATTTCATTACATCTTAACCAAGGACTCTTTGGGTTGTCATTTATCGAATCACATAGGACATTTCTCTTCTTTACTAGAAGCGGTAGATTCTTTATTGATCATACATTATCTCCATGTACAACTTATTATACCCAAGCATACCCTTTGATATACCCTAAGGGTCTTAAGGAATAAGTCAAAGTATAACTCATCATACACAAGATACTATGATGATCTCAAGTCCAAGGATCACTTGTACTACTATCACTACAGGAATTCCTATTCACAGGCAAGTAAAACTCCATTAGGTATTCCTTAGCGAGCCACGTTCAGTGAACATATTCTCTAATAAGCACCTATATACTTGCTTTAGTGTCTCCACACAAATGATCATGAGATTAATCATCCTCATTCAATGAACAAGCAACGTATGTACTAATCTATCCGGATTCACTAATCTCCAATTTAGTAATCCAACGATTGGGAACTATTTTAGTTTTAAGCTTTCTAAGAATTTAGATCTCATTAGAATGATCATCATCATTATTCTAAAAGCATTGCTTAAAACTATGGGTTTATCGCATATTATAAAGCAGCATCATGTAGATAATTAAAAGCCTTTAATAAATGAATAAGATTGTTACGAAGTATATGCTTTATCATCAAACATGATTGGCTTGTGTGCATACTACTTTCAATAATCATACCAACAACTGTCCATCAATGCACTACAGGCCACTGAGGACTTTTACCACATCATTTATAACATTAAGGGTCACGATTATACCGAATGATCCATGGTCATAATCATACCAATCAATTGTGCTGTCCGATTACACTACTGCGAAGACATTCAATCAACTTAACTAATGGTCATGATCCCGCTTGATCACATCATCGAATTATCCATGCACTACGGGCCAAGGATATTCATTATTATCCCCAGTAGTTTTGATCATGTCATACACCTGTCCATCTTTGCACGTAAGCCAAAGATATACAACTATAAAACCAATAATCAACAGTCCATCTTTGCACATAAGCCAAAAATGACTTTCATCACAATATATGCATGAGGATGGTGACAATGATATAAGCATTAATCAAACAAAATCGAAGATAAATATTAAAGACTTTAAATTTATCCAGAGTTTAAAAATATCCAAATTGTCAACATGATACTGCTTTGTGGAGTAAAATTCAGGAATAATATTCATGTACCAAAAATAATTTGGACAGAAAAGAAATATATATTTTGGGTGAATAGTACTTCGAGAATAGTACCTCGTGAATAGTACTCCGGCATGAAAAGTGTCCCAAATACCCAAGTGAATAATACTAGAGTGAATAGTAACCGGGTGAATAGTAACCTGTGAATAGTAACTCGTGGATAGTACTCCGGCACGAAAAGTCCCCCGAATACCCGAGTGAATAATACTAGAGTGAATAGTAACTGGGTGACTAGTAACCCGTAAATAGTAACTTGTGAATAGTACTTCGGCACAAAAAGTGCCCCGAATACCCGAGTAGGGGTGATCATTCGGTTATAACCGAACCGAATAGGCTATTCGATTATAATCGAATACCGAATTATCCATAATTTTACTATCCAAAATACTAACCAAAATTTAGAACTAACCGAATTACTGAATTGTACATTTGAATATTCGGGTAATAACCGAACTACACCAGCTAACTAAAATCCAGCCCACATGAAAGCCCAACAAAACAAAACAAATTATTCAGCAAACATCTCTACCCAACTTGAAATAACAGCCTAACTTGAAATAACAGAATTTGAATAACCCAAATGACACTCAGCCCATCATCAACATCAGCACACTCCCAGTGACAACAGCAGTAATCATCTCGGGCAAACCAGACCACCATGGTTGCCGAAATCAAACCATACTAACTCCCTGCACCAAACAAATTGGTCTATTTTTAACCAAATAAAATAACTACCCACCCATAATAAACACCTTCACATCATATCCAAAGGGAAACTAATAAAAGGGGTAGAAACCCACGAGTGTAAAGAAAATCAGAACAATACAAACTGACTCATGGATTCAATCATTCAATAGACTCCATTCTTTCGGATCCTTCTTCATCTTCCAAACAATACTCTATTTTTTTTGACAGTACACAAATGGACGGCGTCGATGCGTCGTATCGAATGAACGAGTTGCGTATAAGCTCGAAGGATACTTCGATTTTGCGTCGTATCCTTGAGGATTTCTTCCGAATTCTTATCTGTATTTCAAGGATTTTGTACTATAAGGGGGGAAGAAGAAAGGTGGGAGATGAGTATATGAAGAGAGGTGTAAAGCCTAAATAAACTGAAAGGGAAAGAAGGGGGATCTCGTGATATAAAAGGAAGAAGTAAGGAATGAAAATGAGCTGTTATACGAGAGAGAGAGAGAGATCTCATGATTTTTTTTTAAGTAATAAATTCGGTAATTCGGATACCCGAATTATCTATTTTTTAAAACCGAATCCAAAATCGAATACCGAAGAATAAATCGGATATAACCGAAATTAGGAAAAAAACCAAAAAATCGAAATAATTTGGTTAAAAAAATTCAGTTACGTTCGGTTATTCAGTTTTATCCATTTTTTGCTCACTCCTATACCCGAGTGAATAATACTAGAGTGAATAGTAACCCCGACACAAAAATGTAGAAATTTCACAATAAAATTCGTACCAATATTCCGGCATAATGATATTGAAAGAAATAATATCATTTACAAAGAAATAATACCCCTAACGAATGTTGAACAAAAATAATATTCTTACGAATATTGAACGAAGATGATATTCCTTACGAATATAATATTCATACGAATACGAAAAATAACATCTCTTCAGGATATGAAATAAATAATACCCCTTACGACTGTTGAACAAAAATAATATTCCTACGAATATTGAACGAAGATGATATTCCTTATGAATATTGAATGAAAATAATATTCATACGAATACGAAAAATAATATCTCTTCAGAATATGAAATAAATAATACCCCTTACTACTGTTGAACGAAAATAATATTCCTACGAATATTGAACGAAGATAATATTCCTTACGAATATTGAACGAAAATAATATTCTTTATGAATATTGAATGAAAATAATATTCATACGAATACGAAAAATATTATCTCTTCTGAATATAAAATAAATAATACCTCTTACGACTGTTGAACAAAAATAACATTCCTACGAATATTGAATGAAGATGATATTCCTTAAGAATATTGAACGAAAATAATAATCATACGAATACGAAAAATAATATCTCTTCAGAATATGAAATAAATAATACCCCTTACCTCAGAAGAAGACTGGATACTGGAATAGTGAAGTAGCAGACTTCTCTTCTTCTTTCTCTTTATAGCTTATTTCTCTATAATTGCTCTAGTGAGTCTTAGTGAATTGGTGAGAATGAAGGAAGAATGAGCTTCTATTTATAGGAAAATATAGTTTCGATAATTACACATTTTGGGGCTCAAAATATTACACTATAATACCTTTATCTTTTCCTTCATTTTTAATTTAGTCCTGCAAGTATTATCAAACTTGCACCACATCTCCTAATAGTACATCATGTGAATTAATAGTACAATCATGTTACTCAATAGTTCTATACATGTGAAAAAAATAATTACAGTATAATATCTTCATCTATACCTCCATTTTTAATTTAGTCATGCAAGTATTATCAATCTTGCACCACCTCCCCTAATAGTATATGCATGTGAATCAATAGTACACACATGTGAACAAATAGTTATAAGCATGTGAATTAATAGCAATTAATTTCTCATTTATCCGATTAATTACCCGATTGCTCAATATAACCTCCAGACATCAATTATTATCGAAATAAATGTCGATTTTCACTAACACTAATAATCCCAACACAATAGAACTATCAATTTCATCTTTAATCAACACGAACTTATTCATCATTAATATTATAACTCACAATATTTAACAACCAGGTCATTCCCAGGAAAGAAGAGGCTTTCCGATAAGAATTTCTCCTTATTGGCGAGCAATTAGGTGACCAAACCTCTCCTTGACAGAACTTCTAGACATTGTCAATATTACAAATAATAATATGAATAACTTTGTCGTCTCAATTATTGATTTAATAATATAAAATATTATGCAGATGATACTGTGACAATAATTGAATCAATAATATGAGAGATATGATGCGTGAATTCTTCGTAGTAATAATTGAGTATAATTGAGTGACTTCTCACGTAAGCATCAATAATCAATATCGTGTGCTACTATGCAACCACGCGTATTACTGTACTTTTACTACAGGGTGGTTCAACAGTTTAACGGTAAAACTTTCGCCGTTATTTTTATAAAAAGATTATTTTTGTTGCTTTCTATATTCGACAGTTATTCCGTTGCGGGATCCACCAATAATTGTGTCGTTATATGAATATTCCCCAACCAAACTAATATTTCCCGACACAACGAATATTTTATAACAACTTGCTTACTTTGCAAAATTTTCAAATATCACCCTTAACTTTAACCTTTTATCAATTTAACTATTTACCAAAATAGAAAAATTGAATACTTTTATTTCATAAAATTTGAGATCTCACAAGGAATGTAACGAAGCAATTAAGGGTGGAATGTCCTTTATAGCAACGTCAAGTCCAGCTGGGATGGTGACGCCAAAGGATGTCCCAGAAAATTCAAAATCGGTAGTTTAAGATAGCGTTTTTCGTGATGAGAAACCCGAACGAAGTTATCACGGGTAAGCTAATCATAAACTCTAGCGAAGTCTATACCTTATTTGATATCGGTTCTACCCATTATTTTATTTCTCCTACTTGCTATCAACGTTTAAATTTGACTTCGGAGAAATTAGACTTTGACTTATTTGTTGAAACTCCGTTGGGGGAAGCCTTTATTACATCCACTATTTATAAGTCTTGTTTAATTCTAATCGGTAACCGCACGTTACCTGTCGATCTTATCTCTTTGAAAATACTTGCATTCGATGTGATTTTAGGGATTGATCGGTTAACCACTCATCATGCTAAAATTGATTATTTACGTAAGGTTGTTAGCTTTCCAATTCCTAACCAACCTATTATGCGAATTCAAGCAACCAAACCATTAAAGTGAATCACTGTCATATCAAGCCATAGAGTCATTCGTTTATTAAAAAATGGATGTCAAGCTTTCTTAGCTCATATCACAGATTTAAACAAAAATACGTTAGATTTGAATAATATTTCTATTATTAATAAATTTCCTGACGTATTCCCTGAAGAATTTCCTAGCCTACCCTAGAGCGTGAAATTGAATTTTGTATTGACCTTGAACCTGATACAAAACCCTCAAATATCTTTTCACCTAAAACGAACGCATTATGTGCCAAAGACGTTGGATCGAGCTGTTGAAAGATTATGTACGACCAAATAATTCAATATCATCCTGGAAAAGCGAACATGGTAGCTGACGCATTGAGTAGAAAATCATATGCAGGTACGAGTGCGATATTGTCAATGCTAAGGCCCATTTTGTATGACTTGCAAAGGATGGAGATAGAGATAAAGACTCTAGGGACCCACGTGATGATGGAAAATATATGAGTAGAACAGACTTTAATCGATAAAGTTAAAGCCACTCAAGCTACAGACTAAAAGTCGATGAATGTGAAGAAGAAGGTTTAAGAGGGCTTTATTCTAGAAGCAAGAATCGACGAAGAGAGGAAATCTCAACCCTTGATTTTATTGGCCCATTTGAAATCCTTGACCGAGTAGGAACTGTGGCCTATAGACTCGCTTTATCGCCAAGTATGTCTCGTGTTCATAACATTTTTCACATATCCATGTTACGTAAATATGTGGAAGACCCGAACCACATTATTGAGTTAGAACCGGAAGAAATAGCGGAAGATTTAACGTATGAAGAGGTTCCTGTTAAAATCTTGGATAAGAAGGAACATATTCTACGCTCCAAGGTTATACCTCAAGTCAAAGTTTTGTGGAGAAACCACGATGTTGAGAAAATGACCTGGGAGTTAGAATCTGAAATGAAATCAATGTATCCTCACCTCTTCGACATACCAAGTACGTACCCTAATTTCGAGGGAGAAATTTCATAAGGAGTGGAGATTGTAAAAACCCAAAATTTAAGAAATGAAAGTATTCAATTTTCTTATAATTATTATTTTATTTAGTAAATTGTTAAATTGATAAAAGGATTAAAACTAAGGGTGATATGTGAAAAATTTTGTGAAGTAAAGCAAGTTATAAAAAAAATTCGTTTGGTCGGGGAATATTCTTTTTGTCAGGGAATATTCGTACGACGACACAATCATTGGTGGACCCCATAATAGAATTATTGTCGGAGTTAGAAAATGACAAAATTATCTTTTTATAAAAATAACAGCGAAAGTTTTATCGTTAACTGTTGAAATACCTGGTAATAAAAGTACAGTAATATACATGGTTGCATAGTAGCACACGGTATTGATTATTGATGCTTACGTGAGAAGTCACTCGCTTATACTCAATTATTACTACTGATGAATTCTTTATTCAATATTTTATTTTATTGATTCAATAATTGCTACGTTGATATTTTATATTTTTGATTCAATAATTGTTATTGCACAATATTTCAAATTATCAAATCAATAATTCATATTATTTGAATAATATTATTAGATAACATTATTGATAATGTCTAGAAAGTTCTGTCGAGGAAAGGGTTTTGGTCACCTAATTACGCCGCGATAGGAGAAATCCTTATCTAAACCCCCTCTTTCCCGAGCGACACAGTTGTCAATATTGTAGTTACATAATATTATTTGTGAATAATAAATTATTGATATATATATATATATATATATATATGATAAGGAAATATTTATTTAATATGAATCTAAACGGATGAATGTTTAGCATGTGACATTTGTTGAAAGTTAGTATTTTATCTTTTCTGATAAAATAATTCATTCAAATATATTATTATAATATTACATTATAGTAGTACAATGTGATTATATAATAGTATGATTTTTAATTTGAATGGTAGCATTATTATAGTAAATTCATGGTGTAAAAGTAAAAGGAGGTAGAAGAGAACAAATTGAATTTGAATTCTGATGATGTAAGCAATGATGTCATCAGAACGATGAGGTAAGCAATGATGTCATCGGAATGATGAGGTAAGTAATGATGTCATATGATCGATGATGTAAGCGATGATGTCATAAATTATGGCAAAAAGACTATTTTACCCTTACTCTGCCAAGCCTATAAATAGAAGCTCATTTCTTCATTCTTTTTCACCAATTCATTCAAGCTATAGAGAGAGAAAGTATAGAGAGAATAAGAGAGAAAGAAGAAGAGTATTCTATTATTACACTATTGCAATATCCAATCTCCTACTAAGGTAAGGGGTATTATTTCTTTCGTATTCGTAAGAAGTATTATTTCTTTCGTATTCATGAAGAGAGTTATTTCTTTCAATACTCGTAAGGGTTGTTATTTCATTCTTTATTATTCTATTGGAATAAGCTGTCTATGCGGACTACCGCATGCATGGTGAAATCCTTTTGTTATTCCATTCTTTATTATTCTGTGGGAATAACCTGTCTACGCATACTACCGCACTCCTGGTGAATAACCCTTCGTATTCATTTGTTATTAAATTTTGGAAATGATCTGTCTACGTGGACTACCGCATGAAAGTTGAAAATCCATTTGTAGTTTCATATATTGTTCATTTCAGATTCCTAACTCTAAACTTACTATGGTAAGTATTGCTTCTATAATTCCTGAAATGATCAGAAATTCTTTGATATTTGTGCTTCATCCAATATATTTTCATGGAAATATTATTCTTAGCATTCTTGATAAGTTTTAACCTTTTCATGTCAGGGTACTATTCACGGGGTACTATTTCTGAAGTACTATTTACGGGGTATTATTCACTCGGGTACTATTCACCCAGGATACTATTCATGACAAAAATTAATTTCTTTTCGGTCCAAATCATTTTTGATACAATATTATTCTTGAATTTTACTCCACAAAGCAGTATCATGTTGACAATTTGGACTTTATTGAATTCTGGATAAAATAAATTATAAATCTTTAAAATTTATCCTTTGCTTTCATTTAATTGAATTCTTATATCATTGTCATCATCCTCATGTTTATATTGTTATAAAAGTCATCTTTGGCCCGTAGTGCATAGATGAATTTGTTGATTGGTATGATTATGACCGAGAATCATTAAATTATAATCATAACCTGTAATGTTACAAATGATGTGGTAAAATTCCTTATTGGCCCGTAGTGCATTGATGGACAGTTGTTGAGATGAACATGACCATTGGTGATAATAATGAATATCATTGGCCTGTAGTGCATGGATAATTCAGTGATGTGGATTATTTATTAAGCTGAGTCTCAGCGATAAAATTGATGATAAACCTTTTAAATCATAGAAGATAATAGATATCATGCTCTACTTGACTCTTTTAATGGATTGCTTGTTCCGCTGCAGTTAAACTTGATGTTTATTATATTTTATTAGTTTAACACTATTGAAGGCTAACGATAATTTATTCTGCATTATCTTAGTCATAATATTTCTTACTGGGCTAGTTGAGCTCACCCTTTGCTTTCATTGTTCTCTTCAGGAAATGAGAATATAGCTGGGACTAGTCGGGGAACGGAGTGACGGTCCAGATATTTGCATTATTAGTCCTCACTATTATGTGAAATAGTGTGATAATAAATGTATTGAGGACTTATTTTGAGTTTGAATACTGTCTAGAAGACAATATTTGTATTAAAACTCACAGCTCATGCTGTATACTTAAGTTTGTATTTGTATTCTGTACCATGTATTTGGCAACTCAAAAAGGGTGATGTATACCTATTTTGGGGGCGTCACATTCAAGATAAGGATTAGTGTCCAATCATCCACTGAATAATCTCTCAGAAAACGATCGTTGAGTCAACAAAGAAAACCGTAGATTCCACAAGCCACTCTACGTATTGAAAAGGTTAACGGTCAATCTACGTCAGTAATGCTTATTTTCTTAAAAGGAAATTAAAACTGAAAAGTTATTCAGTTCATGGGGAGTTACAGTTTCTTATTAGGCGTCGTGCAACTAATGATTGGTTGAAGAAAACTTGCACTACACTCAAAGCTTTCTTAAACTCCAAAGAAATACGCTCAAGATTATAGAAGAAGAATTCTCTCTATAGTTTCTCTCTCTAGAGTTTCAGTGAATTCGTAAGAAATAATGAAGGAATGAGCTTCTATTTATAGAAGAATGGACTGCATAGTAACTAATTCATGAACGGTCCAGATTGATTTACTTTTAAACGGACGATCCAGATTTAAAGCAAAATCTTTTAAATAAAATATAATATATTCTATTTATAAACTAATAAAACGAATAATTTTATAAAAGTATTCTGTTTTATATAAAAAGATTTTACTATGCAGGCACTATGCAACACTATGCATAATAAAATATAATATATTCTATTTATAGAATAACTTTATAAAAGTATTACATTTTATATAAAAAGATTTTACTATGCAAAACATTATGCATAATAGAATATAATATATTCTATTTATAGAATAACTTTATAAAAGTATTCATTTTATATAAAAACTTTTACATTTTATTACATTAATAATATCAATAAAACAAAAGCGAGTGACTTATCACGTAAGCATCAATAATCAATCTGGTGTAGCTACTATGTGCAACCACAGCATATTCTTGTACTTTTACTACCGAAAGTAGTTCAACGGTATTAACGGTGAAACTTCCGTCGTTATTTTCATAAAAATATTTTGTCTTTTCTCAATCCGAATGATAATTCCGTTGTGGGGTCCACCAATGATTGTGTAAATCGTCATTTAATATTCTCCGACACAAAGAATATTCCCCGACCAATCGAATATAATATAACAACTTGCATACTTTGCAAAATTTATAAATATTACCCACAACTATAACATTATATTAAATCCACACTATAATATTCAAAAAAAAAATCGAGAAATTTAAATCTTTATTCGTAAAATTTAGGATTTTACAATCTCTCCTCCTTAGGAAATTTCGCCCTCGAAATTTACGTACGTACCTGATATGTCGAACATATGAGGGCACTTCATCTGATTCTAACTCTTGAGGTATAACCTTTAAGCGTAGAATATATTCCAGGATTTTAACAGGTACATCTTCATACGTTAAATTTATCCGTTATCTCGTCCGGTTCTAAATCAATAATGTGGTTCGGGTCGTCCGCATATTTACATAACATCGATACGTGAAAAACGTTATGAACACGCGACATACTTGGCGGTAAAACAAGTCTATAAGCCACAGTTCTTACTTGATCAAGGATTTTAAATGGGCCAATAAAATCGAGGGTTGAGATTTCCTGTTTTCATCGATTCTTGCTTCTAGAATAACGCCCTCTTGAACCTTCTTCTTCACATTCATTAGCTCTGAGTATGTAGCTTGAGCGGCTTTAACATTATCGATTAAAGTCGATTCTAATCATATATTCGTTATCTTCACGTGGGTCCCTAGAGTCTTTAACTCTATCTTCATCATTTATACGAAATAGGTCTTTGTGTTAACAACATCGCACTTGTAAACACATATGATCCTCTACTCAACGCGTCGGCCTACCACGTTAAACTTTTCACGATGGTATTGAATGGTACGATCGTAATCTTCAACTAAATTTCGAGCCAACGTCTTTTAAGCGTATTACGTTCATTTTAGTTGAAGAAATATTTAAGGGTTTTAGAAATGTGGTTTTGTACTGGGGTCAGTACAAAATTCGATTTCACGCTCTGGGGGTAGGCTAAGAAGTCTTCAAGAAATACGTCAAGAAATTTATTAACGATAGAAATATCATTCAAAACTGTGACCCTCATCCAAGACGTGGAAAGTACGTCACATTGATACCTATCAACTTGCCATCTTTATTCACGACGTCCCCTACAGAAAGTCTGGCTTCAGTGCATTCCACACAAGGAAGTCAACAACGAAAGGGTCGAGGCTCTTTACTTATGGCTTGATATAACAGTGATTAACTTTAGTGGTTTGGTTGCTTGAATTCGCATAACAGGTTGGTTAGGAATATAAAAGCTAACAACCTTACAAAAAGCATGATGAATAGTTAACCAATCGATTTCTAAAATCACATCAAAGATAAGTATTTTCAAAGAGATAAGATCGACAGGTAACGTGAAAGTGTTGATTTGAATCAAACAAGATTTATAAACAATGGAGGTAACGAAGGTTTCTACTAACGAAGTTTCAACCAATAAGTCAAAGTCTAACTTCTCTGGGGTCAATTTAAACGTTGATCGCAAGCAAGAGAGATAAAAGAATGGGTAGAACCGGTATCTAATAAGGTATAGACTTCACAATACTTTATAATTAACTAACCCGAACTAACATCGTTCAGGTCACTCGCTTTTTGAGAAGTCACAAAAATCGCTCTTCCTGAAACCACCGACTTTGTTTTGTCTGTATCCGCTTTTGGTGCCACCGTCCCAGCTGAACTTGACTTTGGTGCACGATAAAATCGGACTATGTGACCGTCTTTTCCACAACTAAAACATACCTTGCTTTCTTTTTCGATTATACCTTCCCGATTATTTCCTCTCTATCATGATTTTCCCAATTCTCATCTCTTGTACTTCAGATATCATTCTAGAATACATCTTCAAAACAAAGGTTAATTGACATGCCACAAAACAAGGGTTAATTAACATATCACATATTATCCCTATACTCTGACCGACCAATTAAATACCAAATAAACTTAGGTAGATCATACTAGCGAAGGAATTCCCCGTCTCTCCCCTCCTAGTTCTTATCTCACATCTCAGCCAGGGATCATATCCCTAAGCTTTGATACCAACTGTGACGCCCCCAAAAATAGGTAAACATCACCCATCTTGAGTCACCAAATACATGAGTGCAAATACAAATACAATCTTTAATATACAACAAGAGAGTCATGAGTTTTAATACAAATATTGTCTTCTAGACAATATCCACTCTCAGAATAAGCCCTCATTACATTTATTGTCACACTATTTAACAGAATAGTGAGGACTACTAATGCTATCATCTGGACTGTTAATCCGTTCCCCGATTCGTCTCAGCTATATTCTCATTTCCTGAAGAGAACCGTGAAGGAAAGGGTGAGCTCAACTAGCCCAGTAAGAAATATTATGACTAAGATAATTCAGAATAAATTATCATTAGTCTTCAACAATGTTAAACTGATAAAATACAATAGACATCAAGTTTAACTGCAGCGGAACAAGTAATCCATTAAAAGAGTCAAGTAGAGAATAAAATCTACTATCTTTTATGATTTAAAAAGTTTTTCATCACTTTTATCGCTGAGACTCAGCTTAATAAATAATCCACATCATCAAATCATCCATGCACTACAGGCCAAGGATATTATTTAGTATCACGACAACGAATTATCTATGCACTACGGGCCAAAGATAATCGTGTTTTCATCAACGATCCTAATCATGCCATAAAACAATTCATCTTTGCTTCCTTGGCCGAAGAGAATCCATAGCCATAATAATACTAAAAACTGTCCATCAATGCACTACGGGCCAATGAGGACTTTTTCCATATCATTTGTAAAATTACGGTCATGATTATACCGAATAATCCCCTGTCATAATCATACCAACTCCATCTATGCACTACAGGCCACAGATGACTTTCAACAAAATATAAACATGAGGATGATGACAATGATATAAGAATTCAGTAAAACAAGTTCAATAATTAAATTATTCAGGAACTAATAACGTCCAAATTGTCAACATGATACTTCTTTGTAGAGTAAAATTCAAGAATGCTCAGAAGAATATTTCCATGAAAAGATACTGGATGAAGCGCAAATATCAAGGATATTCCACTAATTTCATGGAGTATAGAAGTCAAAACTTTAACCAACCGAGTATAATAAAGAATGGAATAACAAAAGAAATCACCATGCATGCGGTGCTTAGCATGACGAGTTTATTCAACGAGAATAATAAATAACGAAACCAGTCGAGGCGTGTCGCATGACCGACGAGGATATTCAAATGAATAATAAAGAATGGAATAACAACGAAATCACCATGCATGAGGTACTTGGCATGAGACATGAGTTATTCCAACATAATGATAAATAACGGAACCAGTCAAGCGAAATTACATGCGATAGGATATTCAAATGAATAATAAAGAATGGAATAACAACGAAATCACCATGCATGCGATACTTGGCGTGACGGAGTTATTCCAACGAATAATAAATAACGGAACCAGTGCAGGCGTAAAATGCATAGACGGGATATTCCAACGAGAATAATAAAGAGCGGAACCCGGTCCGTAAAAACGCAAAAGCATGTGAACGAGGATATTCCAACGAAATAATAAAGAATGGAATAGCAGAAGAATTTCACCAAGTATAGGGTAGCCTGCGTATACAGGTTATTCCAACAAAATAATAAATAATGGAATAACAGAAGAATTTCACCAAGTATAGGGTAGTCCCCGTATACAAGTTATTCCAAAAATAATAAAGAATGGAATAACAGAAGTTCTCTTCATGAATACGAAAGAAATAATACCCCTTACGAGTACAACAAATAATAACCCTTACCTTTGAAAGAAGAGTACTCCGACTGGTAGGGCGAGGATATACTCGAAGAAAACTTGCACTACGCTCAAAGCTTTTTTAAACTCCAAAGAAATACGCTCAAGATTATAGAAGAAGAATTCTCTCTATAGTTTCTCTCTCTAGAGTTTCAGTGAATTCGTAAGAAATAATGAAGGAATGAGCTTCTATTTATAGAAGAATGGACTGCATAGTAACTAATTCATGAACGGTCCAGATTGATTTACTTTTAAACGGACGATCCAGATTTAAAGCAAAATCTTTTAAATAAAATATAATATATTTTATTTATAATCTAATAAAATGAATAACTTTATAAAAGTATTACATTTTATATAAAAAGATTTTCTTGTGCAAAATACTATCGCGAGCACTATCTGCAACACTCTGCATAATAAAATATAATATATTCTATTTATAGAATAACTTTATAAAAAGTATTACATTTTATATAAAAAGATTTTACTATGCAAAACACTATGCATAATAGAATATAATATATTCTATTTATATAATAACTTTATAAAAGTATTCTGTTTTATATAAAAAACTTTTCTGTTTTATTACATTAATAATATCAATAAATCAAAACTGAGTGACTTATCACGTAAGCATCAATAATCAATACCGTGTGCTACTATGCAACCACGCGTATTACTGTACTTTTACTACCGACTAGTTCAAAAGTATTAACGGTAAACTTCCGTCATTATTTTCATAAAAATATTTTTGTCTTTTTCTCAATCCGACAATAATTCCGTTATAGGGTCCACCAATGATTGTGCCATCGTACGAATATTCCCCGACACAAAGAATATTCCCCGACCAATCGAATATAATATAACAACTTGCATACTTTGCAAAATTTATAAATATTACCCACAACTATAACATTATATTAAATCCACACAATAATATTCAAAAAAAAATCGAGAAATTTAAATCTTTATTCGTAAAATTTGGGATTTTACATCAGAAGCTATCGAACCTTTCTCCTACCCTTTTTCAAACCCTAAAATCCTCTTCAAAGCCTGAATCCATTAAACAGCTAGATTCACCCAAATCGAATTCATTAATCTCTCATAGAAGGTCTGAAACTAAATACCCATACATCTCAAACTCTCAAAATGGAAGAATGACGTGTTATAACCGGAATCCAACTCGGCTTCAAGCAGTTCGAAAGATCAAAAAAGAAGTTCAAGGATATACTTGAGCTTGAAAAGAAAGTTGGGTTTTATGAGTGCTTGGAAGCTAACACTCCAGTCTATACCGAGCTAGTGAAGCAATTTTTTTCCAATGCAACAATAGGTTCTGGGTTTCTATCCACAAAGGTCAGAGGAGAAAGTCTGAAGATAAGGGCATCAGACTTCAACCAATGTCTAGGGTTTCCCAACCAAGGTCTGATAAACCTCGATGAGGTTGACATTGAAGAAGGCAAGAGGTTAATGCATTATAAGAGGAACGCAAATATGAAGGATATGAAGAAGAAGGAGTTTCTAGAAGAGTTTGAATTTCTGGCTGAGATTACAGGAAAATGCATCTTGTGTAAAGACACTGCACATGATAGTGTAAGTGATCTACAACTAAGAATCATTACTGCAATCGTCATGAAACAGCAGATAAACTTTGGAGCCCTTCTAATTGATTGGTTAACCAAATGGGTGGAGAAGGCTGAGATGAAGAAGTCTACAGATAAACCTCTCACGAAGGTATTTCATGGAAGACTCTTAAGCATTGTGCTGAAGAAGAAACTGGGAAGCAAGATAAAGGATGATGAGGGAGAACCACTGAATGTTCATAAAGTGATGTCCCCACATTTGTTCGAAAACTGGAAGAAAAATCCCAAGGAAAACAAGAGGCTAATGACATCTGGTAGCAACAGCAAGGTCTCTGGAAAGAAGAGGAAGGCACAAGAGGTGGAAAGTAAGTCATCCCATTCTGATGACTCTATATCTGTAAAAGCCACACCAGCAAAGAAGAAGTCTAAGAGTGAAGAAAACATAGGCTCCACCAAGCAGTCTCTCCAATGAAAACAAGAGACAAGGAGAAGAAGAAGCATCAACTGCAGAAACCCCAAAGAAAATAAGGAGTAACAGATTACTCAAAGGACCATCCAAAAAGAAAGCAAAGGTGATAAAAGAAGTCAGCCCCAGTTCTCAAAGAAAGTCCATCTAACAAAGTAAAGGACGTAGAGTCAGAAGATGGGAAGAGTACTAAAAGACCCAAGATTGAACCCTCAAAGAGCAAGTCAAATAATAAAAAAGAAGTTGAGTCTATGAAAGAAATAGCCAAATATGGTGGTGAAGGAGAATGTGCAAGTCATGTGGCTAACACTCAGAGTCGCCACTCTACTGATGAAGAAAGGTTAGAAGTTGAAACAATTGCATTTCCTATTGAAAATGCTCCAAAAAGTTCACATGATGACTCAAAAGATGTTGTGTCCGAAGAAGAAGGACCTGCCCCTACTAATGATGAATATCAAGGAAACTTGTCTGGTGATTCAGAGGCTTCAGATTCTAAAGAAGAAGAAAAGTCTGACTCTCCTATAGTTCAACCCCCAAGGAGAAGAAAGAGCAACAGACTGCTTGCTAAATCTATCTCAAAAAGGATAGGAGAACACTCCACTACTGTCATTGAATTGAGTGATGATGAGTTTGAATCCACAGAAGAAAATGTTGAAGAAGAAGATGAAGAGATGGAAAAAGATTCTAACCAAGAATCATAGGAACACACTGATGAGTCTGATGAAGGAAGTTTACAAAGGTCTGACTCCAACCCCAGACAAAATGAAGATGGAAAAGACTCCAGTTCTGAAATAGAAGAGCCAAAAAATTCTCACATTCCTAATCTAGTAAATCGCAAGAGAAAGATTGTAGTAGAAATTGACGAATCACTGGATGTGCTCCCCGGCAGATGGTCAATCATGGGAATGAAAGGCTAAATGTGGTAATGATGACTACAGAAAATGCGCTCAACAATCGTAAGGCTATGAAGCTAGACACCTCAACTATAATATATGAGCCTGAAGTTAAGAACCATGCAATAAGGTGGTTTCACCCTCAGATGCCATGGGTAAAGGCATCTTTCACTGGAGATAACAGCTATCTCACATGGGTCTTCTCTCATCTTCCCAACCTAGAGCTGGTGTCACAGAACTTTCCAAGAATATAGAAGTTTGCAACTAAGATGATAAAAAACCAGTCTCAATTCAAAATCTACAGATATACTGGTAACCACTACATTCCCTACGATTGTAGAGTGGGTTCTGATGGCAGAAGGAGTATGCCCAAGTACATGATCGTAGAGTCGCTTCACTCTACCACTAAAAATGATAAAGTTCAGTATGAGAAGCTTCCCTCTACTCAAGCAAAATTGTCTGATATTCCTTCATCCTCCCACAGCAATTGGTACTCAACAATTTATTAGATTCTTACTTCTTTTGAGAATCTGTCCAAGAATCGTGGAATCCAGTCTAGTGCTCAACAAGAGTCTGCCCAACCCAATAACCAAACTCCTACGGAACAAGAGTTATTGAAGAATTCTGATGAGTTGGTTGAGAAGATGTCTATCATCACTAAAGAGGCAAAGATGTTGACAGAAACAGGAGATAATGAGGTTCAAGACAGACTTCAAGCCACTATGATTGATATATCTCTCAAAATCAAATAGAGAGATCAAATCTACTTGAAGGCTATGATTGATCAAAAGGAAGAAGCTCTACAAGCATAGAAGACTAACGAAGAACAAATCCTATCCCTCTCTGACAAGATTGACAATTTAAATCAGTCTCTTTCCCTATATCTTTAGCTAAGCCAACAAGAACTTAAGATGGAGATTGGTAACTCATCTTATTTGATGGAACAACTTGTGTCCAAAATGGAGCAGCTCTCATAAGTGATTAATGACAAAAAGGGGGAGAAAAAGAGGAATAGAAAAAGGAACTCAAGGGAGAGCAAGGAGATCAGAAAAAAAAAAGATAAGAAAACCAAGAGGAAGGAAAAAACGAAGATAGCAGCAGCAGTAGAAGAATCATCATCTAAGGGGGAGTCAAAGGATGATCCCATGAATGCAAAGTTTGAGGAGGAGCAGAGAAAAGAAATGGAGTCACCATCTCAGGGGGAGCAATATCAAACAGATAAATAGCTGATCAACAGACATCCTGGAAGACACACATGGAGCCAAAAAGGTATATCTCTATCTAGTTAGGTATGTTCTGGATCCAGGATGTAAAGTGTCATAGTTTGTGTAACTCCATATTATTATCAATAACATTCATGATTATCTGTTTTTAAAAATACAGCTGCTCACTGTGTATAAGATTCATTCATCTCATGCACTAATTGTTTTTGTCATAATCAAATAGGGGGAGATTGTCAGGAATATACATGAGAATGTTATTCCTATTTATATTTGATTTGATTATGATATAAATGAATGAATATGCAAGTATGCTTACATTGAGAAAAGTTGTGAAGTCCTTTGATAGATAATAGGAACATATGTACAAGGACTTAGAATGAATTGATCAAATATGTTAGGTTGATCCTACATAAGAAAAACAGTTTTGTAAAGTCCTTAAAAAGAAATGATGTACAAGGAATATAAATTTAGAAAGATGAAGCTTGTTAGGTTGATCTTAAAATGTAATAGATAGGCTTGTTTGATCGTCGAGCACTACACCAAAAATCGTAGTCTGCCAGGAGAGTCAAGGAAAACTCGAGAGCTATCAAGGCAGAATCGTAGTCTGCAAGATAGTAGATCTCGGAGTTCGTAGACTGTCAGGAGAGATGAGGAAGGATCGTAGTGTTTCGAGAATAACTTCCTCAAAGCCATAGTTTGTTGAGGAAGTCATGTTCAGAATCATAGAGATAGCCAGTCTAAGAGCCAAACGAGCATCTGCCAAAGCCAAGTCAAGAATTGTAGACCCCACTAGGAGTCGTAGAGTCTACTAATCAAATAAGAGACAGAGATCGTAGTCAAGCCAGATCAGATAAAGACAACAAGCTTAAGGATAGAAATCATAGAGTATCAACATCTGATCTCGGAGTCGTAATGTCTGCATAACCAAAGCTAAATCGTAGAGTGCAAAACTAAGACTCCAACAGAGGTGCTTACAAAGCCAAGGCATAATCGTAGAGTAAACACGATTCTCAACAAATGAGCACTCCCAGAATATCCAAAGTATGAAGCCTCTAGTCTAAGCTGCAAAGATATATTCCACCTGAAGGGAACCAGAGTGCACTCAATGAATGGTATGTGACCTAACAGAAGATCTAAGCATCAACCAAATCAACATCCAGATTGAGTTAAGGAGCCATTCGAGTTGAAGTCTTCGACAAGTTGATCGGAAGAAGACTTCAGTAAAAGTGACTGACTAAGGAAAAGTCAGCAAGAGTAGTAGCTATCAAGTGAACAGAAGACAACGATCCTGGGGTCAACCAGGATCGTAGTGTTTGCCAAGCAAAGAAGGAACTGATATAGTTTACACAGAAATATTGGCCGACTTCTAAAGAATAAGGCTAAAGTGATTAAGCATGGGTCAGTCTATTGATGATAAGTGAACGGGAGATCACAAGGAGAAAGCGAGCTGGGCATGCCATAAATCTGAGGTGTCTTACTATTCAGAAGAGACCAGAACAAGGAGTCAAGCTATCAGTTCCTGAGATCAGTCGAGGCAAATAGAAGTATTGAAGCACTGCACAATAGAAGGAAGAAGTGTTCTACATTGAAGATCCAATGAGCACTCTTCAGGATCGTAGTGTTGCCTCAACTAGTCAATGAACAACATTCAATAAGACACTACGATTAGGTCCAAGAATATCCATCAGAATCGTAGAGTTCGGTCATTTGAAGATTGAAGCATTGGCAACAGTTCAATCTGAAGAGTGATATTCAAATATAGCTTATTTAGAGCATCGATACAAAAGGACAATCTCTGATGTTCTAATCGAGAAATTAGAAGGGAGAAATAAAGCTGACTACCTGCCCAAGACATCAAAGTGACATCTCTGACGGGGTAGGTGAAACTGTAGACTGCAGTGTCAGAAAGATGAAAAAGGGGATGTCATGTCACATCTGCAGTCTACATCAAATAACTCGAGATCTACAAAGCAATTCAAATAGCTTCCAACGATTATATTCTAACGGAAAGATTGGGAATGAGTATATATTAGCCAGAGCTTCAAAGATCAACAGTTGCTGAGTTGAAGGATCTTTGAGTTGTTGGAATGCTATAGTGTTGACTCTACGAGTTCCACCAGAACTAAACAGAACAAGTCTCAGTGACAGTGAGATTACAAAGGTAGAAGTGAAGCAGCTTTGAAGAAGTACTTGAATAGACTAAAGCTTCACTCAACAAAGATGAGAATGCCATTGAAGATAGCAGCTAAACTGAGAGCCGAGAAGGCCAAGAAGATAACATTCGGAAAAGTGGCAAAGCATAAAGAAGATCCAGAAAGCCACTCTACAAATCACCATGAACCAAAAGCTAAAAAATAACAGATGCAGAATCATATCTGCAAAACATTCAAGTAGGTAATTTCTCTGAAAAAGAGGAAGGCAGTAAACAGAAAAGATGGCAAAGGAATCTCAAGAGTTTTTGAAAATTAGATACGAAAAATGTGGGATTTCTTTTGGGAGAAGATGGTCTTTCAAAAGGTTAACTTTTGGGTTTCGCGTGTTTTTCGGAGTAGGCATTAAATGAGTAGGAATGATGATGAACGTGGGGGTCATGTAGGGGCCCAACAATGAGTGTTGGGTACATTACTGGAGCATCTGATCTTGGGCTTGGTGTATTCATATTTATTAAGTAATTATTGGGCTTTTGATGACAAAATCTTCCATTAAATTTCCCATTATAATGGAAGACTAGGGGCAATGTTAGGGCATGATTATTAGGGCCCAGATGATTTTATGGGCCATAGCCCACGTGGGGGAAGTCTCCCCACGTAGGAACTTTTTTGGGCAATTAGAGAATTTTAAGTCATCCAAGATTCTTAATTATATTTGATTTCTAACTCCTAAGGAAAGTGTCAGGATAGAATTTGACTTCCTTCCTTTAAGGAGATTCAGTTCAATCCCATTAAGGAATCTAACCTAATGAGGAATCATATTTCCATACGAGGAAGGGTATGTAGAGGAGGTGTGATCACTATAAATACAAGGTTATACCCTAGTTCTCAGGTACATACAACATCTATTATTTTCCAGCACTAAATACCTCAATTGTTAAACCTTTTTCAGCCTGTATTTATAACTCCTAAGGAAAGTGTTAGGATTTCTAACTCCTAAATAGAATCTGACTTACTTCCTTTAAGGAGATTCAGTTCAATTCATTAAGGAATCTAACCTAATGAGGAATTTTATTTCCATATAGGGAAGGGTATGTAAAAGAGGTGTGATCACTATAAATACAAGGTTATACCCTGGTTCTCAGGTACACATAACATCTATTATTTTCCAGCACTAAACATCTCCATTGTTAAACCTTGTTCAGCTTGTACTTATAACTCCTAAGTGTCAGGATTTCTAATTCCTAAAAAGAATCCGACTTACTTCCTTTAAGGAGATTCAGTTCAATCCATTAAGGAATCTAACCTAATGAGAAATTCTATTTTCATACGGGGACTGGTATGTAGAGGAGGTGTGATCACTATAAATACAAGGTTATATCATGATTCTTAGATACACACAACATCTATTATTTTCCAGCACTAAATATCTCAATTGTTAAACCTTATTCAACATGTATTTATTCTCACATCGAAGTTATCCCCAAATACCCGAATAATCAAGCTTCTTCATGTGATTACATTTACATCTCTGAGAAATTAAACGCTTTTTAGTAATTATAAGCGTGAACGAATCTTAGCATTACCACCTACTATCTAGAAAGCTCACTGGCCTCCCAATTCACATTTCACAAAGAGTGGTACAAAGGTGACATAGAGCATAGTACAACTTATGCACTGACGTACTTATTTAAAAAGAACGTTGAAAAACTTAATATTGGGTTTGATTCATTCATTACCTTTGCAAAAGACGAAAATGTGCTTGCTTAACTTAATGTATAAGAATAGTGAGCATTTGGGCGGTAAAAAACCAACAAGGAAACTAAAACATTTTAAATCACATTAATTTGTGTAATGAATCATATCTCTAGCCAATTCCACACATTGAGAGTGAGTTGGCTAATAATCCACAAACTCACTTAATTTCCAACTATGTGGATTATAAATTTCCTGTTCTTATACATAGACTGTAGTCCATGTACAACATTGTTTAAGATATTTGTATTCCTTTTGATGTTGACTTCTTAGAGATTATATGTATTTTGATGCCCTAGAAGAAGAAGACAAACTGAGGCAGGAAGAAGCAAAAGGTGGTGAGGAGGAACCTTACGCTCTGTTTCTGAGTTTTAAAATGGATAGAAAAAAAAAAGAAATAGACAGAAAAGTTAAGTTTTCTTTTTAATTCTTATGTTTCTGAGTTTTTTTAATAAATGGAAAAGAAAAGAAATGGATAGAAAACTTGGCCACTTTTCTTGCCAAAGTTTTCCGTCCAAAATTGGACAAAAAAAATTAGAATAAGTAATATTTTTATAATTCCCATATTATCCTCAACTTTTAATATAATAAATTTTAAATTACAACTTTCGTATATTTGATTTTAAATTTTACATTCTTTTTTATTAAAACTGAAAGCAACGTAAAGGAAAACTTGAGTTTTCATTAACTTTTCTTTTACTGCTTACAATTTAAGTTTTTTATTCTTTTCTTTTCTATTCAACACTCAGAAACAGAGTGTTAGATTTCGGGTTTTTAATTTAATCGACATGAAACTTTAACCCAAATAATAAAAATATATAATGATCTTAGCTCTAATATCATATAAAAAAAATACAACTTAAAATCACTTGGTACTAAGTGAAGATGTGACTATATATATAGTGATCAAATTGTAATTTTTTACAAAAATTATAAAAACATTCCAAAAATGTTAAAAGTTAATAGAACCCCTGCGTCATCTCAACCATGAATTTTGTTATTATGACTCATCAATCCGAATGATAATTTCCTCACCTATATTACTCATCAATTTCATGATTCCATATATATTACCAAAAATTTGGGCATCTGAAACTAATTTTTAGAGACGGACTAAGTTCCGTCTCTGATTCTAGCAATTTGATACAGACTTAAAAACCAAAATTCTGTTATAATGTTTTGGAAGTAAACCTCCAGCCACATCTCAAATTCTAGAGAGACGAAATTAGTCGTCTCAACTATTAAGTATTTTTTAAAAAATTAAACACGTTTTTGAAACAGATTTGAGACCAAACGTGCTCGTCTCAGTTTACTAATAATAAAAAGAAATAAATATTTATATTTGAAATGGATTATTGACCGAAATTTCCATCTCACACTTTAATTTTCCATCCAAATATTAGCGTCTCCAATTCATTCCTTATTTTAGAAACAGAATTAGACTCGGATATAGTCGTCTCAAATATTGATTATTTTTTTAAAGATTTTTGTTCTGCAGCTGCACTTCAATTTTGCTTCTCCTATTTGGCTAAGTTCTTTTTAGCCATTTAAGCCCCCATTCTTCCCTTTGTCCCCCTTCCTCTACACCTAGCCAAACCCCCTCAATCAGAAAGAATTTCTCATCCTAAGCTTAATTCCGACCAAAAAGGGGAGCAATTCCCCCAGAAAGGGTGGAGCATTAGTGACCCGCGGGTCTTAAGCTGGAAACCAGTGCAAGAGCAAGAACGGAAGGCTTACACACTAATTAAATACCTAAAACATAAGCGCTACCAACTACATCCCTTTCAATTGGTCTAGGCTTCTTTAGTTCTGCTTGTCCTCTCTGTCTCTCATGGCTCACCGCTACGCCCACCCAAATCCAGACTCCCTGTGTTGTCATCGGCCATCACTCATCTGTCTCTGTGTCTCATCGCTATCGCCATCGCTTATTTGACTTCCTCGTCCAATTTGGTACCTTACTAACCAATTTCCCTTTCTTTTTCGTTATCAGATCTCATGTCATTGTCAATCTCTCTTTACTTTGTGAAATTGAAGATCGAATTAAAATCTCATGTTGATTTATATACCAAACTACCTATTTTGTTTTATTTGTGAGTTTGGTTGAATTTGAATTGATGTTTACGAATGTGTACATGTAACATTCTACTATTCTTTTGATTTCACTTTTTGGACTAGTCGTGCTTACCATTTGTGTTAACGCCAAGATCTTCTGCCACGTCCCAATCACGTAAGACGTCCTGATCCTGCACAATAAACACGATCAACACCAAAAGCAGCGGCTTTTTGACCATCGGGATAGCTTTCGAGCGTGAGAGTCGATCTGATGCGATCGCGAGGTTAACAATAGAGGATAAAATATCTAGTATATTCAGAGAGATAAAATATTAGTTACCTTTGCTTGGATGACTTCCTTGCTATGTTATACTCTCTGCGGGTTAGCAGTGCCTCCTCTATCTTGTCGGCGTCTATCCACCGACTCACGGCGGTCTCATCCAACTGCATCTGACTTCACCCACTACATCATCACATCGCTCACCACCGTCGGCCGACTATAATCCCATCCACATTAATGCATGGCAGAGATCAGTCAACTACTACCTCTGTTTCATCATTACCAGTCAAAGATAGATATTTAATTATCTAATGGGTCGGTCCAACAATTAGACCCAATATAATAAGGATGACCCATCTGATTAGGTCCAACTGAAATGACCCAATAGAATAATCAAATAAATAGGTCCAACCCATTCGGCCCAATATGGAATATCATGACCCAACATTGCCCCCTAGTTTTTTATTAAACAGGGTGTTTAATAGAAAACTATAAATGGTCCGTGATATGAAGAATCTGATAGGATTGAAAGAGACCTAGAATAAAACCCATCAAGGCCCAATCGGTAATGAATTAAAATAAGAAGATGAACTAAAATCGAAAGCCCAAATGAAAGACCCAAACCGGTTAAATATCAAAACTTCTCTTGGATGCCACCCCTCCAAATTCATGATTATGACTGTCAATTAATGTGCCGCCCTCGTGTACTGCGAACAACTGAAAAGACAACTGTTAATATAAAAAGTGATTTTTCTTCAAATTGACGGTTTTACTTGGCATTTCAAATCTTCAGTCTCTTGAGCTCTCATTTGTTCTCTCAAACCTTCTCCTTTTCTGTAAATCGTCGATAATGGCTTCCCAAAATGTCAATCAGAGTTCTCCTCTCCGTGTAACCCCAATCACATCTGTTCCACCTAGCCCTAGCCCCACTAAAGAAGCCTCGAGCTCAAACCCTAAGGTTGTCAATCCCAGCAAAAAATCTCTGCCTCCGAAACCCATTCCTAACCCCTCTAAATTCTTCAGAAATAAAGAATAATATCCTCATGCTAACACCCCTTCCTCTGTTTCTGAGACTGAATTACAAAAGATTAGGACTCGTTCTCATATTCCTGACACACATCTGGTACGAGCCTCCAAATCTGATGAGCGAATGTATCAGCGTCCAGAGGGTTGGACGGCCATTCCAGTTACCTTGCTTGAGAAGGGGATTCGATTCCCTCTTCACATCTTTCTTGTTACCCTTCTAGGGTTTATCGGCGTTGGGTTCGTCCAATTGGTGCCGAACTCATATATTAACATCTAGGCCTTTATTGCATTCTGCCATGAATTAGGGGTCGAGCCTACTCTCGACTTCTTTTTTACCGTCTATAAAATCAGCCAAACCAAAGAAAAGGGGTTTAAAGTTCTGGGTAAGCAAGCACCGAAGGCAGGTGAGAAGTTTGAGAGGCGATCTTTGGTAAATACTCCTTCAAGTAACAGGAGATGGCACGAAAAATAGTTTTTCGTAAAGGGACCAAAAATTGCATCCTTGCTGAACTGGGCCACTGATGAGAAAATTTCTGCTAACTTTGGAGATATCCCTGAAGAACGCGTAGCTGAAATGATAGAACTCCTGGATAAATTCCCAATGGAAGAATGGAAACATGGACTTATCTCCAAGCAAGCATGGTTATACGACCAAAAATGTAAATTTTAAACTTTCTGTTTGATTTCTTGGGACTTTTAATGATATTGATTCTGAATTGTGGTAATAAATGTTTTATTTGCAGTATCTGTGATCAAGCTGGACCCTTTGGAGGTAAAAGAATTGGAAGATTTTTTGGCTGGAAAATCTTCAAAAGTGAATGAAGAACTCCCAACAAGAGAATCCCCTTAAGATGATCCTCCTACTTTGGAACCTCAAATTAATGAGCCACAAACCGAAGACCCCACCCCACCCGAAGAATCACTTAAGCCTAGACGAAGAAAGAGAGCTGCTAAGAGATCTAGGTCCATTCACCCAGAAATAAACCCTGAAAGTGACCCAGAGATAAACCCAGAAGCAAACCCTCCATTTGCACCTACCCCCACACCACCTGAATCGGCTTCGGCCAGGGGAAGTCTGCTCGACATACCCTTAAATGAACTGGCATGAGTCCTTCATGTTAAGAAGTTGAGAACAAAGATTACCCCCTTAACTGCTGATGATCTTCGAGTCCCTTCATCTTCAACTGACATCCCTCCTACAATCCCGATAGAAATTCAGGTATCAGATGATAACGAGCCAATCGAACCCATGCCCACACTTTCTCGCAAAAGGAAGCATCCCTCTAACAACCACCCGAGCTCAACATCCATCCCTTCACTAGTTCATGAGCCTACTCCCGCTCGGTCCCCATCTCCCGAGAATATTTACACTGACCCAATATCAAGCCATGAGCGACCCACGCCCTTTCCCTCAAAATCGTCTTCCTATGAATTTGAGAATGAAGCCATGGCATCACCAACTTTATGGCCTCAGTTTAATGCTAATTTTCCCTTCCAGCTATTCAATGCCTTCGTTCGGGACACTGATGATCACCGATTTGGCAATAGTTCAATTCGGGATCTTATCGACGAAGGCATGAGCTATCAGGCGAAGGTAAATGATTCTCTCTTTAATTTTTGTACTTATTTTCATACTTAGATATTTGAAACTAATCGAATAATGCTGAACATGTGTAGGCAAATGCTGTCTTTGGGCGTTTGTGTCTAAAATATATAGAAACCAAAGCTGCAAAAGAGGCTACAAGAAAAGAGAACGCAATATTGCAGTCGGCCTTGGCAAAGTCAAGACATGATTGTGATATTGCCCTCTTCAACAATGAAAATCTTCGGAAAGATTTAGCTCAAACCAAGGAGGAGCTAAAGATATCTAATGACGAGCTGAAATCAACCAAGGCAAAACACCAAGAAATTGTTACTATGAACGTTAATTAAGTTCAGAGGAGTGAGATAAGAATGAAGAAGGACATAGATCTGAAGGCATCCAATAAGAGCTTGGCTATATTAGTCAAAAAGCTCAAAGAAAAAGAAGCCCGCCATCTGAAGAGAAGACAAAAGTACGAAGAAGAACTTCGAGAGCTTCGGGCCCTTCGGGATTTAGGTCCTCCTTTAACTAATGAGCTTCGCAAACATATCTGTGAAAAGTACCAAAAATCAGATGAACTCAATGGAGAAATCGTGAAGATATACTCTGAAGGTTATGAAATGTGCCGAAGTCGAGGCAAAGAAAAGCTTGTCGAAGCCAAGGTAGATCCAGCTCTTCTTGACTCTTCAGAAGGTGAAGGCGATGCCTGAAAGTGATCTTACTGTTTCCTAGTGTTAGGATTTTTGTACACAATTTTTGTTTTTTGTTTATGTAATCATTTAACTATTAATGAAATTTCAGCTTTCCTTCTCATGACTTCTGTATAATGCATTTCTTGTCAATAATTCAGTATCAATCAACTTGAAAACTGTATAAGATTCTGTTGAACTTAACTTAAATTATGAACCAGGTAAGCAAGCAGATCATATAAGCAGTTAAGTTAAAGAAGATCATAGACCGGACATAATGAACCGAACTCAACACTTGAACAAAATAAATTAATGCATACTTATCGTTACCGAAGTGTGAAACAGATCATGTATAAGGTGAATTCGGCTGATCCTCCTTGCACCATCGGGATCTTGTTTACCACTCGGGGTAAAACAAGTATATAAGGACATTTGTTTACCACTCGGGGTAGAACAAATTTATAAGGACCATGGAATTTGTTTACCACACGGGGCAAAACAAATTCAAAAGGACACACCTAACAATAAGGCTACCATCAAATGGTCAGCGAGTCCGACCGAACCTCCTTACTTTGGTGCATTGGTTTACCACTCACGGTAAAACAATATTAAAAGGACTATGGAATTTGTTTACCACGCAGGGTATAACAAACCCATGAGGACACTCCTGCCGATAAGGCTACCATCGAATGGTCAACGAGTCCGACCGAACCTCCTTACACGGATGAAGTTTGCCTACCACGAAGGGCTTGACAAATTCATAAGGACCACCTGCCAAAAAGGCTACCATCGAATGGTCAGCGAGCCCACCCCGTCCTCCTTACACCATTATGAATTTAGGACCAATAGAGAGAAGATCAATTATGAAAAAGTGAATCTTTTATTGATGATGATCCAACATTTACAGACTTCTGGTAAACTGACTCGATCTCTACTGAAATTACTTCCGAAGCCTGCCAGCATGCCAAGTATTCTTGATTTCGGATCCGTCCAATGCCTTCAACCGATAAGTCCCTGGCTTCGGTACTTTAATTACTTCATACGGTCCTTCCCAGTTTGGCATCAGTTTTCCCAAATTCTGAGGCATAGATGCTTTGACTTCCCTGAGGACGAAATCTCCCGTTTCAAATCTACGAAGCTTTACCCCCTTAATGTAATGCTTAGCCACTCTTCGCTGGTAGGCTGCCAATCTGATCAAAGTTGTCTCTCTAACTTCTTCCAGTAGATCCATGTTGATCTTCAACCCTTCATCATTGTAGATCTCCTTGAACTGACTAACTCGAAGACTGGTGGATCCAATCTCAACAGGGACTAAGGCATCAGTGCCATAAGCCAATCTGAAAGGTGAGTCCCCCGTAGTAGTCCTCGGCGTAGTCCGGTAAGCCCATAATACGCTGAGTAGTTCTTTAGGCCATCTCCCCTTAGCTTCATCCAATCTACGCTTGATCCCATTCAGCAGCGTTCTGTTGGTCACCTCAACCTGCCAGTTCGACTGTGGATGAGCCACCGAAGTCTTTCTATGTTGAATCCCCAACTCCGTCAAAAATCCTTCAAACTTCGATCCTACATACTGGCGTCCGTTGTCCGATATCACAACCTTAGGAATTCTGAAATGAAATACTACTGACTCCTTCATGAACTTTAAACATTCTTGTTCCGTTATCAACCTAAGTGGCTTTGCTTCTACCCATTTGGTCATATAATCAATGGCAACTATAACAAAACTGACCTGACCTTTAGCTTTCGGTAATGGACCCAGTATATCTACCCCCCAAACAGCAAAGGGTATAGGAGATAAGATCGAGTATAGCTCTTCTGGTGGCTGATGAGGGATAGGACTGTTGAGCTGACACTTCTCGCACTTCTTCACATACTCCGTAGCTTCCTTGAAGATAGTAGGCCAGTAGAAACCCTGACGAAGTACTTTGTAGGCTAATGACTTAGCAACCATATGGTCACCATAGATGCCCTCGTGAACCTCCCAAAGAGCATATTCGGCCTCGGATGGAACCAAACACTTCAATAATGGTGACAAAAAAGCCCTTCGATAAAGGTCCCCATCAATGAGAACAAAATTGGTGCTCTTATACTTGATCTTCTTGGCCAACATCTGATCTGAAGGAAGGATGCCATCTACCAGATACTTTATGTATGGAGTCATCCAACAGTTAGAACGTTCAATGCACATCACTGCTTCATGCTGGATACTCGGTTGCTGTAAAACCTCCAAATAAATTGAACCATCAAAGTTGGTAGCATCCGTAATGGGCAGCTTTGATAATGCATCGGCAATAGAATTGTCATTGTGTTCTACACCCTGAAACTCATAGGAGAGAAAATATTGAAGCCGATCCTTCAAGTCGGCCAAATACTTGATCATTCTTTAACCTCGAGCTTCATACCCCCTTGAAACCTGTTTAACGACCAACTGAGAGTCACTATAGATGATCAACTTCTGAACTTCGAGACTCTTCGCTAGTCGGACTCCGGCCAACACTGCTTCATACTCTGCCTCGTTGTTCGTCGCTCTGAACCCAAATCTGATGGCCTGCTATACTTTGAATCCCTCCGAACTTGTCAAAATAATCCCTGCTCCACTGACGTCTGTATTAGAAGACCCATCTGCATATAGCGTCCATGAACTCTGGTTGTGTTGAAGAGCTGCAACTGATCGGTCGGACACTTCAGCTTCTGGCATCTCTACGTCTGCCTCTGTCAATGAACATTCCACCATAAAATCAGCTAAGGCCTGCCCCTTTATAGCTATTCGGGGATGAAATTCGATGAAAAATTAGGACAACTCCATTGTCCATGCAGCCAATCTCCCCGAAACTTCTGGCTTGCTCATCACCTTCTTCAGCGGTTGATCCGTGTAAACGACCAGGATCCGACCTTGAAAATATTGTCTAAGCTTTCGACTGGCTATTATCAAAGCAAAGGAAAATTTCTCAATATTCGGGTACCTGGTTTCAGCATCCCTTAGAACATGACTGACATAGTAGACTGGATGCTTCCTTCCCCAAACTTCTTAAACCAGCACTGCTCCCACTGCCAACGAACAAGCTGTCAGGTACAAATAAAGTGGCTCAGCAGGAACTGGCTTTACCAATAAAGGGGCCAAAGACAAATACGTCTTTATGCCTTGGAAGGCATCTTCACACTCCAAAGTCCAATGGAACGTCTTCGCATTCTTCGATCCCTTCAACGTGCCAAAGAACGGCAAACACCTTTCTGCCGACTTGGACATGAATCTCCTCAAAGCTGCAATCCTCCCTGTCAGACGTTGAATATCTTTGAATGACTGAGGAGTCTTCTTGTTCAGAATAGCCTGGATCTTCTCTGGATTGGCCTCAATGCCCCTCTGACTGACTAGATAACCCATGAACTTCCCTGCACCAAGCCCGAAGGTGCATTTGGTGGGATTAAGCCTTAATTTGTGATGACAAACCGTTTGAAAGCATTCTTCTAGATCATCCAAGTGCTTCTGAACGATCATGCTCTTCACTATCATGTCATCAACATACACCTCCATGTTCCTTCCTAGCTGCTTTTGGAAGACAAAGTTCATCATTCTCTGATAAGTGGCTCCAGCATTTATCAAGCCGAACGTCATCTTCTTGTAGGCATACACCGAATGGTGCGTGATGAATGCTGTCTTCGGAATGTCCTCTTTGCACATAGAGATTTGATGATAACCTGAAAAAGTATCCATAAAGCTTAGTAGTGCATACCCCGAAGTCGCATCAATAAGTTGATCAATGTGGGGTAGAGGATAGAAGTCCTTCGGGCAAGCTTTGTTCAGGTCCGTGTAGTCGATGCATACTCGCCACTTCCCGTTCTGCTTCTGGACCAGCACCACATTTGCCATCCACTCCGGATAGTCGATCTCAAAGATGAAATCAGCAGCTATCAGCTTTGTGATCTCTTCATCAATGATCTGTTGTCTCTCCAGTGCAAAGATCTGTCTCTTCTGCCGAACAAGCTTCTTTGATGGATCCACGTCCAACCGATGCTCGGCAATCTTTTGGCTGACTCAAGGCATATCCTGAGGCTCCCATGCAAAGATATCTACATAACAGCGAAGAAGTTCCATAAGGTTTGTCCAGAGAGGTTTCGGCAGACCCGAACCTATCTTCACTGTTTTGTCCGTCTTCCCAAGAACCAGCTCGATCTCCTCCGTCTCGCCTGCAGGCATAACCAATGGCTCCGAACTGCTTTCGATAAATGGCTCAATTTCTATCGCCATGGTCTACTTCTGTTTACTGACACCTACTCCCGAAGCTATCACAGCATTCCGATAGCATCGTCTGGCCAGATCCAAGTCCCCTGCTACCTCTCCAACTCCATGTGCCGTTGGGAACTTAATCTTCAAATGAGGAATGGAAGTCACTGCTTGCAAGGCTGTCAAAGTAGGTCGTCCCAATATGGCGTTGTAGGCCGAATATACATGCACAACATAGAATTTACATGTTATTTCTACCTGTTGTGGAGCAATACCAAAGATGACTGGTAGCTCAATGGTTCCTGCCACTGTAACCGGATCGTTGCTAAAGCCATACAAAGGTGCCTCCTGCCCCACCTCCATCTTTCGCCCATCAAGATACATCCTATGATAAGCATAGGCATACAAAATATCCACGGAAGACCCGTTGTAAATCATCATCCGCTTCATATCCACCGAACCCACTTATGTTGTGATCACCAGTGCTCCTTCATGGGGTTCGATGGGCTCCGAAGGATAATCTGCATCAGTAAAAGCTATAACTGTCCCTGGAAACGGTCTATCAATCTTCAGGAAAACACCCGCCATAGACATGACCGAGTCCAGATACCCTCTCCTCTTCTTCCCCACCTATTTTCCTGCCATCCCATGGCTATTCATAGCCATGTGTTCAGTTTTTGAGCATCCGTGTTCAGTTTGGTGTAAACCTTGTTTACCTTCTAGGTAGGAGCAGGTGGGCGATTACTTCCACAATAAGCCATGTGTTGTTATACTTCTTGAGTTTGCCTCGGTCGATCATTATTCCCCCTTACGATGCGCCTTGACGCTTTCACTTTAAGTATCTGTCTCTTTCATGCGGTCCGAAGAAAGACGTTTCATGCTATTCATAGCCTCCTCCACCACAATATATCCTTCTACTTTATCAAAAGCCTTGGCTAAACTCTTCAGATGGCGAAACGTCAGCTTCTTCACCAACTTCTCCGATTTCACTAAATCTAAACCATTCTGAAATAACCCGACAACTTGAAGATCGTTGAGGTCTGCCACCTGGCCAACGGCTTCCTTGAATCGCTTCACATACAGACCCAGAGACTCATTAGAAAACTGCCGGACTTGAGCCAAAGAACCCGTAGGCTTTCCCCTCCTTCGGTTGCTCCCAAAACGAGCGTGAAACTTGTCACACAGCTCGGACCACGACGAGACTGAATCAGCATGCAAAGTCCCCATCATCTACCTTGCATCCTTCCTCAACGTCGTGACAAACGTGTGACACTTAGAAGCATCAGTGAAATCATAATAGTCCATCAACCTATCAAACGCCTGACTATGGTCATAAGGATCCCTGGATCCATCATAACTCTCCATATGAGGCAACTTCTTGGTGGTATCTGCCTTCTCCTTAAGAATATCCGAGGAAAAGGGAGACGCCTTCTTTCCCAGAGTATCTTTCACCTGTTGAACCTCAGCCAACTGCTTTCGAAGCTCCTTTAACTCCTTCACCAAGAAATCTACACCTTCTGGTTACGAGGAGACTTCTTTCTCCTGTGTGACCTTCTTCTTCTGAGTAGATAGACCCCTTCCATCAGAACCCACGGCCCTCGATGGACTTCTGGACCTACTCCAGCGTGTGGCCCTGTCACCATAGTGAGAATATTCAAGACGATGTTCTCTCCTTCTATCCTCAGGTATATGCTCTCTTGACCGGCTCCTTTGTCTACCATCATCTCGACTTTGGGAACCGATCACGAGAAGTGCTTTCTTCGACACCTCAGGAGTTCTGCTCCTTGATCTCCTTCGTTCCTGAGGTCGCCCCCGAGATGCATGAACAGAATGCTCTGGCTCCTTCCCTTCTCGTTGTTGTACATCACTAGGCCTACTTCGCCTCTCGGACTGCACATAAGTGGATGCCTCGTCCTTCGGATCGGCCATCCGAAGCATCTACACAGCTATATTCTCCCTTTGCTTCAGAAGAACCTCTACAGCTTTATCTTCTTTGTCTGTCATCCTTGCCAACTTGGTAGCCTTATCCTCCCGACCACTTCGGTGATGGGTTCTAGGCGGTGAGCCTTCTACCCGTCTTCGATCCTGGTCATGACCTTTATCAGCAGTAAACACCAACCTTCATCGGGCTTCACCATGGGCTCTCGAACGAGAACCCCCCGATTCATGCTTGGAAGTTGTGCTGTCATGAGCACTCTTCGAGGGACCCAAACGATCCCTGACAGAGACACGTGGTAACGATGAACTCACAGCCATCGGTTGTCCTTCCGGTGTACCAGTTCTACTCCTCACCATACTTTTCAACGTAGAACAAATGAATCAAGTGATTGAAATATCAAAGACACTAGAACACAGCCCTCCTTCTAGCGCCAATGTTAACGCCAAGATCTCCTGCCACGTCCTAATCCTGCACAATAAACATGATCAACACCAAAAGCTTGACGGCTTCGACCGTCGGGGGATAGCTCAGGCGTGAGAGTCAGTTCAGACGATCACAAGGGTTAACAATGGAGGATAAAATATCTAGTGTCTTTAGAGAGATAAAATATCAGTTACCTTTGCTTGGATGACTTCCTTGTTATGTTATACTCTCCTGCCCGGTTAACCGTGCCTCCTACTGCTGTCTGATGTCTATCCACTGACTTTGACGGTCTCATTCGACTGCATGCAACTCACCCACTACATACTGTCACTTCTCGCCACCGCCGATCGACTATAATCCAATCCACATTAATGCATGGCAGAGATCAGTCAACTGCTACCTCTGTTTCATCATTACTGGTCAAAGATAGATATTTAATTATCTAATGGGTCGGTCTAACAATTAGGCCCAATATAATAACGATGACCCATCTAATCAGGTCCAACTGAAATGACCCAATAGAATAATCAAATAAATAGGCCCAACCCATCCGGCCCAATATGAAATATCATAACCCAATAACTTGTAACAAACTGATAGGGATCAGCTATTACAAGGCTTCCTATACTGCAGATTACAGCAAAGTAAGCACAGAAAGAAAGAAATAGTAAGAGGAAGGAGTAGAAATGGGGGAAGATCGGGATAGATTCAGAGATACTTTGAGAGAGGAAATGATAATCAATTGTATTTCATACCCATTTCACACCATGAGCTCACTACATATACTCCAAATTACATTATCCTAGATTTGCTCCACTCAGCCATGTGACTGCTAATAGAGTAACATGCAGAAGAATGAAGAAGAATGGAAAATACTATCTTACCCTTCCAATAAAAATTATTTTTTTTAGTAAATCAGTCAAAGGTTTGCTAATAAGGCCATAATTCTTAATGAACCTTCTGTAGTAGCCAGTTAGGCCTAAGAAGCCCCTCAAACTCTTAATGTTCTGAGGCATTAGCCATTCTTTCATCAAACTGATCTTCTCGAGGTCGGTGGAGACTCCTTCGGTGATAATGTGTCCAAGGTCTTGGGACTGTTTTTGTACCAAATAGGCACTTGCTCTTTTTTGCACATAAAGAGTTATCCTTGATCAGCTGTAGATTCATTTGCAGATGTTTAAGGTGTTCCTCATAGCTGGAACTATACACTAAGATGTCATCAAAGAAGACTAGGATGAACTTCCTCAAATAGGGCTTAAAAATTTGATTCATTAAGGATTGAAAAGTGGTTGGGGCATTAGTGAGCCCAAAAGGCATCACTAGGAATTCAAAATGCCCAGTGTGTGTTCTAAAGGCGCTTTAGGAATATCCGGGGTGTGTACCTTAATTTGGTGATAACTCCCGACACGAGGTCCAACTTGGAGTACCATTTAGAGCCATGCAATTCATCTAAGAGCTCGTCGATAGCGAGAATGGGGAACTTATCTTTGACTGTCATCTCATTCAAAGATCTGTAATCTACACACATTCTCCATGTTCCATCCTACTTCTTTACTAAAAGTACTGGAAAGGCATAAGGACTTGTACTTGGCTAAATTATTCCAGAAACCAACATTTCATTTACAGTCTTCTCAATCTCTTCCTTCTGCACATGAGGATATCTATATGGTCGAAGGTTAATTGGTTGGCTACCCTCTTTTAGATTGATATGGTGATTGTGAGTTCTATCTGACCAGCCCTTGTAACTCCTTAAATACCTCAGAGAAATTCTGCAACAAGGAGTCCAATTGGGAGCTATCCCTATTTTCCCCATCACTTGTGGCTACCCCCTATTTGCTAGTAGGTTGGTCTTCATTATCTGGATTATTGGAGCTCATCCCAAAAAGGTACCCAAAATAACCATGTGTGGCTGTATTCAAAGCTTGTTGGAACTCTCCAGAAGACATTAGCTGAATGGTGAGAGTAGTTGAATCTAATTCTCCTCTGAGCACAACTTCCTTATTATCCTTGATGAATGACAATTGGAGATGATCAAAGTCAAAAGTAACTGGATTGAAGTGCTTGAGCCATTGCACCCCCAGGACAGCATCTATTCCACCTAAGGGCAAGATCCTGAAATCAGTAACAAAGGACTCCCCTTGGGCTGACCATAACAACTGGGTGCATTCCTGCATACTGTCCACCTTAAACCCATCTGCTACCGAGACTGTCATAGGTTTAGTGTCTTGGGTAGGAGCCTTGATTCTCTTAGCAGCTTGGGGATCTAAAAAATTGTTTGTACTACCACTGTCAATCAATATCCTTAAACATTTTCCATTTGCCAATCCCACAATCCGGATGGTGTTATTTATCTTGTGTCCAGACAAGGCATGTAATGTAATGTGAGCCTCATAGATCTTACACTCATTGTCATCTGAAGGTTTCTCCTCTTCACAGCACTCTCCCCCTTCTTCACTGTCACAGTCCACTTGAGAAGGTAGCATCAAAAATAGGTGTGGTTTCTTGCATTGGTGACCCACAATGTAAGGCTCATCACAAAAATAACACAATTTCTTCCTCCTCTTTTCTGCAATTTGTTCCCTAGTTAGTCCTTTGATAGGCAAATTCTTCCCAAACTCCATATTATGCAAAGCAGTATTAGTCACTCCAGGTATACCAGCTCCTACTGCTGTATTTCCCAACAAAACTGGGTTTCTGTTGGTTACCAGGTATCCCCATTTTAAATCCAATTCTGCTCCTTTTAACCCATGCTTTTAGCTTTGCTTCTTCAACTCTAGCCATCCTAATCGCCTCTTTGAGGGATTGTAACTTCAACTCCTGAATGCCCAACCTTATTTCCTCTTTAAGTCCCCCCAAGAAACAGTCCATAAAAAAAACTTCATTCAAAGAGGGGTTCGTAATCAAGGACCAACCCTTTAATTCTTTAAACTTCTTCCTATACTCATCCACAGTCCCCAACTGCTGCACGTTTTTCAACTCCCCTATAGGGTTCATCTGGTTCTCTGGACTGAACCTAGCAACAATCTCTTCCACAAAACCATCCCAAGTCAAATCTGGACCCCCTTGCACAAACCCAGCATACCATTCTTCAGCCTCCCCTTCCAAATTCATGGTGGCTAAGTAAAGTTTGTGATTATTAGCCACTGAATGGTGAGAAAACAGTTTATTGCATTTTCAGATCCATGACCTGGGATTACTACAATCAAATCTGGGAAATTCAAACTTGATTGATTTGAATATGTTAGGGGTACCATTGTCATCCTGATTTAGATTTTCAAAAGCCCCTAGAACTGAGCCAACATGGACTTGTGAATTACCTGTGTTATTTGGAGGAGGAGGTAGCCTAGCTGAGAGCAAAGCATCAAAACCCCTCATCATTTGCTCCATCTTCTAATTCAATCTCTCCTCGAAATCCAATTTCAAACTGCTGACAGACTCATCCAATTGGGTCTGCAACCTTTGGATGGAGTCAGCCTGTTCACTGACAAAACCTTTCAAATTAGTGATTCTCTGTATGTTATTGGCCATGGTTGGAATCGTTAGGGCTTTGGTACCAATTTGTAACAAACTGGTAGGGATCAGCTGTTACAAGGCTTCCTATACTGCAGATTACAGCAAAGTAAGCACAGAAAGGAAGAAATAGTAAGAGGAAGGAGTAGAAATGGGGGAAGATCGGGATAGATTCAGAGATACTTTGAGAGAGGAAATGATAATCAATTGTATTTCATACCCCTTTCACACCATGAGCTCACTACATATACTCCAAATTACATTATCCTAGATTTGCTCTACTCAGCCATGTGACTGCTAACAGAGTAACATGCAAAAGAAATGAAGAAGAATGGAAAATACTATCTTACCCTTCTAACCAACTTAGCCATCTTACACCAATTTCTCTAAATTGTATGCTTTGATTTTGTTGTTCAAAACCTAGTTTGATATAGTTTTCTCTGAAGAGCAATAGTGCTATCTGTGATGTCAATTGTTAGACTATTTTATCATTTTCTTTATTATTATGAGACACCAATTTCTGTCAACATTTTGTTGGCAACCATTGTTTTTATGTAATACAAAACAAGGGTTAATATAGTTTTGAAATTCTTTAGGACTTGAAACCATGATTGTAGGGGCATGAGATTGAAAGGGAGAAGCTTATTATGGAAGTAAAAGCTGTTAAATAGGAACACGCGTCATTGGAGAATCAGTTAACTTATTTTAAGAAGCAGATTGTCAATCTTACTTCAGAAGTAGATACAAATAAGAAAAAGGTAAATACAGTCTTGGTTTAGAATACTTCACACTTTAACGTCTTTTCCCAGCCTTTAAAAGTGAAAAGGATGAGTTTTCCTTTTTCTTTCTCAGGCTCAATCTGAGCTCAATGTGGCCCGTCCGTTTGAATCTGTGAGAATGTGATGCAAAAATTAGCTGTATTCTCAAGGAGCAGCATAAACTTCAACAAAAAATTAGTGAGAGTAATCTCGAGTGGAAAAAGATGGAAAATGAGGTAGTCTTTAGTTGATTTATGTGTGCTCTTTGTCTCAAGACTATAAAACTATTTCTTTGATGTGTTTCAGGTGAAAAGGATGGAGATGGAACAGAAAGATTGCTGTCATAAGGTTGACAAATTAATTGAAAGGCATGCTTTGATTTCATCCGAGAAACACTTCTTTGGAAGAGGCAGAACTGAATATGACTTTGTATCCCGTGATACGAGTAAGGCAAGAGGCAGATTTGAAAAACATCAACTTAAAACATCATTTGACTTGCTTTTATTAAAGAAAATGATAATTGCATTGCATTAATTGCATTTTAAAGGGGTGGTTGTACTGGCTGAGTTGAATAAGTTAAAAGTCCATTAATTGCATTTTTATACACACCCACACACAAAAACATGTCTAAACAGTACTACTTCCGTTCCTAAAAGATTGTCGTTTAAAGTTTTGGCACATGAATTAAGAAAGTATCATTTATCAAATAAAATTTGTTTGAAATTTCATCACTACCCTTTTATGGGAAGTTGAAAACTATTAATACAAGGGAGAGAATTTCTTGGGACAATGAGAGAAGGTAGGGGTAATATAGGAAAATAAATAATTTATTCTCCTTGAAAATTGTAAACGACAAACTTTTTGGAACAAATTTTTTCTTCTAAAACGACAATCTTTTAGGAACGGAGGGAGTAATAGAGTTGCGGTGTTCATCTATCTGGTATGGTTGTCATTAATAGGATTTTTGTACATCTCTAAGGTTTCTTTTCTTCTAAATGTAGCGTAGTATAGATTCTAATGTATGGTATGGTTTTTGTATAGATTCTAATGTATGGTATGGTTTTTTGTATTGGATTTTTGTAGAGTTGCATTTTTTTAGAAATGTAACTCTTGATTTGGACATCCAAAAAAAAGACTTGAGACAGAGTGAGTATGGTAACCTTCAAACTAGAAAAAAAAAGGAAAATTATCAATGTAATTGGTAAACTAACTAATGTATCTGACTATGTTTGTCATGGTTAAGGTTTTATTCTAAAGACTGCAACTATGTGTTTCAGTGTTTGTTGTGAAACTATTTCTCTCACCTCACTCTCCCCTTATCTCACAGTATGTTTTTCAAGTAGTCGCTCTTTTATATTTTTATTGTGTGATGTTTTGCAATGAATTGGGTGGGGGTGGGGGTGGGGTGGGGGGGGTGGGAATGAGGAAATATCTACAAATCCCTAAAATCATCACAGATCAAGCCTTGTCTTTCCATCTTTTTCCACTCGAGATTACTCTCACTAAATATGCCTTGTCTTTCTTTGATTAGGTAGTGTGAACTTTGTGTTTGTATTAGGCTTCATGTAGTAAGAGTTTTATAATTACAATTTTGATGTTGAAAAGTTGTTTGAATTCAATAAAGGGATTTCTTTGTTATTTTCATCATCAAGATTGTCAAACTTTATTTTATATTTATGACAACTTCTTTCATTTAGATTTCGAAATTAAATTATGAAAATATTTGTAATTTGTTGTTAATAAACATATTGAGACGGAATTGTTATGACTTTTTTCCGTCTCAAAAAATGTGGGATATTAGCGCCAAAGTTGACACAAATTTTTAGACGATTGTTTCCCATCTCAAAATATGCGCGCTAAAAAGATATTGTTGCCACAGTTGAAACAGAATTGAGATAGATGGTGCCAGTCTCAAAAATATGCGCAGGAAAAATTGTTGCCAACAATTTTGATACTAATTTGAGACGGAGTTTTCCGTCTCAAATTAAACTCCGTCTCAAATTGCGTGTACTAAAAAAGGCCGCCTTCAGTTTTGAACTCCAAATTTGAAACTGGCAAAATCGGTTTCAAAATTCAGCTCCCCATGGGTCAATTTTGAGACGTATTTGAGATGGATATTTTTTGTATCTATTTTTTTTAAGACAGATTTTAACACGGACAGAATTAGCGACGCGACCTACTGATATGAATTTTGAGACATCTCAAAATCAATTTTGAGACGAATTTTGCTATATTTGAGACGAATTTTTTCGTCTCGGATGCCCAGATTTTTAGTAGATCCTCAACATAATCAAATTGATGATGGTTTTCTGCCATTCTTCTTTAAAATTTTCTTGCTTAATGTTCAATTTTAGATAATTCATACACAAACTCGTATATATAAAATTAGAGTTCATTTTAAGGGTTTACCCCCTTATTTTACATATCATGATCACCTTTTTTAGCGATAGATCGGGTGACGGTTTGGTCTGTCGCTATAACAGAGAACCGTCGTCTTAGTTTTTAGGGACAAACAACATATAGCGACGGATCGAATCGTCGTCCAGTCCGTCGCTAAAGGGGGTATACAAAGTATATAAAATTAAGGGTTAAACTTTTGATCCTTTCCGTATAAACCCATGAGAGATAAAGAAGAAAGAGCCTACAATATACCCAGATCTAGATCAGTAAGTGAATTGATAAAAAAATAGTTTTTCTATGCGGACATGATAATTGGACATGAATGTTTTACAAATAAGTGAAATTGTAAAACACTTATGTCCAATTTTTATTTCCAATTATCATGTTCAATTATCATGTCCGCACAGAATTTTTCATAAAAAAAAAAAATTGAAAATAAATCCAAGGTTAGTAAGCGAAAGAAGCCAAAAAGATGAACATTAACGGCAGCAGCTATGTGGTTGCTTTGTGTCATTTATTTACAAGGGATTGTATTAACGAAATAGAAAAATTCTATGCGGACATGATAATTGGACATAAAAATTAAATATGAGTGTTTTATAATTTCAACAATTTATTTTTTTACTCTCTAAGCATTCATATTTAATAGAACTCGGTGAAATATGGGAGATCTTCCCCTTTGACAGAAAGGAAAAGAAAATAGTGGAGGAGAAAAGTCACAACTAAGGAAAAGCCTAAAGATCCAGTCGAACTTTCGGCGACTATTATCTTCTTAGATAAACATAAATGGTAAGACCTGTTAGAGAATGACTTATTTTAAAATAATTAAGTTAAAATATAAGTTGACTTATAAATTGTTTTAAGTTGTGATTTATAAATAAAAATGTTTGGCATTAATTTGACTTATAAGTCATAAATAAAGTTAAAACAAGTTATAAATGTGTTTGACTCATAATGACTTATAAATTAAAATAAATATAAAGATTACTGAAAATGACATTAGTAAAAAAAATTAATGATGCAAATATAAATTAATTCAGTTTAATGAAAAAAATGATTCAACCCTTTTTCTTTATATATTTTTTTCTGTTTGGTAATTTTCCTTTATACAAATTAAAACTACGAAAAAATATTAACATTATACTATCTCACCTTGAAAATGAGTCTTATACAAATGGTAGCATACTTAATAGGTTATGTTAGCGCCAAATTTTAATTACTCGCATAATCACCAAACAACGAGCGAAAAATTGTACAGTAAACAAATAATGAACACCAAAAATTTGACAGTCTGAGCAGAGATAGTTTCGATGTGAGAATAAGTACATACAAGAAACATCAACAATGGGTATAAAACTACTAAGTATATAATATTTATATTTGTTCACACCCCTTGGCATAACACGTCCGATACCAACTATGAATAGAACTCCTACTTAGGAGTTTCCATAGGAATAAGATCACCGTAATCAATAAGATTTCTCCTTCCTTAAAATTTAATGACTATAAGCTTTGAAATTCTTTACCCAAAAAGGCCAATTAATCTAAACTTATTTGTTTTGATTAATATTAATAATTTATATTGTAAACTATTACTTAAAAATTTGTTCTTTCTAGAATAAAATATCAATATTTACTTCTAAGCCAATTTGAGCTTTTTAAAATTTAAAATCGATATGAATTAATTTAATTTAAGATAATACACTTATAGAAATTATGTACATTTATTATTTTTAAAATTAAATGAATCACATCAATTTTAAATTTAAATTGATCTCAAATTGACTTTAAAAAGTCTAAATTATCTTATATTTTGAAACACATAAAACATTACCAAGCACAAAATTAAAATAAATTCACATGACAATTTAAATTTTAAACACGTTTATTAGGATGAAAGTTGACTTTTTTTAAGAATGGGAGAGAATAGCGCAATGAAGTTATTACAGCTCACCGGCAAAAATAAAGAAAAATTAACAATTTATAAATTCATTGGACTAAAATATATAAAACTATAATTAATATATTACAAATGATGAAAAGATTGTAGTAATAATAATAATAATAATTAAATAAATAATGATAATCATTTTAAACAAATAACAAATTTCGTATCAAGGAGAGTGTCAATCGGAACAATAGTTAGTAAAAACTAAAAATACGTAACATTCAATATTGTCTGTTTATCATAATACAATACAAAACTAACAATTTACTATTTTTAAGAGTATCTAAAATAAAAATATAGCCTCAATATTCACAAATTTACTAAATTTTGTAAATCTAACTCTTTTTGTGAAATAGAGGGTCCAGCCAGTAGAAGTCTCCCCCATTTACTCCTAAATTCTTTGTAATTTCCACTGGAATTTGTTCTAAAATAGAGGGAGTATATGGTATGGGAGCAGATCTGAAACAATCCAATCATCATGATTAAATTTAAAACAAACAGAACTAGCGACCTAAATTCTAAGACACTAGATAGATAACCCTCTTGCACATAGAATCCAATTTGAATTTAGACAGAAAAATATAAAGACAGTTCAAATTTATTCTAATTAATTTGGACAAGAAAACACAAGAACAGTTCGGATTCATTTTAATTTTCAGAATTCTTAAAACAGAAAAAAAGAGACGGAGAGAGAGAATTTTATTACGCCGTAACTTTTCAAGTACAAACAATTGCTGGTACACCTACATTAAATTATTGTATATATTTTTATATAGGAAACTCATAATTGATATTTTAAACATCCCTAATGGTTACACAGCGGTATTTGGTAGCCAGATAATCCAAAGAAACTCTCATGTAAGCAAGGAAAGGAAAGTCGACAAGTCTCAAGTTAAAATAATTATTTCAATTGAATGGGTTAGCTTCTACATTTTCTTCACAAAAGAATGGTGTGGTTAACATGGTACAACTGAACAAAACAGGAGGTTAAAAGTTAATACAACAAAATCAAAAACATAATAGCAAACAAATCCTCGAAATTAAAGCCTATTACAACACATTCAAACAGTAATATCTAACAAAGCCCACCACATGCCAGACTTCAGCATATCAAGTCATACTCATCATCGATCCACAACATTGGTTTGCTCGAGTAATACTTAAAGAAAACATTAATGTAAAATAGATTCTAAGAACTTAAAATAAAAGGTTCATTTTCTAAATCAAATACTCTTAGTGTCTCAGAAAGAGGAATCGCCATGCAATATCTCTCATCCTCGAGGAAAGTCCCGTATTCTCAACAGCTCCAGTTCCCTAAGTCACGTCCTCCAAGCTACCAACATATTTCTGACAAACAGATCAGTAAACATTTGAAAATTAAAATCTTCATATCTCAGTTAACATGAAGCTTATGTTATAAACCAGGAAAAATGAACGTCGAATCCAATTAATAAAACCTGACCAGCTAGATACAGTTGTGTGAAAAGATCTACATAATAACAGAACATAAAGGCATGGGAAAACGTCATAAACAATTGTAAATATAAACAGTATTTTTCTTGTTAGAAAATAACAAATAGGAACTCCGATAGAAACACCGAACTATGTTTTATTTGGTCCATGAGAAATCACTTCCAAGAAGGAAACTCGTCTCTGCACTTTATCTCATTCAAACCATATTTAAAGTTTGACTGATGGTCCCAACACCTTGATATAAATGAAAAAAATTCTTGCAAATTTAAATTTTCAGGAAAAACAAGATGATGTTGTTTACAGCTCTTGCGTGGCTAAATATATAGCCAATTAATCAAAGATGGCATATATTCCCTCAAACCCACCCACTTTGAGTGTCATACTCCCTGATCTGGACGATCAGAAATAAGGTTCATTTCAACAAAAAATGGTGATATAACATGTCTACCCCTACCCTATGATGAGATGAATATACATGGTCAATGGCATTTTCCTTAAACTACTTGCCACAACACTTGGATAGGATCAATCGGATACTAATTTGGACTAATTCATGTAATGTACTCCTTGCTGGTTAATTGTAACCATTGTGGCAACCAATGCACACAGAAAAGAAAGTAGCAACTTGATGATCCACAAATCTATAGTATAACATATAAATGATTAAATATCAACAGAACTGCAGATGATCTCATTTTACTCGACTTCATCTTCATAAAATGTAGTGATCTACCCAACAATTAACATATTTCTATAACTGCATAAGCCTTGCACCAAAAGCATATGAAGACAGGTCGTTCTATCAAAAGGTTTACAAAATTAAAGTAAATGTTCATCACTAGATCTTTATTTTACATGTCACTTGTACAACAAACGCTCCCTTTGGGATAAGATAATAGAATACACAGTGCAGACTTTAGTATAACCCTCAAACTACTAAGCAAATTTATATTTCCTTACCATAAAAGGCAAGGGAATTCAAGGCTTTAGCTCCAAATGCCTCAAAATAGATTTGTCAGGGATGGTTATTTCAGTTTGAGTGTGGTACTTAATATCTAGGAAGCTCTCTGGCCTCCCAATTCACATTTCACTAAGAGTGTGATGCATAAAAAAGTCAGAAGATGAGAGAGAGCATACTTCAACTTATACATTGTTGTACTTGCCATTAAAAAGGATATTGGAAAACTTTACACATGCTACAATTTTCATACAAAAACAACCCAAAACAAATAAAATTTGTTTTTTTATAGGTGGGGGAGGGGGGTTGTTGAGGAAGTCACTCTTCCATCTTTGAAATAGACGGATATGTGCTTCAATTGAATGTATAACAAGAGTTTGATTGCAAATCTCAAACTTAATTACTAAGCACTATAATGAAATAGTAAGCACTCGGATTGTAAAGGAGCTATTCTGTGCTTTTAACAATTAACAACCAATAAGGAGACTAATACATTTTACATATTCAATTACAATATCCCTCCCGCTCTAAGGAACACAATCCATCAAATACAGGTGATGAATCACAGCTCTAGTCAATTCCACAAATTGAGAGCAAGTTGGCTAATTATCCGCAAACACACTTTCCAACTATGCGGATTACTGATTTCCTGTCCTAAGAGATTATAGTCCATTTCTAACATTGTTTAAGATATATCCTGTGTTACTCGAACTCGGGTGTCGGGTTCGGGTACGAATCTAAATGTCGGACACGTGAAATCAAAAATTAGAGGATACGCGGATATGGATCCGAATTTGGACACTGGTGCGGGGATACGGTATGTTATGATTTTTTAAAAATAATGTTTATGATGTCCAAACTCATATAGACATGCATTTATCATGAAACGTTAGGGGTTGAAGTTTAAAAATATAAAAAAATAGGGGTAGAACTGAAATTACTGAAACTTCAGCGGCTAAAATGGAAGAAAACAAAACTACAGGGACTGATAAGTAATTTTTTGGAGTTTTTTTGAACTTTTAAAAAACCTGAGGGACTAAATTAAAAAACTATAAAAACTATGGGATACCTAACTATAATTTTCCATATATATTTATTTCTCTGCCTCTTTCTCTATCTTGACTCTTCCCTTTCTTGTCGCTCATGTCCTCTCCGCTCAGCTTCATTCGTTCAGCCGTGTCCGTATTGAAATTGCCATACCCGATTCAAATCCCGCACCCGTGTCGGATCGTGTCGACACGGTACTCCATCTGAAACAAGTCTGAGTAACACAGGATATATGTATTCCTCTTGATGTTAACTTCTTACAGATTATAAGTATTTTGACGCCCTAGAAGAAGAATACAACTAAGGCAGGAAGAAGCTGAAGGTAGACTTCAGGAGAGGACGCATACGTCAGTAGTATGTAGAGAAACAAAATGGTGCATAATACAAAGGACAGAAAAAACCTTTGGTTTCATGAGGGAAGATGATGGAGCCTTCTAGGCTTACCCTCGTGGCTGAATAATTCAGGAAAATGTAATAATTAGTAAACTTACGCCTCCTATGTTATGACTAATGAGGACCATGGAAACATATATTTGACTACTTCATTCTTCATAAAAGGATCATATTCTTTCTATATTTCAATTGTTGGCTCCAAAGATAGAACAAAATTTTAATCAAGACATTCTCTTATGTTGAGTACTGATTCAAATATATAGGTCCCAATAAGATCAAGTTATTATTTAATATAGGTAAAACTTATATGCTTGCATATAAAAATAAGAGTAAGATTGAACGTTGTCAAGGTGCTCCCGCTTATTTTTTTCTCCCACTCAAGGTGACTGCCATTACTAGAACAAAATTTTCTTTAACAAAATACTCTTAATATTTACTGCACCTTGAGCTCGCACTAGGTCCTCTGAAACTTTAAACGAAAACATTAAAATATGTCAATATTGTTTTATATATGTAATAAAGGGTTTCTAAGCTCCAAATCAATTTCACGTCAACTCATTCAAAGCATTCAAAGCGAGAACACACTTAAAAGGAAGGCAAGAAGACTACGAATGGAACACTGATATATAAACATAGACTTATCATGGCAACTGTAATATTAAACAAACAAAGATAGTGGGGGAAAACCAACTAGATGAAAGAACATAAGTAACAGAGATCGAACATAATCCATAAACAAACAAGTGACGCCAACCAGATCCACACGGTAAAAGAAGAAAGACTGATAACAAACTCAAGCCTAACACAGTTTCAAAAAAACAAACGCAGACAACACAGGAAAAATAATAACTGTTAACTGATTTTCTTTAGTGTAATAAATATGACTAACAAGCAACAATTGCACAAAAATCTATCACCGCTGGAACAGTAAACGAGTCAAGCCAGGCTTCGGCTTGCCGAGCTCGAGCTCTTTTAAAAGCTAACCAGATCGAGCCAGGCTGGCCTTTAAAAGATCCTTGGTGAGCGAACTCGGCCGGTTTATAAATGAGTCAAGCTCAAGGCGGGTTTAAGCAAGCCGATCTTATTCGAGCTTAAGCCCGACTCATTTAACTTTTTATATTATAAAAGAATGTTAAACAAATCGGACCCATACGACATAAAAAAGTCGGCCTCGTCCCAATGTTCGAGCTTGGCTTGTTTTCTAAACGAGCAAAGGAGCTTGTTCGAGCTCGGCTCATTTAACATGTTTAAATCGAGTCCAATTTGAGCTTAGTCAAGCCGAGCCGAGCCGAGTACTCGCAGCCTGATTTGTTTAAGCTCTAGTCACCACCTGTTGATTTGGAGACTTAAAACATATACATTTTCAAAAGTTTCTCTAGTTAAGGAGGCAGATAAATAAAAAGAAAAATAAATAACCCAAGATGATAAAGGCTAGAATTCTAATAACATGATGTTAGTCTCTTTGGCATTAAAAGGAACCAAAAGCAATAATATACAACTCAACTCATCACCTGCACCGCTTAAAATATGAGTGTTTTGATCGAAAACTTACTGTTTTCAACTGTCAGGGAGGCCATGTTCCAGAGAAAAGGAGCGATCAAGATACACAGGATTTTGAAGTCGTGAAAGGATTTCAAAGAGAACCTGGTCACCAATTTCTCTTCTGAAAATTTCTAGATGTGATTCTCATAAACTGCAGGTGCATTAGGTTACTCTGATGTCAACCGTCGCCTCTTCCCATATTCAGCATCTCTTGATCTTGATCGTTGTTCTTCCTCGAGGCGAGACTTATGCGTCCTTGTTGAACGTCCCCTATCCCATTCATCATCATATTCAGGTTCGCGTTCCCTGTACCTATGATGCTCCGCATATCTTTCCCTGTCATCCCTATGACGATCTCGCTCACAATCTCGAGAACGACCTCGCTCACGATCTCGAGAGCGTTCCCGTTCTCGCTCCTTTTCCCTGTCTCGTCCAGTATCTCTGTCATCACGATGCCTTCTATCAGGGATATCATTATCATGACCAACATCTTTTTCCCTAGGGATGTCCCTGTCGTACCCCGGATCTCTATCATCTCTATACCTTCTATCAGAAGAAGCAGACCAGTCCCTATCTGACCCTCTATCTTTTTCCTTCATGGAATTCGGCCAAGCCCCTCTATCATGACTGACTTCTCCAAACTGATGGTCTGACACAGCTTCTTCACCATAACTAGACTCCGCTGCTCTCCCACCATGCTCCTCACCAACCCACCCAGCCATATTAGGATCTGGCCACATTCCCATATTAGGTCCATCGACACCAGCTGTAGGCATCATTCCCATACCATTCATTGGCATCCCTCTATTGAAAAATGCTGGATTCACATGAGGAGCAACACCAGGCAAACCAACCTGTCCCACAGGTGGGAATGAGGACATCATTCCTGAAAATGGAGGTGTTGGACCACCAGGAAAACCACCATATCTTCCCATTTGTCCCATTTGTCCCATTTGTCCCATATGTCCTCCAAAAGCAGGATCAAATGCCTGCCCCATCATTGCTTGTGGATGCAATAAAGGGGGTGTTGAACCAATACCCTGACCAAATCCATTACCAATCATGCCACGTCCACCAATCCCACCACCTCTATTTCTCAGTGGACCGCCTGGTCCCCGGCCTCCCATCCCTTGATTATTGCCTCTGCCCCAATTTCCTCTTCCATAACTTCTGTTGTTATCATTAGAACCTTGATAATTCCCACCAGTTGATATGTTGTTACCCGCAGGTTTAGCAGGGGCATCCCCAGTTCCCCTCCTTGCTTGAGAACTAGCAGCCTGAGCCGACTGTTGGTTCCTATTCACCTGAGCTTCTCCCATTCTTTTAACACTAAATGGCGATGCATACGCTACAACACACGGGCGCCCATTAAATAAATGCCCATTCATTCCTTCCTTACAAGCTGTAGCTGATGCAGGATCATAAAACTCAACCTGACAGTAGCCTTTCGACTTCCCACTAGCCTTCTCATCAAAAAACTTCACTTCCTTCACCGGTCCATACTTGCAAAGCTCCCCTTCAAGCTCTGCATCCGTTGTCCACCAATGCAAATCACCAACAAAAAGAATGGTCCCTCCCCCTCCCCCTCCACCGCCACTGCCAATTCCACCCCCAATTACAACCCCACCACCGCCAGTCCCAGTACCATTCCCAAACCCATTACCACCAGCACCATTCATGTTCCCACCTCCTTGTCTCATTAAACCATCATTCCCTACATTTCCTACACTCACGGTATTTGCAACAAGTCCTGTACTAGGAGCATGAGACTGCTGCGGAATACCTTGATTTGGCAGACTATTATTCACAAATTGCTCGCCTAATTCTGTTACTTTACTTGATGACTGGCCTAATTCAACCCTAAGACCACCACCAACAGGAGCTCCGGACCCACCACCAACAGAACCCCTTCCAACCATCTCATTCACTCTAAAACCAACATTCTGACTCCCTTCAACGACACCACCATTATCTTTCTCAAAAAACTTCTCTCCACCACCACTATTACCCGCAACTCCAGGAATAAACGAAGCAACCTCGGTTGCCGCCTGTTGGGGAGCCGGAGAAACTGCCAGCGGCGGCTCCACTTTCTTCTCCAGTTCTTCGTTACCAAACCCTAATTCCTCATTCTTCCGCACAGACTGAAGAAACCCCTCACCAACATTCACATCATTGTATAGATCCTCGTACTCATCATCTTCTTCGCCTAAGAACCCCTCATCGGCGACGGCGGAGATCGCTTCGTTCCGGTGGAACTGCTCGTTCGGATCTCCATTTTCATCCATAATTCCCGATTCCTTAATTCTTTTATCAGGTTAGGGTTTTTCAAGAAGCCAAGTGTTCTAATAAGCAATTGGAAGCATTTTACAGATACAAACAAATCAAAATCTGAAAATTAGAGATCGGATTGTGAAATCTTACCAGAAATTTCGGACCTCGTAAGCAGATGATAGCGAGAGATGAAACCCTAATTCTGGAAAATTGTGAAAGGTAATAATGAAATTTTGAAAAGATTTATTGCGAGAGATAAGAGGGTTATCTCATTTTATTTTACTCTCTTGCGTAGTTGCGTACGTAATTTTTGTACTTTCCGAAAATGCTAACCAGCGGCGTGCAGCAGTACAACTCATTAGTCAATATAAAGTATAAACAACATTTACTTTCAAAAAAAACACAAAAAAAAAAAATTTAATATTTCTTAAATATTTATACATTTTATAAATAAAACTTTTTTATAGAATAAAAGAAATATTATTTGCAATAAAATGTGTCACTAAAGTTAATTAGTTTATGATTAGAAAATAAGTATCAACAATTTTATTTTATAGAATATTAAACAGAGTAACATTTCAATTCCACATCAAAACTCAAATCTTAATGTGTGATTAATTATATGTTCAAAGTGATGGTTATAAACTAAAATTGAGAGTGTCACATATAAAACATATAATTGAGGAGTGACTAGTTAGAATAATTTATACACAAAAAGATGCTAAATTATTATTATTATTTCTTATAGTTACCTTCATCATCAACAACATTATGGTATGTTATTTGATATTTTCATCATTATTTCTTATAGTTACTTTTATTATGATTCTTATATTGAAGGCGAAAAATCACATGTAATTTATGCGAAGAAAAATATGAAGGCGAAAATAATTCGGCATTAATTTTGGAAGAGAAAAAAATATTATTATGAAATACTTAGTTTCATCATAATCCTAGGTATTAGAAATTTAGCTAGTCATGGAATTAAAAATAAAAACAAATAATATTAGTACTACTATTTGCATGAAATAAGAACAATAATTAAAAGAGAATTTCTATTATATCAATAAAAGAAAGTTACAAATACTTCCTGACAGTAGTATCACACATGATTGGAATAAGAGATAAGACAAAAGCTCCAAATATCTTACTCCCTTCTACTGTTCTACACTAGCGAAAAACCAAGGAAAAGAAAATAACAAGCGGTGTATTTCTCTCTAAAATAAGAGGCATATTTATAAGGAGAATACATAGTTTTGTTTCCTAATTTCTCTTCTTCCCTTCTTGCCTTTTATCTCTATATGGTAATCCTCTAAGAGTCCTTTTTCATTTTTAAAGGTTAGATATAAATCTTTTATTTGCTCCAAATGTTATCTCCTACAAAACAAAATAAAATGTATTAGTTAAATAAAATAAGCATATAAAATAATAAATATTAAAATATTAAAATGTATAAAAAATGTGTATCATTATTCCCAAAAACACACAGAGATATAGAAGTGGTTGAATAGATTCTTCAAATTTTTTTTAAATGTAGATTATCAAATCAATTAAATAAATTAATTTGATTAAGTTAAGTACAACGGGATATTAGTTGGGAAAATCCCTACAAATATTAAAAGAAAACCACAGTTCTAAATTTAGTGTAAACAACAGAAACTAGTCATAGATACAAAACGTATAGTGATTGGAAAAGTAAATGTGCATAATTGAAATAAGGTTCAGAGCACAAAAGTCTCATAGTCCTCTTTTTTACTCTGTAAGTAGGGATAATCCACTAAGGATCTACTTACAAATAACCAGAGATTCACTAAGAATCAATACAACAAAGATATTCACAAATAATCAAACAAGTCATTAAGGCTTGATTACAAAGGATTACTAAGATCACTAATGACAAAGAAAAATGTAGTTGTTGAATGTGTTGCTAAGTTGCTTTAAGTTATTCAATTGACTTAGCATCAGTTGGTGTTTCTCGAGATCGTAGAGTAGAGCTTTGAGAATTTGGACTATCAGCACTTTGTGAAAGGTCAATAATAATCTAGAAAAGAGGTTCAATAGATTATTATCAGGTTAAAAATTATTCTTAGGCCTTTTTAAATTACCAAGTTCAATTAACAATTATGTGATTAATTAAAATGTGAACTATATAAAGAGACAATAATCAATCACACATAACACAAATATTTAGTTGGTTCACAACATACATCTAGGTTATGTTGCTACGTCCAATCCCATGCTCTTCTCCAGGACTTGGGATCCTATTATTATCAATAATAAATTACTCCTTCAATAGACGAAAAAATCTTTACAAAGTTTTTCAAGATAAAACTCTCAAACTATCCTACAACTACTTCTCTTGGATAGTATCTCAACGCTACTTCCTCAAATGTTGTTGTACATGTTCCTGAGTTTAGTTCTACCTTATAATCTGATCTTGAAACAAAAAATTTGTCCCTCACCTCACAAGTTCACTAAAGATCTAATTATCCGTTTACCTCTCTATGACTCTGATCTTAGTCTTAGGATCATTTTTTTTCACATATATATAAAATAAACTTACTCACTCAAAATCCCTTTTGAAATAAAAGTTTGTTTTGAAATATACTTCTTCACATAAACAGATATATATAATTCAATACAATTTATAAAAGTTCAAGGACTTTTATAAGTAATGCTTATGCTTTATATAAATTTTTGTTAAGTATAAAAGTTTGAAATAACTTTTATAATATGCCTCTAGTTAAACAAATATGAAATTTAGTGCAATTTATAAAAAATTAACTTAATTTTATAAATAAAGAATGTGCTTATATGCTAAACAAATATATTTCAGTTTAAGTGTATAGAAGTTTGTCTAACTTTTATATGTTAAGAAAAATGCTTCTAATTTAAGCATGTATAAAGTTTGATTCAATTTATATAAAAGTTTATTAACTTTTATATGAGAGAGAAAAAAATGTTTTTCTTTTAAGCAAATAGATATATGAAGATCAACTATAAAAGTTTTAACAACTTTTACGATAGGCAAAGACAAGTATATTATTCCGTTCGCTACATTTTTAATAATATAAGTCGTTTTAAATTGTGCATGAAAGATTAAAAAATAATTGTATAACATTAAATATAATATTAATTGTCTATATTATTCTTGTATTAAAAAAGAGTGTTATTTATTGAGCAAAAAATAGTGAGAGAACTAAAGTTATATTTAATACTTGGGATAATATTGGAAACTAAGTAATTAATGCTTACTTAAAATTCTCAAACGATTTATATTAAGGAACAAAAACACTAATCTAAAAACGACTTTATATTAAAGAATGAGAGAGTAATATAATCAATTAAGAGTAAATACTTGTAGTAAAAATAATAACAAGTATAATAAAATAATCAATTTAAATAATACTTGTTTTAAGTATATCATCACAAATAATATTGTATACCTAATATATATATATATATATATATATATATATGTGTGTGTGTGTGTGTGTGTGTGTTTTGTTTGATTATATATTTAATCTATGTAGTAATTTAATACTACTGTGTTTGTACAAATATTTCAAGAAGTTACCGATTCAATCAATGATATTTATATAACACTTATAATGAAAAGAACCTCAATCGTAAGCAAACTATTCGTTCGAGTCCCTCATTTAAGAGATTTTTGATAACAATGTAATACCTAAAAATTTTGAATTTCAAGGGTTTAGATGGATTTATATTTGATAACAGTTTTGTAATATTTAAAATGTTTGTTTTGTTTTATGTATGTATATGTATAATCTTATATTTATGTAATTTTTATTTTATTTTATTTTATTTTGGGAGGGGAGGGGGGGAGGGAGGAGGGGAGGAAAGAAGCTTATGCAGAGTATTCATACTCCTATTAACATATTGTGTATGTATAATCTTATATTTATGTAATTTTTATTTTATTTATTTTTATGAATAAAGATTTAATTTTTTCTAAATAACATTTTGAGTAAAAAGGTGTGGATTTGATATAATGTTATAGTTGTGGGTAATATTTATAAATTTTGCAAAGTAAGCAAGTTGCCATAAAATATTTGTTTGGTCGGGGAATATTCGTTTTATCAGGGAATATTCGTACGACGACACAATCATTGGTGGACTCTACAATGAAATTACTGTCGGAGTTAGAAAACGACAGAAATAACTTTTTATAAAAATAACGACAAAACTTTTACCGTTAACTGTTGAAATACCCGGTGATAAAAGTACAGTAATATGTGTGGTTGCATAGTAGTACACGGTATTGTATAGTATCTTTGATTATTGATGCCTACGTGAGAAGTCACTCAGTTTTACTCAATTATTACAACAGTAATTGTTGCACAGTATCTCACATTATTGATTCAATTATTGCCACAGTATCATCGACATAATATTTTATATTATTAAATCAATAATTGAGACGACAAAGTTATTTATATTATTATTTATATTATTGATGATGTCTAGAAATTTCTATCGAGGAAAGGGGTTTGGTCACCTAATTGCGCGCCAATAAGGAGAAGTCCTTATTAGAAAGTCCCATCTTTCCTGGGAATGATCTGGTTATTAATATTGCAAGTTATAATATGAATGACGAATAAATATTATTAAAAATGTGTTTAGTGAAGCCAGGTGAATTGAGATAAATAAAGGAGTTTTTTTTATTGAAGTATGTGTTGTAAATTTTGCTTATTACATGGATCCCCACTTACTCATTTTTCAAAATCATCGATGAAAGTTATCTCAATTTTGTTTTATAAGTTGTGTGTATATATATATATATATATATATATATATATATATATATATATATATATATATATACATGTCGTGGACGATAGGTTATATATATATTATATAAGTTTTGTTTTTTTATATAAAATATAATATATTATATTTTATTGTATTGCATAGTGTTGCATAGTGCAACATAGTAAAATCAAAAATTTTTAAAAGTTTCGCCGGTTGTAGCGCCCGTGAATAAGTTACTGCGCAATCCGTGATTTTTCCTAAATAGTATCCTTCCATTCTCCTATAAATAGGATGCTCAGTTTAGAAATGAAAATCACACCAGAATCAAAGAATTCTTCTTCTATAATATTGAGCGCATTTCTTTAGAGTTTAAGGAAGCTTTGAGTGTAGACAATAGTACAAGTTTTCTTCAAGAATATATCCGCTATACCAGTTAGAAATACTCTCCTTTTAAGGTAAGGGATATTATTTTTGTTCAATATTCGTATGAAATAATATTTTCTTTCATACTATGTAGTATGTAAGTAATATTATTTCGTTTCATATTCCTAATTCTACACTCATGTTGATAAGTATTTTTTCTATACTCCTTGAAATTAATAGAATATCCTTGAAATTTGCGCTTCATGTAGTATCTTTTCACAGAAATATTATTCTGAACATTCTTGTTAATTTTTAATCTTTTTATGTCGGGCTACTATTCCCAAAGTACTATTCACGGGGGTAATATTCACTCAGATACTATTCACTCGAGGTACTATTCATGACAAAAATTAATTTCTTTTCTGTCCAAATTATTTTTGATACAATAGTATTCTTGAATTTTACTCCACAAAGCAGTTATCATGTTGACAATTTGGACATTCTCAAAATCTTGATAAATTGAATTATAAATATTTAAAATTTATCATTGCTCTCACTTAATTGAATTCTTATATCATTGTCATCATCCTCATGCTTATATTGTGTTAAAAGTCATCTTTGGCCCGTAGTGCATATATGGACTGTTGATTGGTATGATTATGACCATGAATTATGTATCGGGATAATCATGACCTGTAATGTTACAAATGATGTGGTAAAAGTCCTCATTGGCCCGTAGTGCATTGATGAACAGTTGTTGGCATGATCATGACCATTGGTGATAATAACGAATATCCATGGCCCGTAGTGCATGAATAATTCGTGGATGTGATACTAACGAATATCCTTGGCCCGTAGTGCATGGATAATTCGATAATGTGGATTATTTATTGAGCTGTGTTACAACGATAAAATATTGATGATGAACTTTTAAATCATAGAAGATAGTAGATATCATGCTGTACTTGACTCTTCTAATAGATTATTTGTTCCGCTACAGTTAAACTTGTTGTCTATTGTATTCTATCAGTTTAACACTATTGAAGGCTAACGATAATTTATTATGCATTATCTTAGTCATAATATTCTTTACTGGGCTAGTTAAGCTCACCCTTTGCTTTTATTATTCTCTTCAGGAAATGAGAACATAACTGGAACTAGTCGGGGAATGGAGTGACGGTCCGAGATGGTGGCTGTAGTAGTCCTCACTATTTTATAAAATATTGTAAAAATAATTATAATGAGGACTTCATTTGAGTTTGGATATTGTCTACGAGACAATATTCGTGTTAAAACTCTCAGCTTACAGTTGTCGTATTGTGTAAATTAAATTTGTATTTGAATTATGTACCATGTATTTGGCTGTGACAACCCAAATTTTTATAAGTTATTAAAATAGGAATTTAATAATTAAAATTCTTATTATGAGATGTTTTGAGTTTGAATATGTATATATATGTGCTATATATTTTGAAATATGTGATACGGTTGTGAAGAAAATATATATTCATATATTAAGAAAGTGGGGTTTAATAGTTGAGTTAACTATTGAAGGAATTAAATGAATTTTGTAATTAATCTTAAATATTTATTGAATTGAATAAATATTTTAAATAATTTATTTATGGAGAAAAATAAATAATTTATGAAATTGTTGTATAATAATTTAATTACGTGTGTATGATAATTAAGTTAAAGCAAAGGTAAATTTTATTCTTTGAAGATTTAATTTAATGAATTAATTAAATTAAATGAGTTGTTTAATATTAAAGAAAATAAGTAAATTAAATAAGGCGATGTTTAAGTCTAATTTATTAATTAAATTAGATATATGATTATTTATTAATCATCGGAAGAATTATAATAAAAATTATAATTATTATAATTATCATTGTAAGTTATGTAAATTTATTACGTGTGTAGTAAATAAAAACTATATAATATAATATTATTAAAATAATCTAGTATGGGAGAAATTGTGTGTGTAACCAAACGCAAATTATGGCTTTTTTGGTATATCAGAATCGATGCCTTTTATTTTCTTCACCTGACGTACGTTGGGGGGGAGAGGGAGTCAGTTATATGTTACGCGTTCTTTTTCCTAAGGCTAGTACTAAGCTTGGTGAGGAAGAGAGGAAATACAAAGGTTTTGAGATAGAGAGAGTTTTCTGTGATTTTGCCAATAGGAAGGAGAGTTCACCATCTCTTCGCTAAGCTTCTGACAACTAGGTTTGAAGGTATACTTTACTTCTAATGTTTACAGTTTGAATTCTTATGATCATCTTCTATAAATTGCTTATCACATGGGAGTTATACATGTATGTATGTGGTTTATAATCTGTTAATCATCATTTGTGAGTGCTATTTGATGATTAGGTTACAAGAAATTAGTTTGTAGGAAGAAATTGAAATAACAGTGGTTATGTATGAAAATGACTTAAGAAAGTACAAAATTTTATGTTTAATATATGTTATAATCTGTAAATTGATGTTGGATTATGTTAGTATGTGAAGAAACGAAAACAACGAAAGTTGAATGAATCGAAATGGTTGAGAAACGAATTCGTAGTGAACGAATTCGCTAAATTGTCAAAACATGAAAATTAGTATGAACATGAGCATTAAATTCATATTTGGGTTAGTTAATGTTTATGTTAATTGTTGGGTATTTGGTATGTTGTAGTTTTATGAGTTACAAACCCATAGAATCAAAAATAAACTCATTTGGATGAGTATAACTCATGTTGTGATGATTAGAAAGGAGTTTGTAGGTCTAATTTGGCTTTTAGTAGTGTTCGAGATCAAAATTCGTGAGTTAGCAGAAGGGACCCCCGCCCCGGTGGGCCCCCTAGTGTAAAAACCCCCGCCCCGGCGGGGGGTAGTCTGCTAAGCCAATTTTGGAAAAAAAAAATCTAATAGGACATATTTTTACTAAAATAGCCATAATTTTTTCATACGAACTCCGATTGAGGTGATTCAAGATGATCCGGAACGAGGACGAATGGACCTACAACTTTTGTTTTTTATGTTATTTAATTTGAGGTCTTTAGGAAGGGTCAAAATATTCATCTTTGTGACTATTACGTATTCAGAGGAGATCGGAGGGCATCGATCAAGCACATACGCAAGTATAGTGCTCCCGACGATGGAATATGTTATTCTAAGTGATGTAACATGAAAATACATGATATAATACATGACATATAAAATTTCCTTTCTCATAATAGAAAGCATTGGCATGACTTAGTATGTGTTTTGAAAAGAAACTTAAAGATTTTGAAAAAAAAACAAACCTTGTGGAAACTTATGTTCTATAAGTTCTGAACTTAGTGGTTTATATACATGATTGAGTTCAAATATAAATGAGCATGATATGGTGTTTATAGTGTCTTGTTCATGATAAAACTTGTTAGACCTTGTGTTAGAAAAGTTTTCAAGAGAAACTTGATATAATAGAACTAAGGTGCATAAATGCTACATGAGGTAAGTTTTGAACTTGAGAAGACGTTATCATGACTTAGTTACTTATGATAAGAGTTTTTAAAAATTGTCTTATATGTGATATACTACATCATTAATGATAAAATGATTTCAAAGACAAACTCCATTATCTTTTGTAAACTAAGTATTAAAACATGAATGATATGTGCACTCAACTAGTTAAGCATGATGTAAGACCCCAAATTTTATAAAATAAAAGTATTCAATTTTCCTATTTAGAAAATGATTAAATTGATAAAAAGTTAAATTTAAGGGTAATATATATAAAATTTTCAAAATACGCAAGTGGATATAAAATACTCATTTCTATTGGGGAATATTCGTTTGGTCATGGAATATTCTTGTTGTTTTAGAGAATATTCAGACGACAAATAGACCATTTAGGGCCCCATAATGTAATAACCGCTTGATGAAAAAATGACAAGTTTGGGTTTTTATAAATAATGGCGTAATCGTTCTGCAATTAACACTTGTTGGAATACACGGTGGTTAAAATACTGATGTCTGGCGTTGTTGCATGAGTAGCACACCGGTATTACATGATATTTTTTGAATTATTGATTCTTACGTAAGAAGGCACTACTTAATAATTGTTACAGTAATTATTATTCAATATTTTATTTTATTGGTTCAATAATTGCTGCGTTGATATTTTATATTATTATTGTTTCAATAATTGTCATTTCACAGTATTTCCCATTATCAGATCAATAATTTATATTATTTGAATAATATTATTAGATAACATTATTGTCAATGTCTAGAAAGTTCATCGAGGAGAGGTTTGGTCACCTAATTGCGGCCACCAAGATGAGAGAAATCCTTATCTGGAAAGCCCTCTTTCCTGAGGAACTGATGGTTGTCATAATTGTGATTCTGTAATATTATTTATGAATAATTATTTATTGATTTATATGATAAGAAAATATTTATTTTATGTGGAGATAAATGATGGATAGGAAAATATTTATCTTATGTGGTTATAAATGAAGGAATTAATGCTGAGGTGTTTTATTAGTATTTTGTCGAAATGAAGAACGAAATTTGGAAATATTTAGAAAATTAGTTTATTACTTGATTTTGTAAAATCTATAAATTTTTATGTATAATGAGTTAGGAGATGAGCCATATATCAAAAGAAAGCCCTGGAAGTAAGCTAACCGTAGAAATTGGAATCACCCAAAAATTTATTGTGAATTTTTCGTGGCGACTGTTTGAATGAAAGTGGTCCAAAGGACTCATAATTCAAAAAATCAGTGTTCTTGAGATATATTGCGTGAGTTATAATTTTTAATCCAACCGTTGGATCATTGTTATTTTTGGATATGTTATACATATATAAGTTGAGTACATGTACACAAATTTTGAATCGTTAAAAATTAACGTATGATTTGTTATGAATTTTAAGAGGTGACTAATTCAAAAATTATGTTTATAAATGATTTTTAGTGGAAAATTCTAGAATGAGTGGGCCCCACCTTTGGTTGGTGAAAAATGTGCTAAAATTTTATTTCAAAAGTGGTGGGTGGGAATAGTAACAGGTAAAGCCATCAGGTTGCAGGTCAAGTCTGCTTTGGCGTTCTTACATTTTCCTGTAAATAGAGTGCTGAGTTAGAATTGAAAAACACACCAGAAACATAAGTTTTCTCTCTCTATATTATTGAGCGTATTTTTGTGAGTATTTTGATACTTTGAGAGTTGCTAATCAGTGCAAGTTTCCTTCAGCGTCATATCCGATATTCCAGTCAGAAGTACTACTCTTTTGAGGTAAGGGATTGTAAGGGATATTGTCATTATATTGGTAAGGGATTGTAAGGGATGGTAAAGGATGTTATTTTTTTCTTAAATGATATTATTTTCTTCAATATCATTATGCCGAAATATTGATATGAGTTTGATTGTAGAATTTTTACTTTTTCATGTCGGGGTTACTATTCACGTATACGATACTATTCACGTATACGTCACTATTCATATATATGGCACTATTTACGTATACGATATTATTTACGTATACGGTACCATTTACGAATATGAGTTACTATTCAAGAGTTACTATTCACGGGTACTATTCATGACAAAATTGATTTCTTTTTCTGACCAAATTATCGTTGATTTATGAATCTTACTCTTGAAATTAAATGCAGTTGTTGATCATATTGTTTTTATTATCATATATAACATTTTTATAATCCTGGTGAAGAAAATTTCTCTTTCATTTGAGTGTAAAGGTGGGTAAATTATTGGTATGATCATGACTATGGGTTCTCTTTGGCCAGTAGTTCAAAGTTGAATTGTTGACTAGTATGATCATGACCATTGAATTTACACTTGAATATCTTTAGCTTAAATGCAAATGTGAATTGATCAACATGGTTATAATTATGGTTTATATAAATTCTGAAATGATTATATATTTCTTTGAGATATTAATATCTTTGGCCTGTAGTGCAAAGAAGAATTATTGTTGAATATCTTTGGCCCGTAGTGCAAAGATGAATTTATTAGTATGATTATGAATAGGAACTGTGATTTGGTATAACCATGATCTTTGATGTTTCAGGTAAAGACATGTGATGAAAATTATCTTCGTCTTGGATGAGAAGAGGAATTTAGAACCACAAATATGATTATGAGTTATTCACATGATTGTGGACAGGAACTATTGATTGATGTTACAGGGATAATACATTGTTGGTGGACTTTTAACATGGAGAAGATAATAGACTTTATGGTCTATTTGACTCTTCTAATGGATTGCTTCGTTCACCGCAACTATGGTTAAAAAGTTTTATCATCTACCATATGTTCTAAATCTACGATTTATTACCGATGAAGGCTATTGATAATTTAATTATCTTTAGTCATGATATTCTTTATCGAAGTAGTTGTGCTCACCCTTTTTGCTTCACAATTCCTTTCGTGTAATACGAGTGTTCTTAGTCGAAAGGGGATAATAGGGAATAAAACGGTGGTCTATAGTCGTTGAGGTTCTCCTAAATAGTATGGAAATAATTTTATTGAGAACTTTAGATAAGTGTGTCGTATTGTATACGTCATTTGATATTTAATTTTGGTGAACCGAATAGGGTGAGGCGAACCCAACTTTGGAAGGGTGTTTTGCCACTATCATACAAGATGTCTAATGACATACAACCTCGTGTTATCATAAGACAGGGTTGTGCACATCGATTTGCTGAATATATCTATGAGCACTACCTATATGATCTTGGAGTTTGGTTGAAATATAATTTTCAATTGCAGACAATGGAGATAGTTATATGTCAAGAGAAGAGTCACCATTGGAAAGAACATGATAGTAATCTTCTCGTTTTTCTTTGGGGTCTATTGGGTCAACCAAGGATAATTCTATGGGCATATGATATCTATCATAACCTAGACGCATGGCCTCCCATATACGAAGGTTTTCTTGAGCATTTCCCAAAGATTTTAATTTCTAAAACAATTATTGACTATACCTTTATGTAAGGTTCCATTGTGACGTGCTATCCAAGTTGGTGTCCAGAGTCACAGTTGGTATATATTTGTATCAAAACTCACAACATATGTGTTGTTGTATTTTGCACGATAATTGTAGTAATAAAGTTGTAGTTATTTTCTGTACCATGTATTTGGCGACTCAGAATAGGTTGGATGAATTGAACCAATTTTGAGGGCGTCACATTTGGTATAAGAGCTTAGGGATATGATCTCTGGCGGAGATCCGGGATTAGAACTAAGAAGGGAGAGACGAGTAATATCCTTCGCTAGTGTGTGTCCTACCTAAGCTAAATTTTCTTATTTAAGTTGATAAATTGTGATATGTCAATTAACCTTTGTTTTGAAGCTGTATTCTAGAATGATATCTGAAATACCAGAGATGGATAAAGGAGAAATCATGATGACAGGAAAGATGGAATCTTATATGAAAGCAAGGTATTCTCAACTCTTCGAAATACCAGGTACGTAAATTTTGGGGACGAAATTTCATAAGGAGGGGAGATTGTAAGACCCCGAATTTTATGAAATAAAAGTATTCAATTTTCCTATTTAGTATATGGTTAAATTGATAAAAAGTTAAAGTTAAGGGTAATATATATAAAATTTTCAAAATACGCAAGTGGTTATAAAATACTCATTTCTGTTGGGGAATATTCGTTTGGTCGTGGAATATTCTTATTATCGGAGAATATTCGTACGACGGCGCAACCATTTGTGCGCCCCATAACAAAATAACTGTCGGATGAAGAAAACGACAAGTTTGAGTTTTTATAAATAACGGCGTAATCATTACCATTAACACTGTTGGAATACCTAGTGGTTAAAATACAGTAATACGCGTTGTTGCACAGTAGCACACGGTATTACACAGTATTTTTTGAATTATTGATTCTTACGTAAGAAGACACTATTCAATAATTTTTATAGTAATTATTGTTCAATATTTTATTTTATTGGTTTAATAATTGATGCGTTGATATTTTATATTATTGTTGTTTCAATAATTGTCATTTCACAGTATTTCCCATTATCATATCAATAATTCATATTATTTGAATAATATTATTAGATAACATTATTGGCAATATCTAGAAAGTTCTGTCAAGGAGAGGTTTGGTCACCTAATTGCGCTCCAGTAAGGAGAAATCCTTATCGGAAAGCCCCCTCTTTCCTGGGAACGACCTAGTTGTCATAATTGTGATTCTGTAATATTATTTATGAATAATTATTTATTGATTTATATGATAAGAAAATATTTATTTTATGTAGACATAAATGATGGATAGGAAAATATTTATCTTATGTGGTTATAAATGAAGTAATTAATGCTGAGGTGTTTTATTAGTATTTTGTCGAAATGAAGAATGAAATTTGGAAATTTTTAGAAAATTAGTTTATTACTTGATTTTATAAAATCTATAACTCTTTGTGTATAATGAGTTAGGAGATGAGCCATATATCAAAAGAAAGCCCTAGAAGTAAGCTAATCGTATAAATTGGAATCACTCAAAAATTCATTGTGGATTTTTCGTGGCGACTTTCTGAATGAAACTGGTTTGAAGGACTCATAATTCAAAAAATTAGTGTTCTTGAGATATATTGCGTGAGTTATAATTTTTAATCCGATCGTTGGATCGTTGTTATTTTTGGATATGTTATACATATATAAGTAGAGTACATGTCCACAAATTTGAACCGTTAAAAATTAACGTATGATTTGTTATGAATTTTAAGAGGTGACTGATTCGAAAATTATGTTTATAAATGATTTTTGGTGGAAAATTATAGAATGAGTGGGCCCCAACTTTTGTAGGTGAAAAATGTGCTAAAATTTTATTTCAAAAGTGGTGGGTGGGAATAATGTGTGAGTAAAGCCATCAAAGTGTTGCGTGTCAAGTCCGCTTTTGCGCGTCTAACATTTTCCTATAAATAGAGTGCTGAGTTAGAATTGAAAAACATACCAGAAATAAAAGTTTTCTCTCCCTATATTATCGAGCGTATTTTTGTGAGTATTTTGATACTTCGAGAGTTACTAATCAGTGCAAGTTTCCTTCAGCGTCATATCCAATATTTCAGTCAGAAGTACTTCTCTTTTGAGGTAAGGGATAGTAAGGGATTGTAAGGGATTATAAGGGATATTGTCATTATATTGGTAAATGATTGTAAGGGATGGTAAGGGATGTTATTTTTTTCTTAAATGATATTATTTTCTTCAATATCATTATGCCGAAATATTGATATGAGTCTGATTGTGGAATTTTTACTTTTTTTATGTCGGGGTTACTATTCACGTATACGATACTATTCACGTATACGACACTATTCATATATATGGCACTATTTATGTATACGATATTATTTACGTATACGGTACCATTTACGAATATGAGTTACTATTCATGAGTTACTGTTCACAAGTTACTATTCATGAGTTACTATTCTTGAGTTACTATTCACGGGTACTATTCATGACAAAATTGGTTTCTTTTTCTAACCAAATTATCGTTGATTTATGAATCTTCCTCTTTAAATTAAATATAGTTGTTGATCATATTATTTTTATTATCATATATAACATTTTTATAATCTCGGTGAAGAAAATTTCCCTTTCATTTGAGTGTAAAGGTGTGAGACTCCAAATTTTATGAATAAAGATTTAAATTTCTCGAAATATTTTTTTCCAAAATTATGGTGTGGATTTGAGATAATGTTATAGTTGTGGGTAATATTTATAAATTTTGAAAAGTATGCAAGTTGTTGTATAATATTCGTTTGGTCGGAGAATATTCTTTTTGTCGGGGAATATCCGTACGACGACACAATCATTGGTGGACCTCACAACGGAATTATTGTCAGATTAAGAAAATGAAAAAAATATTTTTATGAAAATAACGGCGGAAGTTTTACTGTTAACAAATTGAAACACTTGTGTTAGTAAAAAAATGATAATGCTGCGTGGTTGCATAGTAACACTGCAGTATTGATTATTGATGCTTACACGTGAGAAGTCACTCAGCTTTTGTTCAATTATTACTCACGATAATTGTTGTATAGTATCTCACGTTATTTGATTCAATTATTGTCGATATTTTATATATTATTAAATCAATAAATGAGATAACAAAGTTGTTAATATTATTATTTGCAATATTAACGATGTCTAGAAGTTCTGTCAAGGAGAGGTTTGGTCACCTAATTGCGCGCCAATAGGGAGAAATCCTTATTGGAAAGCCCCCTCTTTCTTGGGAACGACCTGGTCGATTAATATTGTGAATTATAATAATGATGATAAATGTTGTTAAATATATTAAGGTGTCTTTTTATGAAGTCACGAAAGTTTATATATATATTTATTATATATATAAATTTTGTTTTATTAGTATTATTAATGTAATAAAACAGAAAAGCTTTTTATATAAAACAAAATACTTTTATAAAGTTATTTATTTTATTAGACTATAAATAAAATATATTATATTCTATTATGCATAGTATTTTGCATAGTAAAAATCTTTTATATAAAATAGAATACTTTTATAAAGTTATTTATTTTATTAGACAATAATTAGAATATATTATATTTTATTATGTATAAGTGTTTGCATAGTGTTTTTTGCATGGGAAAATCTTTTATATAAAAAAAGAATACTTTTATAAAGTTATTTGTTTTATTAGACAATAATTAGAATATATTATATTTTATTATGCAAAGTTTTTTGTATAATGTCCTGCATAGTGTTTTGCATAGTAAAATCTTTTTATATAAAATAGAATACTTTTATAAAGTTATTTATTTTATTAGACAATAATTAGAATATATTATATTTTATTATGCATAGTGTTTGCATAATGCCCGTGATAGTGTTTGCATAGTAAAATCTTTTATATAAAATGAATACTTTTATAAAGTTATTTGTTTTATTAGACTATAAATAGAATATATTATATTTTATTTAAAATATTTTGTTTTATTAGAATAATTTATTAATCTTGCATAGTAAATCAATCTGACCCGTTTATGAATTAGTTACTATTCAGGTCCATTCTCCTATAAATAAAGCTCATTCCTTCATTATTTCTTACGAATTCAATTTGACTCTGAGAGAGAAACTATAGAGAGAAAAGAAGAAAAGTATTCTCGCTACCTCACTTTTCCAATATCCAGTTCCTTCTAAGGTAAGGGGTATTATTTCTTTCGTATTTATGAAGAGAACTTCAGTTATTCCATTCTTTATTATTTTGTTGGAATAACCTGTATACGCGGACTACCCTATACTTGGTGAAATTCTTCCATTATTCCATTCTTTATTATTATGTTGGAATAACTCAGTATATGCTGAGTACCACATACATGGTGAAATTCTTCATTATTCCATTCTTTATTATTCATTTGGAATATCCTCGTGGGTGCGTATTACGCTGACCAGTTCCATTAATTATTATTCATTGGAATAACTCGCCTGCATGCGGCCTATCGCATGCACGGTGATTTCTGTTGTTATTTCATTCTTTATTATTCTGCTTGGAATATCCTCGTTAGTGCGAATTTCGCCTAACTTTGGTTCCGCTTCTTTATTATTCTATCTAATATCACATGCGTAAGCGTTCTGGCACGACCGGTTCCATTCTTTATTATTTTGTTGGGAATAACTCATCCCGTGGAGTCTATCGCACGCACGGTGAATTCTTCATTATTCCATTATTTATTATTACATTGGAATAACTCAGATATATCTTAGGCTACCCTATACTTGGTGAAATTCTTCATTATTCCATTCTTTATCATTATGTTGGAAAAACACATACATCACAATCACATATATATGGTGAAATTCTTATGTTATTCCATTCTTTATTATTCTGTTAGAACATCCTGTTTGTGCGTTTACGCATTACCTAGTTCCGTTATTTATTATTCTGTTGGAATATCCTGTCGCCTGACCTGGTTCCATTAATTATTATTCTGTTGGAATAACATGTTTGTGCGGTCTATCGCATGCATAATGATTTCTGTTGTTATTCCATTCTTTATTATTCTGTTGGAATATCCTGTCGGTGCAAATTTTGCGTGACCTGGTTCCGTTATTTATTATTCTGTTGGAATAACCTGCCTGTGTAGTCTATCGCATGCCTGGTGATTTCTTTTGTTATTCCATTCTGTATTATACTCAGTTGATTAAAGTTTTGACTTCTATACTCCATGAAATTAGTGGAATATCCTTGATATTTGCTTTCATCCAAAGATCTCTTTTCATGGAAATATTCTTCCGAGCATTCTTGAATTTTACTCTACAAAAGAAGTATCATGTTGATAATTTGACGTTATTGAATTCGGATAAATTAATTCTTGAACTTGTTTTATTAGATTCTTATATCATTGTCATCATCCTCATGCTTATATTATGTTGAAAGTCATCTGTGGCCTGTTGTTCATAGATGGACTTGGTATGATTATGACCAGGGATTATTCGGTATAATCATGACCGTAATGTTACAAATGATTTGGTAAAAGTCCTCATTGGCCCGTAGTGCATAATCATGACCATTGATGAATACACGAATATCCTTGGCCCGTAGTGTATGGATAATTTGTGGTTGTGATACTAATGAATATCCTTGGCCATAGTGCAGGGATGATGTGGATTATTTATTAAGCTGAGTCTCAGCGATAAAAGTGATGAAAAGATAGTAGATTTTATTCTCTACTTGACTCTTTTAATGGATTGCTTGTTCTGCTGCAGTTAAACTTGATGTCTATTGTATTTTATCAGTTTAACATTGTTGAAGACTAATGATACTTTATTCTGCATTATCTTAGTAATAATATTTCTTCTTTGGGCTTGTTGAGCTCACCCTTTCTTTCACCGTTTCTCTTGAAAATGAGAACGTGGCCGGGACTAGCTCGGGGATTGGAGTGACGGTCCGATGATAGCATTAGTAGTCCTCACTATTCATTAAATAGTGTGACAATAAATATAATGAGGACTCCATTGAGTGTGGATATTGTCTAGATGACAATATTCTTATTAAAACTCTTAGATTATGTTTTGTCGTATTTTAAACGACTGTTGTATAATTAGTTTGTATTTGTATTCAGTACCATGTATTTGGCAACTCAGAATAGGTGATGTATACCTATTTTGGGGGCGTCACAAAAGGTGGGTAGATTATTGGTATGATCGTGACTATGAGTTCTCTTTGGCCAGTAGTGCAAAGTTGAATTGTTGACTGATATGATCATGACCATTGAATTTACAATTGAATATCTTTAGCTTAAATGCAAAGGTTAATTGATCAACATGGTTATAATTATGGTTTATATAAATTCTGAAATGATTATATATTTCTTTGAGATATTAATATTTTTGGCCTGTAGTGCAAAGAAGAATTATTGTTGAATATCTTTGGCCCGTAGTGCAAAGATGACCAGTTGTTGAATATCTTTGGCCTGTAGTGCAAAGATGAACTATTGATGAATATCTTTGGCCCGTAGTGCAAAGATGAATTTATTAGTATGATTATGAACAGGAACTATGATTTGGTATAAGCATGATCTTTGATGTTTCAGGTAAAGACATGTGATGAAAATTATCTTCGTCTTGGATGAGAAGAGGAATTTAGAACCACAAATATGATTATGAGTTATTCATATGATTGTGGACAGGAACTGTTGATTGATGTTACAGGGATAATACATTGTTGGTGGACTTTTAACATGGAGAAGATAATAGACTTTATGGTATATTTGACTCTTCTAATGGATTGCTCGTTCCGCTGCAACTATGGTTAAAAAGTTTTATCATCTACCATATGTTCTAAATCTCTGATTTATTACTGATGAAGGCTATTGATAATTTAATTATCTTTAGTCATGATATTCTTTACTGAGCTAGTTGTGCTCACCCTTTTGCTTCACAATTCCTTTCAGGTAATATGAGTGTTGCCGGGTCGAGCGGGGATAACAGGGGAATAGAACGGTGGTCTATAGCTATTGAGGTTCTTCCTAAATAGTATGGAAATAATTTTATTGAGAACTTTAGATAAGTGTGTCGTATTGTATACGTCATTTGATATTTAATTTTGGTGAACCGAATAGGGTGAGGCGAACCCAACTTTGGAAGGGTGTTCTGCCACTATCATACAAGATGTCTAATGACATAAAACCTCGTGTTATCATAAGATAGGGTTGTACAAATCCATTTGCTGAATATATCTACGAGCACTACCTATATGATCTTGGAGTTTGGTTGAAATATAATTTTCAATTGCAGACAATGGAGATAGTTATATGTCAAGAGAAGAGTCACCATTGGAAAGAACATGATAGTAATCTTCTCGTTTTTCTTTGGGGTCTATTGGGTCAACCAAGGATAATTCTATGGGCATATGATATCTATCATAACCTAGACGCATGGCCTCCCATCTACGAAGGTTTTCTTGAGCATTTCCCAAAGATTTTAATTTCTAAAACAATTATTGACTATACCTTTATGTAAGGTGCCATTGTGATGTGCTATCCAAGTTGGTGTCCAGAGTCACAGTTGGTATATATTTGTATCAAAACCCACAACATATGTGTTGTTGTATTTTGCACGATAATTGTAGTAATAAAGTTGTAGTTGTTTTCTGTACCATGTATTTGGCGACTCAGAATAGGTTGGATGGATTGGACCTATTTTGGGGGCGTCACACATGACATAAGTTATTAAGCATGTTTTAAAAGTATGAACTATGCTATGTCCATGTAAATGAGATAGATACATGTTAGCATGCTATTAGAGGCTTATTAGTACAAATATATGGTTTAAAAGCTTATAACATCAAATCTTGTTAAAGAAAGTTGTTAAGCGTTATTGATTGAAATAAATCATTATGAAGCTAAGTAATTTGAATGTGAACTTGAAAATAGATCACAACCTATTTGATGTTAAGTACGGATGGTTAAGGTATACTTTTGCATGCCTAGCTATTCTAAGAGTATGATGAGAAAGTGAAATGAAGGTTTTACAAACCTAGTTAGGAAACAATGTAACGTTACTATTATATTAAGAATGTATGAAATATATGACTAATGAATGTGAATCCATGATTATATAACTGTAGGTAGGAATACGAAGTGCGAGATAAGCGTTAAGAGTCATTAAGTCGTAGTTCATAAACTACTTAATCGTGCAAGTCTTTCGGTTCTATTTGCTATGTGAACTTGATGATTAACCGCTTTAAATCTTTATTGCAAAGAGCATGATGTGTTATATATATGTTGAAAGTATGAAATGTTAAAGTCAATTTATGACTATGTTGATTGATTAAAGCATGTTGATTGAGTAAGGACTCAATCTTTATACTTGTTATATGAACTGCAGCATGTATGTTATATATTGAGCATGTTATTATGTGCTATGTGATGCATGAAAACTGTTAGATTTTGCTGGGCTGTCGAGCTCAACCTTGCAAATAACCACTTTTGTAGGTTCAAGATTCAAAGTAAAGTTATGTGTTACTTGAAAGACATGAATCAGATGTGATACTTGAAGATTTATATACTTTGGTTGTGTTATTAATATTTGAACCATGTTTAAGGTTCTGAATAATGTATTAATGTTGAATTGTAATATCGTTTTGTGATGTAAACTATTGTAGTATTAAAATGATTTTGAGATATTTAGATGTAAAGGTTGAAGGTTTTGGGAACGAGGATAGTTTGTAATAGAAAATTTTAATTATTCCACAAATTTCAATGGTTGTATTATCGTTTAATGATATAAAATTAGAGGTTGAATGTATTACTAACGACCGAAATCAAGAATTAAATTGTATGAATTTTGGGGTCGTTACATTGACAACTCAGAATGGGTTGTGTATACCTATTTTGGGGGCGTCACAGTTGGTATCAAAGCTTAGGGATATGATCCCTGGCTGAGATGTGAGGCTAGAACTAGGAGGGGAGAGACGGGTAAATCCTTCGCTAGTATGACCTACCTAAGCTTAATTGTTATTTAATTGGTCGGTCAGAATATAGGGATAATATGTGGCATGCTAATTAACCCTTATTTTGTGGCAGTATTTGAAAGTGGCATCTGAAAATGTTAAGATAAGCAATGGAGCACATGAGACCGTTGAGTCACCGATGATCAATAACCAGGATAATGTGCATCAGGAAGACAATAATCCTCATGTAAACAATAACACCTACCAAATGATGAACGATTGGATGTTCAGAAGCTTTCTGCAATTCATGCAACATCAGGCGAGAGAGACTCCTGTTCAAAATACAGGTGGAAACACTGGCAACTCACGGATGGTCACTGCTAAGCAATTCAAGGAGCTGGGACGACCAGAGTTTTTGGGAAAGCCAGAACCACTTAAGGTAGAGACGTGGATTAAGCAAATCACCAAGATATTTGATGTCTTGGGATGCTCCGAGGAGCAAAAGGTTCCCTTTTCCACCTTCATGTTGCGAAGAGAGGCAAATCATTGGTGGGAATCTGTAAAACGTACTCAGCCTGCCGCACTGAAGATGTCTTGGAAGAAGTTCCAAGAATTTTTCAATGACAAGTACTTTCCTGAAAGTATTCGTCACATGAAGGAGGTAGAATTCATCAAGCTAGAACAAAACAATATAACCGTATTGCAATACGAGACTAAGTTTGCCGAGTTATCCCAGTTTGCATCCCATTTGGTAGATAATGAGGAGCGTATGATACGAATGTTTTTGCGAGGTTTGAAACCCGAAATACGTCAATACCTCATTTCTCACAAACTTTGCTTGTATTCAGATGTTATGAATAGGGCTCAGTTATTGGAACACGATAATGAGTCAACCCAACCAAGAGATAACAGCCGGCAAAATGATAATACCAGTGGTAGCAGTCATCGAAGCGGTGACAACAAATGTGGAGGAAATCAACATGCCAGAAATGGTAACCACTTCGGTGATAATCCTGACCAAGATAATAGAAGTGGAAATTTCAAAAAGAGAAGGTTCAATAATGATGAAAAGACAGCAACACCAATATTTGTTGTTAAGGAAGGAGAACGACCACCGAGCATATGCTACAAATGCGCTAGGGAGGGACACATCAGTCCAAACTGTACATAGCAACCCAAAGCGTGTTATAATTGTGGAAGAGAAGGTCACCTAGCCCGATTTTATCGTGTAGTGAAGTAAAGTCCAGCTGGGATGGAGACACCAAAGGTCGTCCCAGACAAGTCAAAGCCGGTAGTTCAAGGGAGAGAATTTTTCATGACCTCCTAAAAAGCGAGGAACCCGAATGAAGTTATCACGGGTAAGCTAATCATAAACTCTAATGAAGTCTATACCTTATTTGATACTAGTTCTACCCATTCTTTTATTTCACCTATTTGCGCTTAACGTTTAAATTTGACTCTAGAGAAATTAAACTTTAACTTATCTGTTGAAACTCCGTTGGGAGAAACCTTCATTACATCCACTGTTTATAAATCTTGTTTGATTTAAATCGGCACCCTCACATTACTTGTCGATCTTATCTCTTTGAAAATACTTGTATTTGATGTGATTTTAGGGATTGATTGGTTAACTACTCATCATGCTAAAATTGATTATTTTTGTAAAGTTGTTAACTTTCATATAACCAACCTATTATGTGAATTCAAGCAACCAACCCACTAAAGTCAATCACTGTCATATCAAGCCATAAAGCCATGCGTTTATTGAAAAACGGATGTCAAGCTTTCTTAGCCCATGTCATGGATTTAAACAAAAATATGTCGGATTTGTATAATATTTCTATTGTTAATAAATTTCCTGATGCATTCCCTGAAAAACTTCCTGGCCTACCCCCAGAGCGTGAAATCGAGTTTTGAATTGACCTTGAACCCGGTACAAAACCCATTTCCAAAACCCCATATCGAATGGCTCATTTTGAACTTCAGGAGTTAAAAACCCAACTGCAGGAATTGTTAGACATCAGTTTCATTCATCCTAGTACGTCTCCTTGGGGTGCTTATTTTCTATTCGTAAAGAAGAAAGATGGGAGTATGATTTGCATTCACTATCGGGAGTTGAATCATGTTACCGTCAAAAATAGGTACCCATTTCCTTGCATTGATGACCTATTTGACCAATTTCAAGGTGCCAAATTCTTTTCAAAGATCGATATTCGTTCCGGATATCACCAGTTAAAGATTAAAACTAATGACATTCCAAAGACTGCTTTAAGAACTCAGTACGGGCATTACGAATTCCTAGTCATATCTTTTGGATTGACTAATGCTCCTGCTGCCTTCATGGATATGATGAACTGAGTATTCAAGGAATATTTGGATCATTTTTTGGTCGTTTCTTATGATGACATCCTCATATACTCCAAAAGCCGTGAAAATCATGAGCAACACTTAAGGCTGATACTCCAAAAGCTTCATTAAAACAAGCTATATGCCAAGTTGAAAGAATGCGAGTTCTGTCTTGAGGAAGTATCATTCATTGGGCACGTGATATCGAATCATGGAATATTTGTTGACTCGACGAAGATTGAAGCAATATAAAGTTGGGAGCAACCTAAGTCAGTGACCGAAGTACGTAGCTTTATGGGCTTAGATGGTTATTATCGAAGATTCGTGGAAGGATTTTCTCAAATCGCTACTCCATTAACTTAGCTAACTCGAAAAGATAAAAATTCAGTTGAAGCGAGGAATGTGAGAAGAGTTTTCAAGAACTCAAGAGGAGACTCATTTCAGCACTTGTTCTTATAATATCATCTGGTTTGGAGGGATTTGTCATCTATAGTGATGCTTCAGGCAGAGGTTTATGATATGTTCTAATGCAACATGGGAAAGTCATAGCCTATGCCTCACGAAAACTCAAAGAATATGAGAGGAATTATCCTACTCATGATCTAGAGTTGGCAGCTGTTGTTTTCGCGCTTAAAATCTGGAGGCATTACCTGTATGGGGAGAAAGTGGAGATCTATACGGATCATAAAAGCCTCAAATATTTCTTCACCCAAAAGGAACTCAACATGCAGTAACGATGTTGGCTCGAGCTGTTGAAAGATTATGATCATACCATTCAATACCATCCTGGAAAAGCGAACGTGGTAGCTGACGCGTTGAGTTGAAGATCATATGCGGATACTAGTGCGATATTGCCAATGCAAAGGCCCATTTGGTATGACTTACAAAGGATGGAGATAGAGTTAAAGAATATAGGGACCCACGTGCTGATGTCAAATATATGAGTAGAACCGACTTTAATCAATAAAGTTAAATCTACTCAAGCTACGGACCTGGAGATGATGCATATAAAGAAGAAAGTGCAAGAAGGTGCTATTCCAGAAGCAAGAATCGATGAAGAAGGAATACTTTGAGTCAACTCCAGACTTTGTGTTCCTAACAACTTTGATTTGAAGTATAAAATCATGATGGAGGCTCACAACACACCGTTTGCAATCCATCCTAGGAGTACCAAAATTTATCGTGATCTTCGACATACATTTTGGTGGAACAATATGAAAAGAGAGATCACGGAGGTTATCTCAAGGTGTTTATCTTGTCAACGAGTCAAGGCAGAACATTAAGTGCCAAAAGGTCCATTGCAACCACTTGAAATTCCAGAATGGAAGTGGGAGCACATTACCATGGATTTTGTTAATGGTCTTCCCAAGGTTTCTCAAGGCATAGATGCAATTTGGGTCATTGTCGATAGATTAACCAAGTCTGCTCATTTCTTACCTATACGACAAACTTATTCACTTGAACGTCTTGCTCGTATATACATAAATGAGATATTAAGACTACATGGTATGCCGGTATCCATAGTTTCTAATCGAGACCCAATATTCAATTCATAATTTTGGGTTAGTTTTCAGAAAGCTATGGGCACGAATTTACGATTCAGTTCGGCATATCATCCTCAAACGGGCGGGCATTCAGAGAGGACTATTCAAACTATTGAAGATCTATTAAGACTCTATGTCCTAGACTTCAAAGGAAGTTGGGACAAGTTCTTGCCATTAGTGAAATTCTCCTACAACAACAGTTATCAAGCAAGTATTAATATGGCTCCATTCGAAGTGTTGTATGGACGAAAGTGTCGTTCTCCAGTATATTGGGATGAAGTGGGTAAAGCAATGTTGTTGGGACCGGAATTGGTACGCATGACAACAGAAAAGATTTAAATGATCCGGCAACGTATAAAAACCTCACAAGATCGACAAAGGAGTTATGTTGATCTTCATCGAAGGGACGTGGAATTCAATGTTGGAGATCATGTGTTATAACGTATTTCTCCATGGAAGGGAGTTACGAGATTTGGAAAGAGAGGAAAGCTCAATCCTCAATTTATTGGACCATTTGAAATCCTCGATCGATTAGGAACTGTGGCCTATAGACTCGCCTTACTGCCAAGTATGTCTCGTGATCATAACATTTTTCACATATCTATGTTACTTAAATATGTGGAAGACCTGAACTATATTATTGAATTAGAACCAGACCAGATAACGAAAGATTTAACGTATGAAGAGGTACCTGTTAAAATATTGGATAAGAAGAAACATATTCTACGCTCCAAGGTTATACCTTAAGTCAAAGTTTTGTGGAGAAACCATGATGTTGAGGAAATGACCTAGGAGTTGAAATCTGAAATAAAATCAAGGTATCCTCACCTCTTCGTCATACCATGTACGTACACCAATTTCGAGGACAAAATTTCATAAGAAGGGGAGGTTGTAAGACCCCAACTTTTATGAATAAAGATTTAATTTTCTCTAAATATCATTTTGAGTAAAAAGGTGTGGATTTGATATAATGTTATAGTCATGGGTAATATTTAATTATCAAGGTGAGGATGATGACAATGATATAAAGAATCAATCAAGTGAGATCATTGATAAATATTAGAGATTTATAATTCAATTTATCCAGAGTTCAAGAATATCCAAATTGTCAACATTATAATTAATTATGTAGTAAAATTCAAGAATAATATTCATATATCAAAAATAATTTGATCAGAAAAGAAATCACTTTTGTCGTAAATAGTACCCCGTGAATAATACTCAAATGAATACTACCAAATAAATAGTACCCCGTCACGAAAAGTACCTCGAATAAATAGTACCCTTAGTAAATAGTACTTGAGTGAATAGTACCCCATGAATAGTACCTTGAATGAAAATATTGAAATTTAATAAGAAAGTTCAGACCAATATTCCAATGAAAGGATACTAGATGAAGCGCAAAACTTAAGGATATTATACTAATTTCAGGGATTATGGAAGCCATACTTACCATAGTAAGTTTAGATTTAAGAATATAAAAAGAAATAATACACGAAACTGCAAATGGATTTTTACCCGTCATGCGGTAATCCGTCCAGACCGATCTTTTCCACAAATAAAGAATGACTACAAAGGGTTGTTCACCATGTATGCGGTAATCCACGTATATAGGTTATTCCCACAGATTAAAGGATGAATACGAAAAATAATATCCCTTACCTTAGTAGAAGATTGGATACTGCAAAAGTGAAGTAGCAAAATACTCTTCTTCCTTCTCTCTATAGTTTCTCTTGTGAGTCTTAGTGAATTGGTGAGAATGAAAGAAGAAATAAGCTTCTATTTATAGGATAATGGACTAAATAGTAACTGATTCACGGATGGTCCATATTGATTTACTATTAAAACCACAACCGACGATCCATATTGATTTACTATTAAAACCACAACCGACAGTCCATATTGATTTACTATTAAAACCACAATTGAAGGTCCAAAAAATTTGTACATCTCCCCATGGAATAATAAATAAAATTTACAACAAACGCCTCATGACAAACCCCTCTATTTATATATATAAAAAATTGAATGCATATTTACCACAAATCACTTATCTTTAATAATCACATTTTTAATCTTTTAACAGTTATTCATCATTAATATTATAACTCATAATATTGATAACCAGATCATTTCTATGAAAGAGGGGCTTTCCGATAAGGATTTCTCTTTATTGGCGCACAATTAAATAACTTAACCCTTTCCTCAACATAACTTTCTAGATATTGTCAATAATGTAAATAATAATATGAATAACTGTGTCATCTCAATTATTGATTTAATAATATAAAATATTGCGCAAAAGATACTGTGATAATAATTCAATCAATAATATGAGATACTATGTAGCAACTACTGTTGCAATAATTGAATAAAACTGAGATACTTCTTACGTAAGCATCAATAATCAGATATACTGTGAAATACCGTGTGCTAATGTGCAACAACGCGTATTACTGTACTTTTATCACCGGATATTTCATCAGTTTAATGGTAAAAGTTTTGCCTTTATTTTTATAAAAAAGTTATTTCTGTCGCTTTTTATATCCGACAGTTATTCCGTTGTGGGTGTCGACGTCGGGATTTTTTAATGTCCCTTTTCGTTACTTGTTCTTTGGCGTTCTCATATTAATGTGAGATTTGTTTGAAAAAACAAGTGAAAAAGGTCTGGCATGTATAATGTCGACGATTTGACTTTAAGAGTCGCCAGTTGGTGTATTTAACTGGTTGCACCAACGCAACCGAAAAGGTTTACACATTGACCCAGTGATGTGACAATGCTAAACGGGTCTGTGAAACTGAGATTCATTTGGGTTTGGGGGCTTGATTATGCGGAGGGAAGGTGTTAGGCACCCCCTAACATCCGTGTTGCCATGGTGACCGCCACTTTTCAAGAAAACTGTTATATAAATCTGTGTGTGTGTGTGTGTGGATCAATGTGTAATTATTTGAAAGTAGTGCGAGGCCTCGTTCGCACCTATATACAAAGGGTTTGAATTTATAGAAAAATTCAATTTTAACAAGATATAGCAATAAAGTTTTGTAAAAGAGATTTTTTAAACCCTGTGCTCAATAGGAATTGAGACCTTTTCATACTTCCATTTTATTATTAAATGTTCGGCTTGTTTGCTTTTATTTTTGAGATGCGAAGCATCTTCGAGAAAATATATATACAAAGAAGCGATCTTAAACTCCTCATGGGCACGACAACCATCCGAGGAAATTCAGACACTCAGTAAATAATGTACAAGTCAAGCTATACTAAAAATGTCCATCATGAGAACCGAATCTAGATTCAGTAGACTGAATCTGTGATCACATGATTCCTAGGCTCACATGATACCGCAATTTGTATGGAAAGTAGTAAGCGCTTATATATATAAAAAGTCAGAAATATATATATACAAACATGATCAACCACCACGGCTAAGCAACTCCATGGTGGATCGAAATGTAAATATATAAAAGCGGTAAATATATATATATATATATATATATATATATATATATATATATATATATATATATATATATATATATATATATGGATATGACAACCACCACGAAAGCGACTCCATGGGGATCATAAAAGTAAATAAAGCAATAAATGCGATCAATCGTCACGAAGTAAACTCTAGGCGGGACGAAATGTAAATAAAGCAGTAAAAGGCCACAAAATAAACTCCAGGCCTGATAGAAATATATATATATATATATATATATATATATATATATATATAAAAGCAGTAAATGCACCAGATATAAAATCCAGGCTCATCAGATATGCCTGACAACAATTATATATAAGTATATATATATATAAAAACAAGTAAACGCACCAGACATAAGTATAGGCTCAATCGAGGCATAAATCAATAATGTTAATCCATATATAAATATATATACATATATAAGTATATATACAGACAAAAATGAAAATCACGGACCGAAGTTCGGGCAAACACACACCACACGACTCTCAATGTGTAAAACAATGTGTGCACATATGAAAGGAAAGGCTTTATAGAGTGTGAGAAGGCTTACAATGGGCTGCCAATGTAGGCTTTTATGACTCTATATGGATAAACACTCAGCTCCTGTCGGATAAAAATATAGCTATATGTGAGCTAACAGATGTTTAAAATGAGGAAACACTCAATATGGGGTGTGTACAGAGCAAATTGGACAGGGCTTCCTCGCATTTCTCTTTTTTTAATTGACCACCCCAAGCTCTATATTTATAGAGTGGTGGTCAGTGAGTGTACTATGGCGTAGCAGATGCACTACTGCGGCAGCAGATGCACTCCTGCTGTGCCCGAGGTGCCCCGGGCTCCACGGGTCCCGTCGTCTCGAAGTACGTGCATTTGTGCATTGTAATGTCTGTTCGAACTTGCAGAACTTCAATCCGAGCATCCGAACGAGGTATATATGACCTTCTTCGGACCGTTTGTGTCGAGAGTTACGCAATGACATGGGATTAGAGGTTGTAAGAAGCTAGGAAGAGTGGACCATGCCCATGGTCTTCAAGCTTCAAATTCTATCCGGTGTGTTGCCACGTGTAATAGTCACTCGGGATTGGAACTCCTTGGTTCTTATAGGACATTGTTGTATGTATGTATGTATGAAGTGTTGAGACAACGCGCAGGTGTTGAGGTGGCAAGATGACGTTTGACTCCTCACCGGGGTTATCGCCAGTTTGAGATGATAGTAGACGTTGTTCAGGGTTACATCTGAGATTGGACTGCTTATTTGAATGCCACAATGTCATCTGTGGGTGTGCCTGTCTGCCCGATGTTAGCTCCGGGTCTGAGGTATGAGTGCCTCGGCAGGAGGTCTGAGATTGAAGCTGATAACATGCATTTGAAATAAACATTTCTGGAGTTATTGCCGGAACTGCAACAACATTCCTTGGGGTTATTGCCAAGGACGAAACTCGGGGTTATCTCCGAGGTTGGAAATGATCCTTTCGGTGTGTGTTCCGGGTTTGGAAATGAGATTCCCGGTGTGTGTTCTGGGTTTGAGACTGAACTTCTGGTAGTATCCTGAATGGATATGAGCTGTCTTCTAGGGTTATCTCCGAAAGATGAATCTACCCTCCTGCAATGTCGAGAATAGTGTGTGTAAAATTTCAAGTGTCTACAAATGCCCCTCTTTATCATATTCATGCAATGCAAGGCATGGATAGGATAAAGAATTCTAGAAACTTGAAATGCAGCAAGATAAAACTTGATGCTATGTGCAGCAACATGATGCAAATGCATGATGCATGATGAATGATTTCTGGTTCCCTGCTAATTCTGCCGGGAGGACAATCAGCTATGGCTTGGACATGCGATCCAAGTCTCCAAGGATATCGACGTTGGGGCTATCACCAAAGTCTTGAATCCTAGACACAAATTTCTATTCCATAAAGGTGTATCTTGTGTATAAGAGATCTATGGGGATAAAGCTTTGTATGTTTGAGGATGTGTATAACATATCCCATCATCCTGTCGGAGTTACTGTCAATAGTCTGTGTTGTCAGGGCTGCCTGACCTCCGCTGATGTGTGTGTCACCAGATAACTCCCTGCTGGGTGCATTGTCAAGGTTGCTTGACCTTCATTGATGTGTGTATCAACGGTTGAATTGCGTTGTGACCTTTACTGGGGAAGGTTGCTTTGATGGGTTTACTTGCCATCAGCTGATATGTCGTCAAGGTTGCTTGACCTTCATTGATGTGTGTATCAATGGTTGAATTTCATTGTAACCCCCGCCGGGGAAGGTTTAGGGTTGTGACCCTGCAGTGACGGCATCGGACCTTTATGAGGTATTTCCGAGCATGATTTGTGAAAGCTGAGCTCATTGGTATAGTATACCCTGCATTCAGGTGAATACCAATGACAGACAGGAGTCTAATTCTGACCCGCAAAAAACTAGGATTTTAGGCTATTCCGCTCCATCGCGTAGAATTTTTACTCCTGATTTGGCCTTTTCAGCTTGTGAGACCTCCTTTGCAACTCTAACTGGAGCAAGATGGAGGTGTGGGACCCACACAAGGGTGCCACAGGTACACCTGCAGCAGCCGCAGGTGGACCTGCTGCCAACCGTGGGTATGTATTCCCTGCGGGTTGCTTTCATAAGTCATTTTCAACGACGAAGGAAATCTGAGAGCTTCTTTTCAGACCTGCTGAGTTCGGGCAACTTTCTGCATATTCTGCCACCATACAAGCGTTCTTCACTGTCTTGGTAACATATACATGTATTCTTTTTTAGTTTTTATTCATTGGAAAATGACTTATCACATGAAATGCATTTAGACACATAGTAGTAAATATGCATGCTGATATGACTTGATAAAAAATATTCAACATAGCAAATGTTAGTATTAAACCATGCTGAACATAATGATGTGAAAAATTTGACTTTTGAAACAGTCAAATTGGTACCTTTTACTGTCATTTCTTATCTTATCTGAGGACAAATGAGTAAAGGTAGAATAGTAAAATAATCCTAGTAATTAGACTACACTTACGGATTTTTTTTACTATGTTGTATTAAATGCATGCAGGATGTATATGACTGTGGATAAGTGCGCTACTAAATGGCCACCTAGTCATGCCTATGAGCATGTGGATAGTCCCATTTACAAAGGGGGCTATGGAAATTTTTTCCAAAATATAGGCATTGGGTAGTCATGTATTTTTAACTCTACTGTAGATGTATGTTAAAATAATGCATGCATGCATGTAATCGTAAAATGCATTTTGAAAAGCTCCAGGTAAGAATTTACCACACCCTTTCTGAGGTGATTTAGAGACTTGTTGTCTAGATATTATGGATCCGGATCAGCCGAGTAGTTCCCACAGAACCACTTCTGGTGTACGAAGGAGGGTTTCCGAAGTGCCTCGACCCCGTTCTATTAGACAGCCTCGTCGTTTGGTGGAGACAGTGATACATCCTATCCGGGTTGAAGTGCCGGATGTCGAGGACGAGGAGGAGGATGTACCGATTGAGGTTCCTGCTCCTGCTGCATGTGTTCACCGTAGGGATTTGCCAGGTATTCAAGTGGCGAACCCAGATCTTCTAGGTGATTTGAGTCGGCATCCTTCAGTTTACCTGCATGCAAACGAGGTATGAAGTTAGATCTTTAATCTTCCTTATTTCCTATTGATGAGGAGCAAAGGGTTCTGATGTTGATCTGCATTTGATGTAGGTTCCCGGCTTTACACAGCCTCGAGGGAATTGGTTCAACATTCACTCTATGTATCAAGCTTTGCATGATAACTATAGAGTGATTGTACATGGTTGGGGATTCAGGACGTTCTTTTCCATTCTTCCCCGTCGCTGTCCCTGGGGTTACCTCTGGGTATTGTCTGAGCGTTGGTTTCACCAGACTCAGTCACTCCACTTGCTGGACTGTGAGGTGATAATGACGCCGATGGATTGACGGTTTATCATAGGTATGGAGTTTGGAGGGGATCCAGTGCCTTGCACGGCGGATATTAACCCTAATGCCGTCAGATCCTTATTGGGAGTTCCATGAGGCGCTTAAGGGCGGGGGATCTGCTCAGATAAGTCCTTTGAGCATAGATGCTATGGCGAAATTTTGTTGAGTGAGCCTATACCGATGATGTGAGAGTCAGGGAACGCATTCTCCGGCGATTGTTCCTGATGATCATTAGGGGCTGCTTCATAGTAGATAACTCTTCTATGGTGTCCTTCGCTTTGATCAACGCCACTCGACACATGGACCGTATAGGAGGGTATGATTGGGGTTCCTACACCTTTTCCTACTTCCTCAGGGGAATGCGCATGCGATCGCATGGCTTGAACGAGGCTTGGTTAGGATTCTACCCATTTTTACTGGTGAGTGTTTCTCTTGTCTTTTCCCATGTACAGGTTAAGAGTGTTGACTGACAGCAGATGTTGCCTTTGTGTTGGTAGTTTTGGGCCTATGAGAGGTTTCCATGTTTGTCAGGGTTTCGGATCAACGAGAATTTCGAGATCAAGTGTATCCATCAACATCGCCGTGGTTTTCATCGGCGGGAAAGATGACCGGGAAGCGCTACCATTTCTTCGCATACGGCTCTCAGTATCTGGAGTGAAAAACTATCAGTGATACGATTCCTGTTGGATTTGAACAACGAGAGCAGCGTATCAACAAGGCTTTGATTTGAGGAATATAGGATTTTGATTTTGATTGTTAGGGTTCTATTTTTGTTGAAATTTTTCTATAGATCTGAGTTTGGTTTTTATTTTTGTTTAAATTTAGTTTAAATTAATATAAAATATTATATTACTCTTTTACCCTTTCAAGTCCATAAAATAATATAAAAATTAGTCTTCTTTTAACACATAAGCATTATATTGCCACATGGTGATGCCATGTCATTGATTTATGACATGGCAGGTTCAATTAGATTGGAATGGAAAAAATTGATAGTTTAATGATCTGATTGAAAAAATTGAAAGGTGAATCACCGAAGTGGAATATGGCCTATAGTTTAAGGTACTAATTCATATTTAAGCCTAAGATAAATGAGATCAAGGATAAATATTAAAGATTTTTAATTTAATTTATCCAGAGTTTAAGAATGTCTAAATTGTCAACATGATAACTAATTTGTAGAGTAAAATTCAAGAATGATATTCATGTATCAAAAATAATTTGGACAGAAAAAAAAATTAATTTTTGTCATGAATAGTACTTCGTGAATAGTACCTGTGAATAGTACTTCATGAATAGTACATCATGAATAGTACTTAGTGAATAGTACCCCATGAATAGTAACCGTATGAATAGTACCGTATGTATAAATAGTACCGTATATATGAATAGTGCCATATGTATGAATAGTGCCCATGAATAGCACACCAGCATGAAAAGATTAAAATTTAACAAGAAAGTTCAGAAAAATATTTTCGTGAAACGATACTAGATGAAGCGCAAAATTCAAGGATATTCTACTAATTTCAAGGAGTATAGAAGCAATACTTATCAAAATAAAAGGTTTATTTTAATATTAAAATAAAAGATTTATTTTAATTTTAAAATTAGAATTTCATACTAACTAATTAGAGTTGGAATTGGATTTCATGCTAACTAATTGGAGTTGAAATTGGATTCTATTTTTTCCTTAAATAAAGGAGTTTATTTAGATATGAAATAGGATTTCATATTATTCAAAATAAAAGAGTTTATTTGTGAATAGGAAAGAGAATCCATGTTTCCTTAAATAAAGGAGTTTATTTAAATATGAAATAAGATTTCATATTATTCAAAGATAAAGGAGTTTATTTGTGAATAGGAAAGAATATCCGTGTTAAACACATGGGTGGCTAACGTTGATTAAAGAATAAAATCATACCCTTGAAGATCGAGCTTCCTCAGGTACAAGTTCACCTCCAATCCTTTTCGCGTTCAACTTGAATCCACCGGGTTTGGTTCCTTCCTTTGATCAACGTTAGCCACCCATGTGTTTGGCCTCTAGAGGTGATCCACCAAGGAAGAATAAAATTCAAGAAGATGGGTGTTATGGCTAACCCTAGTTTTTTATCTCTATAGAAAAGGCATACTCCCAACAACTTGGAATTATTACGTACTTTGTTAAAGTCAACAACCCATACCACCCATAATAAGACTCCTCTTATTTATAGATGTGGGCAACCCATCTTAATAATTAAGGAATTGGGTTTTATTTAATTAATTAAATTCTTTTAATTAATTAAGCTCCTAATCTTATTAGGGATAATTAATTAAACTCCTTTAACTAATTTTCCTTCCTAATCCAATTAGGAATAAATGAGAGTACTTATATTAAATTAATTCCTAAACTCTTTTAGAAATTAAAATAATAATAATTGTAATAATATTAATAAGACTCTCTTATTAATTTATATTTAATATTTCTAAAATATTAAATAATAAATATTAAGCTATTTAATTTATTCTATCACCATAGATTAAATTAAATATACTTAACATATTATTACGATTATGCCATTAACTTCTTAAATAATTATTCTTCCTTTTATGGTGTGACCTTTAGGTTCTCCATATTAAACCTAGGTTGTGAATAAATCAATTAGAATAATTCTAATCTTATTTAAATAAATAAATTAAATAATTAATTTATTTAAATAAATAATATTTATTCTACAATAGGATAAGCCTCCCCAATGCGATCAACGACTTTCCGGATAATATAGATTTCAACATTAATCATTAAAGAACCTTTGAGTAAATAGTTACCGCATAATTCAATCCTTCCACCATATAATGTCCCAATTAAATATAAGACATGGAATTATCACAAGTCTTATTTTATTTAATTATATGTATTTCGATCTTTAAATGCACAACTCCAAATAATGCAAATTAGAAACTCCTTTCTAATTTCATTCTCGCTTCTAACCAAGGACTCTTTGGTTGTCATTTATCGAATCACATAGACATTTCTCTTCTTTATTAGAAGTGGTAGATTCTTTATCGATCATACATTATCTCTATATACAACTTATTATACCCAAGCATACCCTTTGATATACCCTAAGGGTCTTAAGGAATAAGTCAAAGTATAACTCATCATACACAAGATACTACTATGATGATCTCAAGTCCAAGGATTACTTGTACTACTATCACTACAGTGAATTCCTATTGACAGCAAATAAAACTCCATTTGGTATTCCTTAGCGAGCCAATGCGTTCGTTGAACTTATTCTCTAATAAGCACCTACATACTTGCTTTAGTGTCTCCACACAAATGATCATGAGATCAATCATCCTCATCCAATGAGCAAGCAACGATGTACCAATCTATCCGGATTCACTAATCCCCAATTTAGTAATCCAACGATTGGGAACTATTTTAGTTTTAAGCTTTCTAAGAATTTAGATCTCATTAGAATGATCATCATCATTATTCTAAAAGCATTGCTTAAAACTATGGGTTTATCACATATTATAAAACAACATCATGTAGATAATTAAAAGCCTTTAATAAATTATTACTTTTATTAATAAATGAATAAGATTGTTACAAAGTATATGCTTTATCATCAAACATGATCGGGCTTGTGCATACTACTTTCAATCTCCCACTTGCACTAAAGCCAATCGTCATGGTATCTTATACTCTTCTTCTTCTCTAAGTGACGATTATCCTGCATTGTTGGATAAGCTTTAGTTAATGGATATGTAATGTTGTTTTGAGAGTCCACTATCTCTATAGTGATTTCCCATCTTTCAATGATTCTAATAATCAAATGAAAGTGCCACAACACATGTTTAGATCCAAGATGAGATTTAGGAACTATTCCTAGTTCTCAGAATGAACTTTCAATCCAAACAATCAACTTGCAGCCTTCATTTATAGCTATATACTTTGTCTTTATCACTAAACCAAAGAACTCTTTCTTGCTTTGGAACCTTCCCAATTAATTGCACCACCGCTGCTCAATGTAACCCTTTACCTTAAAGTGGATTTTTCGTAAGTCTTGGTCTGTCTGAAAAACTTGAGTCTGTTAAGCCCTCTAGTTTTAATTCAGACCCACCATGTATGATCACATCCTTAGTGTTGGTTAAGCACTTTAAGATGTTTTTCACTGTCTTACAGTGATCTTCTCCAGAATATGACCGATCAACATCAGGTCTCGTATATTTCATTGCATACATGATTGTCACTCATGCGATCTCTCTTCTTTGGAGTCTATGGGGACTATTAAGAGAGATACACTCCATGGCTCATTAACATGAGACATCTCTTGGAGTTTGCCATGCTAAACGACTTTAGCATCAAATGAATATACGCGCTCGGGGTCAAGTTGAGCATCCTTTTAAATCTATCTATATAGATTTGCATCCCCCAATAATGATACTCTTCCCAAATCATTCATGGAGGATTGTTTAGACAACTTTATCTTTACCGATTGTAGCATTGGTATGTTATTCCTCATCCGTAGTATATCAACATATAATACTAGAAATTTCACGACGCTCCCCCGACCCTTTTGTACACACTAGAAGTTTTACCTCATCGAATGTAACTCGGATCATCATCTTCTATGATGCGCACCTCATCATCATTATCCATGATGAATCCATACCTCCTAGGTATCTTCTTTGTACTATTCCGCATTTACGATTCTTCTTGCCAGGTACAATAGGTCTATCTATAGGTTCCTCTTATTTGACTTATAGTGTTTTGTGGTTCTTGAACTCTTAAAGATCTATTATCCTCCCACTAGCCCTTTCAATGATAAACACCTTTATCTTAGAAGGAAGCGTGTTTCGTAACAAACACCTTTTGCTAAGTAGGATTATAGAACATTTACCCTAAACTTACTTTAGGATGTCCCACAAATCAGATTTGTCAAATCTTGTCCCAAGCTTATCCTTTGAAACCTTTTCACATAAGTTGGACAACCCCTTATCTTAACATACTTAAGATTAGAATCCTCCCCATCCATAACTTTTATGGAGTTTTGGGGGCTGATTTTGAGGTTACCTTTTCCGTAGATATGCGTACCATTTCTGGGACATGATCCTGAAGGATACCGGAATGTCGGTAAAATCATTATGGACCGTACTACCATCCAACAAGGTACGAATTTTCATTCAGATACATCAATCAATTATTACGTATCGATGTTTCCATTATGAGAAAACCATTTGAGATGATTTAGAAACTTATTGCACAAGTATTTATTCCTTGATCTAATCAAAGAATCTTAATACTTTGCCAATTTGTTTCACTTCAATTCTTTGAACCTTTTAAATAATTCACACTTGTATTTCAAAGAAATACACACATTCAACTCTTTGAATGATCATCTCCTTTTTTTATACTAATTTGTTCAATATGCAAAATTATTTTCATGTAAGTCAAGTATACAAAATTTATTAAGTAATATTCCAGCTTCTATACAAAATATTATTATTATAAATAGAACAACAATTGTTCTTAATTATAATACCAAAGATTTCATTGTCCAACAATAAAATGGAAATAATGTTTTCAACGAGAACTAAAATACAATAACAACTTATCGACTTAATAGATTTGCCCGTAGCGCGTCTAAACTATAAGTTTCTATGGCTAATGTTGCAACCTTTGCTTCATTTCCCACACATGATTACTTATACTTGTTTAGCTTTCTACTGCTGCTTGGTCCTTCATAAATCTATATTTATGATAACCAAAGTCGGTATCCAATACCCAAGTAGAACCTCGACTTAAAGAAAAATTTATTTTAAATCATGAACAAAAATCGATTAGAACCAAACTTCACTAAGCTTCTTTGGTTAGCCTCTCGCAAGATGCTTCTCGCAGCTTTCTTTCCAAAGGTCAGGCTTATTGCGAGTGGAAGCAAACTCCTTTGCTATTCGTGACGCTTTTGTTCTTATTATCCTTTGTTTATGCCTTTCTATTTACCTTCTTTGAATCGCTCTTCTTTTCGTAAGATCCTTTGGCCCCTACCAAGAAGACTTGATCTTTCTTGGTTGAAAGTGACTCTCAACATTTTTCAATATGTTAAGCAAATCAAAAGGGTCGATATCTAGCTTGTTCATATGAAAAATTCACAACAATTGTGAAAGGAGTCCGGAGTGAGTGCAAGATCAAATCTTGGCTCAACTCTCCATCCATGACAAAAAACCAGTTTGTCCTAATTGATCAATCAAATTGATTATGTTAAGAACTTTTGTCTGCATTTATAGTGCCATCGGCCATTCTAGATCTAAGAGCTCCTTAGATATCCGATATCTATCGGTCCCATTTTCCTCACCATCAACTACTTGATGTGCGTGAATATAGTAGAAGCATCCATAGTTTCAGCCGACGCCGAAGCTCATTACTCATGGATGCGAGCATGATGCATTGAGCCAATCGTGCATCATCTTGCCACTTTCTAAAAGTAGCAATGTCTTCCTCAGAGGCATTGTCTCAACCATTGCAGGATAGGCGATTATGACATAAGATAGCTTTTCAAATTTATGAGAACTATTCTCAAATTCCTTAACCAATCCGCTTTAATTCTTTGCGGTTAATTTAGCATCTAATATGCTTCGCAAAGATAGTAATTTTAGACATTGTAAAATTCTCAGAAATGAATTTGTAATCAACAACATTTTAACATACATTCTTTTATTAATTACCAAAATAAATTAGGTCTTATTTTAAATTGGTATCTCCCACTATTTTCTTCAAACTATATTACCCTCACTTATATAGTTAAGAAAATCTAATTAAAGATTTGCTAGTGAGAATAAGGATCCCATTTCAAATGTATATAGCCTTGTGGTGACACAACAAACTATATATAAATAAATAGGTAGACAACTTTTTGTCAATTACATCAACTATGCAACTCCTTGTATTTTGTCTCTTAGATTATTTTGATCAAGTGGTGGCACATCCGAATCAAAATTATCCAAGTTAAGTCCGACCTAGCACTCCATATATTCAAAAAGAAAAATATCATCCTTGTGGTGACACAACAAAACAATATTGTTCAATTTTCTTTATAAGCATCAAATGTGATAAATTAACATCTTAAATACTTAATACTTGCCTTGTGGTGACACAACAAACTCATATTAAATATTTAATACTCTATTAATTTTATCATGCTAGAAGGCTACGCTCGATATTCCAAATATCTTTGAACGCTTAGGACTTAATATAAAAATTGAGGGTTTGTTATTAATTTGTCTCATCTTGTTTAGCGCAAGTATACATATATATATAAAAAATACGCCATTATATTAATTAACATGCTAAGCATGTTTGCATAATATATAATATATATAGTATAAGCATGCACATATAGAATACTATATTCTACCCTTGATTGATTATGGACTTTTATTCTAGTTTGGTTCACTAGAGCCACCAAGTGAACCAAAAGGGTCAAACCCTAGGGGTGCAAGAAATAATATTTAAATATAACTATTACATTTAAACCCTGCTCCATTACAAACGGGTCTTCAAGCGCTCCTTGCTCCTTGATCTCAAATTTTTCAAAATTAATTCTAACTATTCCTATTACAAAACTATTTTAAAATAAATAGAAACCTTGATCGCCAAATAAGGGGAAGTACATAGGGGGAGTTAGAATTTACATTAAGAAAAATTAGAGAAGACGAGGTACGCAGAATTCCATTTAATAAAAAAACCATACATTCATGCATCCAACTAAAATAAAATCCAATCATATCGGTCAATAGTCCATAATCAATCCCATTTATTATCATACACATTACCATATGCATCAATAAATAACATTCATCTCATGAATAATAAACATTTAATATATATATTGATATCATTTAATGGGCAAATTTAGTTAGTATAAAATCTATTTTTGATCAAAATAAACTCCTTTATTTTAATCCAAATTTAAATCAAAATAAAACTATTTTATTTTAATTTATCCAATTTTGAATAAAATAAACTATTTTATTTTAATCAAAATAAACTCCTTTATTTTAATTAATTATGGAATCCAATTCCATGTAATAAAAAAATAAAAATTTAATTAAAATAAACTCTTTTATTTTAATTAATTATGGAATCCAATTCCATGTAAAAAAAAATCTTTATTAAAGGAAACACGGATTATATTTCCTATTCACAAATAAACTCCTTTATTTTGAATAATATGAAATCTTATTTCATATTTAAATAAACTCCTTTATTTAAGGAAATACGGATTTTTTTTTCCTATTCACAAATAAACTCTTTTATTTTGAATAATATGAAATCTTATTTCATATCTAAACAAACTCCTTTATTTAAGGAAAGATGAATTTACTTCCCTATTAACAAATAAACTCCTTTATTTTAGGAAAAATAAAATCCAATTTCAACTCCAATTAGTTATCATGGAATCCAATTCCAACTCTAATTAGTTAGCATGAAATTTAATTTTAAAATTAAAATAAACTTTATATTTTAATATAAAAATAAACTTTTTTATTTTAATATTAAAATAAAATTTTTATTTTAATAATAAAATTATTAAGAATATTATATATATATATATATAACTATTATATATATATATATATATATATATATATATATATATATAACTATTATATATATATATAATAACCGTGTATATATATATCAAATATATATATATTATGTTAAGAGTCCGTGTGAATCAAGAGTCCGGCCAATTAGCAAAGCAAGGTCTGGCAGAACTCTTTTATTCCATGATATTGCATGTATTTCGGTTATTATGATATTATATATATATATATCATATATATATACCGTAATACATATATATTAACTTCCTTTTACATGCTCCTTTAAATCATGTTGCACGGAATTCAATTTGCTTTAAAAAAAATTCGGTGCCCAGGTACTAATTAACTTTTGAAAAAAATTCCGTGTATAGCCTGTTTTGGTCTTTGAGTTCCGTGAAGCAAGCTTAAAAAAAAAAAAAAGACACGTGGCCAATGTTATTCACCTGCTAATATAAAAAAAAAACGTGCGCTGCATTTTTTTTTTTTTTTTTATTATTAAATTTTATACAATAAAATTATGCCCAATTAAATTGTTCTAAACACATATCAATATACATATTAAATTTGAACAATTAATAATTTACATAAAGGTTAAGCTCTGATACCACTGTTAGGTTTGTAATATTCATGTGCGCAATCAAATTGCATAAAAATAATGCGGAAGTGTGTAAAATCAGAGTTTCAAAAAAATTTACAAACCATATACCCGGATCACCCTTTATGCATAATTATTAATTAAACGAAAAGATAAAGAATAAAATCATACCCTTGAAGATCGAGCTTCCTCAGGTACAAGTTCACCTCCAATCCTTTTCGCGTTCAACTTGAATCCACCGGGTTTGGTTCCTTCCTTTGATCAACGTTAGCCACCCATGTGTTTGGCCTCTAGAGGTGATCCACCAAGGAAGAATAAAATTCAAGAAGATGGGTGTTATGGCTAACCCTAGTTTTCTATCTCTATAGAAAAGGCATACTCCCAACAACTTGGAATTATTACGTACTTTTTAAAAAGTCAACAACCCATACCACCCATAATAAGACTCTCTTATTTATAGATGTGGGCAACCCATCTTAATAATTAAGGAATTGGGTTTTATTTAATTAATTAAATTCTTTTAATTAATTAAGCTCCCTAATCTTATTAGGGATAATTAATTAAACTCCTTTAACTAATTTTCCTTCCTAATCCAATTAGGAATAAATGAGAGTACTTATATTAAATTAATTCCTAAACTCTTTTAGAAATTAAAATAATAATAATTGTAATAATATTAATAAGACTCTCTTATTAATTTATATTTAATATTTCTAAAATATTAAATAATAAATATTAAGCTATTTAATTTATTCTATCACCATAGATTAAATTAAATATACTTAACATATTATTACGATTATGCCATTAACTTCTTAAATAATTATTCTTCCTTTTATGGTGTGACCCTTTAGGTTCTCCATATTAAACCCATTGTGAATAAATCAATTAGAATAATTCTAATCTTATTTAAATAAATAAATTAAACAATTAATTTATTTAAATAAATAATATTTATTCTACAATAGGATAAGCCTCCCTAATGATCAACGACTTTCCGTATAATATAGATTTCAACATTAATCATTAAAGAACCTTTGAGTAAATAGTTACCGTGATAATTCAATCCTTCCACCATACAATGTCCCAATTAAATATAAGACATGGAATTACCACAAGTCTTATTTTATTTAATTATATGTATTTCGATCCTTAAATGCACAACTCCAAATAATGCAAATTAGAAACTCCTTTCTAATTTCATTCTCGCCGCCAAGGACTCATGGGTTGTCATTTATCGAATCACATAGACATTTCTCTTCTTTTATTAGAAGTGGTAGATTCTTTATCGATCATACATTATCTCCATGTACAACTTATTATACCCAAGCATACCTTTGATATACCCTAAGGGTCTTAAGGAATAAGTCAAAGTATAACTCATCATACACAAGATACTATGATGATCTCAAGTCCAAGGATTACTTGTACTACTATCACTACAGAATTCCTATCGACAGCAAATAAAACTCCATTAGGTATTCCTTAGCGAGCCACGCTCAAAGGAACTTATTCTCTAATAAGCACCTACATACTTGCTTTAGTGTCTCCACACAAATGATCATGAGATCAATCATCCTCATCCAATGAGCAAGTTAACGATGTACCAATCTATCCGGATTCACTAATCCCCAATTTAGTAATCCAACGATTGGGAACTATTTTAGTTTTAAGCTTTCTAAGAATTTAGATCTCATTAGAATGATCATCATCATTATTCTAAAAGCATTGCTTAAAACTATGGGTTTATCACATATTATAAAACAACATCATGTAGATAATTAAAAGCCTTTAATAAATTATTACTTTTTATTAATAAATGAATAAGATTGTTACAAAGTATATGCTTTATCATCAAACATGATTGGCTTGTGTGCATACTACTTTCAATCTCCCACTTGCACTAAAGCCAATCGTCATGGTATCTTATACTCTTCTTCTCTAAGTGACGATTATCCTGCTGTTGGATAAGCTTTAGTTAATGGATATGTAATGTTGTTTTTGAGAGTCCACTATCTCTATAGTGATTTCCCATCTTTCAATGATTCTAATAATCAAATGAAAGTGCCACAACACATGTTTAGATCCAAGATGAGATTTAGGAACTATTCCTAGTTCTGTAATGAACTTTCAATCCAAACAATCAACTTGCAGCTTCATTTATAGCTATATACTTTGTCTTTATCACTAAACCAAAGAACTCTTTCTTTGTTTGGAACCTTCCCAATTAATTGCACCACTGTTCAATGTAACCCTTTACCTTAAAGTGGATTTTTCTGTCGTCTTGGTCTGTCTGAAAAACTTGAGTCTGTTAAGCCCTCTAGTTTTAATTTAGACCCACCATGAATATGATCACATCCTTAGTGCCGGTTAAGCACTTTAAGATGTTTTTCACCGCCTTACAGATGATCTTCTCGAATTATGACCGATCAACATCAGGTCTCGTATATTTCATTGCATACATGATTGTCACTCATGCGATCTCTCTTCTTTGGAGTCTATGGGGACTATTAAGAGAGATACACTCCATGGCTCATTAACATGAGACATCTCTTGGAGTTTGCCATGCTAAACGACTTTAGCATCAAATGAATATACGTTCCTTGGGTCAAGTTGAGCATCCTTTTAAATCTATCTATATAGATTTGCATCCCCAATAATGATACTCTTCCCAAATCATTCATGGAGGATTGTTTAGACAACTTTATCTTTACTGATTGTAGCATTGGTATGTTATTCCTCATCCGTAGTATATCAACATATAATACTAGAAATTTCACGACGCTCCCACTGACCCTTTTGTACACACTAGAAGTCTTACCTCATCGAATGTAACTCTGGATCATCATCTTCTATGATGCGTACCTCATCATCATTATCCATGATGAATCCATACCTCCTAGGTATCTTCTGCACTATTCCGCATTTACTTATTAGGTTGTGGTACAATAGGTCTATCTATAGGTTCCTCTTATTTGACTTATAGTGTTTTGTGGTTCTTGAACTCTTCAAGATCTATTATCCTCCCACTAGCCCTTTCAATGATAAACACCTTTATCTTAGAAGGAAGCGTGTTTCGTAACAAACACCTTTTGCTAAGTAGGATTATAGAACATTTACCCTAAACTTAGGGGAAGACCAGGAAGTCTTCAAGGGAATACGTCTGGAAATTTATTACCAATAAAAATATTATTCAAATCTGATATATTTTTGTTTAAATCCGTGACATGAGCTAAGAAAGCTTGACATCCATTTTTTTAATAAACGAATGACTTTATGGCTTGATATGACAATGATTGACTTTAGTGGTTTGGTTGATTGAATTCACATAACAGGTTGATTAGGAATATAAAAGCTAATAACTTTACGAAAACAATCAATTTTAGCATGATGAGTAGTTAATCAGTCGATTCCTAAAATCACATCAAATGCAAGTATTTTCAAAGAGATGAGATCAATAGGTAATGTGAGGGTATCGATTTGAATCAAACAAGATTTATAAATAGTGAATGTAATGAAGGTTTCTCCTAACAGAGTTTGAATAGATAAGTCAAAGTCTAATTTCTCAGGGGTCAAGTTCAAACGTTGAGCACCATTAGGTGAAATAAAAGAGTGGGTAGAACTGGTATTGAATAAGATATAGACTTCACAAGAGTTTATGATTAGCTTATTCGTGATAACTTCGTTCAGGTTCCTCTCTTTTTAGGAGGTCACGACAAATGCTCTCCCTTGAACTACCGACTTTGACTTGTTTGGGATAGCCTTTGGTGTCATCATTACCACTGAAATTGACTTCATTATAGGGCATATTCCACCCTCTATTGCTTTGTCGTACTCCTGATCCATGATTTGAATAATTAATCTTCGATCCATATCAAATTGGGGTTGACCGCTCTGTACAGGGTAATTCAAAACTCGATGTTGGGTTCTCCCAATTGCTGTCCAAAAAGAGAAATACATATCTTCTATTTTAGCCTTCTTGGATCGGACTTCTCTTTCTACAATATCGACGCGTCGTGCGACTTTTACCCATGTATCCTCCATTCTCACTCATTCAGTTGTTTTTTCTTTCAGATGATCTTTGACATTTGCATTTTCAGATTTCAGCTCTATTATCATATACTTTGCCAAAGAGAGCTTCTGTTCAAGCATCGCATATCAGGTAAAAAAATCTTGAATTATTGCATCCCTTTGTTCCACGACCACCTGCCATTCTTCACCCTGCTCTTCTAACTCACGAATATGATATTGCAGTTCTACATTTCAATCATAAAATTCTGCTAATATATTCTCCTCAGATTCCTCTTCTTCCTCACTCTCAGCTGTTACCTCTACGACTAGCTCAGGTGCAACTATTAATTCTTCACTCATCACATAGATATCTCTAATTTCTTCTTTGCCTGACATCCTACAATCAAGTTTAATAACTTAATTAGTACTCCCCAATAAAAATCTTTGATACATCACTTAAAACTTTATATGAGTTCATCTCTTGATTTTCAGATGTCATTCTTAAACATTGCCACAAAACAAGGGTTAATTGACATGCCACATATTATCCCTATATTCTGACCGACCAATTAAATAACAAATATGCTTAGGTAGGACACACTAGCGAAGTATTTACTCGTCTTTTCCCTCCTAGTTTTAGCCTCAGATATCTGCTAGGGATCATATCCCTAAGCTTTGATACCAATTGTGACGCCCCCAAAATAGGTATACACAACCCATTCTGAGTCGCCAAATACATGGTACATAATTTAAATACAAACTTAATTTATATAATTATCAACTGTCATGTAAAATACGACAAAATGTAAGCTGAGAGTTTTAACACGAATATTATCTCGTAGACAATATCCAAACTCAAATGAAGTCCTCATTATAATTATTATCACACTATTTTATAAAATAGCGAGGACTACTATTATAATCATCTCGGATCGTCACTCTATTCCCCGACTAGTCCCAGTTATATTCTCATTTCCTGAAGAGAACAATGAAAGAAAAGGGTGAGCACAACTAGCCCAGTAAAGAATGTTATGACTAAGATAATGTAGAATAAATTATCATTAGCCTTCAACGATGTAAAAACTGATGGAATACAATAGAGAACAAGTTTAACTCCAGCAGAACAAGCAATCCATTAGAAGAGTCAAGTAGAGCATGATGTCTACTATCTTCTATGATTTAAAAGTTCATCATCAATATTTAATCTTTATAATACATCTCAATAAATAATCCACATCACCGAATTATCCATGCACTACGGGCTAAGGATATTCGTTAGTATCACATCCACGAATTATCCATGCACTACGGGCCAAGAATATTCGTTATTATCACATTCACGAATTATCCATGCACTACAGGCCAAAGATATTCGTTATTATCACCAGTGGTCATGATCATGCCAAACAACTGTCCATCAATGCACTACGTGCAAATGAGGACTTTCACCACATCATTTGTCTGTAACATTACAGGTCATGATTATACCAATATACATTTCCTAGTCATAATCATACCAAACAACAGTCCATTATTACGGGCCAAAGATGACTTTTATCACAATATAAGCATGAAGATGATGACAATGATATAAGAATCAATCAAATGAGATCAAGGATAAATATTAAAGATTTTGAATTTAATTTATCCAGAGTTTAAGAATGTCCAAATTGTCAACATGATAACTAATTTGTAGAGTAAAATTCAAGAATGATATTCATGTATCAAAAATAATTTGGACAGAAAAGAAATTAATTTTTATCGTGAATAGTATCCCGTGAATAGTACTTCGTGAATAGTACCCTGTGAATAGTACTTCATGAATAGTATCCCGTGAATAATACTATATGAATAGTACCGTATGTATCAATAATATCGTATGAATTGTACCGTATGTATGAATAATGCCGTATGTATGAATAGTACTTCGACATGAAAAGATTAAATTTAACAAGAAAGTTCAGAAAAATATTTATGTGAAACGATACTAGATGAAGCGCAAAATTCAAGGATATTCTACTAATTTAAGGGAGTATAGAAGCAATAGTTATCAAAATAAGTATAGATTTAGGAATATAAAATGAAATATTATTACTTACATACTATAGAGTATGAAAGAAAATAATATTTCTTACGAATATCGAAAGAAAATAATATCCCTTACAAATATTGAACGAACATAATATTCCTTACGAATATTGAACGAAGATAATATCCCTTACAAATATTGAACAAAAATAATATTCCTTACGAATATTGAACGACAAATAATATTCCTTACGAATAGAAAAAATAATATCTCTTACAAATATGAAATAAATAATATCTCTTACCATATAAGGAGAGTAATTCTGACTGGTATAACGGGGATATTCTTGAAGAAAACTTGCACTATTTGCTTCACTCAAAGTTTCCTTAAACTCAAAAGATATACGCTCAATATTATAGAAGAAGAATTATCTGATTCTGGTGTGATTTTCATTTCTAAACTAATCATCCTATTTATAGGAGAATTACATGATACTATTTAGGAAAAATCACGGACGCACAGTAAAGGAATTCACGTGCGAAAATCTGATTTTCTGATTTTTATTTTGCAACACTATGCAGTACTATGCAATATAAAAAAAAACTGAGATAACTTTCTCCGACGTGACGATTTTGAAAAATGAGTAAGTGGGGGTCTATGTAGTAATACAAATTTATAATAAATACTTCATGACAAACTCCTTTTTATTTATGACAAATCACTTGACTAAACACATTTTTAATCTTTCAACAATTATTTATCATTAATATTATAACTCACAATATTAACAACCAGATCATTCCCAGGAAAGAGGGGGCTTTCCGATAAGGACTTCTCCTTATTGGCGCGTAATTAGATGACCTAACCCCTTTTCTCGATAGAACTTTCTAGACATTGTCAATAATATAAATAATAATATGAATAACTTTGTCGTCTTAATTATTGATTTAATAATATAAAATATTGTGCAGATGATACTGTGACAATAATTAAATCAATAATTTAAGATACTATGCATCAACTACTGTTGCAATAATTGAATAAAATTGAGTGACTTCTCACGTAAGCATCAATAATCAAAGATATTGTACAATACTGGTAGCTATCTTTATGCAACCATGCAGATTCGTATTTTTATCACCGTATTTTTCAACAAATTAATGGTAAAAGTTTTGCCGTTATTTTTATAAAAAGGTTATTTTTATCGCTTTCTATATTCGACAATAATTCTGTTGTGTGGTCCACCAATGATTGTGTCTTTGTACGAATATTCCTTGATAAAATGAATATTCGTCGACCAAATGAATATTTTATGACAACTTGCTTACTATGCAAAATTTATAAATATTACCCACAACTATAACATTATATCAAACCCACACCTTATTATTCAAAATAACATTTAGAGAAAATTAAATCTTTATTCATAAAAGTTGGGATCTTACACACTGGTTCTTTTAAGATATCCAATTATCCTTCCATAGCTTTCCAATGATCAATATCAGGACTGGTCGTATACCTACTAAGTTTAGAAACTGGAAAAGAAATATCTGGTCGAGTACAATGCATAGAATGCATAAGAATACCAATAGTACTTGCATATTCTAGATGTGCAATAGCTCTACCATCATTTTCTTTGAGTTTAACTCCATTCTCAAAAGGAGTATTCATCTCCTTAAACTCGAGGTGACTAATCTTAGTTAATATTTTTTTAATATAGTGAGATTGATTCAATACAAAACCCCCACTATGTTTTTTAACTTTGATACCTAAAATAATATCTACTTCACCTAAGTCTTTCATCTTAAAGATAGAGGATAAATACTTTTTAGTCTCATTTACTCTAACTATATCTATAATGATGATCAACATATCATCTACGTACAAACAGACTATCACTATATAATCAGAAGTTGTTTTGGAGTATATGCACCTATCTACACTATTATATTTAAACCCAAAGTTTAAAATAGCAGCATCAAATCTCTTGTGCCACTGTTTCAGTGCCTATTTTAGACCATAAAGGGACTTAACTAATTTTTATACTTTAGCCTCATTTTCAGGAGCAACAAACCCTTCGGGTTGTTCCACATAGACTTCCTCATTCAAATTTTCATTCAAAAATGCTGTCTTTACATCCATTTGATGAACATAAAGATCAAACAATGAAGCTAAGGAAAAAAGAATTTGAATGAAAGTAACTCGAGCTACCGGTGCATAAATATCAAAGTAGTCAATACCCTCTACTTGTCTAAAATCTTTTGCTACTAATCTTGCTTAAAAAGCAGAAATAATACCATTAGTGTTATACTTTGTTTTAAAAACCCATTTGCAACCTATAGGTTTAGAACCTCTAGGTAAATCTGTCAATACCCAAGTACAATTTCCCAAGATTGAATCCATTTCATCATTTACAACTTTCTTCCAAAAAGCAGCATCCTTAGAAGCCATAGCTTCTTTAAATGATTTAGGATCAGTCTCAAGACTATATACATAGGGTATTTCATTTACCACCTCATTATTTTGGTCCCCTTCCACCAAAAATAATAGAGACTGAGAAGAATGAAATCATCTAAATCTTTATCTTTTCTAGCTCTAGTACTCCTTTTAGGTCCACTTGGTTGAATTAGAACACAAGGTTCTTCAACCTCAACATTAGACCTTATAGGACCTCTAAGCTCATCAATTTTAGGCATATCCACATTCTCAACATCTTTTGAGAATTTATTTTCAAAATATTCAACATCCCTTGACTCAGTTATAACATTAGACTCTAAATCAAGAAGCCTGTATGCTTTACTATTTTCATCATATCCAACAAATATACTTCTAATAGCTCTAGCTCCTAACTTAGTCCTTTTAGGACTAGGAACTCGAAAATAAGTTATACACCTCACACTTTAAAATAATTTATGTTAGGTCTTTTGCCTTTCCATATTTCATTAGGACTAGTTTTAATTATAGTACTAGGAATCCTATTTAAAATATGACAAGCAGTTAGAAGTGCTTGACCCCATAAATTATTTGGCAAACAAGCATGATTTAACATACAATTAATCATATCATGAAACACACGATTATTCCTTTCTGCTAAACCTTTTTGTTGAGGTGTATATGCTACACTTGTTTAATGTATAATGTCATTTTCTTCACAAAATGCATCAAAAGCATTCAAACAATATTCCATGCCTCTATCAGAACGTAAAATTTTAATCTTCTTCTCAAGTTGATTTTCTACTTCTAATTTGTATTTTTTGAATGTGTTAAATGCCTCATCTTTTTTTCTCAACAAATACACATAACAATATCTGCTAGCATCATCTATAAAAGTAATGAACCATCATTTTTCACCCCTTGTCAATATTCCATTTAACTCACAGATAGTAGTATGTATTAAATCTAACAATTGTGATTCTCTATGCACATTTGGAAATGGTTTTCTCACAATTTTTGATTTAACACAAATTTCACATTTCTCGAGTTCAGTATTTCCAACATCAATCAATTTCATTGCATGCATATTTTTCAAATTCTTTGAATTTACATGTCATAAACGACTATGCCACAAAGAAATTGCACAAGAGATAATAGCAGAAACAAAACTATTTTTATTAATAGATAATTTGTACATTCCATTACAAGCATAATGTAAGATCCCAAATTTTATGAAATAAAAGTCTAATTTAATTTATGATTATTATTTTAAAACTATAAAATGTTAAATTGTCAAATGGTCAAATGACATTTAATTGGATAATTGAGTAATTAAAAGAGGAAAAAAGAAATTTTGGGAGGGAATGGGGCCACATGTGCGGCTCATTGTTGAAGAATGGGAAGGAAGATTTCAAAGATGACAAAAAGGGCCAACCACCCCATTCACGTGAAGAGATAAGGGAGGAGAGGGAAAAGTTATGGTGGGGGAGTAATATGTGTGTGTGTATATATATATATATATATATATATATATATATATATAACAAACAAACACTCACACCACTTATCACTCCCATCCATTTCCCTCACTCGGTTGAAACAAAGAAAAGAGAGAGAAGTTCTCAAGAAGAAAAGAAGAATAAGAAGAAAGGAAGAAGAGAAGAAGAAAGAAGAAATAAAGAATAAATGAGGAATAAATCATGAAGGTAATTCCTAAATCTTGATTTACACTTTAATTTTTATATATGATGTTAAGATTTACGAACTTTATATGGAAAGTACATATTTATGTATGTATTGGATGATTTAAACTTGCATAAACATGGATCAAATGAGAGAAGTCAAATAAAAAATGAAATGTGGAAATTTTCAAAAAAAATTAGTTTACTACTTGATTTTGTAAAATCCATAACTCTTTGTGTATAATGAGTTAGGAGATGAGCCTTATGTCAAAATGAAGCCTTGGAAGTAAGCTAAACAAAAAAAATTAGAATCACCCAAAAATTCATTATGAATTTTTTCGTTGTGACGGTTTGAATGAAACTGGTAAGAAGGACTCATAGTCTGAAAAATCAGTGTTCTTAAGATCTATTGTGTGAGTTATAATTTTTAATCCGACCGTTGGATCGTTGTAATTTTTGGAATGTTATACATATATAAGATGAGTATATGCCCATAAATTTTGAACCGTTAAAGATTAACATATGATTTGGTATGAATTTTAAGAGGTGACTGATTTAGAATTTTTGTAGTAGAATTTCGGTAACATGCTTTAAAGATTAAAAATGTAAAACTTAATGATTTTAAATCCGATTTGGGTGATATGTGATTGATGAGTATGAAATATGTTATACTTTTATCTCTTAATGCTTAATCTTTTATAATAATTTTGTGTATAAATATACTTATTATTTTTATATTTTTATTTTAGGTACAATTGATGGGCTCTGTGATTTTGAAAATAATTTGAAGACAAATCAAACATTATTAGACCAAGTGGGCCACGGAACTTAGCAGTCCAATCCATATATATACTCAGCTTATTCAATGGGCAGCATCAGATTGCATACAAAGATGGGCCACGTGTTGGTTTTGAAATGCAGCAAGCTAATCATTACATGGAAGCTACTTAATAATATATAACCTGCAAAGCTATTTTCCATGCATTCCTAATTGGAGGAGGTCATGGATTTCTAGCAACCACATATTTTAAAAATCTAATACTTGATATATATCATGCGGGCCTCGAGCTTAACATTACTTATTCTGGACTTAACCATACATTTAAGCTTGTGATTATATCAAGTGAGTTTTCTCACACGGTTTCATAGCATGACACATACTCATCCTATTTAATGTCTCACAGAGTTCAAGTTTTGATTCCACGTAGAAATTGAAGAATCCGAAGGCGTCAAGGAAATCAGCACACGACAATTGTATTAGATTTAGGATTTTCTTTTAGACAAAGATTTATTTCCAAATTGAATTCTATTTCTTTATGGAAATTAATGTAATTTGTAATTTCTTTTAGGATTTGGATTTCTATTTCCCATAGGATTTAGGATTTTGTCTAACACTATAAATAGAGGATGAGAGTCAGGGTTTTATTCATTCAATTATCAACTATCATCTATTGGAGAGCAGACTCAAGAACATGTCAAGCTAGTTCTTTTCATTCAGTTCTAAAAGGAGGTAGAACCTTGTTACAAGTAATTGATTAATTGAGTATTATTATTTATTCCTTCTTGTGTGAAATTTCTTTTGATAATCTGTTTTCATTGATTGCATTCTAATTGATCTAATTAATTTGATATGGCCAATTGAATTAGTTTGATCATTATCATATGCTAGATTAGGATTGGTATTATGTGTAATTGATATCTGTCTTCATCACAAGTAGTAACTTGGTAATAATAATTATAGACAAGCTTTAGTTTATTGCTAAGATTATCAGAAAATAAGTTAAACAAATCGAGCTTATGTGTTTGTTACTTGGATTAGCCTAATTCTCTATTTCTTAATGTTTCTATCATATTAAATCTACAGAGCTTATTCTAGGTTGTATGCTAGTTAGAATCTGGTGGAGAGCTTGTTTCATACAGTGATAATCTAAGGAGAATTTCGGATAGCAGAGCTTATTGTTATCTTGGGCTAATAGTTTTATTGAAGGGAAAATAATAATAACCTGATTAATTGATTGCAGTACTTGGTGAAACTGAACTACAGAACTGAAGTTTTTACATATTTGGTTAATTTCATCATTAATTTTTGTTCTCTTAGTTTAAAAATAATTTTCAAAAAACCCCAATCTTTATTTTCTGTTGAAATAGTAGAATAATTCTAAAACAACTTTACTCTCTGTGGGATCGATCCTTACTTTCTACTGTGCTAATTATTATAAATTGTAAAGTGAAAGTGAGGTTAATTTAGGAGTGTCAACGACAGCCCCCAAATTTTGGCGCTGTTGCCGGGGAGTATTTTCTCATTTTGTTTTTATTCTATTATTTGTTTTGTTCTTGTTTTATGACTCGATCTTCTCAGACTACTATATTAGATTTTGATCCTGAGATTGAGAAAACTGCAAGGAGGCTAAGGAAGGAAAAACTTAAAGTTCAATAGTCTTCTATAGATATAGACGAGGCTTCTGCATCATCACTAGGCCTCAACTTAGCTTTGGAATTATTATCCAACGAATCATCCACTGAATCCAATAAAGAAGAATAGATGGTGATTCAAAACAACAATAGAACTCTCAGGGAGTTGGAAACTCCTAATTTAAATCAACAACCTTTGTGCATTAAATATCCTTATTTAGATGTTACATTTGAACTTAATCGGGACTAATCCATTTACTACCTACTTTTCGTGATCTTACAGGTGAGGACCCCTACAAACATCTGAAGGAATTTCATATGATGTGCTCCATTATGAAACCACACGGAATCACCGAAGAGCAAATTAAGATGAGAGCATTTCCATTCTCCCTAGCAGATTTGGCAAAGGACTGGCTGTACTACCTACCCTCAAGTTCAATACAGTCTTGGAATGACATGAAACAGTTATTCTTGGAGAGATACTTTCCAGCCTTAAGAGTAGCCAACATAAGGAAGGAGATCTGTGGGATTAGACAATTCAGTTGGGAGATACTATACGAGTATTGGGAAAGATTCAAAAAGCTTTGTTCCAGCTGTCCACCACATCAAATAGATGAACAACACCTAATCCAGTATTTTTACGAAGGGTTGGTACCAATGGATAGAAGTATGATCGATGTAGCTAGCGGAGGAGCACTAGTTGACAAGACCTCAGAGGCTAGAAGGAATTTAATTGCAAACATGGCAGTAAACTCGCAACAATATGGCACTAGAACAAATCATGCACCAGTAACGGTAAGCGAGGTAAGCACTTGTGATTATGGCCAACAAATTTTTTAATTAACTGCTATGGTTAGACAATTAGTTACAGGTCAACTGCCAGTTGCAAAGGTTTGTGGAATCTGTTTATAACCCAATCATAATACAGATGAATGCCCAACATTACAAGATGATGAGGCTGTGCAACCAGCTAATGCAATGGTAAATTATCAGTCACAACCACAGAGAAAGTATGATCCAGACTTTCAAACACGTATAACCTGTGATGGAGGGATCATCCAAATACGAGTTATGGGAACAAGCAAGCGGCACCACACAGATTTCCACCTAGGCGGCGGGGCTTCCAACCAAATTTCACCTCAATATTAATCGAAGCAAGCAGTCCCTTCACCTACTGGAACATCATTGGAGGATATGTTCAAAGCATTCATGAATCAGACACAACAGTTCCAACAACAGACAAAAACTTTGGTTCAAGATTTAAGGAACCAAGTAGGACAACTGGTTACAACTGTGGGGATATTGGAATCCAGAGGCTCAGGAAAATTACCATCTCAAACAGTTGTCAACCCAAGGGAGAATGCAACTTCCATAACTTTACGGAATGGAACACAGTTGGATACACCACCGACCCCCGTAGAGTTTGAGAAGGAAGTAGCTAAGGAGGAAACAAAAAAATCCAAGGTACAATCTAACCCTCCTAATCAGCTTAAAAACATTCCTCTTCCCTTTCCTCCCAGAAATTCTAAAACCTCAAAGAAAGATGAAAAAGAAAAAGAAATTTTGGAAACTTTTAGAAAAGTAGAAGTGAACATCCCTCTTCTTGATGCAATTAAACAAGTGCCATGGTATGCTAAATTTTTAAAAGAATTATACACTAATAAAAGAAAATTGCAAAATGATGAAAGAGTCACAGTTGGAGAAAATGTATCTGTTGTTCTTCAAAGAAAAATGCCTCCTAAATGTAAAGATCCAGGAATGTTCATAATCCCATGCAAAATAAGAAACACCATATTTGAAAAAGCCATGCTAGATTTAGGAGCTTCAATTAATGTTATGCCTTTATCTATTTATGCTTCCTTAAATTTAGGCCCTTTGAAAAATACTAGTGTGATTATCCAATTGGCAGATCGTACTAACACCGACCCCCAAGGGGTAATTGAAGATGTCTTAGTGCAGGTGAATAAACTAATCTTTCCTGCATATTTTTACATTGTGGATATGGAAGATGATACATCACCAAACCCTTCCCACATCTTGTTAGGAAGACCCTTCCTGAAAATAGTAAAAACCATGATTGATCTGCATAATGGGACCTTGACTATGGAGTTTGATGGCAAGAAAATTTAGTTTAACATCTATGATGCCATGAGGTACCCTAGTGATATAGGATAGGTTTTTGCTATCGATGTGAGAGACTCCTTGGTGTATAGAGCTTTTGAATAACTACATAGGGACAGTTTGGAAATTGCAATCACCAACAATTTGGACATGGACATGGAAGAAGAGATTGCGCAAACCCAGGAATTGAAGGAGAATGTAGTAGCATTACATTCATTGCCAAAATTCTCAAATAAGTTAGCAGTACATTCTATTTAATTTCCTGTTTCTCATCAAAATTTATTAACTTCTGTTGTACAAGCCCCAACTCTAGAATTGAAACAATTACCTACCCATTTGAAATATTCATATTTGGGGACTAATGACACTTTGCCTATAATTATTGCTAGTAATCCAACCAAGGTGCAAGAAGAAAAATTGCTGAGAGTCCTAAAGGACCATGTTATAGTTTTTGGATGGACAATAGCAAATATCAAGGGTATTAGTCCTGCTATGTGCATGCATCGGATATTGTTAGAGGATGGAGCTAAGCCTATAAGAGATGCGCAAAGGAGATTGAATCCACCCATGATAGAGGTGGTGAAAAAAGAAGTGCTCAAATTGCTTGATGTCGGTATCATCTATCCCATCTCCGATAGTTAATGGGTGAGTCCAGTGCAGGTAGTCCCAAAGAAATTCAGAATCACCGTTGTCAAGAACGATGATAATGAGTTGGTGCCCACACGAATGCAAATAGGGTGGATAGTGTGTATAGATTATATAAAATTGAATGTTGTAACAAGAAAGGATCACTTTCCTCTTCCTTTTATTGATCAAATGTTGGAGAGATTAGCTGGGCACACTTATTATTGTTTTCTAGATGGTTTTTCAGGATTTAACCAGATTGTGATTGCACCCGAGGACCAAGAAAAGACCACATTCACATGTCCCTTTGGTACTTTTGACTATCGACGGATGTTTTTTGGACTGTGTAATGCCCCAGGTACTTTTCAACGATGCATGATAAACATTTTTTCAGATCTTTTAGAAGAATGCATCGAGGTTTTTATGGATGATTTCACAATTCATGGTGATTCTTTGGATGCATTCTTAGATAATTTAAATCGTGTTCTAGATAGATGCATGGAAACTAATCTTATTTTAAATTGGGAAAAATGTCATTTCATAGTAGAACAAGGAATGGTACTTGGTTATGTTGTGTCATCTAAAGGTCTTGAAGTTGATAAAGATAAGATAGATGTTATATTTGCTTTGCCTTACCCCGTCAGCGTGTGGGAGATTCGCTCTTTTCTTGGTCATGCAGGATTTTATCGAATATTTATCAAGGACTTATCGAAGATTGCATTACCCTTATGTAAGTTGCTATAAAAAGATGTGGACTTTCAGTTTGATGATGAATGCAATGAGGCTTTTGACACTTTAAAGAAATTATTAACTTCTGCTCCTGTCATTCAACCGCCAAATTGGAAGTTGCCATTTAAGATCATGTGTAACGCAAGCAACTATGCAGTGGGGCTGTTTTGGGACAAAGGATTGACAAAGCCATTCATGCCATCTACTATGCTTCGAGGACTTTGAATGAGGTTCAGATAAATTATTCCACAAATGAAAAAGAACTTTTATATGTGGTTTTTGCTTTAGATAAATTTCGATCATATTTTCTTGGTACTAAAGTTATAGTTTATTCTGACCATGCTGTTCTCAGGTATTTGCTCACCAAGAAAGATTCTAAACCAAGGATTATTCGATGGATTCTACTACTACAAGAATTCGACTTAGAGATCAATGATAAGAAAGGAGTGGACAACTTAGTAGCAGATCACTTAAGTAGGCTATTGAGAGACGAAGAGGAGCTACCGTTGCATGATTCTTTCTCGGATGAGCAGTTACTTTCCATCCATGATGAGATTCCCTGGTATGGAGATATGGTGAATTATCTGGTAAGTGCATATTTTCCTAAAGAATTTTCCAAACCCCAAAAGGAAAAGTTAAAAAGTGATGCTAGACACTATGTTTGGGATGATCCATATTTATGGAAATTTTGTGCTGACCAGATAGTTAGACGATGTGTTCCTAATAGTGAATTTCAATCTATTATTTCCTTTTGTCATTCTTATGCTTGTGGAGGACATTTTGGTCCAAAAAGAACTACTAGTAAAGTTTTGGAAAGTGGTTTTTATTAGCCATCGCTTTTTAAAGATTCCTACCTGTTTTGTAAAACATGTGTTAATTACCAAAGGACGGGGAATATTTCTCAACGAAATCAAATACCCCAAACTCCTATATTAGTTGTTGAGATTTTTGATGTTTGGGATATAGATTTTATGGGACCTTTTCCTTCATCCTTTGGGAATTTATATATTCTTTTGGCCGTTGATTATGTCTCAAAATGGGTGGAAGCTAAAGCCACTAGAACTGACGATTCTAAAGTTGTTACAGATTTTGTTAGGACTAATATATTTGTCAGGTTTGGAACAACACGAGCCATCATTAGTGATCGCGATACCCACTTTTGCAATAGGGTATACGCGGCTTTGTTCAAGAAATACAATGTTTTGCATAAGGTTTCTACATCCTACCATCCACAGAGTAATGGTCAAGCTGAGGTGTTTAACTGAGAGATCAAATCCATCTTGGAGAAGGTAGTCAACTGGAGCAGAAAGGATTGGAGTCTGAGATTAGATGATGCACTTTAGGCCTATAAAACTGCGTATAAAACACCTATTGGGATGTCACCATACAAGATTGTGTTTGGAAAACCATACCACTTATCTGTTGAGTTGGAGCATAAGGCTTTTTAGGAAATCAAGCAATGCAACATGAGTTTGGAGGCAGCTGGAGTACACGGGAAATTGCAGTTACAAGAGTTGGAAGAATTGAGGAATGAAGCCTATGAAAGTTCAAAGATTTACAAGGAAAAGACCAAAGCTTTTCATGATAAGCAGATTGTGCAGAAAACCTTTATTGTGGGATAAAATGTTTTGCTATATCATTCTTGGCTTAACTTATTTCCAGGTAAATTGAGATCTAGATGGGTTGGTCCTTTTGTTATCACTAATGTGTTTCCTCATGGTGCAGTTGAGATTCAAAGCCCGAGCACAAGCAAGATCCTTAAGGTGAATGGATATAGATTAAAGCCTTTCTATGAGGGGATCAGGTGGAAAATATTGAGATGGTGGTGCTAGACGATCCGATCTATGAAAGCTGTGAAGAGAGGCATGACGTCGAGCCAAAGATGTTAAACACGGGAAGCTGCTTGGGAGGCAACCCAAGATCTTAGATTTGATTTTTCTATCCCTTTACTTTTTAGTTTTTTTATATATTTTCTTTTTTGCATGATTTTCTTACATTGGGGACATTGTAAGGTTTGAGTGTGGGGGGGGGGGGGGAATTTAGGTTTTATTTTATGTAGGAATAATAATCCAATTTTGATGGGAAATTGAAAAAATTGAAAAAATTTTGATTTTTTTTAAAACTTGGGTTCCATGGTTCTATTTGCCTATGTGTTCGAAGGTTAAAGTCAAAGATTGAAAATTAATGCTAAAATTCAGAATCTGTTTGATGCTTAATTTGTTAATGAATGATGACAACTAAGCTATGATCCATATTAATTGATTTGAATTGAATTTATGATACATGAGTACTTGAATATGGGAAGCATGTTTATTTGGCTAAGTTATTTGTGGAGTTGTCTATGTGCACTGATTTCATGACTTAGAACTGTTTAACTTGCTTATGTTGTTACAAAACCATGTGAAAAAATGATGAATGAAAAAAAAAGAAAAAAGAAAAAAAAGAAAATGAAAATTGAAAATCTGCTTCAATGTCCATTGTACGAAATAACTGGGTATTTAAGCCTCGGGAAACATCGGTATTCATGCTGAAAAGTGCGATGGATAAAAGTAGCTTGACTAGTCGACTTTTTTGGCCTTTGTTACTTGAATAAGTAAGCCTTAGGGGTGTCTCTACACCTAGCGCCCTAAGATCATCTGGTTTGGGAGCCGTTGGTGGAAAGTTCGCTAATGGGCAACTCTGAAAAGCCTAAGAAAATGAGACATTGCACATGTCAAGAAAAGAAAAAAAATATACGAGAAAAACATGAAAATACATTTATTTGTGCTAAAAAGAAGGTTCTATGAAAAAACTTAAAAAGCAAGAAAAAATTGTTTTTGGTTGTGAGTCAGTGTGCACGGTTTTTGCTCCATGGTAACTAAGTTGAGTAAGTATGTAGATTTTGGGAAAGTTACTTATGTGGCTACAATTTGGTTTAAGGAAATTAATTGGTGAAATAGTAAGGTTGTTCATTGTGAGTTAACTGATAAGGCATTGATTAGATTTTTGCAAATCTAGTGTTGATAGTCATGATTTGTACCTTTAAATCTTTTGACACTATGGTTGAATAGAATTTTTATGAAAATCAAACTTTTGGTTTACACGAGGACGTGTAAAAAGATAAGTGTGGGGGAATTTGATGAGTATGAAATATGTTATATTTTTATCCCTTAATGCTTAATCTTTTATAATAATTTTGTGTATAAATATACTTATTATTTTTATATTTTTATTTTAGTTACAATTGATGGGCTTTGTGATTTTGGAAATAATTTGAAGACAAATTGAATATTATTGGACCAAGTGGGCCACGGAACTTAGCAGCCCAATCCATATATATACTCAGCTTATTCAATGGGCAGCATCAGATTGCATACAAAGATGGGCCACGTGTTGGTTTTGAAATGCAGCAAGCTAATCATTACATGGAAGCTACTTAATAATATATAACCTGCAAAGTTGTTTTCCATGCATTCCTAATTGGAAGAGGTCACGGATTTCTGGCAACAACAAATTTTAAAAATCTAATACTTGGTGGGCCTCGAGCTTAACATTACTTATTTTGGACTTAACCTTACATTTAAGCTTGTGATTATATCAAGTGGATTTTCTCACACGGTTTCATAGCATGTCACATACTCATCTTATTTAATGTCTCACGGAGTTCAAGTTTTGATTCCACGCGGAAATTGAAGAATTCGAAGGCGTCAAGGAAATCAGCAGACGACAATTATATTAGATTTAGGATTTCCTTTAGACAAAGATTTATTTCCAAATTGAATTCTATTTCTTTATGGAAATTAATGTAATTTGTAATTCTTTTTAGGATTTGGATTTCTATTTCTCATAGGATTTAGGACTTTGTCTAGCATTATAAATAGAGGATGAGAGTTAGGGTTTTATTCATTCAATTATCAACTATCATCTATTGGAGTGCAGACTTAAGAACATGTCAGGCTAGTTCTTTTCATTCAGTTCTAAAGGGAGGAAGAACCTTGTTACAAGTAATTGATTAATTGAGAATTATTATTTATTCCTTCTTGTGTGAAATTTCTTTTGATAATCTATTTTCATTGATTGCATGCTAATTGATCTAATTAATTTGATATGGCCAATTGAATTAGTTTGATCATTATCATATGCTAGATTAGGATTGATATTACGTGTAATTGATATCTGTCTTCCTCACAAGTAGCAACTTGGTAATAATAATTGTGGATAAGCTTTTGTTTATTGCTAAGATTATCAGAAAACAAGTTAAACAAATCGAGCTTATGTGTTTGTTACTTGGATTAGCCTAATTCTCTATTTCTTAATACTTCTATCATATTAAATCTAGAGAGCTTATTCTAGGTTGTATGCTAGTTAGAATCTGGTGGAGAGATTGTTTCATACAGTGATAATCTAAGGAAAATTTTGGATAGCAGAGCTTATTTTTATCTAGGGCTAATAGTTTCATTGAAGGGAAAATAATAATAACTTGATTAATTGATTCTTTATTTTGGTGAAACCGAATCAGAAAGATCAAGTTTTTACATATTTGGTTAACTTCATCATTAATTTTTGTTCTCTTAGTTTAAAAATAATTTTCAAAAAACCCCAATCTTTATTTTCTGTTGAAATAGTAGAATAATTCTAAAACAACTTTACTCTATGTGGGATCGATTCTTACTTGCTACTGTGCTAATTATTATAAATTGTGAAGTGAAAGTGAGGTTAATTTAGGAGTGTCAACGACAGCTCCCAATGATGCTAAATTGGATTATTTGAAGTCTAGTTTCTGTTAAAATTAATTAAATTGATAGTTAAGTTTTGGATCGCCGGAGAAGATGACCGAAAAATATTTTCCGGCAAACTTTTTTGGTAAGCCTGTTTCTCTATGTTAGATGCGGAATTTAGAAAATAATTTCTTCTACAAAGTAGTAGAGAATTAAATTTCACATGAAAAGGACATAAGATCCGTAATTTTCTGATAAAAGGGTTACTTATTATGAATTATTGAAATTTCTGAATATTGGAATTTATAATTAAATTATCAAAAATATTATTTGGGCTGAAATATTTTTTAAAAATTCTTATAATGCTAGCTTAGAATTTTTGTAAATTTTTGATGAATTATTAAAAGAAAAAGTAATTATTGTATTTTTAAACTATTTATAGTTAATTTGAAAATAGAAGAAATTCATAGAAAATTCTATGAATGATGAAAAATAATGAAACTTGGTGAAAAATTTTATAATATTATTTTATAATTTTGGATAATTTTGAAAAATTATTGAATAATATAAATATTTATTGTATTTTAAAATTATTTATAGTTAGTTTAAACATAGAAGAAATTCATAGAAAATTCTATAAATGGTGAAAAATTATGAAATTTGTTGAAAAATATTATAATAATTAATAAGATTAATATTGAGGGTGTTTTAAAGATATAAAAGTATGTGGAGTTAGTATTTCTATTTTGAAGCTATTAAATGATAGTTTTTATAAATAGAAATAATTATAGAATTTTTTTTGGATAATCTGAAAAATGTGAAAAATATATGAAGTGAACAGTTGTCAGGATATATTCGTTTGGTCGAGGAATATTCTTTTTGTCAGGGAATATTCGTACAACGACGCAATTATTGGTGGACCACATAAAGAAATAATTGTCGGATATAAAAAGCGACAGAAATAACCATTTTATATAAAAAAATAACGGAAAAGCTTTTACTGTTAAATTATTAAAGTACCCGATGATAAAAATATAAGACACCAACTTTTTATGAATAAAGATTTAATTTTCTCTAAATATTATTTTGAATAATAAGGTGTGATTTGATATAATGCTATAATTATTGGTGATATGTGCAAATTTTACAAGTTAAGCAAGTTGTCATAAAATATTCGTTTGGTCAGAAAATATTCTTTTTATCAGGGAATATCTGTACGACGACACAATCATTGGTGGACCCCACAACAGAATAACTGTCGGATATAGAAATTGAAATAAATAACTTTTTTATAAAAATAACGGCAAAATGTTTATCGTTAAACTATTGAAATACTGGTGATAAAAGAACAGTAATACACGTGGTTGCACAGTAGCACACGGTATTGTATAGTATCTATGATTATTGATGCTTACGTCAGAAGTCACTCGGTTCATTTAATAATTGACATAGTAGTTGTTGCATAGTATCTCATACTATTTATTCAATTATTGTCACGGTATCATCTGCACAATATTTTATATTATTAAATCAATAATTGAGACAATATTTTATTCATATTATTATTACATTATTGACAATGTCTAAAAACTTCTGTCGAGGAAAGGGGTTAGGTTATTTAATTGCGCGCCAATAAGGAGAAATCCTTATAGAGAAGCCCCCTCTTTCTTGGGAATGATTTGGTTGTCAATATTGTGAGTTATAATATTAATAATGAATAATTGTTAAAAGATTAAAATTGTGTTTATTAAAGATAAGTGATTTGTGGTAAATATTTATTCAATTTTTGATATAAATAGAGGGGTTTGTCATGATGCGTTTGTTGTAAGTTTGACTTATTATTCCATAGGGAAATGTACTAATTTTTCGGACCGTCGATTGTGGTTTTAATAGTAAATCAATATGGACCATCGGTTATGGTTTTAATAGTAAATCAATATGGACTGTCCGTTTTAATAGTAAATCAATCTGGACCGTCCGTGAATCAGTTACTATTTAGTCCATTCTCCTATAAATATAAGCTTATTTCTTATTTCATTCTCACCAATTCACTAAGACTCACTAGAGAAACTATAGAGAGAGAAACTATAGAGAGAAAGAAGAAGAGTATTTTGCTACTTCACTATTGCAGTATCCAATCTTCTACCAAGGTAAGGGATATTATTTTTCGTATTCATTCTTTAATTTATGGGAATAACCTGTCTACGTGGATTATCGCATGCATGGTGAATAACCCTTTGTACTCATTCTTTATTTGTGGAAAAGATCTGTCTATGCGAATTACCACATGATGGGTGAAAATCCATTTGCAGTTTCGTATATTTTTTTTCATATTCCTAAATCTAAACTTACTATGGTAAGTATTGTTTCTATAATCCCTGAAATTAGTAGAATATCCTTGAGTTTTGCGCTTCATCTAGTATCGTTTCATTGGAATATTGGTCTGAACTTTCTTATTTCAATATTTTCATTCGGGGTACTATTCACTCTGGTACTATTCACTCGAGGTACTATTTATTCGGGGACTTTGCATGATGGTGTACTATTTATTTGGTACTATTCATTCAGGTACTATTCACGGGGTACTATTCACGACAAAAGTGATTTCTTTTCTGTCCAAATTATTTTTGATACATGAATATCATTCTTGAATTTTACTCCACAAATAGTTATTATGTGGACAATTTGGACATTCTTGAACTCTAGATAAATTGAATTATAAATATCTAATATTTATCCTTGATCTCACTTGATTAATTCCTTATATCATTGTCAGCATCCTAATACTTATGTTGTGGTAAAGTCATATTTGGCCCGTAGTGCATTGATGGACTGTTGATTGGTATGATTATGACCAAGAATTTTGTAATGGTATAATCATGATCTGAAATGTTACAGACAAATTATGTGGTGAAAGTCCTCTTTGGCCCGTAGTGCATAGATGGATAGTTGTTTGGCATGATCATGACCACTGGTGATAATAACGAATATCCTTGGTCCGTTGTGTATGGATAATTCGTTGATGTGAAATATTTATTGATTGTTGTTACATGGATAAAATATTGATGATGGACTTTTAAATCATAGAAGATAGTAGACATCATGCTCTACTTGACTCTTCTAATGGATTGCTATTTTCGCTGCAATTGTTGATCTAAAACTTGTTATCTATTGTATTCTATCAGATTTTTCCCTGTTGAGGACTAATGATAATTTGTTTTACATTATCTTAGTCATAATATTCTTTACTGAGCTAGTTGAGCTTACCCTTTTTCTTTTGGTTCCATTGTTCTTCTCAGGAGGAGAGAATATAACTGGAACTAGTCGGGGAGTGGGGTAATGGTTCAAGATGGTTTTTTTTATAGCAGTCCTCATTATTTTGTAAAATAGTGTAATAGTAATTGTAATGAGGACTTTATTTGAGTTTGGATATTGTCTACGAGATAATTTTTGTTTTGAAACTCAACTATTGTGTTGTCATATTTTGAACGACAATTGTGACGCCCCCAAAATAGGTATACATCACCCATCTGGAGTCGCCAAATACATGGTACAAAATTCAAATACAACTTAATTATACAACAGTCGTGTAAAATACGACAAAACATAATCTAAGAGTTTCAATAAGAATATTGTCATCTAGACAATATCCACACTCAATGGAGTCCTCATTACATTTATTGTCATACTATTTTATAGAATAGTGAGAACTACTAAAACAACCATCTGGACCGTCAATCCATTCACCGACTCGTCCCAGCTATATTCTCATTTCCTGAAGAGAACAGTGAAAGAAAGGGTGAGCTCAACTAGCCCAGTAAGAAATATTATGACTAAGATAATACAGAATAAATTATCCTTAGCCTTTAACAGTATAACAACTGATAGAATATAATAGACAACAAGTTTTAGATCAACAACTGCAGCGGAATAAGAAATCCATTAGAAGAGTCAAGTAGAGCATGATATCTACTATCTTCTATGATTTAAAAAGTTTTTCATCTATTTTATCGTTGAGACTCAGCTTAATAAATAAACCACATCATCGAATCATCCCTGCACTACGGGCCAAGGATATTCATGTAATCATCAATGGTCATGACTATGCCGAATAATCCCTGGTCATAATCATACCCATAACTGTCCATCAATACACTACGGGCCAATGCGGACTTTTACCACATCATTCGTTACATTACGGTTATAATTATACCGAATAATCTATGGTCATAATCATACCAAGTCCATCTATTCACGTAAGCCAAAGATGACTTTCATCACAATATAAGCATGAGGATGATGACAATGACATAATAATTTAATAAAACAAGTTCAAGGATAAATTTTAAAGATTTATAATTTAATTTATCCAGAAATCAATAACGTCCAAATTGTCAACATGATACTGCTTTGTGGAGTAAAATTCAAGAATGCTCAGAAGAATATTTTCATGAATAGATACTGAATGAAGTGCAAATATCCAGGATATTCTACTAATTTCATGGATTATAGAAGCCAAAACTTTAACCAACTGAGTATAATAGAATATATGAAACTACAAATGGATTTTTTCTCCCATGCAGCATAATCCACGTAGTATGCATTATTTCCATAATTTAATAAGGAATGAATACGAAGGATCATTCACCATGCATGCGTAATCTACATAGACAAGTTATTCCAATGTAATAATAAAGAATGGAATAATGTAAGAATTCACCACCATACATGCGCAGTGGTCCTCATGAGCGAAAGTTATTCTAATAGAATAATAAAGAATGAAATAACGTAAGAATTCACCGTAGCATGCGATAGATTGCATAGACAAAAGTTATTTCAATGTAATAATAAAGAATGGAATAATAGAAGAATTCACCATGCATGCGATGAATCCATGCAGACGTGTTATTCCAATGTAATAATAAGGAATGGAATAATGTAAGAATTCACCATGCATGCGATAGAATCGCATGCATAAAGTTATTCCAACAAAATAATAAAGAATAGAATAACGTAAGAATTCACCAGTGCATGCGATAGACCGCGATGCATGAAAGTTATTCTAACGAATAATAAAGAATAAAATAATAGAAGAATTCACCAGTGCATGCGATAGAATCAAGATGCATGTGTTATTCCAATAGAATAATAAAGAATGGAATAACGTAAGAATTCACCATGCATGTGATAGACCCATACGAGATAGGTTATTCCAATGTAATAATAAGGAATGAAATAACGTAAGAAATCACCATGCATGCGATGAATCGCATGCATGTGTTATTCCAAATGTAATAATAAAGAATGGAATAATGTAAGAATTCACCGTGCATGCGATGTAATCGCATGTATAGTTTATTCCAATATAATAATTAATAATGGTATAACAAACCTTACGAATATTGAAAGAAATAACTCTCTTTATGAATACGAAAGATATAATACTCCTTACCTTAGAAGAAACTGGATACTGGAATAGTGAGGTAGCAGACTTCTCTTCTTCTTTCTCTCTATAATTTATCTCTATAATAATTGCTCTTTTGAGACTTAGTGAATTGGTGAGCAATGAAGGAAGAATGAGCTTCTATTTATAGGAAAACATAGTTTCAATAATTGCACATTTTGGGGCTCAAAATATTACAATATAATACCTCCCACTTTTTCTTCATTTTTAATTTAGTCCTGCAAGTATTATCAAACTTGCACCACCTCCCCTAGTAGTAAATCATGTGAATCAATAGTAAATCATGTGACTCAATAGTTTTAAACATGTGAAAAAAACAATTACAGTATAGTACCTTCATCTATACCTCTATTTTTAATTTAGTCATGCAAGTATTATCAATCTTACACCAACTCCCCTAATAGTAAATCATGTGAATCAATAGTACACACATGTGAACACATAGTTATAAGCATGTGAATTAATAGCAATTAATTGCTCATTTATCCGGTTAATTACCCGATTGGTCAATATAACCTCCAGACATCAATTATTATTGAAATAAATGTCGATTTTCACTAACACTAATAATTCTAACATAATGGAACTATCAATTTCACCTTTAATCAACACAAAATTATTCATCATTAATATTATAATTCACAATATTTAACAACCAGGTCGTTCCCAAGAAAGATGGGGCTTTCCGATAAGGATTTCTCTCTATTAGCGCGCAATTAGGTGACCAAACCTCTCATTGACAGAACTTCTAGACATTGTCAATATTGAAAATAATAATATGAATAACTTTGTCGTCTCAATTATTGATTTAATAATATAACATATTATACAGATGATACTGTGACAATAATTGAATCAATAATATGAGAGATATGATGCAGCAATTACTATAGCAATAATTGAGTATAACTGAGTGACTTCTTACGTAAGCATTAATAATCAATATCATGTGCTACTATACAACCACGCGTATTACTGTACTTTTACTACCGAGTAGTTCGACAGTTTTAACGGTAACACTTTCACCGTTATTTTTATAAAAAGATAATTCTGTCGTTTTCTTACTACGATAATACTTCCATTGTGGGGTCTACCAATGATTGTGCCGTCGTACGGATATTCCCCGACAAAAAGAATATTCCCCGACCAGATGAGTATTTTATAACAACTTGCATACTTTGTAAAAAATTTCATATATCACCCTTAACTTTAACCTTTTATCAATTTAACCATTTACGAAATAAAATAATAATTATAAGAAAATTGAATACTTTCATTTCATAAAATTTGGGGTCTTACAATAGTTGTATAAATAAAGTTTGTATTTAAATTCTGTACCATGTATTTGGTGACTCAAAATGGGTTGTATGGACCTATTTCATTCTAGGGGTGTCACAAAAAATACAGTAATACGCGCGATTCCACAGTAGTACACGGTATTCCACAGTAGCACACGGTATTGCACAATTATTTAATTATTGATTCTTACGTTAGAAGTCACTCAATATTTATTTCAATAATTTCCACAGTAGTTATTTAACAGTAACTCATATTATTTGATATTATATAATTAAACCAGTTGGCAGTATTGAGAGTCTATGTTAATAATTGTGAATAATGGTTCAAAGATTGAAAAGGGTGTTGATTAAAGATAAGTATGATATGCAGATGTTTGTTCAATTATTTTCTTTTAAAAAAAGTAAGTTTGGCAGGACTTGCCGACACTCTACTTTTCCTAAAGTAGTATGGACCACACTTCTATTATTGAACGATTTTTTTTAAAATGTGTACAAGTTGGTTTAATTTTCTCCGTGGGACCATAAATTCCACTACTATTATTTTATGCAGCTCATTTGGTTATTTTGTCAAAGCGTGTGTGCTAATTGTTTCCTCAATTTTCAATATAAATAGGTTGCCTGGTTGAGCAACTAAACACACACCATCACTACACTAATAATATAAAATTATTTTACTACAATATTGTGAGTATAATATTATGAGTATTTCTGTTGAGTGTAAGGTTAATCCAAGTGTAGATAAGGAATGCAAACATTTTTTATGTTGATCAATTTCATAAAAATCAGAATCAAGTCACATGATATGGTAAGGAGTATCATTTTTTTATGGTAAAGGGATATCATTTTCTGTCATACTCTATATTATGGTAAGATATTATTATTCGTTTCTTCAGCTTATCATTAAATGGTGAAAAGTTCTGAAATGATTAGAATATCCTTAATAGTTTGTGCTTCATCTAATATCTTGACCTGAATCTTTCTATTCAGTTTTAAGTTAATATATTTGATTCGAGAACTTCACATTTACTTGAACTTTATATTCTATCAGGAATTCTTATCAATTTTCTAGATATCATGTTGGCAATTTGGACTCTGGATAATTAAGTTAAAAATCACTAAGATTTATTTTATCTTATTATTCTGATTAATTATGTCCATTCATTATATATATCATTGTCATCATCCTCATGCTTATATTATGATGAAAGTCATATTTTGCCCGTAATGCAAAGATGGACTATTGATTATTGACTTTATAATTGTATCTTTGGCCCATATTGTAATAATGGACTGTTATTATTGATTTTATAGTTGTATATCTTTGGCCGTGGTGCAAAGATGGACTGTTGATTATTAGTTTTACAATTTTATATCTTTGACCCTTAGTGCAAAGATGAACCGTTGATTATTGATTTTACAGTTGTATATCTTTGGCCCGTAGTGCAAAAGATGGACCATTGATTATTGGTTTTACAGTTGTATATCTTTGGCTGTAGTGCAAAGATGGACATTTGATATTGGTTTTACAATTATATATCTTTGGCTCGTAGTGCAAAGATGGACTGTTGATTACTGGTTTTAAAGTTGTATGTCTTTGGCCGTAGTGTAAAGATGAATTTAATGGCATAATTATAAACATAAATTGTGAATTGGTATAACCATGATCTTTGGTGTTTCAGGTAAAGACAGGTGGTGAAAGTTCTCTTTGTCTTGAGTACAACGAAGAACTGTTGATTGGTATTACAAGAATAAAATATTGATGATGGACTTTTAATTTGGAGAAGATAATAGACATTATGTTCTACTTGACTTTTCTAATGGATTGTTGATTCCTCTGCAATTATGGTTGAAAACTTTTATCATCTACCATATGTTCTAAATATCTGATTTATTACTGATGAAGGCTATTGATAATTTAATTATCTTAAGTCATGATATTCTTTACTGGGCTATTTGTGCTCACGCTTTTGCTTCACAATTCCTTTCAGGTAATAAAAGTGTTGTTGGGACTAGCAGAGAGAACATGGGTATAAAGTGGTGTTTTGAATTAGTCGTAATCCTAATCAAGTTATGAAACAGTGTGGCATAATAATTGTATTGAGAACTAAAAATGTGTGTGACGTATTTTATACATCATTTAATAGTTAATTTTGGTGAACCAAATAGGGGAATGCGAACTCGAATTTGAAAGCATTAAAATGCACTCCATTATAATGAAGATGACATAAATCTTCTCGTGTTTCATTGGGAACTCGAAATATTTACTGCTATATTTTATACGGCATTGTAATAATTTAAGTATGAATATTGTTATATTATATACGTTACAATATTTGTATTGAAACTCACAATATATGTGTTATCGTATTTTACACGACAATTAATAGTTGTAATAGGAAAGTTTGCGTCAGTAGTGTTGTTATTTTTGGCGACCCAGAATGGGTTGTGTGGACCTATTTTGGGGGCGTCACACATAACCCTTTCCAACAAAAACACCATTCTTTGAAAGAATGACTTTGCCAGACTTAACAGAAATTTTAAAGCCTTTCCTATCTAAAAGATCAACATAAATTAAATTCTTTCTGATTTTTGACACAAACAACATATTCAACAAGGTTAGCTTCTTCCCAGAGGTAAAATTAACTTCCATAGTTCCTTTTCCATCAACTTTAGCCACTGAACTATTTCCCATCTGAACTTCGTGTCCAATAATTTCTTCAAATATTTTAAACATTTCTCGATTATTACAAATATGGACAGTAGCTCCAGATTTCAACCACCAACCATCCGGCTCACTTTCCATGTTAACCTTAGAAATCATAGTCACATCAAGACTAAGATCAGATACCATGGCAACAAGGTTCTCCTCAACCATGTTAGCATGACCACTTTTGCGTTGTTTACATTCTCTGGCATAGTGTCCAGTTTCTCCACAAACATGACACTTACCCTTTCTTTTATTAGGATTAGAATTTTTAATTTTCTGTCCAGGATGCTAGACTGTCCTTGAATCAAATTCTTAGCATCGCATTTTCAGGCCTCCTCCTCAATACGAAGATGCTTCTGAATTTGATCTAAGGAAAAATCATCAGATTTATGCATCAAATTTTTGGCAAAATCTTTCCAAGATGGTGGTAATTTTATAATTATTACTCTAACTTGAAAAGTTTCAGGCAAAGACAATTTTAAGAACCCTCAACTTATTAATAATAACCTGGAGCTCATGCACTTGCTCCACAATCGGTTTGTTATCAACCATTTTAAAATCAAAATATTTAGAAACTAAATATTTATTTGTACCTTCTTCCTCAGCCTTGTATTTAAATTCTAAAGCCTCCAATAACTCCGTTGGTGACTGAAAATTGCTGTAGAAATCGTAGAGACGATCCAACAGTGTGTTGAGGATATGTCCATGAGTTAGTTCCTCATCTTCAGTCCTCTTCCTTCTTTACTCTTTCAGTGCTTTGATGGTATCATTATCTGGCTGCTGACCTTCTGCTGGTTTGGGATCTTCTGGAATAAGCTGAAGGTTAGGGTCCAATACATATGCAATCTTTAAAATTGTGAGAAGAAATTTAAGTTTATCTTGCCATCGACTGAAATTATTTCCATCAAAAGGATCGAGGTTGACAAAATCCTGGTTCATAACTTTGAAAGACTCTGTATCCATTTCTATAAACACCTTAAGATTGAAAAATAAAATGAACACAAAATTATGGAACAAGGACTTAACACGGGTAGTCCCTTTCCTTAAAGGTGTTTATTTCCCCTTACCAAAAAGGTTTACAAAAGGCTCCTAGCAATTCACCTCAAGGATATATGCCAAGCCTATACCTATTCTCAGTAATAATAACTTACTAATGAATCTTAATATATGTTGCTTTGTAAAGGTTGATGAGAAGGAAGAAGATCAAAGACTGCTCAGTTTCAAAACTGATAAAACTAAATTATGAATAAAGCATCAGTTTACAAAGTAAATGATGTATTGTAAAATCCCAAATTTTACGAATAAAGATTTAATTTTCTCAAAATATTTTTTTGAATATTATGATGTGGATTTGAGATAATGTTATAATTGTGGGAAATATTTATAAATTTTGCAAAGTATGCAAGTTGTTGTATAATATTCGATTGGTCGGGGAATATTCTTTTTGTCGGGGAATATCCGTACGACGGCATAATCATTGGTGAACCCACAATGGAAGTATTGTCGTAGTAATAAAATGACATAATTATTTTTATGAAAATAATGGCAGAAGTTTTACCGTTAAAACTGTTGAACTACTCGATAGTAAAAGTACAGTAATACGCGTGGTTGCATAGTAGCACAAGATATTGATTATTGATGCTTACGTGAGAATTCACTCAGTTATACTCAATTATTGTTACAGTAATTGCTGCATCATATCTCTCATATTATTGATTCGGTTATTGTTACAGTATCATCTGCATAATATGATATATTATTAAATCAATAATTGAGACGACAAAGTTGTTCATATTATTAAATTGCAATATTTACAATGTCTAGAAGTTCTGTCAAGGAGAGGTTTGGTCACCTAATTGCGCGCCAATAGGGAGAAATCCTTATCAGAAAGCCCCTTCTTTCCTGGGAACGACCTGGTTGTTAAATATTGTGAGTTGTAATATTAATGATGAATAAGTCGTGTTGATTAAAGATGAAATTGATAGTTCCATTGTGTGGGAATTATTAGTGTTAGTAGAAATTGATATTTATTTTGATAATAATTGATGTATGGAGGTTATATTGTTCACTCGGGTATTTGAGACACTTTTCGTGTCGAAATACTATTCACGAGTTACTATTCATGAGTTACTATTCACAAGTTACTATTCATGAGTACTATTCACGGGAACCTATTCACCCGAACAATATATTTATTTTCGGTCCAAATCATTTTTGGGTACAATATTATTCCATGAGGAGATATGCTAATTTTTCAGACCGTTGGTTGAAATTATATTATTAAATCAATATGGATCTTTGGTTTAAAGTTTAATAGTGAATCAGTATGGACCGTTGGTTTAAAGTTTAATAGTGAATCAGTATGGACCGTTGCTTTAAGTTTTAATATGTACCGTCCGTTTAAAAGTAAATTAATCTGGACCGTTCATGAATTAGTTACTATTCAATCCATTCTCCTATAAATAGAAGCTCATTCCTTCATTATTTCTTACTTAATTCACCAAACTCTAGAGAGAGAAATTATAGAGAGAAGAAGAAGAGTATTCTCGCTACTTCACTACTTCTATATACGCTTTTATGGTAAGGGTATATTTTTTCTTTTGTATTCATGAAGAGAACTTCACATTATTCCATTCTTCATTATTACATTAGAATAACTTTGTATCTGCGCGACTACCCTATACTTGGTGAAATTCTTCCATTATTCCATTCTTTATTATTATGTTGGAATAACTTTGCTTATGCTAAAATCTTAATATACATAGTGAAATTCATCTATTATTCCATTCTTTATTATTACATTAGAATATCCGTCTTGCAGTAATTTACTTTGACACGGTTCCGCTTCTTTATTATTCTATTGGAATATCTTGTCTGTGCATTTTACGCCGGACCTGGTTCCATTATTTATTATTATGTATTTATTATTCTGCGTTTTAATATCCTCGTCTGTACGTGCGTTCTGGCCGGACTGGGGTTCCATTATTTATTATTCCATATTTATTATTCTGTTGGAATATCCTTTCTGTGCGTTTACGCTGGACTTGGTTCCATTATTTATTATTCCGTACTTATTATTCTGTCAGAATATCCTGTTTGTGAGTTTACGCCGGACCTGGTTCCATTATTTATTATTACGTTGAATAACTTTGTCTATCTCGGATACCGCATACATGGTGATTTCTTTTGTTATTCCATTCTTTATTATACTCAGTTGGTTAAAGTTTTGACTTCTATACTCCATGAAATTAGTGGAATATCCTTGATATTTGCGCTTCACCCAGTATCTTTTCATGAAAATATTCTTCTGAGCATTCTTGAATTTTACTTTCAAAGAAGTATCATGTTGACAAATTGGATGTTATTAGTTCCTGGATAAATTAATTCTTGAACTTGTTTTATTGAATTCTTATATCATTGTCATCATCCTCATGTTTATATTATGTTGAAAGTCATCTATGGCCTGTATTGCATAGATGGACTTGGTATGATTATGACCAGGGATTATTCAGTATAATCATGACCGTAATGTTACAAATGATGTGGAAAAAGTCTTCATTGGCCCGTAGTGCATTGATGGACAGTTTTTGGTATGATTATGGCTATGGATTCTCTTCGGCCAAGGGTGCAAAGATGAATTGTTTTATGGCATGATCATGACCATTGATGAATACACGAATATCCTTGGCCCGTAGTGAAAGTAGTATGCACACAAGCCAATCATGTTTGATGATAAAGCATATACTTTGTAACAATCTTATTCATTTATTAATAAAAAGTATTAATTTATTAAAGTCTTTTAATTATCTACATGATGCTGTTTTATAATATGTGATAAACCCATAGTTTTAAGCAATGCTTTTAGAATAATGATGATGATCATTCTAATGAGATCTAAATTCTTAGAAAGCTTAAAACTAAAATAGTTCCCAATCGTTGGATTACTAAATTGGGATTAGTGAATCCGGATAGATTGGTACATACGTTGCTTGCTCATTGGATGAGGATGATTGATCTCATGATCATTTGTGTGGAGACACTAAAACAAGTATGTAGGTGCTTATTGGAGAATAAGTTCACTGAACGTGGCTCGCTAAGGAATACCTAATGGAGTTTTACTTGCCTGTCAATAGAAATTCTTGTAGTGATAGTAGTACAAGTGATCCTTGGACTTGAGATCATCATAGTATCTTGTGTATGATGAGTTATACTTTGACTTATTCCTTAAGACCCTTAGGGTATATCAAAGGGTATGCTTGGGTATAATAAGTTGTACATGGAGATAATGTATGATCAATAAAGAATCTACCACTTATTAAAAGAAGAGAAATGTCCTATGTGATTCGATAAATGACAACCCAAAGAGTCCTTGGTTGGCGAAGCGTAATGAAATTAGAAAGGAGTTTCTAATTTGCATTATTTGAGTTGTGCATTTAAGAGTCGAAATACATATAATTAAATAAAATAAGACTTATTTCGGTAATTCCATGTCTTATATTTAATTGGGACATTGTATGGTGGAAGGATTGAATTATGCGGTAACTATTTACTCAAAGGTTCTTTTATGATTAATGTTGAAATCTATATTATCGGAAAGTCGTTGATCGCTAGGGAGGCTTATCCTATTGTAGAATAAATATTATTTATTTAAATAAATTAATTGTTTAATTTATTTATTTAAATAAGATTAGAATTGTTCTAATTGATTTATTCACAACCTAGGTTTAATACTTTAGAGAACCTAAAGGGTCACACCATAAAAGGAAGAATAATTATTTAAGAAGTTAATGGCATAATCGTAATAATATGTTATGTATATTTAATTTAATCTATGGTGATAGAATAAATTAAATAGCTTAATATTTATTATTTAATATTTTAGAAATATTAAATATAAATTAATAAGAGGAGTCTTATTAATATTATTACAATTATTATTATTATTTTAATTTCTAAAAGAGTTTAGGAATTAATTTAATATAAGTACTCTCATTTATTCCTAATTGGATTAGGAAGGAAAATTAGTTAAAGGAGTTTAATTAATTATCCCTAATAAGATTAGGGAGCCCCTTTAATTAAAAGGGTTTAATTAAATAACACCTTATTTTAATAGGGTTACTTGATATCTTTATAAGAGGAGTCTTATATCAGATATCAAGACTACGTTATAATTCCAATGGTTGGAGAGTACGCTTCTTTTTCTATAGAGATAGAATAACTAGGGTTTAGCCAACCACCCATCTTCTTGAATCCTTCTTCTTCCTTGGTGGATCACCTCTAGAGGCCAAACACTTGGGTGGCTAACGTTGATCAAAGGAAGGAACCAAACCCGGTGAATTCAAGTTGAACGCGAAAAAGGATTGGAGGTGAACTTGTACCCGAGGAAGCTCAATCTTCAAGGGTATGATTCTTATTCGTTATCTTTTTCGTTTAATTAATAATTGTGCATAAAGGGTGATCCGGGTATATGGTTTATAAAAATTTTAAACTCTGATTTTTACACGTTTCCGCGCTTATTTTTGCAATTTGATTGCGTTCATGAATATTACAATCCTAACAGTGGCATCAGAGCCAAACCTTTATGCGAATTATTAATTGTTCAAATTTGATATATATATATATATTGATGTGTTTAGAACATTTTAATTGGGCATAATTTTGTTGTATAAAATTTAATTTAAAAAAAAAAAAAACATGCCGATTTATGAATGAATTTTTTTTTTTTTGCTTTTAAAAAACCTCGCTACACGTGATTAAACTTTTTTTTTTCCTTGCACGGAATTCGCGAACTGAAGTTTTTTTTTTCTTGCACGGAATTGGTATAATTTGTAGCAAATTTGTCAAGTGGCCCAGGGGATATGATAGTTACCATGTGTGGTGGTGCTTTGATTCCTTGGATTATTAGAATATCATATATATTTGATATATCATGTTTAAGGTAATATAATCAGGTGAAATATTCCACTTGGTAATATTTAAATTAATGTTCACTTGAATCATTGTCCATTTGGTAATAATTGATTTTTATTTTAATCTTAAAATAAAAAGTTTATTTTAATTTTAAAATTAGAATTTCATGCTAACTAATTAAAGTTGGAATTGGATTCCATGATAACTAATTGGAGTTGAAATTGGATTCTATATTTTCTTAAATAAAGGAGTTTATTTAGATATGAAATAAGATTTCATATTATTCAAAATAAAAGAGTTTATTTATGAATGAGAAAAGAATCCATGTTTCCTTAAATAAAGGAGTTTATTTAGATATGAAATAAGATTTCATATTATTCAAAATAAGAGAGTTTATTTGTGAATAGGAAAAAGAATCAGTCTTTCCTTAAGTAAAGGAGTTTATTTAGATATGAAATTAGATTTCATATTATTCAAAATAAAAGAGTTTATTTGTGAATAGGAAAGAGTATCCGTGGTTCCTTTAATAAAGGAGTTTTTTTACATGGAATTGATTTCCATAATTAATTAAAATAAAGGAGTTTATTTTAATTAAAGATTTTGATTAAAAATAAAATAGTTTATTTTATTCAAAATTGGATAAATTAAAATAAAATAGTTTTATTTTGATTTAAATTTGGATTAAAATAAAGGAGTTTATTTTTATTCAAAAATAGATTTTATACTAACTAAATTTGCCCATTAAATGATACCAATATATATATTGAATGTTTATTATTCATGAGATGAATGTTTTTTATTGATGCATATGATGATGTGTATGATAATAAATGGGATTGATTATGGACTATCGACCAATGTGATTGGATTTTATTTTAGTTGGATGCATGAATGTATGGGTTTATTAAATGGGGTCTCAGTACTCGCTTTCTCTAATTTTTCTTAATGTAAATTCTATCTCCTCCTATGTACTTCTCCTCGATCACGATCAAGGTTTCTATTTATTTTAAATAGTTTTGTAATAGGAATAGTTAGAATTAATTTTGAAAAATTGGAGATCAAGGAGCAAGGAGCGATTGAAGATCCGCTTTGTAATGGAGCCCGGGTTTAAATGTAATAGTTATATTTAAATATTATTTCTTGCACCCCAGGTTTGACCTTTTGGTTCACTTGGTGACTCTAGTGAACCAAACTAGAATAAAAGTCCATAATCAATCCGGGTAGAATATAGTATTCTATATGTGCATGCTTTTATATATATATATATATATATATATTATGCAAACATGCTTGCATGTTCATTAATATAACGCGTATTTTATATATATATGTAAATATGCACGCTAAAACAAGATGAGACATTTTAATAACAACCCCTCAAATTTTTATATTAAGTCCTAAGCGTTCAAAGATATTTGGAATATCGAACGTCGCTTTCTAGCATGATAAAATTAATAGAGTATTAAATATTTAATATGAGTTTGTTGTGTCACCACAAGGCAAGTATTAAGTATTTAAGATGTTAATTTATCACATTTGATGCTTATAAAGAAAATTGAACAATATTGTTTTGTTGTGTCACCACAAGGATGATATTTTTCTTTTGAATATATGGAGTGCTAGGTCGGACTTAACTTGGATAATTTTGATTCGGATGTGCCACCACTGATCAAAATAATCTAAGAGGCAAAATAAAAGGAGTTGCATAGTTGATGTAATTGACAAAAGTTGTCTACCTATTTATTTATATATATTTTGTTGTGTCACCACAAGGCTATATACATTTGAAATGGGATCCTTATTCTCACTAGCAAATCTTTAATTAGATTTTGCCGAACTATATAAGTGAGGGTAATATAGTTTGAAGAAAAAATAGTGGGAGATGCCAATTTAAAACAAGACCTAATTTATTTTGGTAATTAATAAAAGAATGTATGTTAAAATGTTGTTAATTACAAATTCATTTATAGAATTTTACAATGTCTAAAATTACTATCATCAAGCATATTAGATGCTAAATTAACTGAATCAATTAAACGGATAAGAAAAGGAAATTGAGAATAGTTCTCATAAATGAAAAAGCTATCTTATGTCCTTAATATGCCTATCCTCGCAATGGTTGCGCATAATGCCTCGAGGAAGAGATTGCTACTTTTAGAAAGTGGCAAGATGATGCACAGATTAACTCGATGCATCATGCTCGCATCCACGAGTAACGAGCTTGACAAGATGAAACTATGGATGCTCCTACTATATTCCCGCACATCAAGTAGTTGATGGTGAGGAAAGTAGGACCGATAGATATCGACATATCTAAGGAGCTCTTCCGATCTAGAATGGCCAATGGCACTATAAATGCATAAAAAAGTTCTTAACATAATCAATTTGATTGATCAATTAGGACAACGAGTTTTGTCATGGATGGAGAGTTGAGCCAAGATTTGATCTTGCACTTACTCCCGACTCCTTTCACAATTGTTGTTGTGAATTTTTCATATGAACAAGCTAGATATCGCCCTCACCGATTTGCTTAACATATTGAAAAATGTTGAGAGTCACTTTCCAACCAAGAAAGATCAAGTCTTCTTCGGTAGGGCCAAAGGATCTTCCTAAAAGAAGAACGATTCAAAGAAGGTAAATAGAAAGGCATAAACAAAGGATAATAAGAATAAAAATGATACGGATAGCAAAGGAGCTTGCTTCCACCGCAATAAGCCCGGACACTAGAAAGAAATCATGAGAAGTATCTTGCGAGGCTAACCAAAGAAGCTTAGTGAAGTTTCGGTTATAAATACAAATTTGTTCATGATTTAAAATAAAATTTTCTTTAAGTCAAGGTTCTACTTGGGTATTGGATACCGACTTTGGTTATCATAAATATAGATTTATGAAGGGACCAAGCAAAAGTAGAAAGTTAAACAAGATAAGTAATCCTATGTGTGGGAAATGAAGCAAAGGTTGCTGCATTAGCCATAGAAACTTATAGTTTAGCAATCCCTACGAGAAAATCTATTAAGTCAATAAGTTGTTATTGTATTCCAGTACTTGTTAGAAACATTATTTCCATTTTATTGTTGGACAATGAAATCTTTGGTATTATATTTAAGAATAATTGTTGTTCTATTTATAATAATAATAATGTTTTGTATAGAACTGGAATATTACTTAATGGATTTTATATACTTGACTTACGCAAAAATAATTTTGCAAATTGAATAAACTAGTATAAGAAAAGGAGATGGTCATTCAAAGAGTTGAATGTGTGTATTTGCTGAAATACAAGTGTGAATTATTTGAAAGGTTCAAAGAATTCAAAAGTGAAACAAATTGACAAAGTATTAAGATTCTTTGATTAGATCAAGGAATAAATACTTGAGCAATAAGTTTCTAGATCATCTTAAATGGTTTTCTCATAATGGACGCCTCCTGATACGTAATAATTGATTGATGTATCTGAAAGGAAAAATTGTACCTTGTTGGACATGGTACGGTCCATAATGATTTTACCGACATTCTAGTATCCTTCTAGGATCATGTCCTAGAAATAGCTGCATATCTACGAAAAGGTAACCTCAAAAATCCATTGAACTCTCTATAAAAGTTATGGATGGGAGGATTCCTAATCTTAAGTATGTTAAGATAAGGGGTTGTCCAACTTATGTGAAACGGTTTCAAAGGATAAGCTTGGGACAAGATTTGACAAATACAGATTTGTGGGACATCCTAAAGTAAGTTTAGGGTAAATGTTCTATAATCCAACTTAGCAAAGGTGTTTATTATTGAAAACACGCTTCTTTCTAAGATAAAGGTGTTTATCATTGAAGGGGCTAGTGGGAGGATAATAGATCTTGAAGAGTTCAAGAACCACAAAACACTATAAGTCAAATAAGAGGAACTCGTAGATGTAACCTATTGTACCACAACCCAATCGTAATTACGAAATAATCTTCAAGATACCTAGGAGGTATGGATTCATCATGGATGATGATGATGAGGTACGCATCATAGAAGATGATGATCCAGAGTTACATACGATGAGGTAAGAGTTCTAGTGTGTACAAAAGGGTTAGTGGGAGCGTTATGACATTTCTAGTATTATATATTGATATACTACGGATAAGAAATAACATGCCAATGCTACAATCAGTAAAGATAAAGTTGTCTAAACATTCCTCCATGAATGGTTTGGGAAGAGTATCTTAATTGGGGATAAAATCTATATAGATAGATACAAGAGGATGCTCGACTTAACCCAAGGAACGTATATTCATTTGATGCTAAAGTCGTTTAGCATGGCAAACTCCAAGAGTTGTCTCATGTCGATGAGCTATGGAGTGTATCTCTCTTAATAGTCCCCACAGACTCTCGAAAAAGAGAGGTCGCATAAGTAACAATCATGTATGCAATGAAATGTACGAGACCCGATGTTGATCACCATATTATGGAGAAGTTCACTATGAGTCGTTGAAAACATCTTAAAGTGCTTAACCCAAGCACTAAGGATGTGATCATATTCATGCTTTGGGTCTTAATTAAAACTAGAGGGCTTAACAAACTCAAGTTTTTCAGATAGACCAAGATGACAGAAAAATCCACTTTAAGGTAAAGTGTTATCTTGAATAGTGGTGTAGTGAATTGGAAAGGTTCCAAACAAAGAAAGAGTTCTTTGGTTTAGTGATAAAGACAAAGTAAATAGCTATAAATGAAGTTTCAAGTTGATTGTTTGGATTAAAAGTTCATTACGTAACTAGGAATAGTTCCTAAGTCTCATCTTGGATCTAAACATGTGTTGTGGCACTTTCATTTGATTATTAGAATCATTGAAAGATGGGAAATCACTATAGAGATAGTGGACTCTCATGAACAACATTACATATCCATTAACTAAAGCTTATCCAATGGCAGGATAATCGCCACTTGAGAAGAGAAGAAGAGTATGAGATACCATGACGATTGGCTTTAGTGCAAGTGGGAGATTGAAAGTAGTATGCACACAAGCCAATCATGTTTGATGATAAAGCATATACTTTGTAACAATCTTATTCATTTATTAATAAAAAGTATTAATTTATTAAAGGCTTTTAATTATCTACATGATCTTTGTTTTATAATATGTTATAAACCCATAGTTTTAAGCAATGCTTTTATAATGATGATGATCATTCTAATGAGATCTAAATTCTTAAAAGCTTAAAACTAAAATAGTTCCCAATCGTTGGATTACTAAATTGGGATTAGTGAATCCGGATAGATTGGTACATACGTTGCTTCTTTCATTAGATGAGGATGATTGATCTCATGATCATTTGTGTGGAGACACTAAAGCAAGTATGTAGGTGCTTATTGGAGAATAAGTTCAATTGAACGTTGGCTCGCTAAGGAATACCTAATGGAGTTTTACTTTTTGTCAATAGGAATTCTCAGTAGTGATAGTAAAGACAAGTGATCCTTGGACTTGAGATCATCATAGTATCTTGTGTATGATGAGTTATACTTTGACTTATTCCTTAAGACCCTTAGGGTATATCAAATGGTATGCTTGGGTATAATAAGTTGTATATGGAGATAATGTATGATCAATAAAGAATCTACCACTTATATTAATAGAAGAGAAATGTCCTATGTGATTCGATAAATGACAACCCAAAGAGTCCTTGGCAAGGCGTAATGAAAAATTAGAAAGGAGTTTCTAATTTGCATTATTTGAGTTGTGCATTTAAGAGTCAAAATACATATAATTAAATAAAATAAGACTTGATTTAATTCCATGCCTTATATTTAATTGGGACATTGTATGGTGGAAGGATTGAATTGTCACGGTAACTATTTATTCAAAGGTTCTTTTATGATTAATGTTGAAATCTATATTATCCGGAAAGTCGTTGATCGCTAGGGAGGCTTATCCTATTGTAGAATAAATATTATTTATTTAAATAAATTAATTGTTTAATTTATTTATTTAAATAAGATTAGAATTGTTCTAATTGATTTATTCACAACCGGATTAATATGGAGAACCTAAAGGGTCACGCCATAAAAGGAAGAATAATTATTTAAGAAGTTAATGGCATAATCGTAATAATATATTATGTATATTTAATTTAATCTATGGTGATAGAATAAATTAAATAGCTTAATATTATTATTTAATATTTTAGAAATATTAAATATAAATTAATAAGAGGAGTCTTATTAATATTATTACAATTATTATTATTATTTTAATTTCTAAAGAGTTTAGGAATTAATTTAATATAAGTACTCTCATTTATTCCTAATTGGATTAGGAAGGAAAATTAGTTAAAGGAGTTTAATTAATTATCCCTAATAAGATTAGGGAGCCCTTTAATTAAAAGGGTTTAATTAAATAATACCTTATTTTAATAGGGTTACTTGATATCTTTATAAGAGGAGTCTTTATATCAGATATCAAGACTACGTTATAATTCCAATGGTTGGAGAGTACGCTTTTTTTATAGAGATAAAAAACTAGGGTTTAGCCAACCACCCATCTTCTTGAATCCTTCTTCTTCCTTGGTGGATCACCTCAGAGGCCAAACACTTGGGTGGCTAACGTTGATCAAAGGAAGGAACCAAACCCGGGTGGATTCAAGTTGAGCGAAAAAGGATTGGAGGTGAACTTGTACTTTGGAAGCTCGATCTTCAAGGGTATGATTCTTATTCGTTATCTTTTTCGTTTAATTAATAATTGTGCATAAAGGGTTATCCGGGTATATGGTTTGTAAAAATTTTAAACTCTGATTTTTACACGTTTCCGCGCTTATTTTTGTAATTTGATTGCGTTCATGAATATTACAATCCAAACACGTAGTGCATGGATAATTTGTGGTCGTGATACTAATGAATATCCTTGGTCGTAGTGCAGGGATGATGTGGATTATTTATTGTTTGAGTCTCAAATGATAAAAGTGATGAAAAACTTTTTAAATCATAAAAGATAGTAGATTTTATTCTCTACTTGACTCTTTTAATGGATTGCTTATTCCATCCGCAGCTTAAACTTGTTGTCTATTGTATTTTATCAGTTTAACATTGTTGAAGGCTAATGATAATTTATCCTGCATTATCTTAGTCATAATATTTCTTACTGGGCTAGTTGAGCTCACCCTTTCTTTCACTGTTCTCTTCAGGAAATGAGAACGTAGCAGGGACTAGTCGGGGAACGGAGTGATGGTCTAGATGATAGCATTAGTAGTCCTCACTATTCTATGAAATAGTGTGATAATAATTGTAATGAGGACTTATTCTGAGAGTGGATATTGTATAGAAGACAATATTTGTATTCTAACTCGTAGCTCTTGTTGTATAATTAAGTTTGTATTTGTATTTTGTACCATGTATTTGGCGACTCAAGATGGGTGATGTATACCTATTTTGGGGGCGTCACATGTATTAAAACTCTTTTGTATCCATAATGATTAAACACAAAACTGTTTAACCATGAATGAGGTCTATTAATCTGGTTCAAGCTAAAAAAATAGGCTCTTGGCTCGAGCGAGGCTCCTAGCGACAATCGCCAAGACGCGTCAAAGTGCGCTTAAAGCGCCAACGCGACTTTCTGACGCTGAACCCGCCTCGCCCTTGATCCCCGGGTCATGGTATGCAAGGGTGGTACTTTTCACCATGTCATTGTGACCAAATCCAAGCATTTCCTTTAGTACCATTAGTGAATTAAACTATTCCATATTTACATATAAAGTATAAAATAGTTTTATTCCTACCCAATGTGAGACTTAAAGGAAATAGTTTTCTTAAACAACAATGAACCTTTTTCATATACTCCACTTTGGATACAATTAAAACACAATATATAATTCCTACTTGAACCATATATTGGTCTCTATTAATCTCGTAATAGACTATCAAATGCACTTTTAATTTAATAAAAATTTAATTAATTAATGGGTTTAAATTAATCCCACAATTGATCAAAACTCATATAAGAAACGATGCAATTAACACATATCATGTTGGCTTCAGTGTTAGAAGAAGTAAAACACATAAACACCAAGATAATCAGTTGAGAGATAGGCTTTTTGTTTGTTCTGTTGAAGGTAAACGTCGATATGATAAACGTGATGTTTATGCAAAATCTCATCGGGCTAAGACAAGATTCGAGTGTAAAGAAAGGATGAAAATCAATTGTCATTTAACTGGTAAGTATCAAGTCATTGAGTTTGTGGCTGATCATACACATGTGACTTCAATTCCTAGAAAGACCCAATTTTTTAGGTCTCATAGGAGCATGACTCTAGCATAAATTGTTGAAGCTGATATGGCTGACTGTCCAGGAATTGCTCCAAAAGCTAGTTTTAAATTTTTGAGTAGGCAAGCTGGTGGTCGTCAATATCTTGGATTTATTCTTGATGATTATAAGAATTATTTGCATTCTAAGAGAACGAGGGAAATGAAGGTAGGGGATAAAGGTGGTGTGTTGGAATATTTACAACAAATGCAATTGAATGATCCCAATTCTTTTTATGCTATACAAGTGGATGAAGATGATATAATAACTAACATTTTTGGGTCGATGCAAGGATGATGGTAGAATTTGGTTACTTTGGTGATGTGGTATGTTTTGATACAACCTATAGAAAAAACAAAGAAGGAAGGCCTTTTGCCATATTTGTTGGGGGTGAATAATCATAAATAAACAATTATATTTGGTGCTGCATTATTATATGATGAGATTGCTGTAACTTTTGAGTGGTTGTTTGACACTTTTGCCAAGGCTATATCTGGAAAGAAACCTAAGACAATTCTTACAGACCAAGATGCTGTAATAGCTAAAGCATTAGGTTCAAAATGGCAAGAAACTAAATATCGATTATACATTTGGCACATTTATCCAAATACAGCCGAACATCTCAGTAGTGCTTTTGAGAAGTTTAGAGATTTTTCCAAAGATTTTAGTTATTGTATATATGATTTTGAGGATGAAGATGACTTTTTGAATGCATGGAAAAACATGCTTGAAAAATATGGACTCCAAGATAATGATTGGTTACATCGATTGTTTGGTATAAAGGAGAAATGGGCATTAGTTTATGGCCGGGAAACTTTTTGTGCAGATATTACCACCACCCAACGTAGCGAAAGCATGAATAGTTGTCTAAAAAAGTATGTAAGTTAAAAAAATGATTTGATTCTATTTTTTCAATATTTTCAAAGATTGGTTGATGATTGCCGTTTTGAAGAATTGAAGGCTGACCATAATACAAGTCAAAGTTTTCCTGCATTGTCGTTCCCGGTGAAAATTTTGAAACATGTAGCAAGTGTTTACACACCAGAGATGTTTAAGGTATTTCAGAGTGAGCTATGTAAAGCTCATGATTGTGCCTTGAACTTCTTTGGCGAGTTTGGAACAGTGAGCAAATATATACTTAGCCCTCATGGGAAACATTCCCACCATACAGTCATGTACGACTTAATAGATGGTAAGATTTCATGCAGTTGTAAGAAGTTTGAGTTTGTAGGAGTCTTGTGTGCACATGCTTTAAAGGTTCTATCTGCAAGAAATGTTAAGAGGATTCCTAGTCAGTATATCTTGAATAGATGGACAAAAAAAATTAAGGTTGAGAGTGCAAAAGTAAGTTGCAATACTACATGTGAAAGTGACCCAAGGGTAGAAATAGTGAAGCGTTATAGAGACTTATGCTGATTAAACATTCAACTTGCAACAAGAGCAACAAAATCTAAAAATGCATATCAAATTGCTTTATCAGCAATTACTAAGGCAATGGTAGAGGTTAATGCATGTTTCAAAGAAAAATAGTTAAAGAAGCTCCACAAGCCCCATCACCAGCTGTAAGACCCCGAATTTTATAAAATAAAAGTATTCAATTTTCTTATAATTATTATTCTATTTAGTAAATGGTTAAATTAATAAAAAGGTTAAAGTTAAGGGTGATATTTAAAAGTTTTACAAAGTAAGCAAGTGGTCATAAAATATTCATTTGGTTTTAATATTCTTTTGTTGGGGAATATCCGTGCGACGATGGCAAGAATCATTAGTAGAACACACACAACTAATAACTTTCTTTGATATAAAAGCGGCGTAAATTATCTTTTTATAAAAATAACGGCAAAACTTTTACCGTTGAAACATCCGGTGATAAAAGAACAATAATACGCATTGTTGCACAGTAGCACATGGTATTGCACAGTATCTCTGATTATTGATGCTTATGTAAGAAGTCACTCAGTTTTATTCAATTATTGCAACAGTAGTTGCTGCATAGTATCTCATATTATTGATTCAATTATTGTCACAGTATCATATTATTTTCTGGGAATAATCTGGTTGTCAATATTGTGAGTTATAATATTAATGATGAATAATTGTTAAAAGATTAAAAATGTGTTTATTGAAGATAAGTGATTTGTGATAAATATTTATTCATTTTTTGATATAAATAAATGGGTTTGTCATGAGGCGTTTGTTGTAAGTTTGAATTATTATTCCATGGGGAGATGTACTAATTTTTCGACCGTCAGTTGTGATTTTAATAGTAAATAAATATGGACAGTCGGTTGTGGTTTTAATAGAAAATCAATATGGACCGTCGGTTGTGATTTTAATAGTAAATCAATATGTACCGTCCGTTTTAATAGTAAATCAATCTGGATCGTTCGTGAATCAGTTACTATTTAGTCCATTCTCCTATAAATAGAAGCTTATTCTTCATTCATTCTCACCAATTCACTAAGATTCACAAGAGAAACTATAGAGAAAAAGAAGAAGAGTATTTTGCTACTTCACTATTGCAGTATCCAATCTCCTAGTAAGTTAAGGGATGTTATTTTCGTATGTAAGGGATATTACTTTTCGTATTCGTAAGGGATGCTATTTTTCATATGGTAAGGGATGTTATTTTTTGTATGTAAGGGATATTATTTTTCGTATTCGTAAGGGATGTTTTTTTTCGTATTCGTAAGGGATATTATTTTTTGTATTTATTCTTTATTAATCTATGAGAATAACCTGTCTACGCGGATTACCGCATGCATGATGAAAATCCATTTGCAGTTTTGTATATTATTTCTTTTCATATTACTAAATCTAAACTTACTATGGCAGGTATTGCTTCTATAATCCATGAAATTAGTAGAATATCCTTAAGTTTTGCGCTTCATCTAGTATCGTTTCATGGGAATATTGGTCTGAACTTTCTTAATAATTTTAATATTTTCATTTAGGGTACTATTCACTTGGGGTACTATTTATTCGGGGTACTTTGCATGACGGAGTACTATTCATTCGGGTACTAATCACGACAAAAGTGGTTTCTTTTCTGTCAAATTATTTTTGATACATGAATATCATTCTTGAATTTTACTCCATATTTAGTTATCTTGTTGACAATTTGAACATTCTTGAACTCTGGATTCAAATCTCTAATATTTATTCTCGATCTCACTTGATTGATTCCTTATATCATTGTCATCATCCTCATGCTTATATTGTAGTGAAAGTCATCTTTGGTCCGTAGTTCATAGATGGACTGTTGATTGGTATGATTATGACCAGTAATTGTGTATTGGTATAATCATGACCTGTAATGTTACAGACAAATGATGTGGTAAAAGTCATCTTTGGCCTATAGTGCATATATGGACTGTTGATTGGTATGACTATGACCAAGAATTGTGTATTAGTATAATCATGACCTGCAATGTTACAGACAAATGATGTGGTAAAAGTTATCTTTGGCCCGTAGTGCATAGATGGAATGTTGATTGGTATGATTATGACCAAGAATTGTGTATTGGTATAATCATGACCTGTAATGTTACAGACAAATAATGTGGTAAAAGTCATCTTTGGCCCATAATGCACAGATGGACTATTGATTGGTATGATTATGCCCAATAATTGTGTATTGGTATAATCATGACCTGTAATGTTACAGACAAATGATGTGGTAAAAGTTATATTTGGCCCGTAGTGCATAGATGGACTGTTGATTGGTATGATTATGACCAGGAATTGTGTATTGGTATAATCATGACCTGTAATGTTACAGATAAATGATGTGGTAAAAGTCATCTTTAGCCCATAGTGCATAGATGGACTGTTGATTGGTATGATTATGACTATGAATTATTTATTGGTATAATCATGACCTGTAATGTTACAGACAAATGATGTGGTAAGAGTCATCTTTGGCCCGAAGTGGAAAGATGGACTGTTAATTATTGATTTTACAGTTGTATATCATTAGCCGTAGTGCAAAGATGGACTGTTGATTATTAGTTTTACAGTTGAACATCTTTGGCCCGTATTGCAAAGATGGACTGTTGATTATTGGTTTTATAGTTGTATGTCTTTAGCCACAGTACAAAAATGAACTGTTGATTATTGGTTTTATAGCTGAACATCTTTGACCCATAGTCCAAAGATGGAATATTGATTATTGGTTTTACAGTTGTATGTCTTTGGCCCGTAGTGCAAAGAGGACTGTTGATTTACATGATTATAAATATGAATTGTGAAGTTAACTATAATCTTTGGTGGTTCAGGTGAAGACAGGTGATGAAAGTTCTCTTTGTCTTGGGTACAACAAAGAACTGCTGATAGGTATTACAGGGATGAAATATTAATAATGGAATTTTAATTTAGAGGAGATAGTAGACATTATGTTCTACTCGACTCTTCTAATGGATTGCTGGTTCCGCTGCAGTTGTGGATCTAAAACTTGTTGTCTATTGTATTCTATTATATGTTTCCCTGTTGAGTACTAAGGATAATTTTTTCTAAATTATCTTAGTCATAATATTATTTACTGGGATAGTTGATCTCACCCTTTTCCTTCACAATTCATTTCAGGTAATAAGAGTGTAGCTGGGTAGAGCGAGGATAACAGGGGAATAGTGTGATGGTCTGAGACTGTGGAAGTTTCTCAATACATTATAAAACAATATGACAATATATAATTATATTGAGGACTTAAGATATGTGTGTCGTATTTTATACTTCACTTAATAACTGATTTTGGTGAACAACAATAGGGTGATGAGAACCCGACTTTAAAAGCGTTAAAAATACACCCCATTAGAATGAGGTGGACAGAAATCTTCTCGTGTTCCCTGGGGACTTGAAATATTTGTTGCTTTATTTTATATGGCATTGTAATAATTTAAGTATGAATATTATCGTATTATATACGATACAATATTGGTATTGAAACTCACAACTTATGTGTTGTCATATTTTACACCACAGTTTAATAGTTGTATAAAGGAAGTTTGTATTTGAATTTTGTACCGTATATTTAGCGACCCATAATGGGTTGTGTGGACCTATTTTGGGGGCATCACATTTGGTTTCAAAGCTTAGGGATATGGTCTCTGACGGAGATCTGAGATTAGAACTAGGAGGGGAGAGACGTGTAATATCCTTCGCTAGTGTGTGTCCTACTTAAGCTGAATGTTAATTAACCTTTGTTATGAAGATATATTCTGGAATAATATCTGAAATCCAAGAGATGAGTAATAGAGAAATCTTGATATAGAGGAAATGACCGGGAAGATAGAATCTGAAATGAAAGTAAGGTATTCTCATCTCTTCGAACTACCAGGTACGTAAATTTCGGGGATGAAATTTCATAAGGAGGGGAGATTGTAAGACCCTGAATTTTATGAAATGAAAGTATTCAAATTTCTTATAATTATTAATAAGTTGACAATTTTATAACCTTTTTATAAAAAAATAATGGCAAAACTTTTACCGTTAACTGTTGAAATACCCAGTGATAAAAGTACATTAATACGCGTGGTTGCATAGTAGCACACGGTATTGCATAGTATCTTTGATTATTGATTCTTACGTAAAGTCACTCAGTATTCAATAATTGCCACAGTAGTTGCTGCATAGTATCTCATATTATTGATTCAATAATTATTACAGTAACATCTGCATAATATTTTATATTATTTGAATAATATTATTAGTTAGCTTTATTGGCAATGTCTAAAAAGTTCTGTCGAGGAAAGGGGTTAGGTTATATAATTGCGCGCCAATAAGGATAAATCCTTATCGGAAAGCCCCCTATTTTTTGGGAATGACCTGGTTGTTAATATTATGAACTTATAATATTAATTGTGAATAATTATTATGTGGTGGATATTGGTTCAATTTTGATATAAATGAAGGAATTTAACATGAAAAATTTGTTGAAAGTTTAGCATATTTTTCTATGGAATTATAATTATCTCATCCCATAAATTATTCATTCAAATATATTATAATTGTTTAAATAATAATATTATTATAGTGTGTGTATATATATATATATATATATATGTGATTAAAGGGACGGAGGTGAGCGAATTGTATTTGAATGCTTTGTTTTCAAAAGCAGTATAACCTTGTTTTTTTTTCAATTGGTTATTCCTCCTGCAATTCTTTTGTTCTAAAGGTATGGGCCTCAACCAATAAGAAATGAGGAAGTTTGGTATTGAGAAGAAAAGAAAAAAAGTTAGGCAGAGAAGAAAAGAAAATGTTAGACAGATTAATTTGTTTCTTCCTCTGAGATACACTATAAAAGGCACCCATTTGCTGCAAATTGAAACACACCATCACAATATCAGAAATTCTTCCTCTATAATATTGTGAGTATTTCTTTTGGGTATAAGAATACTTTGAGTGTAGCTTTTAGTGCAAGATTTTCTCAGGATAATAATTGATATTCCAAGTTAGATCTAGTTTCTACTAAGATAAATGATATTATTTTATTTCAATACTCGTAAGAAATATCATTTTCTTTTATACTCCATATTATGTAAGTGATATTATTTCATTTCATATTCCTAAATTTAAACTTACTATGGTAAGTATTACTTCTATAATTCCTGAAATGATTAAAAATTCCTTAAGGTTTACGCTTCATCTAATATCATTTCACTGGAATATTAGTCTGAACTTTCTTATTAAATTTTAATCTTTTCATGTCGGGATACTATTCATGGGTACTATTCATACGATACTATTCATGAGTACTAATCACAACTGAATTTAATCTTCTTTTCTGTTGAAATTATTTTCGATACATGAATATCATTCTTAAATTTTACTCCACAATTAGTTATCATGCTGAAAATTTGGATATTCTTGAACTCTGAATAAATTGAATTATAAATCTCTAATATTTATCATTGATATCACTTGATTGATTCTTTATATCATTGTCATCATCCTCATGCTTATATTGTGCTGAAAGTCATCTTTGGCCTGTGGTGCAAAGATGGATTATTGATTGGTATAATTATGAACATGAATTGTGTATTGGTATAATCATGATATTTAATGTTACAGATAAAGGTTTGTGGTGAAAGTCCTTTTTGGCCCGTAGTGCATAGATGGACATGTGTTTGACATGATCATGACCATTGGTGATTGTCGACGTCGGGATTTTTACTGTCCCTTTTCTGTTCTTATCTTTTGGTGTTCTCATGTTAGGTGAGATTTGTTTGAAAAAATAAGTTGTGAAAAGGTCCGACATTTATATGTCGACGATTGGACTGTAAGAGTTGCCAGTTGGTATTTTTAAATGGTTGCACCAACTCAACCAAGAAAAGGTTTGCACATTGACCACGTGATGTAACACTGTTAAACTGGTTTGTGAAACCAAGATTCATTAGGGTCCGGGGACTTGCTTATGCGGAGGGAAGGTATTAGGAACCCCCCGACATCCGTGTTACCACGGTGACCACCACTTTTTAATTTAAACTGTTATATAAATGTGTGTGTGTTGGGGGGGGGTCAATGTGCAATTATTTGGAAGTAGTGCTATGCCCCGTTCGCACCTATATAAAAAGGGTTTGAATTTATGTAAAAATTCAGTTTTAACAAGGTATAACAATGATGTTTTGTAAAAGAGGTTTTCAAACCCTTATGCTAAATAGTAATTGATGCCTTTGATACTTCCGTTTTATTAAGTGTTCGGCTTGATTGCTTTTATTTTCAAGATACGAAGCATCTTCGAGAAAATAAGATATATAGCAATGCCGAACTCCTTATGGGAATGAGAGCCATCTAAGGAAATTCAGACACCGTGAATAATGTATAAGCTGTTTATAGCCAAAAATGTCCATCACGGGAACCGAATCTAGATTCAGGAGTCTGAATCTGTGATCACATGATTCCTAGGCTCACATGATGTAGCAGTTTATATAAAAGCTATAAGCAGATATATATATAAAAGCTATAAATATATATATACAGACTGTCAACAACCACGAATCGAACTTCATGGGGGACTGGAAATATAAATATATAAAAGCGGTAAATATATATATATATATAGAAACGATCAACCACCACGAAGCACCTCCATGGGGGTTTGGAAATATAAATAAAGCAGTAAAGATGATCAACCGCCACGAAGTAAACTCCAGGCGGACGAAATGTAAATAAAGCAGTAAAAACGATCAACCGCCACAAAGTAAACTCCAGACGAGACAAAATATAAATAAATAAAGAAAAGGCCACGAAGTAAACTCTAGGCTCGACAGAATGTGATTATATATATATATATATATAAGTATATATATATATATATATAAAAGCGAAGAACGCCCGGATATAAAATCCACGATCATCTCATGGCGCCCCCAAAAATGTATACATCACCCATCTTGAGTCGCCAGATACATGGTACATAAATTCAAATACAACTTAATTATACAACAATGTGTGTAAAATACGACAAAAACATAGTCGAGAGTTTAAACAAGAATATTGTCATCTAGACAATATCCACACTCAATGTCATCCTCATTGTGACGCCCCCAAAATTAGGTATACGCCACCCATCTTGGGTCGCCACTTACATGGTACATAAATTCAAATACAACTTACTAATATAACTGCTAGTATACAATACGACATAAATCGTGAGTTTGAATACAAATATTGTCTACTAGATATTATACAAACTCAAAAGGAGTCCTCATTACAACTATTATCACACTATTTCACGTAATAGTGAGGACTACTAATGCTATCCTCTCGACCATTACTCCGCTCCCCGACTCATCCCAAATTATGTTCTCATTTCAAGAGAACAATGAAAGAAAAGGGTGAGCTCAACTAGCCCAAAGAAGAAATATTATGACTAAGATAATGCGTAATAAATTATCATTAGCCTTCAACAAAGATGTTAAACCGATAAAATACAATAGACAACCGGGTTTAATCTGCAATGAATATGCAATCCATTAAAAGAGTCAAGTAGAGAATAAAATCTACTATCTTTTAGGTTTTAAAAGGTTTTCATCAATTTTTATCACGAGACTCAAATTAATAAATAAACCACCATATCTAATCATCCCCGTACTACGATCAAGGATTTTATCAAATTATCAATGGTCATGACTATACCGAATCACCCCGGTCATAATCATACCAAAACTATCCATCACCGCATTACAGCCAATTTCGAGGACTTTTATCACATCATTTATAACAAGCCATGATTATATACCGAATGATCCTGTGTCATAATCATACTAAGTTCATCTATGCACGTAAGCCAAAGATAACATAATATATCATGAGGATGATGACAATGACATAATAATTCAATAAAACAAGTTCAAGAATTATTTTATCCGTGAATTAATAACGTCCAAATTGTCAACAAGATACTTGCTTTTGTAGAGTAAAATTCAAGAATGATCGGAAGAATATTTCCATGAAAAGATCTCGGATGAAACGCAAATATCAAGGATATTCTACTAATTTCATGGAGTATAAAGTCAAAGTTTTAACCAATTTGGGTATAATAAAGAATGGAATAACAAAAGAAATCACCATGCATGCGGTACTTAGCATGACAAAGTTATTCCAATGTAATAATAATAACGGAACCGGTCGGTGAAATTCACAATCGCGTGGATGATCCAATGTAATAATAAATGCTAAATAATAAACAATGGAACTAGGTCCGGTGTAAAACACACGCATACGTGATATTCCAATAGAATAATAAATGCGGAATAATAAACAATGGAACTGTGTTCTTGTAAAACACAGACATGTGATATTCCAAATGTAATAATAAAGAATGGAATAACAGAAGAAGATCACCAAGTATAGGGGATTCCGCGTATACAGGTTATTCCAATAGAATAAATAAGGATGGAATAACATAAGGATTTCACTAAGTATAGGGTATGCCGTATATACAGGTTATGTATAGGGTATACCACTTTTACAAAGTTATTCCAATGTAATAATAATGAATGGAATAACGAGAGGATTTCACCAAGTATAGGGTATGCCAGCGTGACATGATTATGTATAGGGTATGCCACTTTTTACGATTTATTCCAATGTAATAATAATGAATGGAATAATGTAGTTCTCTTCATGAATAAGAAAGAATAACACCCTTACGGGTACAACAAATAATATCCCTTACCATAAAAGACACCGGATATCAAAGTAGTGAAGTACCAGAATACTCTTCTTCTTTCTCTCTATAGATTTTCTCTCTATAGCTTCTCTCTATAATTTCTCTCTCTGAGAGTTTCAAATGAATTCAGTAAGAAAATAATGAAGGAATGAGCTTCATTTATAGGAAAATAGAATGCATAGTAATTAATCCATGAACGGTCCAGTTGATTTACTTTAATCTAACGGTCCATATTTAAAGAAAAATCTTTTAAATAAAATATCATATATTCTATTTATATAAAAACATTTTACTATGCAAACACTATGCAACACTATGCAAAACACTATGCAAAACACTATACGCAACACTATGCATAATAAAATATAATATATTCTATTTATAGAATAACTTTAATAAAGTATTACATTTTTTTATATAAAAGATGTTTCATTTTATTACGTTAATAATACGAATAAAACAAAACGTCATTATCGCTATAATAATTCATATTATTAATCGACAATAATGGAATCAAACCGAGTGACTTCTCACATAAGCATCAATAATCAATACCGGTAATACTACTATGCAACCACACGATTATCTTGTACTTTTATTACCGAGTAGTTCAACAAGATCAATCGGTTAAACTTCCATTTGTTATTTCAATAAAATATTTTTGTCGTTTTCTCAATCCGATAATAATTACATTGTGGGGTCCACCAATAATTGAGTAGTTATCTGAATATTCCCTGCTAAACCGAATATTCCCCACCAATCGAATATAATATAACCACTTGCATACTTTGCAAAATTTATAAATACTACCCACAACTATAATATTATCTCAAATTCACACCATAATATTAAAAATTATTTCGACAAAATTTAAATCTTTATTGATAAAATCTGGGGTCTCACACTCATTACAATTATTATCACATTATTCCGTAGAATAGTAAGGACTACTAAAGCCATTTATCCTGTACCATCACTCCATTCCCCGACTCGTCCCAGCTATATTCTCATTTCAAGAGAACAATGAAAGAAAAGGGTGAGCTCAACTAGCCCAAGAAGAAATATTATGACTAAGATAATGCGAATAAATTATCCTTAGCCTTCAACAAAGATAACAACCGATAGAATACAATAGACAACAAGTTTTAGATCAACAATGCGCAGCGAAATAAGCAATCCATTAGAAGAGTCAAGTAGAGCATAAAATCTACTATCTTCTATGATTTAAAAAGTTTTTCATCAACTTTATCGCTGAGACTCAGCTTAAAAAAATAAACCACATCATCGAATCATCCCCTGCACCACGGCCAAGGATATTCATTAAATCATCAATGGTCATGACTATACCGAATAATCCCTGGTCATAATCATACCAAAAACTGTCCACCAATGCACTACAGGCCAATGAGGACTTTTACCACATCATTCGTCACATTACAATCATGATTATATCGAATAATCTCTAGTCATAATCATACCAAGTTCATCTATGTACGTAAGCCAAAGATGACTTTCATCACAATATAAGCATGAGGATGATGACAATGACATAATAATTCAATAAAACAAGTTCAAAGATAAATTTTAAAGATTTATAATTTAATTTATCCAGGAATCAATAACGTCCAAATTGTCAACATGATACTGCTTTGTGGAGTAAAATTCAAGAATAATATTCATGTACCAAAAATAATTTGGACAGAAAAGAAATATATTTTTTGGGTGAATAGTACCCCGTGAATAGTACTTCGGGAATAGTACCCCGTGAATAGTACCCCAACACGAAAAGTATCCCGAATACCCGAGTGAATGATACTAGAGTGAATAGTAATCAGGTGAATAGTAACCTATGAATAGTACTTCGGCACGAAAAGTGCCCCGAATACCCGAGTGAATAATACTAGAGTGAATAGTAATTGGGTGAATAGTAACCCGTGAATAGTAACTCGTAACAGAAAAATACCAATGAAAATAATATTTCATGACGAGTACAAAAGAAATGATATCCTACATTAGTATAATAGAATATATGAAACTGCAAATGGATTTTCACCCGCCATGCGGTAATCCACGTAGACAGATCATTTCCATAATTTAATAAAGATTGAATATGAAGAATCATTCACCACACAAGAGATAATCCATATTGACAGGTTATTCCAACAGAATAATAAAGAATGGAATAACAAAAGAATTCACCAGGCATGCGATAGACTGCATAGACAGGATATTCCAACAGAATAATAAAGAATGGAACCAAGATTAAATGCGTAATCTGCACAGTATATGATATTCCAATGTAATAATAAAGAATGAAACCGAGGTCATGCGTAATCAAGATGCATGGATATATTCCAACAGAATAATAAAGAATGGAATAACAAAAGAATTTACCAGGCATACGATAGACCGCACAGACAGGTTATTCCAACAGAATAATAAAGAATGGAATAACAAAAGAATTTCACCATGTATGCGATACTTCGCATAGACAGGTTATTCCAACATAATAATAAAGAATGGAATAACAACCCTAACGGGTATTGAAAGAAAATAACTCTCTTCATGAATATGAAATAATAATACCCATTACCTCAAAAGAAGACTGGATACTGGAATAGTGAGGTAGCAGACTTCTCTTCTTCTTTCTCTCTATAATTTCTCTCTATAATTATTGCTCTATAGCTTTAGTGAATTGGTGAGAAATGAAGGAAGAATGAGCTTCTATTTATAGGAAAATATAGTTTCAATAATTGCACGTTTTGGGGCTCAAAATATTACAAAGATAATACCTCCTCTTTTCTTCATTTTTAATTTAGTCCTGCAAGTATTATCAAACTTGCACCACCACCCCTAATAGTAAATCATGTGAATCAATAGTAAATCATGTGACTCAATAGTTCTAAACATGTGAAAAAATTAATTATAGTTTAATACCTTCAACTATACCTCCATTTTTAATTTAGTCATGCAAGTATTATCAATCTTGCACCATCTCCCCTAATAGTAAATGAATGTGAATCAATAGTTGAACAAATAGTTATAATCGTGTGAATCAATAGCAATTAATTACTCATTTATCCGATTAATTACCCGATTAGTCAGTATAACTTCCAGACATCAATTATTATCGAAATAAATATCGATTTCCACTAACACTAATAATTCCAAACACAATGGAAATATTTTTATCAACAATTTCATTTTTGAAATTTTAAAGTTTGACTTTTTCCGAAAAAGTCAACTATTGATTTTTTGACCAAAAAGTTAACCCCAGTAAATTTTGTTTTTATAGTCTATTTTTACTAATTTCATCGTTTTGGACTCAAATATCACGCACGCGTCTCCAAATTCGACTCCGAACTCAAATTTAATTTTTAATAACATTCATCATTAATATTATAGCTCACAATATTAACAACCAGATCGTTCTCAGGAAAGAGGGGGCTTTCCGATAAGGATTTCTCCCTATTGGCGCGCAATTAGATTACCTAATCTCTCCTTGACAGAACTTCTAGACATCGTCAATATTGCAAATAATAATATGAATAACTTTGTCGTCTCAATTATTAATTTAATAATATAAAATATTGTGATAATAATTGAATAAAATTGAGTGACTTCTCACGTAAGCATCAATAATCAAAGATATTGTACAATACCATGTGCTACTATGCAACCACGCGTATTACTATACTTTTATCACCGATTATTTTATGACAACTTGTTTACTTTGAAAAATTTTCACATATCACCCTTAACTTTAACCTTTTATCAATTTAACCATTTACTAAAAAGAATAATTATAAAAAATATTGAATACTTTCATTTCATAAAATTCGGGGTCTCACAATCTCCCCTCCTTATGAAATTTTACCCTCGAAATTTACGTACCTGGTAGTTCGAAGAGATGAGAATACCTTGCTTTCTATTCGGATTATACCTTCCCGGTTATTTCCTCTGTATCATGATTTTCCCATTGCTCATCTCCTGTATTTTAGATATCATTCTAGAATACATCTTCAAAACAAAGGTTAATTGACATGCCACATATTATCCCTATATTCAAACCGACCAATTAAATAACACATAAGCTTAGGTAGGTCATACTAGCGAAGGATTAACCCGTTTCTCCCCTCCTAGTTCTAGTCTCACATCTCAGCCAGAGATCATATCCCTAAGCTTTGATACCAACTATGACACCCCCAAAATAGGTATACATCACCCATTCTGGGTCGCTAGATACACACTACATAAATCAAATATAAACTTCCTTAATACAACTGTAAAACCAATAATCAACAGTCCATCTTTGCACGTAAGCCAAAGATACTCATCAATCAATAGTTCATCTTTGCACGTAAGCCAAAGATATACAACTGTAAAATCAATAATCAACAGTCCATCTTTGCACGTAAGCCAAAGATATACAACTGTATTTTAGAAGAGTCAAGTAGAGCATAAAATCTACTATCTTCTATGATTTAAAAATATTTTCATCAACTTTATCGCTGAGACTCAGCTTAAAAAAATAAACCACATCATCGAATCATCCCTGCACCACGGCCAAGGATATTCATTAAATCATCAATGGTCATGACTATACCGAATAATCCCTGGTCATAATCATACCAAAAACTGTCCATCAATGCACTACAGGCCAATGAGGACTTTTACCACATCATTCGACACATTACGGATATGATTATACCGAATAAGCCCTGGTCATAATCATACCAAGTCCATCTATGCACGTAAGCCAAAGATGACTTTCATCACAATATAAGCATGAGGATGATGACAATGACATAATAATTTAATAAAACAAGTTCAAGGATAAATTTTAAAGATTTATAATTTAATTTATCCAGGAATCAATAACGTCCAAATTGTCAACATGATACTGCTTTGTGGAGTTAAATTCAAGAAAATATTCATGTACCAAAAATAATTTGGACAGAAAAGAAATATATTTTTCGGGTGACAGTACCCCGTGAATAGTACTTCGAGAATAGTACCCCGACATGAATAGTGTCCCGAATACCCGAGTGAATGATACTAGAGTGAATAGTAATCAGGTGAATAGTAACTCGTGAATAGTAACTCGAGAAAAGTACTCCGGCACAAAAAGTGCCCCGAATACCCGAGTGGATAATACTAGAGTGAATAGTAACCCGTGAATAGTAACTCGTAATAAAAAAATACCAAAGAAAATGATATTTCATGACGAGTACAAAAGAAATGATATCCCAGATTAATATAATAGAATATATGAAATTGCAAATAGATTTTCACCCGCCATGCGGTAATCCACGTAGACATATCATTTCCACAATTTAATAAAGAATGAATACGAAGGATCATTCACCATGCATGCGATAATCCACAAAGACAGGTTATTCCAACAGAATAATAAAGAACGAAACCAAGTCATGCGTAATCCGTACAGACAGGATATTCCAACAGAATAATAAAGAATGGAATAACAACAGAATTCACCAGGCATGCGATAGACCGCACAGACAGGTTATTCTAACATAATAATAAAGAATGGAATAACAACCCTTACGGGTATTGAAAGAAAATAACTCTCTTCGTGAATATGAAATAATAATACCCATTACCTCAAAAGAAGACTGGATACTGGAATAGTGAGGTAGCAGACTTCTCTTCTTCTTTCTCTCTATAATTTCTCTCTATAATTATTGCTCTATAGCTTTAGTGAATTGGTGAGAAATGAAGGAAGAATGAGCTTCTATTTATAGGAAAATATAGTTTCAATAATTGCACGTTTTGGGGCTCAAAATATTACAGTATAATACCTCCCTCTTTTTCTTCATTTTTAATTTAGTCCTGCAAGTATTATCAAACTTACACCACCACCCCTAATAGTAAATCATGTGAATCAATAGTAAATCATGTCACTCAATAGTTCTAAATATGTGAAAAAATTAATTATAGTTTAGTACCTTCAACTATACCTCCATTTTTAATTTAGTCATGCAAGTATTATCAATCTTGCACCATCTCCCCTAATAGTAAATGAATGTGAATCAATAGTACACACATGTGAACAAATAGTTATAATCGTGTGAATCAATAGCAATTAATTGCTCATTTATCCGATTAATTACCAGATTGGCCAGTATAACTTCCAGACATCAATTATTATCGAAATAAATATCGATTTCCACTAACACTAATAATTCCAAACACAATGGAAATATTTTTATCAACAATTTCATTTTTGAAATTTCGAAGTTTGACTTTTTTCGAAAAAAGTCAACTGTTGACTTTTTGACCAAAAAGTCAACCCCGGTAAATTTTGTGTTTATAGTCTATTTTTACTAATTTCATCGTTCCGGATTCAAATATCACGCCCGCGTCTCCAAATTCGACTCCGAACTCAAATTTGATTTTTATTAACATTCATCATTAATATTATAGCTCACAATATTAACAACCAGATCGTTCTCAGGAAAGAGGGGGCTTTCCGATAAGGATTTCTCCCTATTGGCGCGTAATTAGATTACCTAACCTCTCCTTGACAGAACTTCTAGACATCGTCAATATTGCAAATAATAATATGAATAACTTTGTTGTCTCAATTATTAATTTAATAATATAAAATATTGTGACAATAATTGAATAAAACTGAGTGACTTCTCACGTAAGCATCAATAATCAAAGATATTGTACAATACCGTGTGCTACTATGCAACCACGCGTATTACTATACTTTTATCACCGATTATTTTATGACAACTTGTTTACTTTGAAAATTTTTTACATATCACCCTTAACTTTTTATCCTTTTATCAATTTAACCATTTACTATATAGAATAATTATAAAAAAATTGAATACTTTCATTTCATAAAATTTGAGGTCTCACATCATCGAACAGAGTCCGACAACAGTTTATATATATGTATATATATAAAATCAATAAATGCTCTGGATATATATCCAGGCTCATCGAACAGAGTTCGATCATAGTTTATATATAAGTATATATATAAAAGCAATAAATGCTCCGGACGTGAGTCTAGACTCAATCGAGGCATAACTCGAGAATGTTAGTCCATATATATATATACAAAAGGAAATAAAAACCACTAACTGAAGTCTGGCATTCACACACAACACGACTCTCAACGTGAAGAACAATGTGTGCAAAATGTGGAGAAAAGGCTTTGAAAGGTGTAAGAAGGCTTATAATGGACTGTCAAAGAAGACTTCTATAGTTTTAAATGGATGAAAACTCGGCTTCCGCCGGTAAAAATATAGCAATATATGAGCTCATAAGTGTTTAAAATGAGAAATAACTCAATTTATGATGTGTACAGAGCAAATTGGACAGGGCTTCCTCGCCGTTTTATCTTACAAAATGGCCACCCTAAGCCCTCTATTTATAGAGAGGGGATCCGCAGGTGTACCTGCGGTAGCCACAAATGCACCTGCGGCTGCTCGGGGTGCCCCGGGCTCCGCAGGTCCCATCATCTTGAAGTACGTGTATGCATGCAACGTGATGTCCGTTCGAACTTTTAGGACTTCAATTCGACCATCCGATCGAGGTGTATAATACCTTTTTTGGCATGCTGTTGTTGACAGCTACACAATGACATGAGATTAGAGGTTGTAAGAAGTCAGGAAGATGGGACCATGCCCTTGGTCTTCAAGTCTTCAAATTCCATTTGGTGTGCTGTCCTGTGTAGTAGTCACTCGGGATTGCAGCTATTTGGTTCTTGTGGGACACTGCTGTGAGGAATGTATGTTAAAATGTGTTAAGACAATGCATATGTGGGATCGAGGTGGCAAAATGATGATTTTTCCCCTCACCGGGGTTATTTCCGATTTGGGCTGATAAAACAGTCGTTGCTCAGGGTCATCTCTGAGATTGGGCTGCTGCAAGTACTGGATGTCCTCAAGGTTGTCTCTGAGGTGTGCTTGACCTCTCGGGGTTATCTCCGGGTTTGGGACTGAGTGCCTCGAGGTTATCTCCTAGGTTGAAGCTGACTGCAAGGGTTGAAAGAGCATCTCTGGGGTTATCTTCGGAACTGCAACTGCACTCCTCGGGGTTATCTCCTAGGTTGAGACTAAAACTCCTGGTGTTGTTTCTTGGATTGAATATCTTGGGGTTATCTCTGAGATGGAAAAGGCTTCTCCAGTGGGTCTTTTGGAACCGAAATTGTCCTCCAGGGTTATCTCTAAAAGACGATTTTGCCCTCCTGCAATGTTAGTAATAGGAATGCAAAATTTTGAGTGTCTATAGATGCCCCTATTTATCATATTCATGCAATGCAATGGCATGGATAGGATAAAGAATACTAGACACTTGAAATATAACATGATAATCATGATGCAATGTATAACAGCATGATGCAAATATATGTGATTTGTTGGACTGTTCTCCAATAGGATGGGATGACTGCCGGCTCCCATGACTTCTGCCAGGGATTGCAGTCATTACTGACAACCCTGATGAACTGTCTTGGACGTGTGATCCAAAGTCCTTAGGAACTTCCATGGTGTTGACATTGGGGTTATCACCAAAGTCCTTAATCCTTGATACAGACTTTAAACTGAAGATGTATCTCTCATGTAAAAGAGACTCTGTGGGGATGTGTTTTGTCTGAGGAGGATGTGTATAACATATTCCATCATCGATCCTCCCCGATGAGGATGGTCCTTCCTGGTTTGTATTGCCAGGTCTTTCCGCTGCTCTGTCAGAGTTACTGCCAATAGTCTATGTTACCAGGGTTGCATGACCCTCGCTAAAATGTACATCAACAGATGAAATCGTCGGATGGTTCCTTGACTCTTCGTTGGATTTAAATGCCAACGGTTAATGATGTCAAGGTGGCATGACTTTCATTGACGTGTGCATCGACAGATTAGATCCTTGCTGGGCAAAGCGTCAAGGATGTTTGACCTTCATTGACATATGCATCAAAGGATGAAATCCCCGTTGAGGAGAAGTATTTTGGAGTTACGACCCCGAACTAATGGCATCGGACCTTCATGAGGTATTGCCGAGTATAATTTGCAACTGTTGTGATCATTAGTATAGTAAACCCTGGGTTTGGGCGAATGCCAATGAGTTACAGATGGACCCATAGTTTGGTCTCTGAAAACCAGGATTTCAGGCTATTCCGCTTAATTACGTAGCATTTTTATTCCTGATTTGGGCTTTTTAGCTTATAAGAACTCCTTTGTAACTCGAATTGGACCAAGTCAGAGGGGTGGGCCCTATCCAGGGGAGCCGGAGGTACACCTGCGGCCAACCGTGGGTTGGTTTAATCTGCAGGTTGCTTTCATAATTCATTTCTAAGTCGCGCCACACAGGAAATTTGAGAGCTCTTCTTTAGATCTGCTGAGTTCGAGCGTCTTTCTGTAAATTCTATCACCGTACAAGTGTTCTACACTGCCCTGGTAACGTATGCATGTCTTCTTTTCTAGTTTTTATCCATTGGAAAATGAAATATCACATGAAATGCTTCTAAACACATAGTAGTGAATATGCATGCTAATATGACTTGATAAAAAATATTCAACATAGTAAATGTTAGTATTTAACCATGCTGAACATAATGATGTGAATTTTTTTACTTTTAAAACAGTCAAATTGGCACATTTTTTTGCTATTTCTTATCCTATTTGAGGACAAATGAGCTAATGTGAAAAAACAAAGTAATCCTGATAATTAGGCTACCCTTACGAATTATGTCTTTGATAGTGTAATACATGTAGGATGTTTATGATTGTGGGCAGGTGTGCTACTGAATGGCCACCTAGTCATGCCTATGTGCATGTGGATAGTCCTATTTACAAAGGGGACTATGGCAAAAAAAATTCAAAATGTAGGCATTGGATAGTCATGCCTTTTTAACTTTACTGTAGGCGTATGTTAAAGTAATGCATGCATACATGTAGTCATAAAATACATTTGAAAAAGCTCCAGGTCAGAGTTTACCACACCCTTTCTGAGGTGATTTGGAGACTTGTATCCGAATATATGGATCCGGATCAGTCGAGTAGTTCCCGCAAGACCACTTCAGGTGTGCGGAGGAGGGCTTCTGATGTGCCTCGACCCCATTCCATTAGACAGCCTCGTCGTCTGGCGGAGGCGGTGATACGTTCTATCTGAGTTTAGGTACCGGATGCTGAGGATGAGGAGGATGATGTACCAGTTGCGAACCCCGCTCCTGCTGCTCATGTTCCCTGTAGGAATTTTTGAGGTTTTCAGGTGATGATCCCAGAGCTTCTGGGTGATTTGAGTCGACACCCTTCAGTTTACTTGCATGCAAACGAGGTACGAGCTGGATTTTGATCTTCCTTTTTTTCTATTGATGAGGAGTAAGGATTCTAATGTTGATTTAATTTATGATGCAGGTTCCCAGCTTCACATAGCCTAGAGGGAACTGATTCAGCATTCACTCCACATATCAGGCTCTGCATCCTGACTATCGAGCGATTGTGCTTGAATGGGGTTTTGGGGCGTTCTTTTCCATCCTCCCCTGTCGTTGTCCCTAGGGTTATCTCAGGGCATTGTCTGAGCACTGGTTTCACCAGACTTAGTCTCTCTATTTGTTAGACTGTGAGGTGATGATGACGCCGATGGATTGGCGATTTATCACTGGTATGGAGTTTGGAGGGGCGTTAGTGCCTCGTACGACGAATATTACCCCGACTGCCGTTCGATCCTTGCTAAGAGTTTCGACTGAGGCGCTCAAGGGGAGGACAGTTCACACAAGTCCTTTGAGCGTAGATGCTATAAGTGGGCTATTGAGTGAACCCATACCCGATGATATGAGAGTCAGGGACCGCATTCTTCGGCAATTGTTCCTGATAATCATTAGGGTCTGCTTCATAGCTGATAACTCTTCCATGGTATCATTCGTTTTAGTGGGCGCCACACAATATGTGGACCATATTGGAGAGTATGACTGGGGATCCTATACCTTCGCCTATTTTCTCAGGGGCATGCGCATGCGTTCCCAGGGCTTGACGGAGGCTTGGATAGGATTTTATTCATTTCTGTCGGTGAGTATTTCTCTTGTGATTTCCCATGTACAGGTTAAGAGTGTTGACTGACAATAGATGTTTGCCTTTGTGTTAGTAGTTTTGGGCCTACGAGAGGCTCCCATGTTTACGTACTGTGAGTGTGCTAGGCTTGGAGACCTATCCATGAGGACGACGATGACATCACTCCATATTGACAAAGATTCCTGTAGCTGAGGGTTTCACCCATTGTCGACTACAGTTGGAGTTGTTAACAGCTGATGCTATCACATGGATTCCCTATTCTGGGGAACATTTGCCCCTTGGGTTTGAGGATGGATACCCGAATGGTGTTGAGTACGTGATTTCCACCCGTAGGATTCCTCTCTACACTGATGGAGGATGGGAGCTCTATTTAGGAGAGTGTGCTATTAGGAGCACCACAGGGGAGATTCGTATACCGATCTTGCCTCCTGCCAGGCGTTATTGGCCTGTATCACAGTCGCCCGTCATTGATATCCCATTGATGGGTGTTGACAGTTTTACACTGTCAGAGGGTCCTTATACTTAGAAGATGTTCAAGCATTGGTGGTCCCCTCATACCATCAGAGCCCATACCCACGCCACTTAGTTTATGGGGAATATGGTTCATAGATCTATGATTATGACGAATTGGATGGCCTATGTCAAAGATTCAACTCATTTGACATAGATTGACAGTTTGACCTGGCAGTTGGACCGGGCACATTTCTTTTTCCGGCACTTGGGAAAAGATCCTTCAGAGGCAGATACTTTTGATCCTTCCAGCTCAGGCGCTGGCCCCTCAGGCGACCCATATGGCTTTGCAAGTGTAGATCCTCCATTGTATAGGCCTGACATCCCCGTTGATAGAGATCCAGTGACTCAGGAGGAGTTACATCAGGTGGACAGAATTAATGATGTAAACATTGACACCATTATCTTCCTTAATGTGTATTCTCGTTATATCTTTTGATAGGCCTCTGTTAGATACTGAGTGGTTGTGCCCCATTCTTGCTATATATGTTGATAGGCCTCTGTTAGTTGATGGGCGTCTGTGCCCCATTTCCCTGTATTTTTAGCTGTACAGAGATGTATTAGATGATGATGTACTTAGGAATGTATGTACTATTATTCCCTACATCATATTGCCATCTATTGTTTATAATGCATGTATTATGTTATGCATATGTATATATGTCCAGAGATATTTAGCATTGACCCCTGGATGGTCTTATGATATGGCCCACGCAGATGTCTTTTTCGATAATTAGCCGCATTGATCATACCCCCCCCCCCAGTGTTGGTGCCGTCCCGTTTGAGATAGTGGTATGATAGTATGTCACCTCCAGACAGGGTGATTGTAGATCACTTATTGCAGCATTTTATGACCATCCTGATGTTTCAAGTTCCCACAGGCTTTGTAGAGGGTATGCTAGAGCACTAGATACCGGAGAGGCAAGTTTTCCGGTTTGGTATCCATGAGTTGACTCCTACCTTAGAGGAGTATGCACGGTTGATGGCGCTGCCATTGGACAGACCTTGTGCGCGGATGGCTATCGGTGACATGAGCTAATAATTTATGACCCTCACCGGGCTGAGGCATAGAGTCATACATGATGAGATCACATTTAGCCACGTGGTATCCCAACGTTTTCTGATGGATAGATTTGGCTCAGAGGACAGTTATACACGGTACTCCGGGTATTTTACCATGCCAGAAGATCATTGGAGTCTAGCCAGAGTAGACGTATTATTGATGTGTGTCTTGTCATACGTGTACATGCCACGGTATATGGATGAGCTGGACATTGGCATCATTATGACAGTGAGAGCTCTCAGGGAGGGTCACACCATCGTGCTGATAATTATAGCAGAGACGCTGAGATCAGCTACATATTGTAGCACCTACCCTGCAGGGGTATTCACAGGTAGCTCGGTCATGTGTTTTTTATGTCACACCTGAGATCGATTGGTACTTTTCGATGGTACGAGTATTGTTTTACCTATGAGATAGCTATGTCTTACTCCTTCCAGCCAACGAAGTGTATAGACGCTATGTCTTGGTAAAGATCGGAGATCCATTTGACATTCTGCCGTGTACAAGGCTTAGTTCACCCTATAGCTTCATTACTCATGCTCTTGGCATCGATTATCTCCCTCTGGCTGGTTTGAGGGGCATAACTACTTACCACCCACTGGATGTGATGTCACAGTTTGACCAGTTCCAGGACTTCCATCCTTTTGAGCGGGCATTGAGTCAGCGCTTGGCTTCCTACCACTTGTCAGCAGAGGACAGATCCAGGGTGTATACCTGTTAGGAGTAGCGTGAGCTAGCTGCATTTTTTGTTAGCCATCCGGGCTATTCGTCAGAGTATTCTGCATGGATAGAGATAGAGACAACATTGGCTACAGTAGTATCCACACGGAGATTAATTCTGATGATGGGGAGCCCAAAAAGGACATTTATCTTCCCACCGAGGAGGAGCTATTCACTGGGTTGACAGTAGCTCTTATAGATTCTACAAGTACGAGTGCTACTATGATCCAGCATTCAGCACAGTTGTAAGACCCCAATTTATTATAAATAAAATTGAATTTTCTCTATTTATTATTTTGAAATAGTAAGGGTTGATTTGATTAATGTGGTTAGTTATGGGTAAAATGCGCAAATATTTCAAATAAACAAGTGGTTATAAAATATTCATTGTTGTCGGGGAATATTCGGTTGGTCATGCAATATTCTTACAGTCGGGGAATATTCATACGACGGCGCAGCCTTGTGTGGGCCCCATAATGGAAAGCGATTGGATGAAGAAAACGACAAGTATAAGTTGTTTATAAATAACTTGGCGTAGTTATTACTGATTATACCGTTGGAATACCCTATTGTTAAAACACGATGTATTACCAGATTGCACCGATTATTAATTCTTACGTGAAGGCAATTGCTCAATAATTGTTATAGTAGTTACTGTTCAATATTTTATTTTATTGATTAAATAATTGCTACGTTGATATTTTATATTATTGTTGTTTTAATAATTGTCACTATACAGTATTTTCATTATCAGATCAATAATTCATATTATTTGAATAATATTATTAGATAACATTATTGGCAATGTCTAGAAAGTTCTGTCTAAGGAGAGGTTTGTGTAAGGTTTGTAATATTCATGTGCGCAATCAAATTGCATAAAAATTCGGAAACGTGTAAAATCAGAGTTTAAAATTTTTTACAAACCATATACCCGGATCACCCTTTATGCACAATTATTAATTAAACGAAAAGATATGAAGAACAAACATACCCTTGAAGATCCGAAAGCCTCGTACAAGTTCACCTCCAATCCTTTTCGCGTTCAACTTGAATCCACCGGGTTTGGTTCCTTCCTTTGATCAACGTTAGCCACCCAAGTGTTTGGCCTCTAGAGGTGATCCACAAAGGAAGAAAAGGAATTCAAGAAGATGGGTATTTGGCTCAAACCCTAGTTTTCTATCTCTATAGAAAAGAATGTACTCTCCAACAAATTGGAATTATTACGTAGTTGTAAAAGTCAACAACTCCATCACCCATAATAAGACTCCTCTTATTTATAGATGTGGGCAACCCACCTTAACAATTAAGGAATTGGGTTTTATTTAATTAATTAAATTCTTTTAATTAATTAAGCTCCCTAATCTTATTAGGGATAATTAATTAAACTCCTTTAACTAATTTTCCTTCCTAATCCAATTAGGAATAAATGAGAATACTTATATTAAATTAATTCCTAAACTCTTTTAGAAATTAAAATAATAATAATAATTGTAATAATATTAATAAGACTCCTCTTATTAATTTATATTTAATATTTCTAAAATATTAAATAATAAATATTAAACTATTTAATTTATTCTATCACCATAGATTAAATTAAATATACATAACATATATATTATTACGATATGCCATTAACTTCTTAAATAATTATTCTTCCTTTTATGGTGTGACCCTTTAGGTTCTCCATATTAAACCTATGTGAATAAATCAATTAGAATAATTCTAATCTTATTTAAATAAATAAATTAAACAATTAATTAATTTAAATAAATAATATTTATTCTATAATAGGGATAAGCCTCCCCAATGATCAACGACTTTCCAGATAATATAGATTTCAACATTAATCATAAAAGAACCTTTGAGTAAATAGTTACCGACAATTCAATCCTTCCACCATACAATGTCCCAATTAAATATAAGACATGGAATTTCATCAAGTCTTATTTTATTTAATTATATGTATTTCGACTCTTAAATGCATGAACACTAAATAATGCAAATTAGAAACTCCTTTCTAATTTCATTCTCATATTGTGCCAAGGACTCTTTGGGTTGTCATTTATCGAATCACATAGGACATTTCTCTTCTTTTAATAAAGTGGTAGATTCTTTATCGATCATACATTATCTCCATGTACAACTTATTATACCCAAGCATACCCTTTGATATACCCTAAGGGTCTTAAGGAATAAGTCAAAGTATAACTCATCATACACAAGATACTATGATGATCTCAAGTCCAAGGATCACTTGTACTTACTATCACTACAGAATTCCTATTGACAGTAAGTAAAACTCCATTAGGTATTCCTTAGCAAGCCACGCTCGCTGAACTTATTCTCTAATAAGCACCTACATACTTGCTTTAGTGTCTCCACACAAATGATCATAAGATCAATCATCCTCATCCAATGAGCAAGTTAACGTATGTACCAATCTATCCGGATTCACTAATCCCCAATTTAGTAATCCAATGATTGGGAACTATTTTAGTTTTAAGCTTTCTAAGAATTTAGATCTCATTAGAATGATCATCATCATTATTCTAAAAGCATTGCTTAAAACTATGGGTTTATCACATATTATAAAACAGCATCATGTAGATAATTAAAAGCCTTTAATAAATTAATACTTTTTATTAATAAATGAATAAGATTGTTACAAAGTATATGCTTTATCATCAAACATGATTGGCTTGTGTGCATATTACTTTCAATCTCCCACTTGCACTAAAGCCAATCGCCATCAGATCTTATACTCTTCTTCTTCTAAGTGACGATTATCCTGCAGTAGGATAAGCTTTAGTTAATGGATATGTAATGTTGTTCATGAGAGTCCACTATCTCTATAGTGATTTCCCATCTTCAATGATTCTAATAATCAAATGAAAGTGCCACAACACATGTTTAGATCCAAGATGAGACTTAGGAACTATTCCTAGTTCTCAGAATGAACTTTTAATCCAAACAATCAACTTGCGCCTTCATTTATAGCTATATACTTTGTCTTTATCACTAAACCAAAGAACTCTTTCTTTGTTTGGAACCTTTCCAATTCAATCGCACCACTATTCAAGATAACGCTTTGCCTTAAAGTGGATTTTTCATCATCTTGGTGCTGCCTGAAAAACTTGAGTCTGTTAAGCCCTCTAGTTTTAATTTAGACCCACCATAAATATGATCACATCCTTAGTGCGATAAGAAAGTACTTTAAGATGTTTTTCACCGCCTTACAAATGATCTTCTCCTAATATGACCGATCAACATTAGATCTTGTATATTTCATTGCATACATGATAGTCACTCATGCGGTCTCTCTTTTCAGGAGTCTGTGGGGACTATAAAGAGAGATACACTCCATAGCTCATCAACATGAGACATCTCTTGGAGTTTGCCATGCTAAACGACTTTAGCATCAAATGAATATACGTTCCTTGGGTTAAGTCGAGCATCCTCTTGTATCTATCTATATAGATTTTATCCCCAATTAAGATACTCTTCCCAAACCATTCATGGAGGAATATTTAGACAACTTTATCATTACTGATTGTAGCATTAGTATGTCATTCCTTATCCGTAGTATATCAACATATAATATTAGGAATGTCACAGTCATTCCCACCGTCCCCTTTTGTACACACTAGAACTCTTACCTCATCGTATGTAACTGGATCATCATCTTCTATGATGTGTACCTCATCATCATCATCTATGATGAATCCATACCTCCTAGGTATCTTCGGTACTATTCCAGATTTACGATTCGGTTGTGATACAATAGGTCTATATATAGGTTCCTCTTATTTGACTTATAGTGTTTTATGGTTCTTGAACTCTTCAAGATCTATTATTCTCCCACTAGCCCCTTCAATGATAAACACCTTTATCTTAGAAGGCAGCGTGTTTCGCAATAAACACATTTTGCTAAGTAGGATTATAGAACATATACCTTAAACTTACTTTAGTATGTCCCACAATCTATACATGTCAAATCTTGTCCCAAGCTTATCCTTTGAAACCTTTTCACATAAGTTGGACAACCCCTTATCTTAACATACTTAAGATTAGGAATCCTCCATGTCCATAACTTTTATGGAGTCTTCAGGCCGAATTTTGAGGTTACCTTTTCGTAGATATGTCGCGACCATTTCTAGGACATGATCCTAGAAGGATACTTTGGAATGCTCAGTAAAATCATTATGGACCGCACTATGTCCAACAAGGTACGCATTTTTCCTTTCGGATACATAAATCATTTATTACATATCGTGAGGCCTCCATTATGAGAAAACCATTTGAGATGATCAAGAAACTTATTGCACAAGTATTTATTCCTTGATCTAATCAAAGAATCTTAATACTTTGTCAATTTGTTTCACTTCTCAATTCTTTGAACCTTTCAAATAATTCACACTTGTATTTTAGCAAATACACATTCAACTCTTTGAATGATCATCTCCTTTTCTTATACTAATTTGTTCAATATGCAAAATTATTTTCATGTAAGTCAAGTATACTAAATCTATTAAGTAATATTCTAGTTCTACACAAAACATTATTATTATAAATAGAACAACAATTGTTCTTAAATATAATACCAAAGATTTTATTGTCCAACAATAAAATAGAAATAATGTTTCAACGAGAATTGGAATACAATAACAACTTATTGATTTAATAGATTTGCTTCAGTAGCGATTAAAAACTATAAGTTCCTATGGTTAATGCAAACAACCTTTGTTTCATTTTTCACACATAGGATTACTTATCTTTGTTTAGCTATCTACTTACTTGGTCCCTTCATAAATCTATATTTATGATAACCAAAGTCGGTATCCAATACCCAAGTAGAACCTTGACTTAAAGAAAAATTTATTTTAAATCATGAACAAATTTGTATTATAAACCAAACTTCACTAAGCTTCTTTGGTTAGCCTCTCTCAAGATGCTTCTCGCAGAGCTCTTTCCGGTGTCCAAAGCTTATAGCGGTGGAAGCAAACTCCTTTGCTATCCATATCGGTTTTGTTCTTATTATCCTTTGTTTATGCCTTTCTATTTACCTTCTTTGAATCGTTCTTCTTTTCGAAGATCCTTTGGCCCCTACCAAGAAGACTTGATCTTTCTTGGTTGGAAAGTGACTCTCAACATTTTTTAATATGTTAAGCAAATCGGCGAGGCCGATATCTAGCTTGTTCATATGAAAAATTCACAACAATTGTGAAAGGAGTCCTAAGTGAGTGCAAGATCAAATCTTGGCTCAACTCTCCATCCATGACAAAACTCGTTGTCCTAATTGATCAATCAAATTGATAATGTTAAGGAATTTTATCTGCATCTTTGTAGTGTCATCTGGTCATTCTAGATCTAAGAGCTCCTTAGATATCTCGATATCTATCACCCTACTTTCCTCACCATTAACTACTTGATGTGCGTGAATATAGTAGGAGCATCCATAATTTCATCTTGACGCAAAGCTCAAGTACTCATGGATGCGAGCATGATGCATTGAGCCAACTATGCATCATCTTGCCACTTTCTAAAAGTAGCAATATCTTCCTCGGAGGTATTGTGCGTAACCATTGCAGGATAGGCGATTAAGACATAAGATAGCTTTTCATTTATGAGAACTATTCTCAAATTTTTAACCAATCCGCTTAATTGATTCCGGTTAATTTAGCATCTAATATGCTTCATAGATGATAGTAATTTTAGACATTGTAAAATTCTCAGAAATGAATTTGTAATTAACAACATTTTAACATACATTCTTTTATTAATTACCAAAATAATTTAGGTCTTGTTTTAAATTGGTATCTCCCACTATTTTCTTCAAACTATATTACCCTCACTTATATAGTTAGCAAAAATCTAATTAAAGATTTGCTAGTGAGAATAAGGATCACATTTCAAATGTATATAGCCTTGTGGTGACACAACAAACTATATATAAATAAATAGTTAGACAACTTTTGTCAATTACATCAACTATGCAACTCCTTTTCTTTTTGCCTCTTAGATTATTTTGATCAAGTGGTGGCACATCCGAATCAAAATTATCCAAGTTAAGTCCGACCTAGCACTCCATATATTCAAAAAGAAAAAATATCATCCTTGTGGTGACACAACAAAACAATATTGTTCAATTTTCTTTATAAGCATCAAATGTGATAAATTAACATCTTAAATACTTAATACTTGCCTTGTGGTGACACAACAAACTCATATTAAATATTGAATACTCTATTAATTTTATCATGCTAGAAGGCGACGCTTCGATATTCCAAATATCTTTGAACGCTTAGGACTTAATATAAAAATTGAGGGTTTTGTTATTAATTTGTCTCATCTTGTTTAGCGCATTATACATATATATAAAATACGCGTATATTAATGAACATGCGAAGCATGTTTGCATAATATATAATATATATAGTATAAGCATGCACATATAGAATATTATATTCTACCCGGATTGATTATGGACTTTTATTCTAGTTTGGTTCACTAGAGCCACCAAGTGAACCAAAAGGTCAAACCCTAGGGGTGCAAGAAATAATATTTAAATATAACTATTAAATTTAAACCCGGACTCCATTACAAACGGGTCTTCAAGCGCTCCTTGCTCCTTGATCTCTAATTCTTCAAAATTAATTCTAACTATTCCTATTACAAAACTATTTAAAATAAATAGAAACTTTGATCAGCAGTCAAGGGAAAGTACATAAGAGAGAGATAGAATTTACATTAAGAAAAAATTAGAGAAGACGAGTACTGCTAGATTCCCATTTAATAAAACTCATACATTCATGCATCCAACTAAAATAAAATCCAATCACATCGTCAATAGTCCATAATCAATCCCATTTATTATCATACACATCACCATATGCATCAATAAATAACATTCATCTTATGAATAATAAACATTCAATATATATATTGATATCATTTAATGGGCAAAATTTAATTAGTATAAAATCTAATTTTGAATTAAAATAAACTCCTTTATTTTAATCCAAATTTAAATCAAAATAAAACTATTTTATTTTAATTTATCCAATTTTGAATAAAATAAACTATTTTATTTTAATCAAAATCTTTAATCAAAATAAACTCCTTTATTTTAATTAATTATGGAATCCAATTCCATGTATAAAAAAAAACTTTATTAAAGGAAACATGGATTTTCTTTCCTATTCACAAATAAACTTCTTTATTTTGAATAATATAAAATCTTATTTTATATCTAAATAAACTCCTTTATTTAAGAAATACGGATTCTCTTTTCATATTCATAAATAAACTCTTTTATTTAGAATAATATGAAATCTTATTTCATATCTAAATAAACTCCTTTATTTAAGGAAAGATGGAATACAATTTCAACTCCAATTAGTTATCATGGAATCAAATTCCAACTCTAATTAGTTAGCATGAAATTTAATTTTAAAATTAAAATAAACTTTATATTTTAATATAAAAATAAACTTTTTATTTTAATATTAAAATAAAATTTTTATTTTAATAATAAAATTATTAAGAATATTATATATATATATATAATAATAAAACAAAATCATTATTATATATATATATATATATAATAAAACCAATTATTATATATATATATATATATACGAATTCCGTGTAATATCTACTCCTTTTTTTTTTTTTTTTTTTTTTTTATAACATGGTCATGATTACTTTAATCATTACATGCTAATGATTACTATAATCATTACAAGCTAATGATTATTGTAATCATTAAGGTTTATATCATATATAAATTTTGTTAAAAAAAAAAAGTTTCCTGGCAACAAGTAAATAACACAGGATTCTTATATATATATATTAAGTCATATGAATCCACGTGACCAATATCCATGCAAAATCAGTATCCTTTTTTTTCGTGAACCACAGCGAAAAAGAAATTCAGTCCGCGGTATATCACATGTTTTCCGGTATTTTATTTTATTTTATTTTATTTTATACAACAAAATTATGCCCAATTAAATTGTTCTAAACACATATCAATATACATATCAAATTAAAACAATTAATAATTCGCATAAAGGTTTGGCTCTGATGCCACTGTAAGGTTTGTAATATTCATGTGCGTAATCAAATTGCATAAAAATGCGGAAACGTGTAAAATCAGAGTTTAAAATTTTTTACAAACCATATACCCGGATCACCATTTATGCACAATTATTAATTAAACGAAAAGATATGAAGAACAAACATACCCTTGAAGATCCGAGCTTCCTCTAGTACAAGTTCACCTCCAATCCTTTTCGCGTTCAACTTGAATCTACCGGGTTTGGTTCCTTCCTTTGATCAACGTTAGCCACCCAAGTGTTTGGCCTCTAGAGGTGATCCACCAAGGAAGAAAAGGAATTCAAGAAGATGGGTATTTGGCTCAAACCCTAGTTTTCTATCTCTATAGAAAAGAACGTACTCTCCAACAAATTGGAATTATTACGTAGTTGTAAAAGTCAACAACTCCATCACCCATAATAAGACTCCTCTTATTTATAGATGTGGGCAACCCACCTTAACAATTAAGGAATTGGGTTTTATTTAATTAATTAAATTTTTTAATTAATTAAGCTCCCTAATCTTATTAGGGATAATTAATTAAACTCCTTTAACTAATTTTCCTTCCTAATCCAATTAGGAATAAATGAGAGTACTTATATTAAATTAATTCATAAACTCTTTTAGAAATTAAAATAATAATAATAATTATAATAATATTAATAAGACTCTCTTATTAATTTATATTTAATATTTCTAAAATATTAAATAATAAATATTAAACTATTTAATTTATTCTATCACCATAGATTAAATTAAATATACATAACATATTATTACGATTATGCCATTAACTTCTTAAATAATTATTCTTCCTTTTATGGTGTGACCCTTTAGGTTCTCCATATTAAACCGGTTGTGAATAAATCAATTAGAACAATTCTAATCTTATTTAAATAAATAAATTAAACAATTAATTAATTTAAATAAATAATATTTATTCTATAATAGGGATAAGCCTCCCACAAGTGATCAACGACTTTCCGATAATATAGATTTCAACATTAATCATAAAAGAACCTTTGAGTAAATAGTTACTGCACAATTCAATCCTTCCACCATACAATGTCCCAATTAAATATAAGACATGGAATTTCACATCAAGTCTTATTTTATTTAATTATATGTATTTCGACTCTTAAATGCATGAACACTAAATAATGCAAATTAGAAACTCCTTTCTAATTTCATTCGCTTAACCAAGGACTACTTTGGTTGTCATTTATCGAATCACATAGACATTTCTCTTCTTTAATAGAAGTGGTAGATTCTTTATTGATCATACATTATCTCCATGTACAACTTATTATACCCAAGCATACCCTTTGATATACCCTAAGGGTCTTAAGGAATAAGTCAAAGTATAACTCATCATACACAAGATACTATGATGATCTCAAGTCCAAGGATCACTTGTACTACTATCACTACAGAATTCCTATTGACAGCAAGTAAAACTCCATTAGGTATTCCTTAGCGAGCCACGTTCAAATTGAACTTATTCTCTAATAAGCACCTACATACTTGCTTTAGTGTCTCCACATAAATGATCATGAGATCAATCATCCTCATCCAACGAAAGCAAGCAACGTATGTACCAATCTATCCTGGATTCACTAATCCCCAATTTAGTAATCCAATGATTGGGAACTATTTTAGTTTTAAGCTTTCTAAGAATTTAGATCTCATTAGAATGATCATCATCATTATTCTAAAAGCATTGCTTAAAACTATGGGTTTATCACATATTATAAAATAGCATCATGTAGATAATTAAAAGCCTTTAATAAATTAATACTTTTTATTAATAAATGAATAAGATTGTTACAAAGTATATGCTTTATCATCAAACATGATTGGCTTGTGTGCATATTACTTTCAGTTTGGTCACCTAATTGTGCGCCAGTAAGGAGAAATCCTTATTGAAAAGCCCCCTCTTTCCTAGGGCCCACAGTTGTCGATATTGTGATTCTCAGATTATTATTTGTGAATAATTAATTATTGATTTATATGATAAGGAAAATATTCATTTTATGTGGATATAGATGGAGAAAATTTTTAATGTGACAATTGTTGAAAAAATTATTATTTTATCTTTTCTGATAAATAATTCATTTAAATATATTATTATATTTTAATAATATAATAATGGTGATATTTTTACAATGAATGTGGGATATATGAGTATATGAGGAGGAGGAGTATTTTTGTTACAATTAATGTTTAAAACATGTTAAACATGTCGGTGGACCCCATTTCTTGACTGAAATTGGTTTATAAACAGAAATCGCCTGCTTTGGATGGATTTCGGTCAACTTCTGCTTGTAATTTGGAAAAAATTAAACTTACAAAGTTGTAGAGAATGGAATTTCCTATGGAAAGGATATGTGGTTCAAATTTTTCTGACAAAAGAGCTATTTATTATGAATTATTGAAGTTCTTAAGTTCCGAAATAATTGATTTTTGGAAGTTTTAATTATTTATTTTATGAAAAATGTTTTTCTTACTTTTTCTAGAAGTTGGGCATATGGGAAATCTAATTTCAAAGGATGCGTATGAATTTTGTTATTAATAATAATATTTTATTAAATTTTCTACTTTGGTATAAATAAGGTGCTTAGGTTAGAATTGAAAATCACACCAGAAACTGAAGTTTTCTCTCCCTTTCTCTCTCTATATTATCGAGCGTATTCTTATGAGTATTTTGATACTTTGAGTGTTGCTATACTAAAAGTTCCCTTCAAAGACTATATCCAGTATTCCAAATTAAATACAGTCTTTTCAAGGTAAGGGATATTTTTTTTTTTAAAATGATATTATTTCTTCTAATATCATTATACCGGATTATTGGTAAGATTTTTCTTGTGAAATTCTTTTCTTCTAGTGTCGGGGTTACTATTCACGTGATACGACACTTATTCACGATATCTGACTATTCACGTATCGAATACACCTTATTCACGGAAAAAATTAAATTTTTGTTTTTGTCCAAAATATCTATTATGGATACTAGCTTTGATTGTATCCATGTTTTGATCATTCTTAAATTTTACTTCACTATGATTATTAATGAAGTATTTTTGAACTTGGACTGTTTAAAGTACAAATCCTTAATATTTGCTCTTTTGTTTCACTGAATTCATTTTTTTAAAAATATTTTCATCATCCTCACCCTAAATGATGGTATTCTTGAATATCTTTGGCTCATGAGTGCAAAGATGGTTGATTTTCCTATGAATATCTTTGGCTCAGAGTGCAAAGATGTACAGGTGTTGAGATGAACATGGCCGACTGATGAATATCTTTGGCCTATAGTGCAAAGATGAATATTTGATTCAAGATGAATATAAATTGATGTTACAGGGATAAATATTGATGATGGATTTTTAAATTCATAGATAAAAGTAGATTTCATTCTCTACGTAACTCTTCTATGAATTATTATTTCCGCTGCGAATATTGATCTGAAACTTGTTGTCTATTGTATTTTATCAGATTTTTCCTTGTTGAAGACTAACGATAATTTGTTCTATATTATCTTAGTCATAATATTCTTTACTAGGCTAGTTGAGCTCACCCTTTTCCTTTTCATTCCATTTTTCTTCTCAGGAGGCGAGAATGTAGCGAGTAATAGTCGAGGTATGGAATGAAGGTTCTAGAAAGTCATTTTAGTAGTCCTCACCATTTTTGTAAAATAATGTACCAATAATTATAATGAGGACTTATTTGGGTGTGAATATTGTCTAGACGGCAATATTTGTATTTAAACTCACAGTTTTCATGTTGTATTAATAAAGTTGTAGCTATTTCTATACCATGTTATTGACGACTCAAAATGGGTGATGTATACCTATTTTGGGGCGTCACAGATTAATATCGAGCTTAGGGATATGATCTCCCAGCGGAGATCGGGAATAGAACTAGGAGGGGAGAGATGAGTAAATCCTTCGCTAGTGTGTCTTACCTAAGCTTATTTGTTAGTTGGTCAGTATATAGGGATATTATGTGATATGTTGATTTCCTTATTTAACCCTTGTTTTATGGCAGTATTTCAGAATGTCGACTGAGAATGTTAACAGTGGAGTAAATGAGACTGTGGAGACACCTTTGCTCACCAATGAGGAGAACGTGCAACAGGCTGGCAATGTTCCTCCCGTGAACAACACCACTGAGCAGATGATGAATGACGGGATGTTTAGAAGCTTTTTGCAGTTCATGCAAAATCAGACGAGGGAGACTCGTGTACAAAATACAAGTGAAAATGATAACAACGCACGGTTTGTTACAGCCAAGCAGTTCAAAGAGTTGGGACCACCAGAATTCTGGGGAAAGCCGGATCCGGTTAAGGCGGAGATGTGGGTCAAATAAATTACCAAGATATTCGATGTCTTGGGATGCACGAAGGAACAGAAGGTTCCATTCGCCACTTTTATGTTCCGTAATGAGGCAGACATCGGTGGGAATCAGTGAAGCGCACTCCATCCAAATTACACTCAAAGCGTGTCGTGGGAGACGTTTGAAAATTGTTCAATGACAAGTACTTTCCTGAAAGTATTCGTCATATGAAGGAAGTGGAGTTTATTAGACTGGAACAAAATAACATGATGGTGTCCCAGTACGAGGTGAAGTTTGCAGAGTTATCTAGGTTTGCACCTCTTTTGGTGGAGAATGAGGAACGTATGACGCGGATGTTTCTGAGAGGTTTGAAACCCGACATACGTCAATATCTCATTTCTCATAAATTTTCTCTCTATTCAGATGTTGTCAACATGGCTCAATTATTAGAGCGAGATAACGAGTATACGTTCAACCGAGGGACCACAACCAGGATCATACCAAAGGATGTAGTCATCGTAACAACGATAACCAAATGGAGAAAGAAAAATACGGACAAAAGCGGTAACCACTCTGGTGGTAGCCATGGCCATGAAAATAGAAGAAGCGAGTCGGGAGGGATTTTAAAAAGAGGAGATTCAACAATGACAATGCAAAGACGTCAAAGACCAAAGAAGAATCGGTTCTAAGGGAGGAGAACGACCACCGGTTATATGCTATCAATACGGAAAGAGGGGACATATCATTGGCCGCGCCCACAACAATAGCTCAAGGTATGTTATAATTATGGAAAAGAAGGACATATCGCTCGAGATTATATAGTAGCAAAACCAAGTCAAGCGGGGATAGTGACTCAAAAGGTTGTCCCAGAAAAGTCAAAGTCAACGGTTCTTGGAAGAGCGTTTGTCATGATTGGTCAAAATACGAGGAACCCAAACGAGGTGATCATGGGTAAGCTAATCATAAATTCTTGCGAAGTTTATACCTTACTTGATACCGGTGCTACCCATTCATTTATCTCTCCTACTTGTGCTCAACGTTTAAACTTAAATCCGGAGAAATTAGACTTTGATTTATCTGTGGAGACTCCGTTAGGAGAAACTTTCATCACATCCACTGTTTATAAATCTTGTTTGATCCAAGTTGGCACCATCACATTACCTGTTGACCTTATCTCTTTACAGATACTTGCTTTTGATGTGATTTTAGGGATTGATTGGTTAAGTACTCTTAATGCCAAAATTGATTGTATTTGTAAGGTTGTTAGTTTTCATATTCCTAACCAACCCATTGTACGAATTCAAGCAACTAAACCATTAAAATCAATCACTGTCATATCTAGTCATAAAGCTATTCGTTTATTAAAAAACGGATGTCAAGCTTTCTTAGCCCATGTTATGAATTTGAATAAAGACACGCCGATTTGAATAATATTCTGTTGTTAGTAAATTTCGACGTGTTTCACGAAGAACTTTCCTTACTACCCCGTAACGCGTGAAGTTGAATTCTTTATTGATCTTGAACTCGGTACAAAGCCCATTTCTAAAACCCCATATCGAATGGCTCCTATTGAACTTCGTGAGTTAAAGGTCCAACTACAGAGTTGTTGGACATCGGTTTTATTCGTCCCAGTACATCTCCTCGGGGTGCTCTGTTTTATTTGTAAAGAAGAAAGACGGTAGTATGCGACTTTGTATTGACTATCGAGAATTGAACCATGTCACCATCAAGAGTAGGTATCCGTTACCTCGTATTGATGACCTGTTTGACCGGTTGCAAGGAGCGTAATTCTTTTCAAGGATCGATCTTCGCTTACGGATATCATCAATTTGAATATTAGAATCGAGGAAATTCCAAAGACCGCCTTGAGAACTCTCAGTGCGGGCATTATGAATTCTTAGTCATGTCTTTTGGATTGACTAATGCTCCTGGGGCTTTCATGGATATGATGAACCGAGTATTCAAGGATTATTTGGATCAGTTCGTTGTTGTCTTTATTGATGACATCCTCATATATTCCAAAAGCCGTGAAGATTATGAGCACCATTTGAAGCTGGTACTCCAAAGGCTTCGTGAAAACAAGCTATATGCCAAGTTGAAGAAATGTGAGTTCTGGCTTGAGGAAGTAGCATTCCTTGGGCACGTGGTGTCGAAACATGGAGTATCTGTTGACCCAGCAAAGATTGAAGCAATACAAAGTTGGGAGCAACCGAAGACGGTGACCGAAGTATGCAGCTTTCTGGGCTTAGCTGGTTATTATCAGAGATTTGTGGAAGGATTTTCTCGAATCACTATTCCGTTAACTCAGCTGACTCGGAAAGATACAAAATTTATATGGAGCGAGGAATGCGAAAAGAGTTTCCAAGAGCTTAAGAGGAGACTCATTTCGACACCTGTTCTGATAATACCATCTGGTTTGGATGGATTTGTTATCTACAGCGATGCTTAAGGCAAAGGGTTAGGATGTGTTCTCATGCAACATGGGAAAGTCATAGCCTATGCCTCGCGACAACTTAAAGAATATAAGAGGAATTATCCTACTCATGATCTAGAGTTGGCAGCAGTCGTTTTCGCGCTAAAGATCTGGAGACACTATCTATATGGAGAGAAAGTGGAGATATATTCAGACCATAAAAGCCTCAAATATTTCTTCACCCAAAAGGAACTCAACATGCGACAATGATGTTGGCTCGAGCTGTTAAAAGATTATGACCACACCATTCAATACCATCCTGGAAAAGCAAACGTGGTAGCTGACGCGTTGAGTAGAAGATCATATGCAGGAACGAGTGCGATGATGTCAAGTATACCCATAGAACCAACTTTAATCGATAAAGTTAAAGTTGCTCAAGCCACCGACCCGGAGATGATGTGTATGAAGAAGAAAGTACAAGAAGGTGCTATTCCGGAAGCGAGAATCAATGAAGAAGGAATACTTCGAGTCCACTCCAGACTTTGTGTTCCTAACGATTTTGATTTGAAGAACAAGATCATGATGGAGGCACACAATACACCATTTTCAATCCATCTTGGAAGTACCAAAATGTATCGTGATCTTCGACAAACATTTTGGTGGAACAATATGAAGAGAGAGATCTCGAAGTTTATCTCGAGGTGTTTAACTTGTCAACGTGTAAAGGCGGAGCATCAAGTGCCTAAGGGTCTATTGCAACCACTTGAGATTCCGAAATGGAAGAGGGAACACATTACCATGGATTTCGTTATGGGTCTTCCCACGGTTTCTCAAGGCATAAATGCTATTTAGGTTATTGTTGATAGATTAACCAAGTCTGCTCATTTCTTGCCGATACGGGAGACTTATTCCCTTGAACGTCTTGCTCATATGTATGCAAATGAGATTGTGAGATTGCATGGCATGCCAGTATCCATAGTTTCGGATTGTGACCCAAGATTCACTTCACGATTTTGGGTTAGCTTGCAAAAAGCTATGGGCACGGATTTACGATTTAGTTCGGCATACCATCCTCAAACGGATGGACAATCAGAGAGGACTATTCAAACTCTTGATGATTTATTAAGACTCTATGTCCTAGACTTCAAAGGGAGTTGGGATAAGTATTTACCATTGGTGGAATTCTCCTACATCAATAGTTATTAGGCAAGTATAGGTGTGGCTCTATTCGAAGCGTTGTATGGACGAAAATGTCGCTCTCCAGTATGTTGGGATGAGGTGGGTGAAGCAACATTGTTGGGACTAGAGTTGGTACGTATGACTACGAAAAAGATCCAAATGATTCGACAACGTATACAAATGGCTCAAGATCGACAAAAGAGTTATGCGGATCTTCATCGAAAGGACGTGGAATTTAGTATTGGAGATCATGTATTGTTGCGTGTTGCCCCATGGAAGGGAGTTACAAGATTTGGGAAGAGAGGAAAGCTCAACCCACGATTTATTGGCCTATTTCAGATTCTTGACCGAGTAGGAAATGTAGCCTATAGACTCGCGTTACCTCCAAGTATGTCTCGTGTTTATAATGTTTTTCACATATCTGTGCTTCGTAAATATGTGAAAGATCCGAACCACGTTATTGAGTTAGAACCAGACGAAATAGCCGAAGACTTAACGTATGAAGAGGTACTTGTTAAGATCTAGAATAGGAAGGAGCATGTCCTACGCACAAAGGTCATACCACAAGTCAAAGTTTTGTGGAGGAACCATGTTATTGAGGAAATGACCTAGGAGTTGGAAACGAAAATGAAAGCGAGGTATCCTCACCTTTTTGAAACACCAGGTACGTACGTTAATTTCGAGGATGAAATTTCATAAGGAGTGGAGGTTGTAAGACCCCAGTTTATTATAAATGAAATTGAATTTCTTCTATTTATTATTTTGAAATAGTAAGGGTTGATTTGATTAATGTGGTTAGTTATGGGTAAAATGCGCAAATATTTTAAATAAACAAGTGGTTATAAAATATTCATTTTTGTCGGAGAATATTCGGTTGGTCGTGCAATATTCTTATTGTCGGGGAATATTCGTACGACGGCGCAGCCTTGTGTGGGCCCCATAACGGAAAGCGATTGGATAAAGAAAATGACAAGTATAAGTTGTTTATAAATAACGGCGTTGTTGTTACCGTTACTACTGTTGGAATACCCGGTTATTAAAACACAGTAGCACACGGTATTGCACCGATTATTAATTCTTACGTAAGAAGGCACTGCTCAATAATTGTTACAGTAGTTATTGTTCAATATTTTATTTTATTGATTAAATAATTGCTACGTTGATATTTTAGATTATTGTTGTTTCAATAATTGTCACTACACAGTATTTTCATTATCAGATCAATAATTTATATTATTTGAGTAATATTATTAGATAAAATTATTGGCAATGTCTAGAAAGTTCTGTCTAAGGAGAGGTTTGGTCACCTAATTGCGCTTTTGATGAGGAGAAATCCTTATTGAAAGCCCCTCTTTCTTAGGGAACTGCACGATTGTCGATATTGTGATTACGTAATATTATTTGTGAATAATTAATTATTGATTTATATGATAAGGAAAATATTCATTTTATGTGGATATAGATGGAGAAAATTTTAATGTGACAATTGTTGAAAAATTGTTATTTTATCTTTTCGATAAATAATTTATTTAAATATATTATTATATTTTAATAATATAATAATGATGATATTTTTACAATGAATGTGGGATATATGAGTATATGAGGAGGAGGAGTATTTTTGTTACAATTAATGTTTAAAACATGTTAAACATGTTCTGGACCCCATTTCTTGGCGAAATTGGTTTATAGCCGTAAAAATCGCTTGGCTTGTGAATTTTGGTCAACTTTTGCTTGGAATTTGGAAAAACTTAAACTTACAAGGTTGTAGAGAATGGAATTTCCTATGGAAAGGACATGTAGTTTGAATTTTTCTGATAAAAGGGCTATTTATTATGAATTATTGAAGTTCCGAAGTTCCGAAATAATTAATTTTTGGAAGTTTTAATTATTTATTTTATGAAAAACGTTTTTCTTACTTTTTCTAGAAGGTGGGCATGTGGGAAATCTGATTTCAAAGGATGCGTATGAATTTTTTTATTAATAATAATATTTTATTAAATTTTCTACTTTGGTGTTCTAAGCATTTTCCTATAAATAGGGTGTTTATGTTAGAATTGAAAATCACACCAGAAATTGAAGTTTTCTCTCCCTTTCTCTCTCTATATTATCGAGCGTATTCTTGTGAGTATTTTGATACTTTGAGTGTTGCTATACTGGTGCAAGTTCCTTCAAAGACTATATCCCAGATTCCAAATTTAGAAATGCAGTCTTTTCAAGGTAAGGGATATTATTTTTTTTAAAATGATATTATTTCTTCTAATATCATTATACCGGATTATTGGTAAGATTTTTCTTGTAAAATTCTTGTCTTTTAGTGTCAGGATTACTATTCACGTATACGACACTATTCACGAATACGACACTATTCACAGGAAAATTAAATTTTTGTTTTTGTCCAAAATATCTATTATGGATACTAGCTTTGATTGTATCCATGTTTTGATCATTCTTGAATTTTACTTCACTATGATTATTAATGAAGTATTTTTGAACTTGGACTGTTTAAAGTACAAATCCTTAATATTTGCTCTTTTGTTTCACTGGATTCATTTTTTTAAAAATATTTTTCATCATCCTCAGTCCTAAATGATGGTATTACTAAATATATCTTTGGCTTGTAGTGCAAAGATGGTTGATTTTCCTATGAATATCTTTAGCCTATAGTGTAAAGATGTACAGGTGTTGAGATGAACATGACCGACTGATGAATATCTTTGGCCTGTAGTGCAAAGATGAATATTTGATTCAAGATGAATATTGATTGATGTTACAGGGATAAAATATTGATGATGGATTTTTAAATTCATAGATAAAATTAGATTTCATTCTCTACGTAACTCTTCTATGAATTATTATTTCTGCTGCAAATATTGATCTGAAACTTGTTGTCTATTGTATTTTATTAGATGTCTATTCCCTGTTGAAGACTAACGATAATTTGTTCTATATTATCTTAGTCATAATATTCTTTATTGGGCTAGTTGAGCTCACCCTTTTCCTTTTTGTTCCATTTTTCTTCTCAGGAGGCGAGAATGTAGCGAGTACTAGTCGGGGTATGGAATGGAGGTTCTAGAAAGTCATTTTAGTAGTCCTCACCATTTTTGTAAAATAATGTACCAATAATTATAATGAGGACTTATTTGGGTGTGAATATTGTCTAGACGGCAATATTTGTATTTAAACTCACAGTTTTCATGTTGTATTAATAAAGTTGTAGCTGTTTCTGTACCATGTTATTGACGACTCAAAATGGGTGATGTATACCTATTTTGGGGGCGTCACAATAGTATTTAAAGCAGAGTCTTCATCTGATGACCTTTGAGAGAGATCAGGCTAGGGCCTTGATGTTGATAGCTCTTGATGGGAGAGATGTTGCTCTATTAGAAAGAGAGAAGGTTGTAGCTCATAGAGACACCGCTATTGCTGAGTGGGATGAAGCCAGTTCATCCAAAGATACATTGGTTGTTGAGCGAGATGCTTCCATATCTTCTTGAGATGTAGCCGTTACAGATAGTAATATAGTGAGATCCCTTACTACTGGCATGTTTGCCGATATGAGTGCATATATTGATGAACATCATGCCACCAAGCAGTTGGCTGTGGATCTGTTAGCTCGTGTAGATACCCTTGGGCAGGAGCTTGCAGCGTTGCCTCCTTCTTCGGAGAGAGATGCCATGTTGGACTTGATAGTTCGTATATCCACGGGATTGTATATAGACTTGTATTTTCTTGCATAAACTAGCTTAGCCATTTTGTCATGTACAACACATATTGTATATATTAAACAGCATTATATATGGCAGGGAAATATATTTTGATTCATTTCCCTTTTAGTTGTGCCTTGATACTTGCTTGATATTTGCCTATTTCTTCAGGGCTTGTGATCTGGATGTATTCTGAACTCATCCTTGATGGGTGGACATTAAAACGTCGCATGATCATTCAGAATGGATCTTTGATCTATGTGTATCCCTACCCTCTTTGGTGTCTTGGGACTGGTTTCTGTATGTAGAGATAAAGATGAGTGTGACTTTTCCTCTCTGAGATTCACCGCACCACAGATGGTTGTCGGTACTCCTATTGAAGAGGAGATCCCAAATAGTTCCATCTCTTATGGATTGGTGTTGCTCTTCGAGGAATCAACCGCAGCTTAGATGGTCACTAACTCTCCCATTTATGGGGAGGTCAGGTAGTTCCATCCCTTTGGTCTGAAGCCGATGAAATGTGGTGGATTGAAGTTTAATCCTAGAACCACTGACAAGTATTTATTTTGGTAGGGGTAAGACCAAACCATAAATGGCTGCCTATGTACTCCTATTGAAGAGGAGATCAGGTCTACGTAGTTTAAACCTGGTGTAAGAGGTTCAACGCTGTATGTGAAGGGGTAGAAAGTGTAAAAATGTTTTTTGTGATTTTTGTTTGTCTAGAAGGGTGTAGAAATGTTTTTGTTGTTTTTGGTTTTTTATTGCGATTGGGCCATATAAAATGGTTGCCTACGTACTCCTAGGTATCGGGGAGATCAGGTCGACATAGTTCGCCCCATGTTCAGGACGATTTACAGCTGAAAAAGTTTGATCCCATGTTCAGGACAAACTGCGGGGGAAAAGTTTGATCCCATGTTTATGACAAACTACAGGTGTGAAAAGTCTTATCCGTAGTGGGACAAAACTGCGGGTGTGAAAGGTTCATTCCCTGCTGGGATAACCTGAAAGGTTTGAAATGAAGTTGAGTAAAAGATCTGATGATCTGAAAACTAGGTTGCTGGCTTGAAGAGAGTGTTTCCCTGATGGGGCAAATGGGTATGAAGAAAGGTTGTGTGTAGAAAGGGTTAGAAAACCTGAAATGACTGGTGATCTGGTGATCCAAAACTAGGATGTTTGTTTGATAGTAACTTCAGATATAGTACCATTTCACGGTGTCTGAGTTGATAAGCTGTGGAAATTCATCGCTGTCTATTTCCTGTAGTTTGAGAGCACCTCCTGTCAATACCTCCTTGACAATAAATGGGCCTTCCCAGTTTGGAGCGAATTTCCCCTTTGCCTGATTTTGGTTGTCAATGATCTTCTTCAAAACCAAGTCATGTTGTTTAAACTGCCGTAGCCAGACTTTTCTGTTGTAGGATCTGGCGATCCTTTGTTGGTATAACTGACCATGGAAGATATCATCACTTCGCCTTTCGTCTATTAGAGACAATTGGTGATACATGTCTTGTAACCATTGGTCTTCATCCAGCTAAGCGTCTATTAACACTCTTAGGGATTCCATTTCCACCTCTATGGGGAGCACTGCTTCCATCCCATAGGTCAATGAGTAGGGGTTGCCCACAGCGGGAAATGCGCATTGAAGTTACAGAGGCTAATGGAGTCAGAGGTAAGAGGTCAGGCCATCCTTTGTGATTGGCAGACATCTTTTGCATGATCGTTATAATGTTCTTATTAGCCGCTTCAACAGCACCATTCATCTTTGGACGGTAGATGACAGTGTTAAGGTGTTTGATGTGGAATTTACTGCACAACTCCTCCGTCATTTTTTTGTTGAGGTTCTTAGCATTGTCTGCCACAATCACCTCTGGTTGTCCATATCGACAAATGACATTGTTTCTGATGAAAAAAATGATGACTTCTTTGGTAACCTTGAGGAAGGAGGCTGCTTCTACCCATTTGGTGAAGTATTCAATCATGGTAAAGATAAACCGATGCCCATTACCGACTTTGGGCTCGATGGGCCCGATCACGTCCATTCCCCACATTGAAAAGGGCCAAGGTGAACTCAGTTTATGGAGCTCCCTCGAAGGGGCGTGGATAGCATTCCCATTAATTTGGCATTGATAACATCTCTTGACGTGATCATCACAGTCAGCTTTAAGCGAGAGCCAGTAATGCTATTTGGGTTATTATTGATAGATTAACCAAGTCTGCTCATTTCTTGCCGATACGGGAGACTTATTCTCTTGAACGTCTTGCTAGTATATATATGTAAATGAGATTGTGAGGTTGCATGGCATGCCAAGATCCATAGTTTTGGATCGTGACCCAAGATTCACTTCAAGATTTTGGGTTAGCTTGCAAAAACCTATGGGCGCGGATTTACGATTCAGTTCGGCATACCATCCTCAAACGGACGGACAATCAAGAGAGGATTATTCAAACTCTTGAAGATCTATTAAGACTCGTGTCCTAGACTTCAAGGGCAGTTGGGATAAGTATTTACCATTGGTGGAATTCTCCTACAACAACAGGTTATCGGGCAAGTATAGGTGTGGCTCCATTCGAAGCATTATATGGACGAAAATGTCGCTCTCCAGTATGTTGGGGCGAGGTGGGTGAAGCAACATTGTTGGGACCCGAGTTGGTACGTATGACTACGGAAAAGATCCAAATGATTCGACAACGTATACAAACGGCACAAGATCGACAAAAGAGTTATGCGGATCTTCATCGAAAGGACGTGGAATTTAGTATAGGGGATCATGTATTGTTGCGAGTTGCTCCATGGAAGGGAGTTACAAGATTTGGGAAGAGAGGAAAGCTCAATCCACGATTTATTGGTCCATTTCAAATTCTTGACCAAGTAGGAAATGTAGCCTATAGACTCGCGTTACCTCCGGTATGTCTCGTGTTGATAATGTGTTTCACATATCGTATGCTTCAGTAAATATGTGAAAGACCCGAACCACGTTATAGAGTTAGAACCCGGACGAGATAGCCAAGACTTAATGTATGAGGAGGTACCATCAAGATCTTGGATAGGAAGGAGCATGTCCCACGCAAGAAAGGTCATACCACAAGTTAAAGTTTTGTGGAGGAATCATGCTATATAGGAAATGACACAGGAATTGGAAACGGAAATGAAAGCGAGGTATCCTCACCTTTTGAAACACACCAACGTCGTCAATTTCGAGGACGAAATTTCATAAGGAGGGAGGTTGTAAGACCCCAACTTATTATTAATGAAATTTAATTTTCTCTATTTATTATTTTGAAATAGTAAGGGTTGATTTGATTAATGTGGATAGTTATGGGTAAAATACGCAAATATTTCAAAATAAGCAAGTGGTTATAAAATATTCATTGTTGTCGGGAATATTCGTTTGGTCGTGGAATATTCTTCTTTGTCGGGAATATTAAATGCGACCACAGCAGATTTTTTGGGCCCCATAACCTGAAAAACGATTGGATGAAGAAAGCGACAAATATAAGTTGTTTAAAAATAACGGGCGTAGTTATTCTGTTATCTTGTTAAAAATACTCGGTGGTTAAAACACGAGAGAGCACGGTATTGCACCAATTATTGATTCTTACGAAGGCACTACTCAATAATGGTTACGATAATTACTTATTCAAGATTTTATTGATTTAATAATTCTTTGCGTTGATATTTTATATTCTTTGTCGTTTCAATAATTGTCATTACACGATATTTTTCATTATCGAAGCAATAATTCATATTATCTCGAATAATATTATTAGATAACATTATTGGCAATGTCTAGAAAGTTCTATCTAAGGAGAGGTTTGGTCACCTAAGCTGCTTGCCAAGATGGGAGAAATTCTTATTGAAAGCCCCTCTTCCTGGGGAGCTACTGGTTGTCGATATTGTGATTCTCAGAATATTATTTACGAATAATTAATTATTGATTCATATGATGAGGAAAATATTGATTTTATATGGATATAGATGGAGAAAATTTTTAATGTGATAATTGTTGAAAATTGAAATTTTATCTTTTTGATAAAAATATAATTCATTTAAATATATTATTATATTTTAATAATATAATAATGATGATATTTTTACGATGAATGTGGGATATATGAGTATATGTGGAGGAGGAGTATTTTGTTACCAAAAATATTTAAAGCATGTTTTATGTGTCGGTGGACCCCATTTCTTGGTGAAATTTGATTATAGCACAGTAAAATCGCTTGATTTGTGGATTTCGGTCGATTTCATTTGGAATTTGGAAAACCTTTCTTCAGTAAAGTTGTAGAAATTAAATTTCCTATAAAAAGTCACGAGATTCAATTTTACGATAAAAGGGCTATTTATTATGAATTATTGAAGTTCAAGTTCAAATAATTAATTTTTGGGAGTTTTAGTTAATTATTTTGAGAAAAACATTTTTGCAACTAAGTTGGCCTCACATGTGATTCAAATGGGCTGAGATCAGTTGTCTAAGGTGAGCTAAGGAAAATGTGAAAATATATTAATATTATATTCAATTTTATACTTTGATGTTCTAAGCGTTTTCCTATAAATAGGGCTTGGGTTAGAATTGAAAATCACACCGTAAACTGAAGTTTCTCTATTTCTCTCGATAAATTGGCGTATTCTTGTGAGTATACTTTGAGTGTTGTTATACGGTCTGAGTTCCTTCACCACAGATCCAGTTTTTTCGGAAATGGCAATCTCTTTGTGAGGTAAGGGATGTTATTTTCTTCTCAAATGATATTATTTCTTCATATCATTATCTTTGAAATATTGGTTGGAATTTTTATCAAATTTGGAACTTTTTCATGTCGGGGTTACTATTCATGAGATTACTATTCACGAGTTACTATTCATGAGTTACTATTCACGAAGTTCTTATTCACGAAAGTACTATTCACGAAGCATGATGATGTTTTTTATGGAATTTCTATCTTTTGTGCCTTGAGTTACTATTCACGTGATATCTGGCACTATTCACGATATCTGACACTATTCATGAATACTGGCACTATTCACGGAAAAATAAAATTTTCCTTTTCAATCAAAAATATCTATTGTGGATACTAGCTTTGATTGTATCCATGTTTTGATCATTCTTAAATTTTACACCACTATGATTATTTATGAGGTATTTTTGGACATGAAATAGGTTTGAAATCTGAATCCTTAATACTTGTTCTTTTGTTTCACCTGGATTCGCTTTTTTAAAATATTTTTCATCATCCTCGGTCCCCTAATGATGATATTCTTGAATATCTTTGGCCAAGAGTGCAAAGATGAATGATTTCTTGATGAATATCTTTGGTAGTAGTGCAGATGAACATGTGTTTAGATGAACATGATCGATCGATGAATATCTTTGTGGCCAGAGTGCAAAGATGAATATTTGATTCAAGATGAATATTGATTGATGTTACGAGGATAAAATAATGATGATGGGATCGTTAAATTCATAGATATTAGTAGATTTCATCCTCTACGTAACTCTTCTATGAATTAATATTTTTCATTTGTGAATATTGCTCTAAAACTTGTTGTTTAATGTATTCTCTCGAGATTTTTCCTCTCATGAAGACTAACGATAATTTGTTGTATATTATCTTAGTCATAATATTCTTTCTTTGGGCTAGTTGAGCTCACTCTTTTCCTTTTGTTCCATTTTTCTTCGTCGAGTAGCGAGCAGTCTAGTCGGGGTATGGAATGAAGGTTCTAGAGAGAGTTGTTTAGTAGTCCTCGCCATTTTGTAAAATAATGTATCAATAAATGTGATGAAGATTTATTTGGGTATAGATATTGTCTAGAAGATAATATTTGTATTCAAACTCACAGCTTTCTTGTTGTAATAATAAAGTTGTAGTTGTTTACATGCTACGTATTGACAATTTCGGAATGGGTGATGTATACCTATTTTGGGGGCGTCACACCAAATATCTCATACTCCATCCGAGAGAAAAGGAAGAGAGAGAGATAAGCTTTTCTAAAGCTTAGAAAAAATAGGGAGAGAAAGATAGTTCAAATAAATAGGTCTTTTATTTAGGTTCCATCACATAGTTATTGTGGTGAAGTAATTTGAGTTTGTACTCAAATTAAGATATCTTTGTATTCTCTCATATTATTATAGAGAATTTTTTGGAGATCGTCCCGTGGTTTTTACCTCTTAGTTTTAGAGGGTTTTCCACGTAAAATCTTGGTGTCTCGTGGTTGGATATTTTCTACTCATTATATCCTGCAATGGTTATTATTTTGGTAGAACTGCAAATTTAATCTGTTTGGCATGTGCAGAATATTTTATCCGTCTAATTTATCAAAAAAACAACAATATTTAGGAGGTGATTTTTTCCCAACATATACTTATCTGTCTAATTGAAATGCAAGGACCCAATTGAGCAAAACTTATCACACAGAGCACGACTCTATTATCTAGTCAATGAGTCAAATGCAATGCCTCCACAAATGCAATTTAAACCGCGAATTCAACTTTCTCATGTATTTATAGTTTCTCATTACCTTTAAATTATAATATTACTTGTAAAAGATATCACTTTGAAAACAAGTATAATTAAGTTTGATTCTGATAATTTTATTGTGTGTGTCTTATTTTCTGTATACAAACTAGGCCTGGCAAAATATGGTTATGGGTTGGTTTTGGTTTTCAAAATATGGTTATAGTTCCATTTAAGAACTAAAATCATATTAACCATTTTTAATATGAGTTGGGTTGGGTTGGAACTATATGGTTATGGTTCAAAACCATATTAACCATTTTAAGATGTTTTGACTTTTTAACAGAACTTTTGAAAAATAAAATTGTGACCGTCACAAATAAATTAATTAAGTAATAATATGATATAAAAATTATTAATATAAATAATAAAATGCTAAAAAACTATACTAATAAAATTTTAAATTGAAATTATTAATTCTACTTAAAATAAATTATTTGTGCAATTATATTAATTTATAAAATATAACTATTTATGAAATGATATTAAGTTATGAAAAATTCCACTTAATATCTCTAAAACACTTTACTTTGTCACCCTATTTTTTTTTTAAACCTGTCTCACTAAATTTTATCATAATCTTTGAATTTTTGTTATAGTGTATTACTTGTTCAACTAGACTTTTAAATTAGTATGTAGAAATTGTTTATTTTTTTCAGCTATACTTTTAAATTTAGTAGAAAATATATTTTGCATATGGAGGAAATTAACAATAATTAACTATCCTGCACTTAAATAGCACACTAGTAATCTTGACAATAAGATCTAAACATGATTAAATATTCAGAGTTATACACCAAAACGCAAGCACCCAATATCCAATTACAAATGTTCATAAAATCAATATTAATTAGAGATAAAAAAATTAATATTTTTAGAAAAAATTTCTCATTTCATGTGAGATTTGTATATCATTTTCCTTTTAATTACTACAAGCTTTGATGACCAACTAAAATAAACTTCTCTCTCCCAAAAAAGTTAAATTGAGCATCACTTTTTCGCACTTGTAGAAAGAGAAAAACAAGACATGGCGTGAATCTAAAAATAGTATGGTATGTAATATGGGTTGAAAAATAGTTAACCGGTTAACTAACTATATTTGTTTTAAAAAATATAGGTCCAAACTTTAACCAACCTGAATAAATAAAAATGGTTAACCAACCCATTTGGTTCCAGTTAATATGGTTTGACCCAACAGTTAACTAACTATATTGTCAGGTCTAATACAAACCAACAACAATATATGGGAAGCTATGATACCATAAGCAATGAGGAATCTTCCACCAACATGGTTAACCTATCACATGTAGTATAATGATTTCATTTAATTATTTCGCCATGACTATTGATTTCTCAAATAATATTAGTCATTTCTCTTTACATATGAATATGTTTATGAGTACAGACACAATTTTCATTGAGAGGAGTAGACTTGTTTGGCTCTCAACTCACAAGCCAAGAAGATTCATATACGAGGAGACGTCAATTTGCTCAATGAGAAGACAAAGTACCGAAAAAGTTGGGATAGTTGGGAAAACTTTTGGTTATGTGTCTTAGTTAAGAGGTTGTGGAGTTGACTATAGTTAATTATTTTGATTTTTCCATGTACTGACTTTTATATGTATGGTTTGTGTCCTAAGGGGAATTGATTGTTGTTAATTTGGATTAGTATTACAGTTTTTCCTGGATTTAATATCATAGGATTGGTTTATGCCATAATTGAAACCATTGATAATTTGGATTAGTTTGTCTATTTTATATAGATGATTGCTCTTATCTTTTCCTTTCTTTTGTGTTTTAATGTGAATGAATCATATGGATATTCATTTTAAACACTCACAGTGCACTTAAATCATTATATGCTTGTAGCACAATTTGTTCAATCACAAAACCAAATTACAGCAACATACTGTAAAGTTAAATCTAAGCTTGACATTTTCTCAAACACTTAAGAGTGCACTTCAACCATCCTACCATTCTATAACATATGGTTCATTCACAAATCCAAATTACAACACACAATAATCTAAAAAAGTTCTATACATCAATACTTCAACTAGAATGTTCTCTTCATATTTTTCAAGCATTTAGGAATTCCTCTCCAATATCTTCATCCCAGGCACATTGAATTCCAAATGTAAAGTCGATATTTTAAAAACTAGTTCGCAGACAATGAAAATCAAAGCAATCAGTGGAACCCACGAAGAAGATGAACACCGGTTTGTGGAGTTGTGCTCTTTCCCTTTTCAGATTGACCAAAAAAAGGCAAACCCAAAGTATTTGATTTGAATTGGTGAGTTATGAGGATGAAAGAAAAATTGATCAAAGGGATTCTCGGAGATGATGTTTTGGAATTCTATTTTTTTATTTTTTTATTAGGAGATAACAGAGTTAGTGTTAAGCTAACAGTATTAAGTTAGAGTTAATTGGTGTTAAATAAGAGACCAGGTGTCAAAAATTTAAGTGGAGAATAGAAGGGGACAAACAAAATTGGGACAAAAGATCTACTCTCGTAATTTTCACCCATGTGGTCATGTCTGTCCTATTATCCGATTTTATCTTATATGTATTATTCGGCTATAGTGATTGTTTTTTCCGTTGCTATAACATAAAAAATTGACTTTCTATCTTTATAATGATTTTAATAGGATTAGATTCTTGTTTATTCCTTCCAGGTTTATGGAAAAGCGGACTATATATATATATATATATAAGTTATACATCATTTATACTATTAATAGGTCATACAACATATAATAGGTCATTCTTATAACGGTCATGATTATATTCTGATTAGCGACTGCTAGTATTAATAGCTGATAGTATATATATATTTTTTTACTGTTCACTATTTATAATAATTTTCAGTTTCCCATATATATATTTATTATAACAAACAACAAATTTTTTATATTAAGTATAATTCATAAGATATATTTATTAGTCTGTTAGATTTTATTTTGTATATATGTATTATCTTATTTATAAGTTATATATCTTAAATTATAGAATCAAGCAATTCTATCTATTTAGAATCCTTTTTAATTCCTCTTCTTCTTTTTTCATAACCTGTTAAGAATCACTTCCCCATCTATTTTCAACTGGAATAATCCTCACGTGGAATTTTTTTTTTGTGGTTGGTCATAAAATATTTTTCTTTTTATTGTTCTTCCAATAAACTAAAATGACACCTAATAGAATCCAACTATCATACTTATCATGTTATATAATGATGGTTCTAATCTTAATACTATAAATATACATGAAAATTACTCCTCCAATACCAAACCATTTTTAAAGTAACAAGTTATTTGTTTTTGGATTTGCAGGCGAATAATTAATAGGAATTACTAAAGATATTTTCATATTTCTTACTGTACTCCTTTTTCTCCTTTTTTTTTTTCCTACTATATTCTACTATTATTGCTCTAGTTCTTGCCCTACTCTAATCATACTACTATGAAGAAGTATGAAGTTTATGCTTTCTATGTTATAATTTTTTTTATAATCAGTATCACGATTTGCTTCGAACTAAATCTCCCAACTCTAAACAATATTTCTAAAATAGGTTTACGTCTGCGGTCCGTGACCCCTATATTAAAAGTGGATGAATAATTATTAAGTATTCAATTGTAGGTATTATATTTAAGTATTCTTATAATTTGTGGCTCTCCTTTGTAGGTAGAATTGAGTGAAAAACGGATATAACCGAATAACCGAATAACCGAATCAAACCAAATTTTTTTAATCGAATTTTTTTGATAATTCGGTTATTTTTTGTAATTCAGTTATATCCGAATTCTTATTCGGTATTCGGTATTCGGGTCTAGTTGTTAATTAAAATCATTCTATTCGGTTACCCGAATAACCGAACATATTCATTAAAAAAGGAATTTAATATTTGTATGATGTACTGGACCTGGTAAGTCAAATAAGGTTTTAAATTTGGACGGGGACAATTCTTTTAGATAAATATGCATAGTTTAAACAAGAATCACCAAAAAATGGAGGTGGCCCATGACCCATGGATAGTGGATCCATAACTTTTGGGGAAAAAAGAGCAGATCTCATCTTGATAAAAAAGAGAAGCATCGCATCCCGAGTCGATGCCCCTAATTGCATCTCAGTTCCTCTCTCCTCTTGTCTCTTAGCTCTCAAGTCTCATATGATCTCAGATTCATCTCTTAGATTTCTATGTCGTCGACCACCATCTTTGCCTCAGTCTTCAGCCTCCGCTGCTCACGATCTCACCATCCCACCATCTCATGCTCTCTATCTCTGGTATTAGTTTTTAATAAACTTTGTTTGCTGAGACATTTTCAGTTGGCCCAAATTCAATCAACTCATAATACATAATACTAGTCTCTCTTTCTCTACATATGAAACTTAATTTCGGTATTAACCGAAATAACCGAATAACAAAATCGGTTATTAGGTTTTCTGTAATTTGGATATTCCTTAATTCAGTAGATTTTTCGGATAGTAAAAATAAGCATATTTTGCTATTCGGTTATAACCGAATAACTTATTCGGTTCGGTTATAACCGAATAATCAGTCCTATTTGTAGGCGGAATTCTTTTTAAAATCTTATCCTTCCCTTTTTTTTTGCATTTATAATCACACAAACAACAATTGTATGAGTTAACTGGTCAATTTTTTGATTAATCTCGAGTTAACTCATGAAACTGGATATTAATCGATTCTAATTGGTTGATACTTTTACTATGATATTATTTATATTATTCAAAATAGAGTACATTTTAGTAAGATATATATCTACTCTATTACTTATTATAATAGCACAAACAACGATTCATTATATGAGCTAATTGAAATTTGTAAATGTCGATCTTGAGTTAACTTATAAAATTAGATATTAATTGGTTGATACTTTAAATATAATGTTATTTACATTATAAAAAAAAGACTGATATTTTCACATGATTTTTTGATATTTTCACATGAAAAGTGTCGCTATAAATGGTCTCTATACATCTATAGCGACACTTTTCATGTGGAGAAATCTCTACTAGCTCTATATTGTGTATGACCCTCAACATGTTTATTTCTGCAAAAATCACTCTCAATACATAACATGCATCCCAAATATATATATATATATATATATATATATATATATATATATATATATATAGCGAGATCAAGAAGTTTCTCGCTTAAATAAGCATTCCTTCTTAAATAATACTTCCTTTATTAAAAGCTACGCTGCTTTTTGGAGTCTTTTTAAAAAACCAAGTGGAAATTTGTGAGTGGCATTTTTGTAAATAAAATGAAAGCAAGTGGGACCACTCTCTTTTAAAAGACTCCAAAAGCAGCGTAGTTTTAATAAATGAAATGCTATTTAATGAGGAATCTTATTTAAGGAATCTTCTTGATCCTCTCTCTCTCTCTCTCTATATATATATATATATATATATATATATATATATATATATATATATATATATATATATATATATCTTCCACTTATATTACTTAAGCGAACCCCTTGCGTTGCTTTAGCGGTTAGCGGTTTGGTCGTCTGTACAATGTCATACTTTTAGCGACGAGACAACATATAGCGTCATTAAAAGTATGAATCGACGATTGTATGATTCCGAACCGTCGTCGATCCGGATAATCGTCGCTAAAGAAAGTGAGACTATAGATAAGATAAGGCAGATCTGACTTGATCGAGGCATATGATCCCATATATATATATATATATATATATATATATATATATATATATATATACACAATTTATAATCTATACAATATACATAATTAATATAATTTTGAAAGCTTGTGAGGCACGGGTGACCGAGCTAGTAAATATATGTATGTAATTAGGCATTAATAGATTTTATTCAATAATTTTAACGAGTCATTTTAGTTCATAAATACTGAGTAAAATATTTAATACACTATTTTTTTAATATAATAATAAATTTTTTATATACCGTAAAATATATATCTGGATATATATAAATTTTTCATATACCATGAAATATATACAATTATCTTCAACATTATATATATATTATATAAGGAAAGGGATGAAACAAAGAAAGATGAGCAAGGAAATAAAGAAAGAGTGAAAGAGCCTAAGCTGCATATGGTATTTGATAGTACCGACAAGATTTATGAATATTTACACAAACAGGATTCCGGATAGCCAAACGAAGTAGCCAAAAAAAATTGCAGGTGTGCTTATATATTTCACAATTGCATGCCATAAATTGCAGTTAGTTATTAAAGCATGCAGGTTGTAAGCAAAGATTGGTGCAAGGCTGTAACCACATTAGAGCTTAACCATAACCATAGTGCAAGTCCAAGCAAGTCTCAATCGACATGTGACATGTTATATAAAGCCAAGGCTTGAATTAAACAATGATGTTGGGATACCAATGAAAAAGAGTTACAATTCTTTTATGTTACGTTTGGAATGAAATAATAAAGGTGAGAATGGAATGACTCATTCCTATAAAATAAAAAAATTGTGTTTGGTTGCGATTGGAATGGATTGAATCATTATTTTATTTTTTTTGAAATTTTCGACTGAAATTTAACATTCTTGCCCAAGATTTCATACCCCAAAGTCTTATGAGTAGTTTTTTTTATCATTGAACCATCAGGGTGTTGAGGGAAGGAGAGCATGTAATAACTCATTCCAACTAGAATGGAATAAAATGACTTGTCTTAAAAGGATTGTCAAAATTACATAGCAAATTAGAAGAGATTGAGGCTTTCTAAGGGTGATGCTAGTGCAGTCATTAGATTCCAGCTTCTTTTATGCAATAGATTCGGATGATGATAATCGGATAAAAAATTTATTTCGGGTTGAGACAGGTCTAGAGCCACATATGAAGAATTCGGTCATGTTGTTACTTTCGACCCCACTTATTTGACTAATAAATATGACGTGTATTTTGATGATTTTTTCCCCAAAACTTGTAGGAATCTTTATGGACTGATGAGTTTATGAATCTTAGGTCGGTATAAAATTTTGGGATTGAAGGTGAAGGTGTAGCTAAGGAGTTTTTTTGTTTTTTTGAGAAGTAAAGGAGACAAAAAAACTATATGTAATTTGTCTTTCAGATATTATAATAGGGATTTTTATGTTTATCATCGTCAAAATGACTTATTTGTTTACTGGTTATAGCCAATTTTTGGCATGTTAAGCATATTCAAATTTGAAGTTTGTTGTTACTACAAGTTGTCACTTGAATTTTTTTTGTTACATGTATCTGTACTATTCTCTTTTAAACAGAGGGAAGAATACAATAGTAATGGTGAGATGAACATAATCTTATCAAATCAAGGCAAACCATTTTACCTGACATTTCTAATCTACCCTTTGTGATTAGCATATACTCGGTGGTGGGTTGGGTACAGGGCGGACGATTTTAAAACATACTTTCCATATAGAGAATATTTATAGAATAAACGAATTGCTACCCTTAAATAAAGAGGAGTAAAGTAAGTTGTCCAATCGGCTACAAGTCATTAGATGTGAAAATTCAGGGTGATAAGAAGCTGACGGTTGCAGAAGATGGATTTGTTCATCAACGGGAGTAAAAGTGATAATAAAAATAGAAGATCAAGCTCGGGGCTTTAGCTTTATTCCGCACTTCGCTCGGTTCCACCAAATAAAGAATGGAGCCATTTTCATATCCTCCAAGCACAAAGCTATCAGCAGAGATTGTGGTTCCGTACCCCGATATAGATGCATCCCATACCCTCACAACCCTCGAGAAAGACCTCTCTTATTGGCATATAAACAGAAATTCAAATCAATCCAATTAGAGTAGTAGTGAATAATTAGACAAAATTCTTTTGTTCAGAATTCACTAAGATTTAGTGATCCGTTGCCGAAATTATTCAAATTCATTTAGTAATAATTTAGTGTTATAAATATTGAATAAGCATGTCGACGTCGGGGATTACCGTCTTCTTGATTTGTTTCTACCCTTTATATCTGGCTAGGTTAATTAATTTGTTTTAAGGGTGAGTTTTAGGAAAAGGACTGACATAAATATCGACGATTTGAAAAGATTGATTCAATGCGATTGGGCCGAATTAGACAAAGTCGCCAGTTGATATGAGTTTAAAAGAATGTACCAACTCATCCGGATTTTGAAAGGTTTTCGCAATATGACTCAATATGTGACTCTGTTTAATTGATCTGGAAACCGAGATTCATAGAGTTCGGGGGATTGCTTAAGCGAGGGAAATGTGTTAGACACCCCCCGACTTCCGTGAAACACGGTTATCGTGACTTTTTCATTCCCTAAACACGTGTTATGTGTGTGTGTGTGTGTGTGTGTGTGTGTGTGTAAAGCTTTAGAAAAGGTGTTTAAGTGCTTTATTTTGAAAGTAGTGTTGTGCCTCTTTGGACCTATGTACAAATGACTTGATTTATAGAAAAGTTCAAATTTTCAATTAAAGCATATGAAAGTGATGTTTTGAAAATATTGTTTTTGAACCCTTCACCCAATAGGAATCCAAGCCTTTTGATACTTCCAATCTATTATATATACTAAATCACAGTACATGACACAATAAATTAACATTTGTCCTTCTACAATTTTAACTCCTGTCCATCCTATTTACTGCTCCACATTGGCCTTGACAAAAATACCCTTCACATACCCGAGCGACTAAAATAACAACTGAGATCGTAAAAACCTAAATACAATCCCCTAATTACTCTCGGGACACAGCAGCAATTGAGCCACGGAACAAGAGAGGGATCGCAGTGTCGATTTTCCCCAATTTTTTTTCTGTTACTGGAGCTGCATTCTTCGGCATTGCAGAATGTGGATGCTTTTCGGAAGGAAAACCGATTAGGGGAGTCGACGGCTGGAATTTGATCGGTAAATCGGAGATAGCCATTGAGATGAGAGGATCTAATGGCTTCAACACGCGAAAATAACTAAAGAGATGGAGATCATAACCCAAAGCCTGAGATCATAACCCAAACTCAAAGCCGGCGAAAATCACAACATATTGTTTTTTCGGTATACAAAGTCTCTCTCAGTCACACACATACATACATACATATATTGTATTTATTAAGATCCCTTAAAATGGTTTCGAAGATTGCATTAATTTGTTTTGCTATTTGAATTTTGTTAAAAGTTCTAAATTCTGGCGTTTTGCTATTTCCAAATGGGTTGCTCTTATGCATAACATTAAAGAGTTTTGTTTTGGCAGCGATTTTTACTGCTTGGACTTTTACCATTGTATTTCTTCTTAAACGTTGTTGCTATTGGGATTTGTACATCTTTAGGATACAATTTATTGGATAATATGGATTTTATTTCATTGCTGCCGGTATGTATTAATATTAATATGTGAAAAATATATTCAAGAAGAAAACTGACATTTGTGTTTTCTGCCCCTGGTATGTAGAATGTCTACTGCTTTGTGCTCTATTGGTTACCAATAAACAATGAGAAGGTTTTGGGAAATTAGACTCAGCTTGCTGTTTGTAGCTGTGAAATATTAAGTTTCTACTTTGAAGTTTATGAGCAACTAAGAATGTTCTTGTGTCCTATTATCTTTCTTTGTTTCTCATTTTTTTCGTTGTCAGACAATTTCTTTACTAAGCATGAATTTTAGTTATATAATACACATTCTGCTATTCTTCACGGGTCAAGAAGAATCCTGAGAATCTCATAACCCAAATCATTTTCAGTCGGTAAAATCCTCTCTTATTTTTATTGGATTTAAAATCAAATCGATCGAATCGTAGTGCCTTTCCTCTAATATGGCAATTTAGTGATTGATTAGAGGTAGGTGGGTGGATGACGATTAGACTTGCTGTTTCATGGCATCGTAATCATCTTTTAAGATGATCTTAATCTGATATGGCAATTTAGTGATTGATTTAATCGAATGAGTGTTTTAGGCTCATTTTACTCTGAGGCTACTTTAAATAATTGTGATTTACTTTGTTTCTTTAGTTTTTTTTCTCCATTGGCATGTGTTTAATTATTTTCATTCTACGAAGGATTTTACTTTTCTTTCCCTTGTGTGTCTCCTTTTTGAGGCCTGTTCTTTGAGATATTTTTAATATAATGTGAATATATATTTAGTAAAAAGATAGAAATCTAAGAGACAATGAACAAAAGGATCATTAAAACATACAAAACTAGCAAATGTGCCTCTTTTAAAATCAAGTTATCACACATTGTACAAGTATTCTAACAATTAAAATCATATATTGCTTGTAGGAATGTGTGTATTAGTTGATATGCTTGGATTGAAAAGTAGTTGTTCTCATGGGTTGGTATTACATGTATTATATAATGTATTGTTTGTAGAAACTTTTTGGATGAATGTGTGGATTTTTTTGCATATCATTAAATCATCCTTTGTAATCTAAATCAATAAAATAAAAAGAAAGAAAAAAGAGGGAAACCCTTTAGAAGAGGGATCGCAGCGTCGATTTTCCCCAATTTTTTACATTCTTCGAGTTGCATTCTTGGCATTCATGGAATGTGGATGCTTTTCTAAGGAAAACTGATTATGGGAGTCGACGGTAGGAATCGACCAATAAATCGGAGGTAGTCGTCGAGATGAGAGGATCTAATGGCTTCAAAGCGAAAATAATCAAGAGATGGAGATCATAACCCAAAGTCCGAGATCATAACCCAAACTCAAAGTGAAAAATCACAACATATTGTTTTTCCTAGATGCAAAGTCTATCTCGATCACACACATACATACATATATATATTGTATTTATTAATATCCCTAAAATGGTTTTGAAGATTGCATTAATTTGTTTTGCTATTTGGATTTTGTTAAAAGTTCTAAATTACGGGGTTTTGCTATTTCCAAATGGGTTGCTCTTATCATAACATTAAAGAGTTTTGTTACGCAACGATTTTTACTTTGCTTGGACTTTTACCATTGTATTTCTTCTTAAACGTTGTTGCTATTGGGATTTGTACATCTTTAGGATACAATTTATTGGATAATATGGATTTTATTTCATTGTTCTTGGGTATGTATTAATATTAATATGTGAAAATATATTCAAGAAAAAACCGACATTTGTGTTTTCGCCTGGTATGTAGAATGTCTACTACTTTGTGCTCTCTTAGTTACCAATAAACAATAATAAGGTTTTGGGAAATTAGACTCACTTCATTGCTTACAAATTTGTGAAATATTAAGTTTCTACTTTGAAGTTTGTGAGCAACTAAGAATGTTCTTGTGTCTGTTATCTTTCTTTGTTTCTCATTTTTTCGTTGTCGACAATTTCTTTACTAAGCATGAATTTTAGTTATATAATACATTTCGATATTCTTCACGTCAGAGAAGAATCGAGAATCTCATAACCCAAATCATTTTCAGTCGGAAAAATCCTCTCCACTTATTTTTATTGGATTTAAAATCGAATCGATCGAATCGTAGTGCCTTTCCTCTAATATGGCAATTTAGTGATTGATTAGAGGTAGGTGGGTGGATGACGATTAGACTTGCTGTTTCATGGCATCGTAATCATCTTTTAAGGTGATCTTAATCTGATATGGCAATTTAGTGATTGATTTAATCGAATGAGTGTTTTAGGCTCATTTTACTCTGAGGCTACTTTAAATAATTGTGATTTACTTTGTTTCTTTAGTTTTTTTTCTCCCATTGGCTTGTGTTTAATTATTTTCATTCTACGAAGGATTTTACTTTTCTTTCCCTTGCGTGTCTCCTTTTTGAGGCTTGTTCTTTGAGATATTTTTAATATAATGTGAATATATATTTAGTAAAAAGATAGAAATCTGAGAGACAATGAACAGAAGGATCATTAAAACATTCAAAACTAGCAAATGTGCCTCTTTTAAAATCAAGTTATCACACATTGTACAAGTATTCTAACAATTAAAATCATATATTGCTTGTAGGAATGTGTGTATTAGTTGATATGCTTGGATTGAAAAGTAGTTGTTCTCATGGGTTGGTATTACATGTATTATATAATGTATTGTTTGTAGAAACTTTTTGGATGAATGTGTGGCCTTTTTTGCATATCATTAAATCATCCTCTGTAATCCAAATCAATAAAATAAAAATAAAAATAAAAAAGGGAAACCCTTTAGAAACTCTCAAGTGCCATCAATTGGATCCAGTACCTGCATCAAGCTCATGATTATTCTTTTTTAATAATTTGGTTCAAGAATAAGTTGTATCAAGCCCATGAAAACTAAAATTTTTTTAATACATAAGCCATATATTTTGTTTACTTTTAAAATTCTGAGGAACTTTTAAATGTCAGTATATTATATGAAATAAAGAATTAAAGATTTTAATTTTTTTATTGGCAAGAATTAAAGATTTATAGAGAAACATAACGCACAACAATAAGGTCTTGTGTTTGTTAAACTACTATAGCATTGCCTTTTGGGATCTCTGAGTTGGTGGTATTGGGTCTCTTTCATTCTTCTCTGTATTGTATGGTTGGAGAATTGTGTCACATACCTAAGTTGAAATTAATGAAGGGTGAAATTAAGGCTTGGATTCACTCTGATTTACTGAAGTTGAATTTATCGTGTTCTTAAATGCTTAAGATAATATATGTAGGGGATCTATTTTTTCTTTTCTTACCACAGTTTAATCATTTATATGTCTAATGTTGTAATTTAAATTAATATGTTATAGATTAAAAAAATGGAATACATGTCATACATGTCAGAAGACAAGGAAAAACATGAATTTACTGTCTCTCTCTCTTAATTTATTGATTATCCTGTTTGCTCAGGTGGTCGTATACAAAATAGAAAATTAAAAGAGAATCTAAATGATCTCTTTGTGCAGGGGAGAATTTGGAAAAAGAATTTGTTATAATGGAGTTAAGGAATCAGGTTAGTTTTTCAGCTTTCTCCTTTGACTCGAGGCTTCAAGATCAGATCCCTGAATGTAAAACTGTGGATTTTTTGTTGTTGTGTTGGTACAGTGCAAAATAATCCGGACAACTGAATTGGCAACTTCTCAAGAGAAGCTAAATGAGCTTGAGAAGCAGAAGGCAGAGATCTTGAAGTTTTACTCCCCAGTATCCTTGCTCCATCAGATTTAAGGTAAATTAATGCTAATAGTATTGACATCTGTACTGGAGTCCAGGTAATTGATCATGATAACCATACATCAAATACTGTCTCAGAAATAAGATCATGACATGCCTTACTTATTTACAATAAGCAAAGATCTTGACATGTTCTTTTCTCCTTGCTTAGTCACGTGTTATGCAAGAAGGCAGGAGAAAGGAGTGCCTTTGCAATTCCTCTCAAATACAAGAGATGAAGAAAAACTTTGATCTTTGCAATTCCTAAATCACTACTATAAATCTAAACAATTTTTTGATTTATATCAACTATTTTGATATTATCCTTTGTAATTTAATTGTTATCTCATAATTTATTGATTATAATCCCCTAAATCACTACTATAAATCTGAACAGATTTTAGATTTATATCAACTATTTTAATATTATCCTTTGTAATTTAATTATGATATTATCCTTCGTAATTTCATTGTTATCTCTTAATCCCTAAATTACTACTTAATTATATCCTAAAAATCACCGATTTATGATATTATGGCTATAAATACCAACTCAATACACAACAATTCATGTTACAAACAGTCAACTCAATTAGTATTTCCAAACACAATTAGTATCTTGGTTGTTTTAAATATTAGAAACTTCTAAACACAATTAGTACGTTGATCTTTGAGTTTTTAATTTGAATTATTTGGATGTTCTCTATGAAATTTGATCATCGCACAACAATTTACCATCTTTTTATTATATTTTAATTTATTAATTGTACGTACATATTTATTATTAAAAAATTAAATAATCCCGCTGCAACGCGCGGGTTTGTATCTAGTTTTATTCTAGAAGTGACTTGATTTGATTTTAATCGAGATGTGAAGCATCTTTGAAGGCTAAATGGAAACTATTAACTACAAGGGTCGGGCTCTTTGTGGGCATGGAAGCCATCAAAGTAAGCCCGAGCACCACATACATAATTTTCACTATTTCGGGGCCTTAAATCTGGATACCATTTTAAGGCCCAAGATTATTGTACAATGGATTGCAAGCTACTGTACAACTTAAACAAGTCCATCTTGAGAACCGAATCTAGATCCATTGATTGAATCTTCGATCCTAGGATTCCTAGACTCACATGACATCATTTGAAAGCTTGCACTATGAATATATTTGATATATTATATACATATATATTCTAACTTCGCTTAACAAGTGATTTATCGATTTAATCCTTGCACGCAAGTAGTTAAACTTCTCGCTTCCTCTAGATATGGATCGAGGATAGTGTGGGAGCAACATTATTTACAAAACTTGAAAATAAACTAGATCTATGCCTATCTAGCTCAATAGGTCAAGCTATGAAGCTTTTGGACCGTTTAAATGCTAGATCAGGCTACATCTAGGATAGATCTAGTAAAAAAACTGCATATATCAACTATTTACACAAAACGAACGGTTAAAAGCTAGATTTATGCACCACCAAGCAATATATTTATATAGCATTTATATATATACTAAAGCAGTAAATAAGCACAGATCTGAGAAGATCTTACAATATGGCGCGAGATCTGCAAAACGAATGGTTGAAAGCTTCCATGAACTTGATTTCAATTGATAAAAAGTTGATATAACAATATTTATATGTATAGAAGTGTTTAAAATTGAGATTTACAGTGTTTAGAAGTAAGATCTAGCCTCTTTCTTTCTCCACCTCTCAGATTTCTCTTTATAAACTTGGAAACTGAAATCTCTTTTTCTAAAATGAGTTGGGGGCCTGTAGTTAAGGACCCTAGCCATTTATGTCTATATGTGGCGTACCAAGCAGTACACTGCGATTGGGCTGGTTGGTCCCGCCACTTTGAAGTTCGTTAATCATCGATCATTGAAATTTGTCTGCTAAAACTTTTGTATCTTTAAATCTGGGAATCAATTAGAGATGTGCCATACCATTCTAGAAATCTCTTTCTGAGAGCTAGGCAATGACATCAGGCTTAACCTTTTTCAAATTTGAGAAGATAGTTCCATGATCGGGATAACATCTTTACGTCTCCGTAGGTAGTCTGTGTATCTGTATTGCGTAGTTTGCACTAGGGATCGCTGCGGTGGTTCTTTGTGAGCCTATCCTCAGTCGGACGATTGTTGTGTTATGTTGTGTTTTTAACATTTCATCTTTTCCCTCCCAAGGGTGTCTCTGGAGTTGATGTGGTTGTGGCTGTCCCTCGGGGTTGTCTCCCGGGTGGAATCATGATGATGTTTTCCCTCGGAGTTGTCTCCGAGGTTGAAATTATGATACTGTCTTCCCTTGAGGTTGTCTCCAGGGTTGAAGTGATCTTGTTTTCCCTCAGGGTTGTCTCCGGAGTGTGAAAAGACACTTTTTCCCTCCTGCACGGTTAGTAAAAGGAAAGAGAAATTTCGAGTGTCTATAGATGCCCCTATTTGTCATGTTTATGCAATGCAATGAAATGCACATGATAAAGACTACTAGACACTTGAAATATGATAAGATATATAATGATGCAATGTTATGCAAAGGTGGTATGATGTCTTGGATGCTAAATTATTTTGTTGGAGTTAATTCCAAAGGCTTTCACCACCGATTATTCCTGATGTCCTCGTTGGGGTTGACACCAACAACTTACACCACCGGACATTCCTGATGCTTTTCGCTGAAGATAATACTTAACTATTTATACCACCGGATGCTCCTGATGTCTCCGCTGGGAATGATTTTTAATGGTTGATACCACCAGAACATTCCCGATGCCTTCGCTGAAGATAGTTTTCAATGGCTTACACCACCAGACCTTCCCGATGCCCACACTGGGGCTGACACTAACGGTTTAAAATACCGAACATTCTGATATCTTCGCTGCATATAGTTTTCAATGGCTTACACCACCAGACCTTCCCGATGCCTATGCTAGAGATAGTTTTCAATGGCTTACACCACCAGACCTTTTCGATGCTAATGTTGGGGCTGAAACCAACGGTTTACAACACCAGTCATTTTGATACCTCCGCTGAAGATATTTTTCAACGGCTTACACCATCGAACCTTTCCAATTCTTACGCTGGGGCTGACACCAACGGTTTATAATACCGAACATTCTGATACCTTCACTGAAGATAGTTTTCAATGACTTAGACCATCATACCTTTCCGATACCTACGCTAGGGCTGACACCAACGGTTTACAAGAGACTTACATGATTCCAGAGTGTTACCATCTTTTCAGGGTTTCTGGTACTTTACACTTAATCGTGTAGACCTTTTTATGCTGATTTGACTTTTTGGCTTTAGGGGAACCTGTATTGACATGAATTTGATCGATTCAGAGGGGGCAGAACCCACCTAGGCCCATCTCTGATCTACTTGTGACAGCCATAGGTAGAGTCGCGAAAAGCCACAGGTGGGTTAACCCCCTGCATGCTTCTTTCTTTTTCATTTCAAGTCGATTTCAAACTTTTCTTCTCTAAAAAATTCAAGTTTTCTTCCTTAGATATACTCATTTCGGGTTATTTTTTGCAAAAAAATCCATCATCGTACAAACGTTCTGTACATTTCAGGTAACGTTTACATCCTTTTCTTTCACGTTTTGACTGTTAGATTGTTAGATTTCATGCTTAATAAGTTTAAATGCAGTGTATCAAATATGTATGCATAAATGACTTAATAAAAATGAACATACTTAGTAAATGTTTGTATTTTACCATGCTGAACATTCTGATATGAAAAAATTTCATTTTTCAAGAATAATTTTCAACGCATTTTGTCTAGTTAGCCATCCTATTTTAGGATAAATGAGCATGATATTGTCATGAATGTATTTTAATTGTAATGGGTAATTTAGTTACTATATTGGGCTGAATTTAATGTCAATATTTATGTATTGTTCTTGGGTTGTGTTGGTGTGCCACTGAACAACCACTTGGTCATGCCTATATGCATGTGGAAAGTCCATTTTATAGGGGAGACTCTGGAAAAAAAAATTCTAGCAAGTCAGGGCATTTAAATGAGCATGCATATTTAATTCTACCAAGGATGCATAATGAAATAGTGTAGATTAAGTAGTGCAGACCATGCATGATGCGATGATCTAATTTTGTCTTTAGGAGTCTATTGCCCTAGGTCGATGCAAATGTTAATTAAATTGACTGGATATAGAAACGTACGTCACCCCATCTGAGGTGATTTGGAGTTTTTTTGTTCAAGAATTGATTCTGATAGACCTAACAGTTCTGGCTCCCGTAGAGCCTCGTTGAGGGTTCGTAGGACAGCTTCAAACGTTCCCTTGCCTCGTCTGACCCGACAGGTACGTCGGTTGACTGAGTTTGTGATTCGTCCTGTTGTAGGTAATAGGACAGATCTTCCAGATGAAGAGGATGATGTTCCTACTGCCGCTCCAACTTCATCTTCCTCTACCCCATGCCGAGATCTTCCCGATATTCATGTGACTATTCCTGACCTTTTAGGCGATTCCGTAAATCTATTTTCATGCGAATGAGGTACCAGGTCTTTTCACATTAAATTGTATTCTTTCCATTTTTGGCAATGGTTAAACCTTGATTTGAAATGCAATGCAGGTCCCAGGGTTTACTCAGTCGAGAGCAAACTTGTTCAGTATCCATTCTATATATAAGACCCTTTATACTGATTATCAGCCTCAAGTGCACATTTGGGGTTTTGAGGCTTTCTTTTCTACCTCATCGCTGCCCATGGCGTTATCTAAGGGATTTTTCTGAGAGATGGTTTCATCAGACTCAATCTCTTCATCTTCTGGACTGTGAGGTGGTGATGATACTGATGGATTGGTGATTCATCACTGATTTGGAGTTTTTCGGAGAGAGAGTGCCTTTGGTGGCTGATATTTCCCCTTGTTGCTATCCGCTCACTTCTTGGAGTTCCTCCTTCGGCCCTTAAGGGTCGTACTATTTGCTCAGGTCCCTTGATCATTGATGCTTCCAGCGGGGCTTTGTCAGAGCCATTCCCTCCTCAACTGTCTCTTTTGCCTTAGTTGGCGCTCTCCACGAGCTGGACCGTATAGGGGATTTTGATTGGGGATCCTTTACCCTTATGTATTTCCTTCGCGGGATGCGATTGCGCTCGAAGGGCATGACAAAAGCTTGGTTAGGCTTTTACCCATTTATGATAGTGATTAACTCTAATGGTCTTTTAATTTCCCACATTCGGGTTGCCATTCATAGTTGATGTAGTTTGCTTTTGAATTTTCAATTTTGGGCTTATGAGAGGCTTCCTTACTTGCGTCCCATCACTATGTTAGGCTTGAAGACTTATCCGAGAGGACACCAATGGCACCATTCTATCTTCACGGAGGTCTTTGTAATGGAGGGGTTTACTCACTGTCTCCTCCAGTTGGAATTGATGATGTGATTTGGGTTCTGTCGACATCGGGAAAAGATTTCCTTTTGGAATTTCTCTTTTAGATATTTCTTACCCTTTATGTTTTCTATATGGTTCGAATCTGGTTTGAAAGGGTGAAATTGACAAAAGAGTCCAACATAAAATGTCGACGATTTGAAAATATTGATTTTTACAGAGTTGCCAGTTGGTAGGAGTGAAATGGTTGTACCAACTCAACCGAGTTTATGAAAGGTTTTGTAAAAAGGCCCAATTAGTGGACTCTATTTAACATGCCTTGAAAACTGAGATTCATAAAATTTGGAGGCTTTCTTAAGCGGGGGGAAGGTGTTAGGCACCCCCCGAATTCCGTGAAAACATGGTTACCACGTCTTTTTAATTCCCTAATTTATTTGAAATGTGTGTGTGTGTGTGTTGCAGTTAATTGGGCCTAAGTGCTTTATTTGGAAGTAGTGTTATACCTCTTCTGCATCTATATACAAATGGTTTGACTCGTATAAAATTTTAATTTTAATACAATACATATAAAATAATGTTTTAAAAATAGGTTTTCAAACCCTTATGCTCACATAGTAATTGCGGCCTTTGATACTTTCATTTTATTCCGTATTCAGTTTATTTTGATTTTATTCTCGAGATGCAAAGCATCTTCGACAAAATAATATATATACAAGTGTCAGGCTCCTTATGGGTATGAAATCCATCAAAGTATGTCCGAACACCACACATATGATTTGCAAACAAGTTATATAATTGAAAATGGTCCATTATGGGAACCAGATCTAGATCCTTCAGCTGGATCTTAGATCCCCTGGCTCCAAGGCTCAAATAATATCATATGAATAGTATGCATAACAAATATATTGAAATAAAATAGATATTTAATCTAAACATCGCAAAATAAAGGATTCATCAGTTAAATCCTTGCGTAATGTAGCTAAAGCTTCCAAATTTCCTCTGAATCAGAGATCTGGGGTTACAGCAGCTTGCTTAATATTTACAAAAATAGAAAGAGAACTAGATTTAAATAAATCTTAGCCATTCTAGCTCAACAGTTCCAGTTTTACAACTTTTAAACCGGTTAAAAGTTAGATATGACTAGATTTAGATAAATCTAGTCCACAAATTTTACATAGTACAGATTTACATTGAATGAACAGTTAAAACTGATATTTAATCATAGTAAACAATTAATATATATATTACTTATATATAGAGTAAAGCAATAAAAGTCAAAAATTTACAATCCAGGCATGACTACAATATATATATATATATATATATTATTAAAGTAGGTAAAAGCTTCAGATCAGAAAAGATCTTACAGTGTGTAGTGAGGAAGGCTTTTGACTGCTTTTGAAGCTTGAAAACACAGTTTATGAGAGATAAGGTATTGATGTATCTCAGGTTTCAAACCTCTTAGAAACATCCGAGTCATTCTCTCCTCATTATCAACCAAGTGGGACTCAAACCGAGACAACTCGGCAAACTTAGCTTCATACTGCGCCACAGTCATATTGTTTTGCTCAAGCTTGATGAACTCTACCTCCTTCATGTGATGAATACTTTCATGAAAGTACTTGTCCTTGAACAGTTCTTGGAACTTCTCCCAAGACATCTTTAGTGCGGTAGGTTGAGTACACTTTACAGATTCCCACCAGTAATCTGCCACTACTCGCAACATGAAGGTGGCAAAGGGAACCTTTTGCTCCTCGGAGCATCCCAAGACATCAAATATCTTGTTGATCTGCTTTATCCACGTCTCCGCTTTAAGTGGTTTTGGTCATCCAAAAACTCCGGTGGTCCCAGCTCCTTGAATCTGCTTTAGCGGTGGCCGTCAGAGTTATCAGTGTTTCCACCTGCATTTTGGACAGGAGCCGCCTTCGCCTGATGTTGCATGAATTACATAAAACCTTTGAACATCCCATCGTTCATCATTCGATCGTTGTTGTTTACCTGAGGATTATTGTCTTCCTGTTGCACATTATCCTAGGTATTAATCTGTGGTGACTCAACGGTCTCATGTGCTTCATTGCTTATCTCAATATTTTCGGATGCCATTTTCAAATACTGCCACAAAATAAGGGTTAATTATCATATCACATATTATCCCTATACTCTGGCCGACCAATTAAATACCAAATAAACTTAGGTAGGTCATACTAGCGAAGGAATTCCCTGTCTCTCCCCTCCTAGCTCTTATCTCACATCTCAGTCAGGGATCATATCCCTAAGCTTTGATACCAACTGTAACGCCCCCAAAATAGGTATACATCACCCATTTTGAGTGGTCAAATACATGGTACAAAATTCAAATACAACTTAATTATACAACAGTCGTGTAAAATACGACAAAACATAATCTAAGAGTTTTAATAAGAATATTGTCATCTAGAAAATATCCACACTCAATGGAGTTCTCATTACATTTATTGTCACATTATTTAACAGAATAGTGAGGACTACTAATGCTATCATCCGACCGAGTCACTCGTTCCCCATTAGTCCCATTACGCTTCTCATTTCACAAGAGAATAAAGTGAAAGAAAGGGTGAGCTCAACTAGCCCAAGAAGAAATATTATGACTAAGATAATGCAAAATAAATTATCATTAGTCTTCAACAATGTTAAACCGATAAAATACAATAGACATCAAGTTTAATCATAATGAATAAGCAATCCATTAGAAGAGTCAAGTAGAGCATGATATCTACTATCTTCTATTATTTAAAATGTTTTCATCAATTTTTATCGCTGAGACTCAACTTAATAAATAAACCACATCATCGAGTCATCCCTGCAATACGGGCCAAGGATATTCATTAAATCATCAATGGTCATGACTATACCGAATAATCCCTGGTCATAATCATTCCAAAAACTATCCATCAATGCACTACAGGCTACTGAGGACTTTTACCACATCATTTATAACATTACAAGTCATGATTATATCGAATAATCCATAGTCATAATCATACCAAGTCCATCTATGCACGTAAGCCAAAGATGACTTTCATCACAATATAAGCATGAGGATGATGACAATGACATAATAATTCAATAAAACAAGTTCAAGAATAAATTTTAAAGATTTATAAGTTAATTTATCTTGAAATCAATTACGCCCAAATTGTCAACACGACATCGCTTTGTGGAGTAAAATTCAAGAATGCTCAAAAGAATATTTCCATGAAAAGATACTTAGATGAAGCGCAAATATCCGGGATATTCTATTAATTTCATGGAGTATAGAAGCCAAAACTTTAACCAAATGAGTATCATAGAATATATGAAACCGCAAATTGATTTTTACTTGCCATGCGGTAATCCACGTGAGCGCATCATTTCCACAATTTAATAAGGAATGAATACGAAGGATCATTCACCATGAATGTGATAATCCACATGGCAGTGTAATTCCAACGAATAATAATAAAGAATGGAACCAGTCATGCAGAATCCGCACGCATGTGATATTCCAAAAGAATAATAAAGAATGGAATAATGTAAGAATTCACCATGCATGCGATGATAATCGCATGCATGTGTTATTCCAACAGTAATAATAAAGAATGGAACCAGTCTAAGCGTAATCCGCATGCATGTGGATATTCAAAGAATAATAAAGAATGGAATAACAAAGAATTCACGCAAATAAATGATGATAGCCATGATGCATGTGTTATTCCAAATGAATAATAAAGAATGGAACCGTAAGAATTTCACCATGTATGCGGTACTTCACATGTACGAGTTATTCCAACATAATAATAAAGAATGGAATAATGTAAGCTCTCTTCATGAATACGAAAAGAAATAATACCCTTACCTTAGAAAAGAAACCGGATAATTGGAGTAGTGAGGTAGCGGACTTCTCTTCTTCTTTCTCTCTATAATTTTTCTCTATAATAATTGCTTCTAATGCTTTAGTGAATTGGTGAGAAATGAAGGAAGAATGAGCTTCTATTTATAGGAAAATATAGTTTCGATAATTGCACGTTTTGTGGCTCAAAATATTACAGTACAATACCTTCAACTTTTCTTTCATTTTTAATTTAGTCCTGCAAGTATTATCAAACTTGCACCACCTCCCCTAATAGTAAATAATGTGAATCAATAGTTCAATCATGTGAATCAATAGTTATAATCATGTGAAAATATGAATTACAGTATAATACCTCCATCTATACCTCCATTTTTAACTTAGTCATGCAAGTTTTATCAATCTTGCACCAACTCCCCTAATAGTACAAGAATGTGAATCAATAGTACACACATGTGAATAAATAGTTATAATCATGTGAATTAATAGCAATTAATTACTCATTTATCCGATTAATTACCCGATTGGTCAGTAAAACTTCCAGACATCAAGTAATATCGAAATAAATGTCGATTTCCACTAACACTAATAATTTCAACATAATGGAACTATCAATTTCATCTTTAATCAACACAGACTTATTCATCATTAATATTATAACTCACAATATTTAACAACCAGGTCGTTCCCAGGAAAGAGGGGGCTTTCCGATAAGGATTTCTCCTTATTGGTAGCCGCAATTAGATGACCAAACCTCTCCTCGATGTAACTTCCGGACATTATAAATATTACAATTTAATAATATGAATAACTTTGTCATCTCAATTATTGATTTAATAATATAACATATTATGCAGATGATACTGTGACAATAACTGAATCAATAATATGAGAGATATGATGCAACAATTACTATAGCAATAATTGAGTATAACTAAGTGACTTCTCACGTAAGCATCAATAATCAATACCGTATTACTACGCAACCACGCCAGACATCGCGTATTTTTACTACCGGGTAGTTCAACAGTTTAATGGTAAAACTTCCGTCGTTATTTTTATAAAAAGATAATTATGTCATTTTCTAATTACGGCAATACTTCCATTATGGGGTCTACCAATGATTGTGCCATCGTACGAATATTCCCTGTTAAAACGAATATTCCCCAACTAATTGAATATTATATAACCACTTGCTTACTTTGTAAAATTTATAAATATTACCCACAACTATAACATTGTATCAAGTCCACACCATAATATTCAAAAATATATTTCGAGAAAATTATTCTTTATTCATAAAAGTTGGGGTCTTACAATATATGTATACAAATGTTTACAAAGAAGAATATTGAAATTTGGAACACTGTAAGAGGGGTTAAGAGCTGAAATGGGAGGAATTCCCTTTTTTCTCCTTTTTTATGGCTTATGGGGGTTCTTATTTATAGACCAAAATAGCCGCGGGTCTACCTGTGGCTAACCTGGGTGGGCCCGGCCCGTGGGTCCTGCTGTCTTGAAGTACGTACACTTGGACCAACGTACTATCTGCTCGAACGTTCATAACTTTCAATCCGGGTATCCGATGGAAACGTGTTATACCTTTCCGAAAAGCCCTTTCCGAGAGCTACACAATGACATGATATTTGACCTTTTCTGAATCTGAGAAGATGAGTCCATGACCAGATCTTCGTGTCTACGAAGTCTGTCCGTTGAGTTATTTTGCGCTATTTTTACTCAGGATTGACGTTATGGTTCTGTCTGCATAACCTTCATGGCAGTGATTTGACTTGATTTGATGTTGAATTGGCAAAATTACTCTTTTGACCTCCTGGGTTGGTTATGGGCTTGACATGGTGGCATCTGTCTTCCTCGGGGTTATCTCTAATGTTTTATTGCTAGTGCTTCTTGAAAGTAGTATGCACACAAGCCAATCATGTTGATGATAAAGCATATACTTTGTAACAACCTTATTCATTTATTAATAAAATTATTCATTTACTAAAGGCTTTAATTTATCTACATGGTGTTGTTTTTTATAATATGTGATAAACCCATAGTTTTAAGCAAAGCTTTTAGAATCATGATGAGATCTGTTAATGAGATCTAAATTCTTAGATAGCTTAAAAACTAAAATTTTTCCTAATCATTGGATTACTAAAAAGGAGATTAGTGAATCCAGATAGATTGGTACATACGTTGCTTGCTTATTAGATGAGAATGATTGATCTCATGATCATTTATGTGGAGACATTAAAGCAAGTATGTAGGTGCTTATTGGAGAATAATTTCACTGAACGTGGCTCGCTAAGAAATACCTAATGGAGTTTTACTTGTCTGTCAATAGGAATTCTTGTAGTGATAGTAGTACAAGTGATCCTTAGACTTGATATCATTATAGTATCTTGTGTATGTTGACTTATACTTTGACATGTCCCTTAAGACCCTTAGGGTATATCAAAGGGTATTCTTGGGTATAATAAGTGGTACATGTAGATAATGAATGATCAACAAAGAATCATCTACTTCTAGTAAAAGAAGAGAAATATCCTATGTGATTCGATAAATGACAACTCGGTAGTCCTTGGCCAAGGTAGAATGAAATTAGAAAGGAGTTTCTAATTTTTATTAATTAGAGTTGTGCATTTGAGAATCGAAATACATATAATTAAATAAAATATGAATTGACAGTAATTCCATGTCTTATATTTAATTAGGATATTTTATGGTGGAAGGATTGAATTGTACGGTAACTATTTACTCAAAGGTTCTTTTATGATTAATGTTGAAATCTATATTATCTGGAAAGTCGTTGATCGCTAAGGAGGCTTATATAGAATAAATGTTATTTATTTAAATAAATTAATAGATTAATTAATTTATTTAAATAATATTAGAATTATTCTAATTGATTTATTCACAACCGGTTTAGTATGGAGAACATAAAGGGTCACACCGCAAAAGGAAGAATATTTGTTTAAGAAGCAAATGTCATAATCGTAATAATAAGTTAAGCGTGTTTAATTTAATCTATGGTGATAGAATAAACTAAATAACTTAATATTTATTATTTAATATTTTAGAAATTTTAAATACAAATTAATAAGACAAGTCTTATTATTATTAGATGCTAATTAACCAGACCGAATTACTCAGATTGGTTAAAGAATTTGAGAATAGTTCACAAGGCTGAAAAGTTATCTTATGTCCTTAATATACCTATCCCTACAATGGTTTCAGACAATGCCTCTGAGAAAGAGATTGCTACTTTTAGAAAGTGGCAAGATGACGTAAATTTGGCTCAATGCATTATGCTCGCATCCATGAGTAACGAGCTTCAGCTTCAGCATGAAACTATGGATGCTCCTACTATACTCCTGCACATCAAGTAGTTGATGGTAAGGAAAGTAGGACTAATAGATATCAGATATCTAAGGAGCTCTTCTGATCTAAAATGACCAAAGGCACTACAATACAGACACATGTCCTAAACATGATCAATTTGATTGAACAATTAGGACAGCGGGTTTTGTCATGGATGAACAGTTGAGCCAAGATTTGATCTTGTAGTCACTCCTGGACTCCTTCTCACAATTATTGTGAATTTTTCATATGTTCAAGCTAGATATCACTTCGTTGATTTGCTTAACATGTTGAAAAAAGCTGAACTTTCCAACCAAGAAAGACCAAGTCTTACTGGTAGTAGCCAAATGATCTTCTAAAAAGAAGAATTTTTCTAAGAAGGTAAATAGAAAGGCAAAAACAAAGGATAATAAGAACAAAACTGATACGTATATCAAAGGAGTTTTCTTTCATAGCAATAAGCCTGGACATTGGAAAAGAAACTACGAGAAGTATCTTTCAGAGGCTAACCAGAAGAAGCTTAGTGAAGCTTCGGTTACAAATATAGTTTTGTTCGTGATTGAAATAATATTTTCTTTAAGTCAAGATTCTACTTGGGTATTGGATAATGGTTTTGGTTCTCATAAATATAGATTTATAAAGGGACCAAGCATAAGTAGAAAGCTAAATAAAGGATAAGTAATCATATGTCTGGGAAATGAAACAAAGGTTGTTGCATTAGCCATAGGAACTTATAGTTTAGCATTGCCTATGAGCAAGTCTATTAATTAAATAAGTTTTTATTGTATTCTAGTTCTCTTTAGAAACATTATTTCTATTTCTTTGTTGGACAACAAAATTTTTGGTATTATATTTAAGAACAATTGTTGTTCTATTTATAATAATAATGTTTTATATAGAACTATAATATTACTTAATGGACTTACATGAAAATAATTTTGCATATTGAACAAACTAGTATAAAAAAAGGAGATGATTATTTAAAGAGTTGAATATGTGTATTTGATGAAATACAAGTCTAAATCATTTGAAAGGTTCAAATAATTCAGAACTGAAACTAATTAGAAAAGTATTAAGATTCTTTGATTAGATCGAGGAAGGAATACTTGTGCAATAAGTTTCTCGATCATCTTAAATGGTTTTCTCACAATGGATGTTTCCTGCTACACAATAATTTATTGATGTATCTGAAAGAAAAAATTGTACCTTGTTAGACATAGTATGGTCCATAATGATTTTACCGATATTCTAGTATCTTTTTGGGGTAATGCCTTAGAAATGGCTGCATATCTACGAAAAGGTAACCTCAAAATTCTGGCTCTAAGACTCCATAAGAGTTATGGACAGGGAGGATTCCTAATCTTAAGTATGTTAAGATAAGGGCTTGTCCAGCTTATATGAAAAGGTTTCAAAGGATAAGCTTGGGACAAGATTTGACAAGAACAAATTTGAGGGATATCCTAAAGTAAGTTTAGGGTATATGTTTTATAATCCTACTTAGCAAAATGTGTTTATTACGAAACACTCTTCCTTCTAAGATAAAGGTGTTTATCATTGAAGGGGCTAGTGGGAGGATAATAGAATCTTGAAGAGTTTAAGAATCACAAAGCACTATAAGTCAAATAAGAGAAACATGTAGATAGATCTATTGTACCATAGATGAATCATAAATCTGGAATAATACCGAAGATACCTGCGAGGTATGGATTCATTATAAATGATGATAATGAGTTACGCATCATAGAAGATGATGATCTAGTTACATACAACGAGGTAAGAGTTGTAGAAACTCAGATAAATGGATTGAAGCAAGCTTCTCAAAAATAGAACATTCATTTTGATGAGACAATCAAAAGAGTTTAATTTTATCAAAAATAAGAATGAACTTAGTATGTACAAAATGGTCAGTGGGAGCATCGTGATATTCCTAGTATTATATGTTGATATACTACGGATAAGGAATAACATACCAATGCTATAATCAATAATAATAAAGTTGTCTAAACATTCCTCCATGAATGATTTGGGAAGAGTATCTTAATTGGAAATACAAATCTATATAGATAGATTTAAAAGGATGCTCGGCTTAACCCAAGAAACATATATTCATTTGATGCTAAAGCCGTTTAACATGGCAAACTTTAAGAGATGTCTCATGATGATGATTCATGGAGTGTATCTCTCTTAATAGTCCTCATAGACTCCTAAAAAAAGAGATCGCATGAGTAATTATCATGTATGCAATGAAATATATGAGACCTGATGTTGATCGTTCATATTCTGGAGAAGATCATTGTGAGACAGTGAAAAATATCTTAAAGTACTTAAACGACACTAAGGATGTGATCATATTCATGGTGGGTCTGAATTAAAACTAGAGGGCTTAATAGACTCAAGTTTTTCAAACTGACCAAGACGATAACAAATCCACTTTAGGGTAAGTTTTTACCTTGAACGGTGGTGTAATGAATTGAAAAAGTTCCAAACAGCAAAGAGTTGCTAGTTTAGTGACAAAGACAAAGTATGTAGCTGTAAATGAAGTTGTAAGTTGATTGTTTAGATGAAAAGTTTATTATAGAACTAGGAATAGTTCTTAAGTCTCATCTTAGATCTAAACATGTGTTGCGGTATTTTCATTTGATTAGATAATCATTGAAAGATGAAAAATCACTATAGAGATAGTGGACTCTCAAGAACAATATTACATATCCATTTACTGAAACTTCCCCAACAGCAGGATGATTGTCACTTAAAGAATAAGGGTATGGGATACCATGACGATTGGCTTTAGTGTAAGTGGGAGATTGAAAGTAGTATACACAAGACAATCATATTGATGGTAAATCATATATTTTGTAACAATCTTATTCATTTATTAATAAAATTATTTATTTACTAAAGACTTTAATTTATTTACATGGTGCAGTTTTTTATAATATGTGATAAACCCGTAGTTTTAAGCAATATTTTTAGAATCATGATGAGAACATGCTAATGAGATGTAAATTCTTAGATAACTTAAAAACTAAATTTTTTTCCAATCATTGGATTACTAAAAAGGGAATTAGTGAATTTGGATAGATTGGTATATACGTTACTTGCTCATTGGATGAGGATGATTGATCTCATGATCATTTCTATGGAGACACAAAAGCAAGTATGTAGGTGCTTATTGGAGAATAAGTTCACTGAACATGGCTCGCTAAGAAATACCTAATGGATTTTTACTTGCCTGTCAATAGGAATTCTTGTAGTGATAGTAGTACAAGTGATCCTTAGACTTGAGATCATCAAAGTATCTTGTGTATGATGAGTTATACTTTGACATGTCCCTTAAAACCCTTAGGGTATATCAAAGGGTATTCTTGGGTATAATAAGTTGTACATGGAGATAATGAATGATCAATAAAGAATATATCGCTTCTAGTAAAAGAAGAGAAATGTCCTATGTGATTTGATAAATGACAACCCGGTAGTCCTTGGCCAAGGCAAAATGAAACTAGAAAGGAGTTTCTAATTTGCATTAATTGGAGTTGTGCATTTGAGAATCAAAATACATAAAATTAAATAAAATAAGACTTGACAGTAATTCCATGTCTTATGTTTAATTGAGACATTTTATGGTGGAAGGATTGAATTGTACGGTGACTATTTACTCAAAGGTTTTTTTATGATTAATGTTGAAATCTATATTATCTGGAAAGTCGTTGATCGCTAAGGAAGCTTATCCTTATTGTAGAATAAATGTTATTCATTTAAATAAATTAATAAATTAATTTATTTATTTAAATAATATTAGAATTATTCTAATTGATTTATTCACAACCGAATTAATATGGAGAACCTAAAGGGTCACACCGCAACAATAAGAATATTTATTTAAGAAGCAAATGACATAATCGTAATAATAAGTTAAGTGTGTTTAATTTAATCTATGGTGATAGAATAAACTAAATAGCTTAATATTTATTATTTAATATTTTAAAATATTAAATATAAATTAATAAGAGGAGTTTTATTATTATTATTATTATTATTATTATTATTTAATTCCTAAAGCGGTTTGGGAATTAATTAATAAGAGTACTCTCATATATTCCTAATAAGATTAGGAGGCTAATTAATTAAAAGAGCTTAATCAATTATTCCTAATAAAATTAGGAACCTAATTAATTAAAATAAAACCCAATTTCTTAATTGTTAAGGAGGGTTGCCTACATCTATAAATAAGAGGAGTCTTATTATGGGTGAGAGTTGTTAATGTTTTTCACAACACACGTGAATGACAATTTCAAAAGTTGAGAGAGTGCACATTTTCTATAGAGATAGAAAAGCTATGGTTTCGCCAAACACCCATCTTCTTGAATACTTGTTCTTCCTTGGTGGATCACCTTTAGAGGCCAAACACTTGGGTGGCTAACGTTGATCAAAGGAAGGAATCAAACCCGGTGGATTCAACTTGAACGTGAAAATGAATTGAAGGTGAACTCGTACCTGAGGAAGCTAGTTTCTAAAAGGGTATGAATTTGACCTCCTTCTTCTTTCTATTGATTGATAATTATGCATAAAGTATGATCATGATGATGTATTTTTATGAAAATTTTAAATTCCTATTTTATCGCGCTTCAAAACCTTTTACGTAATATGATTGCATGATCACGCTATATATAAACCCAACACTTCCTGTCTGTATTCAGGGTTATTTCTGAAGTTTATTTGATGATCCACATGGATGTCTCCATGGTTATATTTGATGTTGTGGTCCTCCAGGGTTATCTCTAGAGTGTAAAAAAGATATTTTTGACCTCTTGCATAGTTAGTAATAGGAAAAAAAAAATTTGAGTGTCTACAGATTCCCCTCTTTATCATGTTTATGGAATGTAATGGAATGATCATGATAAAGATTACTAGACACTTGAAATATGATAAGGTATATTTAATGATGCAGATCGCAATGCAATGAATGTTAAAATGCTTTCGCAAATCATACTTCTCAAATCGCAAATCTTATTTCGTGCTTCGCACTTCGCATTTGGCCGATCGCACTTCGTAACTCGCACATCGCACCTCGCATATCGCAAATCGCTTTACCATTACCGGTTATTACTGATGCCTATGTTGGTTTTGGCTCCAACGGTTTGATTTTTGTCGGTGTTACCGATGCTTGTTTGATGAATATAAATTGAGATGTTTTCTACATCTCTGCTGGGGATGACATTCTAAAATCACTAGACCTTCTCGATGTATACGCTGGTAGTTTACAACGGTGCCTACCCTATTGGTAGTTGACAGGTGCCTACCCTGCTGGTAGTTGACAATAGTGCCTACCCTTCTGGTATTTGACAACGGTTGATCACTGGACTTTCTCAATGCATACTTGAACGATAGTTTTCAACAACGAATTTTTTCCTCAAGTCTGGGCATTTAATGTGTATAGTTATTTATCTCTACTAAGGATGCACGCTAAATTTTTTAATGGAGATGTGCGCTGATATAGCATGGTTGTACATGTGCAGACCATACATGATGTGATGATCTTAGAAGTCTATTGTCCTAGGTTGATTCACATGCTTAATTTAATTAACTAGATGTAAAAACACACCTCAGCATTTTTTAGGTGATTTGGTGTTTCTTTTAGCTGTTGGTTGCTTGTGCCCCATTTCCTTGTGCTTTTGATTCGCGACTCGGCTGGACTGATGATCTGGGTACCGATAATGTCCCTGGAGGATGCGGCCTATTCTTTCACTGTCCAACTTTGAACTTCAGTGCAGAGGCCTCTACTTATGATGACTTTTCACAGGTTGACATGTTTGATGGTGTAGATTTCATTCGCTAGTCCTTTTGTCGTTGAGCTTCTGCTTTTTAGTTAAAGACTTTCTTAAGAATTTTTTCCTTCTTTTGTTGTGGTAAGCTTATGTCACCGTGATTTCTTTCAGGATTTCTCCTCTTTCATTTGATGAGAAGCTTGATCCCTCCTTAGACTATTTCCATTTCTTGGAATCAGAAAATGCCCCAGTCCTTTCGTATGTTGTTGCCAGGGATTCATATGAGAAACTCTCTTTGTTGACCAAGTCGTGAATGAGCAATATTTTGCACATCAAAAGAACTAAAAGCTTGACAGCTCGGTCGTCAGGATTAGTACACTCTTGTGAATAAGTCATTTGAAATAAAAGTTTATGAAATTGAATGAGTTATGAAATTGCAAGGAAATTTTAAAGCATCCCTGGTCATTATTCATGGGTAGTATTAGATTCAAAAGACTTATCTCCCTATATCAGAGATACTTAATCTTCGCTCTAGACGTTATTCTTCCCAGAATTGACTTCATATGGCACATGCACTATAAGTGACGCAACTCTTAGCAGCGATTTCATTTCTATGTCTTTGTAAATTTTTCTTGATTCTAATTTTTCTTTTCTCTCGCTTAACTTGTCTCATTTTCTTAGGCTATTTAGAGTTACCCATTAAATGAGTTTTAGACCAATGACTCCAAAACTAGACGACTTTAGGGCACTAGGTGTTAAGACAACCCTTCGGGTTTACTGGCTCGAGTAACAAAAGTCACGCTTCGATATAAGTCAAGTAGTCTACTCTATTTGATTCTCTCCTGAGCTTGTGCAAGATCCATTTTCTTAGGCTTAAATTACCCATGTAGCGAGCGTTGGGCCGGTGACTCCCAAACCAGATGGCTTTAGGGCACCAGGTGTAAAGATATCCCTCAGGCTTAATTGCTCGAGCAACCTAGGCCATAATTTGGATCTGCTCAGGTCTCTTCTTCTTCTTCTTCTTCTTCTTCTTCTTCTTATTCTTAATGCTCGTTTTCTTAGGCACCAAGTTACCCATGTAACGAGTGTTGGGCCGGTGACTCCTAAACCAGATGGATTTAGGGCACCAGGTGTAAAGACACTCCCCACGCTTAATAAATCTAGTAACTTAGGCCACGTTTCGAGACATTAGGCTAGCGACTTATCTTTTATCTTTTCATTAATTTTCATTATCTTTGACATAGCTTCATACCCCATAACTAAGAGTCAGGGTAATCACAAATTGCAGACATACATATGAGGTCAAGTCTGTTATAAAAAGATCTTTGAACTAGGATGGCGTGCCTAATCAAAAGGTTGAATAGTCTTAATTCTTTAATCGTTCCCGTGATTCTTGCTCCATGGACACTTATCAGAATTAATCCCATTCAGAACAAGTGAAGCAAATTTTTTCTCTTTTAAAACCTTTTTCTAAGAATACTTAACATGTATATCATCTCAAGTGCATATAAATGGAGGTTGAAAGCACATAAAGAGATTAAAGAGTCATACCTCACATATGGGTTACTGTATTATGAGAAAAGTATAATTTGAAAAAAGACCCACTGATCTTACCAGATCTCCATGAAAATGTCATGACAAAAGATCTGATGATGACGGACCATGCTGATGGTGCTGATTGGCGCATTTTCCTTCTTAGGATTGTTGATAAATGCCCCAGTACTGAGTTATCCCTGTTTCCGACATTGCCCCAGTCTTGTTATAAAGGTCCCAATATTGGGTTGTCGACGATTCTGAAATTGCCCAAGTCTTGCTTATTATTTGGGGTAGTTTCTTTGTTATATGTTTGACTAATTGGCTGATAAGATGTTGAGATTGTAAGAGTCTTTTACCTCTGGACCCATATGGTGAATAGGTAGTGGATTTGGGCTTTGATGTTTGGATGCCTTCAATAATTATTTTTGACTTGTTGGTGTAATTGGCCTTTATGATTCCTTCTGATTTTATGAAGACTTGTGATTGAGGGAGTCGGCTCTTTGAAGGTCCTTGCTGATGATCATGTTTGATATATCGCTGGGATGTTGTTTAAACTTTGATTATTGATGTCGAGAGGCCTTCAAACTCCAATGAAAAATCTAAGATCTCAACTTGGTTGGTGATGACTTCACTCGAGTTTGATTTGATCTGCAAGATCTGATTTGTGGTCTTGATATGGGGGAATAGGTCATCGAGTATAAGATAGAATTTGTCATGACGGTTTCCCATGTACTGCTGGTTTGAGGGGGTTTTGGATTTTTATTTGGTTTAACCGCACCATAGCTGGTTGCCTACGTACTCCCATTAATGAGGGGAGATTATGTATTTTGTAGTTCAAGCTTGATGAGCTGTCTAGCTTGATTTTTTGATTTTTTGATATTTACATTCATAGAAAATAAAAGGCATAATTCTAAGAAAGTGATAACAACCATCTCTTAGAACTCATAACTTTTCTCTGGATCTATGTCTTCCTAGCTAGCTGAGGCCTGATAGTCCATTTATCAGTGGTTATGTTGCCTTTGAGGCTCATGATAGAGGTTACCTCCTGGTTCTGAATATCTTTAATCATGACCATAATTTGATCTTCTCCTGAATCAACATATCCCTTAAGGAGGCTCAAATTGGGCTCATCACAAAAAAGGATAAACTCTAGATTCCTCAATGGGTTGGCTTCCCTGACAACTTCACTACCTTTTTTTTTAATTTGTTCCTTCACCTTTGTCAAAGGCTTGAGAGGATTTAACTATGAAATCTCTCTCGAACTATTATTGTATTTCTCGTAAGGAACTTTCCTTTTTGGATTTTTCTGTACTAGGAAGGATCAGTATTTCATCCTCATCATCCAAGAGGATAAAATCAAGAATGTGGTTGCTAAATTTTGGAAACAGAATTTTTGACAGTTGTGGAGGAATTTACTTATAGTATTGTCTTATTTCCTCTGCCACTCCCTGCATTACGACCAGTCCACCTTGTTCTCAGCCCGGATTGGTGCTCATAGCCGTCACCTCCTTTGAACTACCTGTCTCGAGTGGACATCTTAAGCTCTTTATTTCCCTTTCGCCTTTCTGGTCATGGGGATTTCTATCTTTAGCTCCCTATTTTCAATGAGATCCTGGATTTTATGCTTTAATGAACAACATTCCTCAGTTGCATATCCATGTGAGTTAGAATGATAGAGACATATCTTGGTGGAATCATAACTTTTCATCTCGGGATTTACAGGAATTTTTCGCTTATCAGAAAGTGTAGCATCTCTTCATTTGATTTGTTTATAGGGGTGAATTTTTTTATCTCTTTTAGAGGTTGTTTGATCTTTCTTCTTTTAGAATTTGCATTCCCCTGAGCGATTTTTCTGCTGGCGAGATCTTCTAGTAATTTTATCATTCCACTTTCCCTGTCTTTTCATCCTGCTTTGATCTTCTTTAGTCAATTGGATTATTTTGGAGGGAGGTAGGTTTACATCCTGGCTAACCTCTTTTTCCTTTTGGATTTTTAATAGTTGAGTGAAAAGTTGCCTTGTAACTTGTTGTTGGCGCACTATCAGATTAGCCAACAAAGTTACTTGATGTTGGATCATCTTTAACTTTTGACTTACCATCACATATTTCTCCGAATTTTCCCACTCTAGGAAATTTGTTCTGTTCCTTTGGGAGAACTCCTCCATCCTTCGTATGTACTTATGATTTGGATGCATTTCAGCGCTTCCTGACCTGATCATGTTCATTCCCTCCGTATCATGCTGCAATAGAAGGTTGGTGTTGACATTTTGTTGGTCAGGTTGTTGGACCATAATACTTCCATTTTCGATCGAATTTTGGATTTATGGTTTAAGGACCAACAATCTTGTGTATCGTGTCCTGAATACCCTAAATGGTAAGCACATCTCTGTCTTAGATTGTATCTTTTGCTTCTTAGATAAAGAGGTGGAGCCAATTCGATAATTTTGCTTTAGTTGATTAATAACTCTAATATGTTTTCCAAGGAATCGCCTATTGGAGTGAACACCTGATTTTTTGTTCTTTCAAATTTTCTCTTTTTTTCCTGGCATTGGTTGAATGTAGCCTATTATTGAAATGGCAGATTGCCTTGCTTCTTCCAAATGGGGGGACTGTTGGTTGGTCTCCTAGCTTGCCCCTGTAAAACGAGGGATACATCTTCATCGACTTTCTTGGGTACCCTTTTGGGAGTGCTTACATAGTTACCAGACTGTATATGTTTTGCGACTACTTCCAAGGCCATGAGATCTTTAATCTTGCCTGCTTTCAGACCCATCTCTGCCATTTCGACGTGTTTGATAATCTCCGAGAATGGTTTTCCTGTGCCTGCTAGCACTCTTTCGTAGAATGGAGCTTCCTTTATATCAATGAATATCATTACCATCTAAGTTTCTGTCATACATGGAATGACTTGCGCTGCCAGACGCCTCCATCTTTGGACATATTCATGGAAAGATTCAATGTTCTGCTTTTTAGCTTTGATAATTTAATATCTGTCTGGAGCCATTTGTGACTGGAAGCTGTACTAATTTAGGAAGGTGTGGGCTAACTCTTACCAATTGTGGATTTTGGTATTGTCAAGTCGGGCATACTAGTCTTTAGCCTCTCCAATGAGACTCTTTTGGAAAAGTTGCATTTTGAGGCTTTAATCTTCAGCATAAGACCCCAGCTCGCCAATGTATACTTTTAGGTGCGTATAGGGATCGCTTGCCCCATTGTACTTTTTAAACTCTGGGACTTGGAATTTGTCAGGATATCGAGCTCCTAGGAATATGCAAAGATCTGAATAGGTAACACTTCTAAGGTTTCTAGTCCCTTTGATTGATCGGATGGTTTCCTCTATTTGTTGGACTTTCTTTCTTATGTCCTCAGTTTCTCGATCATCCCTAAGGTTAGTGATTTCAAGGGTTTTTTTGGTTCCCTCCACTAGAGTTGGGTTCAGGTATTTGTACTTCCCCCTTTTTTGTCAGCACTTTGATTGCCACCCTATGAGGAGAACTCTAGTTGAGTGGGCTTTGTCTGGCCCTGATTGCTTTTACTTTGTTCTTTCAGGAGAATAGCCAACTCTGCTATTTGATTCTTGAGACCCTCAAACTCCTTTCGAGACAGGGAACCTGATTCGTGTTGGGCACTTTCAGCCATGTCGGTAGATAGTCCTTGTGCCTTCTTAGATTATGATCTAGTAATGGGACCACACTTACCTACAAAAAGAGTAGGTAGTTTAGTCTTGATAAGAATTAACAACACGTATTGATGCACCGTCTTTGGGTTTTTATGGTTTTTAATATTTTCATGCAAAATAAATGTTGACATGATAACATGACAAGATTTAATATATATATACAATAATAATATTGACATGAAATGGAAATGATATTTTCTTTTTCTGTTTCTTTTCTTATTTATTTACATGGAATCGTAATTTACATTGAATCAAAATTTACGTGGAATTGAAAGGGAAAGGCATGAAGAGACTCCCCTTCACGTTTAGTTTATCAGAGGCTGACCTATCTTAGGCTACTCTCGCTACTTTTCGGCATGAAGGTCCCCAGATTATCGCATTTTACTAAATGGAAAGTTAATCCGATCTTTCACTTGGAGCGGATCTGAGTGGTGCCTTTTCTGAGCCTCGCGAGATTATTCTCCATTGAGTCCAGTAATCAAACACCGATGGGTTCGCCTCCTGGTGGAGGAATCACACAACATACATTCAAATACATTGTGTCTCACCATATGAAATACTGACATTGTGCGAGGCACTAATACAAAAAGCAGAGATTGTGTGAGGCACTAAAGTGCAGTAAATAGAACATTCTTTCACATCCTATTTAATGTAAAGACAACATTCACACACTCGCAAGAAAGGGAATTTAAAAATATTGAAATACGGATTAAGCCCTCTACTGTCCCCAGCAGAGTCGCCACCTGTCGACGTCGAGAAAAGATTTTCTTTTGGAATTCCACTTTTAGATATTTCTTACCCTTTTTGTTTTCTATGTGATTCGAATCTAGTTTGAAAGAGTGAAATTGACAAAAGAGTCCGACATAAAATGTCGACGATTAGAAAATATTAATTTTTACAGAGCCGCCAGTTAGTAAGAGTGAAATGGTTGTACCAACTCAACCGAGTTTATAAAAGGTTTTGCAAAAAGGCCCAATTATTGGACTCTATTTAACAGGCATTGGAAACTGAGATTCATAGAGTTCGGGGGGCTTGCTTAAGCGGAGGGAAGCTGTTAGGAACCCCCCGACTTCCGTGAAAACATGGTTAACGCGTCTTTTCAATTCCTTAATTTATTTGAAATGTGTGTATGTGTTGCAGTTAGTTGGGTCTAAGTGCTTTATTTGGAAGTAGTGATATGCCTCTTTTGCACCTATATACAGAGGGTTTGACTCGTATACAAGTTCAATTTTAATACAAGACATATAAAATGATGTTTTGAAAATAGTTTTTCAAACCCATATGCTCACAAAGTAATTGAGGCCTTTGATACTTCCATTTTATTCCGTATTTGGTTTACTTTAATTTTATTCTCGAGATACGAATCATATTTGATAAAATAATATATATATACAAGTGTCAGGCTCCTTATGAGCATGAAAGCCATCAAAGTATGTCCGAACACCACACATATGATTTGCAAGCTAGCTGTACAATTGAAAAAGGTCCATCATGGGAACCAGATCTAGATCCGTCAGCTGGATCTTAGATCCCGTGGCTCATTATCTCACATAATATCATATGAATAGCCAGCGTAATAAATATACTGAAATAAAATAAATATTTAATCTAAACGTCGCAAAATAAATGATTCATCAGTTAAATCCTTGCATGCGCGTAGCTAAAACTTCTAGCTTCCACTAGATATAGATCTAGGGTCGCGCAGTTGCTTAATATTTACAAAAATAGAAAGAAAACTAGATTTAAATAATATTTAGCCATTCTAGCTCAACGGTTCCAGATCATCTTCAGAGGCTTTTAAGGATGGTTTCCTGATTGAAGCGGAGTATACCTTATCTACTCGTCGTACGTGTTCCCTTTCTGACTGAGGGTGGTTGGAAGTGCTATTTGGGATATCGTGCTATCAAATGTATCACAGGGGAGATCTGTATCCCATTTCATCCTCTTGCTAGGTGGTATTTGTTAGGTTTGTAATATTCATGAACGCAATCAAATTGCACAAAATAAGCGAAAACATGGAAAATTAGAGTTTTAAAAATTTACAACCATATACCCGGATCATCCTTTATGCACAATTATTAATTAAACGAAAAGATAAAGAACAAGAATCATACCCTTGAATATTTGAGCTTCCTCAGGTACAAGTTTACCTCCAAATCCTTTCGCGTTCAACTTGAATCCATTGGGTTTGGTTCCTTCCTTTGATCAATGTTAGCCACCCAAATGTTTGGCCTCTAGAGGTGATCCACCAAGGAAGAAGAAAGATTCAAGAAGATGGGTATTTGGCAAAACCTTAGTTTTTCTATCTCTCATAGAAAATGGTGTACTCTCCCAACTATTAGAATTACGTCTGTTGTGAAAAAGTCAACAACCTACACCCATAATAAGACTTCTCTTATTTATAGATGTAGGCAACCTTCCTTAACAATTAAGGAATTAGGTTTTATTTTAACTAATTAAACTCCTTTAATTAATTATGCTCCCAATCTTATTAGGAATAATTAATTAAAATCTTTTAATTAATTAGCCTCTTAATCTTATTAGGAATAAATGAGAGTACTTTTATTAATTAATTCCCAAACTCCTTTAGGATTAAATAATAATAATAGTAATAATAATAATAAGACTCCTCTTATTAATTTATATTTAATATTTCCAAAATATTAAATAATAAATATTAAGCTATTTAATTTATTCTATCACCATAGATTAAATTAACTATACTTAACTTATTATTACGATTATGCCATTAACTTCTTAAATAATTATTCTTCCTTTTATGGTGTGACCCTTTAGGTTCTCCATATTAAACCGGTTGTGAATAAATCAATTAGAAAAATTTTAATATTATTTATGAGAAAACCATTTGAGATGATCTAGAAACTTATTGCACAAGTATTTATTCCTTGATCTAATCAAAGAACCTTAATACTTTGCCAATTTATTTCACTTCTGAATTCTTTGAATCTTTCAAATAATTGACACTTGTATTTATGCAAATACACACATTTAACTCTTTGAATGATCATCTCTTTTTCTTATACTAGTTTGTTCAATTAATTAATATTCATTAAGTAATATACAAAATCCATTAAGTAATATTCTAGTTCTATACAAAACATAATTATTATAAATAGAACAACAATTATTCTTAAATATGATAAGTAGGTTTTATACCTACTTATTGGATATCAATTCACGAGAACTATGCCCATTTCAAGTATAATTTAGTATGTTTTTAGTTGCATTTTGTTTTATTTTGCATTGCATGTACTGAGAACTCCTTTGGTATAAAAGTGTAGGAAATGCCATAACTTGGCATTAGCAGGTGGCAATGAGACTAATGAAGGCATGGAACGAGGAACAAATGGAGATCAGCAACTGAGCATTGATGAAGGAAGAAGTATTAGCAGCTAGACACAGAAGCAGTAGCAACAGCAGAGCATATAATACAGGATTCAGGAGCCGCGCGGCCAACAGAGCTAAAACATGCGCGCTCGCGCCATCAACCGAACAGAGCTTATTTTGGAACACGCGCGCCCGCGCTATGTTTACAAAGGGATCGCTTGCATGACCACACGCCTGGTGAATCAAGTTCTTTGAATTTATTTTATTTTTGAAATTTTAAGTATTTGAGTTGGTATAAACTACTCTGGTTGGTACCAGACGTGACTATCTTTAGTTTTTATGAGTTTTTCATAATATAGAACTAGGGTTTTTACGCTTTGAGAGATTTCAAAAGAAGATCCAAGCATAGACTTAATATTTTATATCTCTTCTTTAGAATTCAATCATTGACTATGAACTACGTTTATGTTGCTGGAGATTATTGAGGATTTGAACATCACGTTTGGATTATAATCAGCAATTGGGTTTGATCGATTCTATCTTCTCTCAATTGTGTTATTTATTTCTCATGTGTTGCTATAATCCCATAATGGTTGTTGGTTCAGCGATGAACTAAACTCCATTATGGGATTCTAACGGATTTTAATATGTAGTCTCAGTGATGGCTCGATTGCTGGATTGTTAGTGTATCATCAGGAATTTCTATTGTGGTTGATTTGATTGCATGAATGCTTGATCACAATTTATTTTATATATTTGTATGGAATTGAAAAATAACATGCGAGTATGGTTGTAATCATGATAACATACGTATATGAGGCTGAATTGTCTAGCCTTGTATTTCGTGAATCAGATAGGAATATACATATATAAGGGCTTGTGCTTAAATTCAATATGGCTGCAATTTCACATAGAAATATAGTGATTTTGGTTTTATTGAGGATTACATGATTTCTATTATATGTGGATGTTATGTAAGTAGGTCATAATTCATTGAAAAATGGTTATGTCTACATTCGTGTTCTTGGCTAATTTTTTGTGATACATGAATAATCTAGCATGACGGTGGTATTTAGATGAACTATTAAATGAAGTTAGGATCCCATTATTTCCATATTTGATTTATTACATTTATATTCTTCTTTTAATTATTATTTGAGTTTAGAGTAATTCAAAATCATAAGTGTTCATTTAAGCATATAAAGATAGTGATATAGTTGATGCATAATAATTTAATTTTGAAACCTTTCTCCGTGGATCGATACTCGACTTACTCTGTATTACTTGTTAACACATGAAGAACAAAAGGCATGGATTAAGCAGATTACCAAGATATTTGATATCTTGGGATACACTGAAGAACAAAAGGTTCCCTTTGACACCTTCATGTTGCGCAGAGACGCAGATTACTGGTGGGAATCTGTAAAACGTACCCATTTGTTTGCACTTAAGATGTCTTGGGAGAAGTTCCAAGAATTGTTCAACGACAATTACTTTCCAGAAAGTATTCGTCACATGAAGGAAGTGGAATTTATCAAACTGGAACAAAATAATATGACTGTATCACAGTACGAGGATAAGTTTGTGGAGTTATCCTGGTTTACATCCCATTTAGTAGATAATGAGGAGCGAATGAGGCGAATATTTCTGAGAGGTTTGAATCCCGAAATTCGCCAACATCTTATCTCTCATAAACTTTACTTGTATTCAGATATAGTGAATAGGGATCAGTTATTGGAGCGGGATTATGAGTCAGCTCAACCAAAAGACAACAATCGGCTGCACAATAATAGTCATACTAGTGGTAACAATCATCGAAGTAGTGATAACCAACGTGCCAGAAATGGTAACCACTTAGGTGGTAATCATGGCCAAGATACTAGGAGAGGTGAGTCAAGTGGAAATTTTAAAAAGAGAAGATTCAACAATGACAGGAAGACATTGACAGCAGCACCAGCACCAGCAACAAATTCTAGGGGAGGAGAACGACCGCCAATTAGATGCTACAGATGCGGAGAGTAGGGACACATAATTCCTAACTTTTCACAGCCTTCCAAGGTGTGTTTCAGTTATGGAAAGAACTGTCACATAGCCCAATTTTGTCCGGTAGCGAAGCCAAGTCCAGCTGGGACGGTGGCACCAAAGGTGGCTACAGATAAAACAAAGTCGGTGGTTCAAGGGACAGCGTTTATCGTAACGTCCCAAAAGGCAAGGAACCCGAACGAAGTTATCATGGGTAAGCTAATTATAAACTCTTACGAAGTCTATACCTTATTAGATACTGATTCTACCCATTCTTTTATTTCACCTGCTTATGCTCAACGTTTGAACTTGACCCCTGAGAAATTAGACTTTGACATATTTGTTAAAAACTCCGTTAGGAGAACCCTTCATTACATCCACTATTTATAAATCTTGCTTGATTCAAATTGGCACCATCACGTTACCTGTTGATCTCATCTCTTTGAAAATACTTCCATTTGATGTGATTTTAGGACTAATCATCATGCTAAAATTGATTGTCTTTGTAAGTCGTTAGTTTTCATATTCATAACCAACCTATTATGTGAATTCAAGGTACCAACCCACTAAAGTCAATCATTGTCATATCAACCCATAAAGCCATTCGCTTATTAAAAAACGGGTGTCAAGCTTTCTTAGCCCATGTCATAGATTTAAACAAAAATACTTCAGATTTGAATAATATTTCTATTGTTAATGAATTTCCTGAAGAACTTCCTGGCCTACCCCCAGAGCATGATATCGAATTTTGTATTGACCTTGAACCCGGTACAAAACCCATTTCTAAAACCCCATATCGAAAGACTCATATTTAACTTCAGGGGTTAAAAACCCAACTACAGGAACTGTTAGACATTGGTTTCATTCTTCCTAGTACATCTCCTTGGGGTGCTCCTATTTTATTCGTAAAGAAGAAAGATGGGAGTATACGACTTTGCATTGACTATCGAGAGTTGAACCATGTCACCATCAAAAATAGGTACCCGTTACCTCGCATTGATGACTTGTTTGACTAGTTGCAAGGTGCTAAATTCTTTTCAAAGATCGATCTTCATTCCGGATATCATCAATTAAAGATTAAAACCGATGACATTCCAAAGACTGCTTTCAGGACTCGGTACGGGCATTATAAATTCCTAGTCATGTCTTTTGGATTAACTAATGCTCATGCGACCTTCATAGATATGACGAACCGAGTATTCAAGGAATATTTAGATCATTTTATGGTTGTCTTTATTGATGACATCTTCATCTATTCCAAAAGTCGTAGCAACACTTGAGGCTGATACTCCAAAAGCTCGTGAAAACAAGCTATATGCCAAGTCAAAGAAATGTGAGTTCTGGCTTGAGGAAGTATCATTCCTTGGACACTTGGTATCGAAGTATGGAATATCAGTTGACCCGACAAAGATTGAAGCAATATAAAGTTGGGAGCAACCTAAGTCAGTAACCGAAGTACATAGCTTTTTGGACTTAGCTGGTTATTATCGGAGATTCGTGGAAGAATTTTCTCGAATCGCTACTCCATTTACTCAGCTGACTAAAAAAGATACAAAATTTGGATGGAGCGAGAAATGTGAGAAGAGCTTCCAAGAACTCAAGAGGAGACTCATTTCGACACCTGTTCTGATAATACCATCATGTTCGGAGGGATTTGTCATCTACAGCGATGCTTTAGGCAAAGGTTTAGGATGTGTTCTCATTCAACATGGGAAAGTCAACCTATGCCTCACGAAAACTCAAAGAATATGAGAGGAATTATCCTACTTATGATCTAGAGTTGGCAGCAGTTGTTTTCGCGCTAAAGATCTGGAGGCACTACTTGTATGGGGAGAAAGTGGAGATCTATATAGATAATAAAAGACTTAAATATTTTTTCACCCAAAACAAACTCAACATGAGGCAACAACGTTGGCTCGAGCTATTAAAAGATTATGACCATACCATTCAATACCATATTGGAAAAGCGAACGTGGTAGCTGACGCGTTGAGTAGAAGATCGTATACGGGTACGAGTGTGATGTTGTTAACACAAAGACCCATTTTGTATGACTTATAAAGGATGGAGATATAGTTAAAGGCTCTAAGTACCCACATGATGATATCAAATATACGAGTAGAACCGACTTTAATCAATAAAGTTAAAGCTACTCAAGCTACAGACCCGAAACTGATGTGTATGAAGAAGAAAGTATAAGAAGGTGTTATTCCAGAAGCAAGAATCGATCAAAAAGGAATACTTTGATTCTACTCCAAACTTTGTGTTCCTAACGACTCTGATTTTAAGTACAAAATCATGATGGAGGCACACAACACACCGTTTGCAATCCATCCTGGAAGTACCAAAATGTATCATGATCTTCGACATACATTTTGGTGGAGCAATATGAAGAGAGAGATCGCGAAGTTTATCTCAAGGTGTTTAACTTATCAACGTGTCAAGGTGGAGCATCAAGCACCAAAAGGTCCATTGCAACCACTTAAAATTCCAGAATGGAAGTGGGAGCACATGAACAAGAATTTCGTTACCGGTCTTTCCAAGGTTTCTCAAGGCAAGATGCAATTTGGGTCATTGTCGATAGATTAACCAAGTCTGCTCAATTCTTCCCTATACGAGAAACTTATTCACTCGAATGTCTTGCTTGTATGTACATAAATAAGATTGTAAGATTGCATGGTATGCCAGTATCCATAGTTTCTGATCGAGACCCAAGATTCACTTCATGATTTTGAGTCATTTTGCAGAAAACTATGGGCACAAATTTATGATTTAGTTCTACATATCATCCTCAAATGGATGGGTAATCGGAGAGAACTATTCAAACTCTTGAAGATCTATTAAGACTCTATGTCCTAGACTTCAAAGGAAGTTGGGACAAGTACTTACCATTGGTGGAATTCTCCTACAACAATAGTTATCAAGCAAGTATAGGCATGGCTCCATTCGAGGCGTTGTATGGATGCAAGTGTCGTTCTCCAGTATGTTGGGATGAGGTGGGTGAAGCAATGTTGTTGGGACCAGAAATGGTACGCATGACTACGGAAAAGATTCAAATGATCCAGCAACGTATACAAACCTCAGAAAATCGACAAAAGAGTTATGCTGATCTTCATCGAAGGGACGTGGAATTTAATGTTGGAGATTATGTATTGTTACGTGTTGCTCCATGAAAAGGAGTTACGAGATTCGGAAAGAGAGAAAAGCTCAAACCTCGATTTATTGGTCCATTTGAAATCCTCGATCGAGTAGGAACTGTGCCCTATAGACTCGCTTTACCGCCAAGTATGTCTCGTGTTCATAATATTTTTCACATATCCATGCTACGCAAATATGTGAAAGACCAAAACACCATTATTGAATTAGAACCAGATGAGATAGCAGAAGATTTAACATATGAAGAGGTACCTGTTAAAATCTTGGATAAGAAGTAGCATATTTTATGCTCAAAGGTTATACCTTAAGTCAAAGTTTTATGGAGAAACTATGATATTAAGAAAATGACATGGGAGTTAGAATCTAAAATAAAAATAAGGTATCCTCACCTCTTTGACATACCAGGTACGTACATCAATTTCGAGGACAAAGTTTCATAAGAAGATTAGCTTGTAAGACCCCAACTTTTTATGAATAAAGATTTAATTTTCTTTAAATATTATTTTTGAATAATAAGGTGTTGATTTGATATAATGCTTTAGTTATGAGTAAAATGTGCAAATTTTGAAAAGTTAGAAAGTGGTCATAAAATATTAATTTTGTCGGAGAATGTTCGTTTTGGTCGAGGGATATTCTTTTTATCGGGAATATCCGTAAGACAGCGCAATCATTGCTGGACCACATAACGGAATAACTGTCGGATATAGAAAGCGACAGAAATAACCTTTTTATAAAAATAACGACAAAATTTTTACCATTAAAACTATTGAAATACCCGCTGATAAAAGTACAGTAATACGCGTGGTTGCACAGTGGCACATGGTATTGCACAGTATCTCTGATTATTGATTCTTACTTAAAAAGTCACTCAATAATTGATACAGTAAAATTTCAATCTTTCATATTATTGATGCAATAATTGCTACAGTGAAAATTGAATAGTAATTTACATTATTGATTCAATAACTCCATGACACAGTAACACATATTGTTGAAATGATATTATTAGATAGCATTATTGATAATGTCTAGAAAGTCCTGTCAAGAAAATGGGTTAGGTTATATAATTGCGTGCCAGTAAGGAGAAATCCTTATCGGAAAGCCCCCTCTTTCCTGGGAATGATCTGGTTGTCAGTATTGTGAATCTATAATATTAATTAGAAATAATTATTGAAGAATTATAAATAAGTGATGAATATGGTAAGTAAATATTTCTTTAAATTTTAATATAAATGGATGAATTTCAGCATGAGACGTTTGTTGAAAGTTTGGCATATTTTTCTATGAAATCGTAATTATCTTCTGTGATAAAATATTCATTCAAATATATTATTATAATATATTATAATAGTATAAATTTATAATTTATAATTGTTTAAATAGTAAAATTATAATATATATATATATATATATATATATATATAAAACATGTGATAAATGGGTGGAAGTAACCAGGTTGCCTTTGAATTCTTTTTTTCAAAACAAGTAGGATGGAAAAAAAAAATCATCCGTGTGAATTTTGTCAGAAGTGGTGTGCTAGCATTTTCTTATAAATAAGTTGCTTAGTTAAACAATGAAAATCACACTAGAATCAAAAAATTCTCTCTCTATAATATTGAGCATATTTCTTGTGAGTATAAGGACATTTTAAGTGTTGATAGCAGTGCAAAATTTTCTCAACATAATCTCTGTTATTCCAGTTAGAACTACTTTCCTATTAAGGTAAAGGATTTTTTTTGTGTTTCTTAAAGGATGCTATTTTATTTCAATACTCGTAAATGATATTATTTCCTTCCATACTTGTAAGGAATGTCATTTTATGTCATACTCCATATTACGTAAGCGATATTATTTCATCTCGTTTTTCTAAATTTAAACTTACTATGGTAAGTATCGCTTCTATAATTCCAGAAATGATTAGAAATTTCTTAAGGATTGCGCTTCATCTAAAATTATTTCACTGGAATATTGGTTTGAAATGTCTTATTAAATTTTAATCTTTTCATGTCTAGGTACTATTCATACGGTACTGTTTATGGGCACTATTCATATGGTACTATTTATGAGTACTGTTCACAACAGAATTTAATTTCTTTTCTTTGTCTAAGTTATATTATATTAATCTTATCCTTGAAGTTGAATACATGTTATGATCTCACTTGATTCATTCTTTATGTCATTATCATAATTCTCAGACTTAAATTATGTTGAAAGTTATCTTTGACCCGTAGTGCAAAGATGAACTATTGATTGATGAATATCTTTGGCCCGTAGTGTAAAGATGAACTGTTGATTGATATCTTTGGCCCGTAATGCAAAGATGGACAGGTGTTTGGCATGATCATGACCACTGGTGATACAAATGATTATCTTTGGCTCGTAGTGCATAGATAATTCGTTGATTAGAAATAATTATTGATTGATGTTACAGGGATAAAATATTGATAATGGACTTTTAAATCGTGGAAGATAGTAGACATCATGCTCTACTTGACTCTTCTAATGGATTGTTATTTTCGCTGCAGTTGTTGATCTAAAACTTGTTGGCTATTGTATTATATCAGATTTTTCCCTGTTGAGGACTAAGGATAATGTGTTCTACATTATCTTAGTCATAATATTCTTTACTGGGCTAGTTGAGCTCACCCTTTTCTTTTTTGTTCCATTGTTCTTCTCAGGAGGCGAGAATATAGCTGGGACTGGTCGGGGTATGGAGTGATGGTTCAAGACAGTTATTATAGCAGTCATCACTATTTTATAAAATGGTATATCAATATTTGTAATGAGGACTTTATTTGAGTTTGGATATTATCTACAAGACAATATTTGTATTAAAACTCATAGCATATGTGTTGTCGTATTTTGCACGACAGTTGTATTCATGAAGTTTATATTTGATTTCTGTACCATGTATTTGGTGACTCGGAATGGGTTGTGTGGACCTATTTTGGGGGCCTGACACATAAGGATACTTTGAGTGTAGCAAATAGTGCAAGTTTTCTTCAAGAATATCCCCGCTATACCAATCGAAATTACTCTCCTACTAAGGTAAGGGATATTATTTTCGTTCAGTATTCGTAAGAAATATTATTTTCTTTTATACTCTATAGTTTGTAAGTAATATTATTTCGTTTCATATTCCTAAATCTACACTTATTTTGATAAGTATTACTTCTATACTCCCTGAAATTAGTAGAATATCTTTCAATTTTGCGTTTCATCTAGTATCGTTTCACTGAATAATTTTTTTGAACTTTCTTATTAAATTTTAATCATTCTATGTCGGGGTATTATTCACGGGATACTATTCACCTGGGGTACTATTGACGGGGTACGATCCATGACAAAATTGGTTTCTTTTTTGTCCAAACTATTTTTGATACATGAATATCATTCTTGAATTTTACTCCACAATTAGTTATCATGTTAACAATTTAGACATTTTTAAACTCTAGATAAATTGAGTTATAAATTTTTAATATTTATCCTTGATCTCACTTGATTGATTTCTTATATCATTGTCATCATCCTCATGCTTATATTATGATGAAAGTCATCTTTGGCCTGTAGTGCATAAATGGACTGTTGATTGGTATGATTATGACAAGGAATTGTGTATTAGTATAATCATGACTTGTAATGTTACAGACAAATGATGTGGTGTAAGCCCTCTTTGGCCTGTAGTGCATAGATGGACAATTGTTTGGCATGGTCATGACCACTAGTGATACTAACGAATATCCTTGGCCCGTAGTGCATGGATAATTCGTTAATGTGAAATATTTATTGAGTTGTGTTACAAAGATAAAATATTGATGATGAACTTTTAAATCATAGAAGATAGTAGACATCATGCTCTACTTAACTCTTCTAATGGATTGCTTTTTTCGTTGTAGCTGTTGATCTCAACTTGTTGTCTATTGTATTCTATCAGATTTTTCACTGTTGAGGACTAAGGATAATTTATTCTACATTATCTTAGTCATAATATATTCTTTACTGGGCTAGTTGAGCTCACCCTTTTCTTTCATTGTTCTCATCAGGAAATGAGAATATAGCTGGGACTAGTCGGGGAATGGAGTGATGGTCCAAGATGGTGGCTATAGTAGTCATCACTATTCTATAAAATAGTGTGATAATAATTGTAATGAGGACTTCATTTGAGTTTGGATATTGTCTAAGAGACAATATTTGTAAGACCCCAACTTTTTATAAATAAAGATTTAATTTTCTCTAAATATTATTTTAAATAATAAGGTGTTGATTTGATATAATGCTATAGTTATGGGTGATATGTGCACATTTTACAAAGTAAGAAAGTTGTCATAAAATATTTGTTTGGTCAGGGAATATTCTTTTTTTAGGGAATATCCGTATGATGACACAATAATTATTGGACCCTACTGTAGACACTCGAAATTTGCTGCACACCTATTACTGACATTACAGGAGGGCAGATTCGTCTTTCGGAGATAACCCTGGAAGACAATTCACATCCATTCCGGATACTACCGGAAGTTCAGTCTCAAACCTGAAACACACATCGGGAATCTTATTTCCAAACCCGAAACACACACCAGAAGGATCATTTCCAACCTCGGAGATAACCCTGAGTTTCGTCCTTGGCAATAACCCCAAGGAATGTTGTTGCAGTTTCGGCAATAACTTCGAAAATGCTTATTTCAAATGCATGCTATCAGCTTCAATCTCAGACCTCCTGCCGAGGCACTCATACCTCAGACCCGGAGCTAACACCGGGCAGACAGGCACACCCACAGATGACATTGTGGCATTCAAATAAGCAGTCCAATCTCAGATGTAACCCTGAGCAACGTCTGCTATCATCTCAAACCGGCGATAACCCCGATGAGGAGTCAAACGTCATCTTGCCACCTCAACATCTGTGCATCGTCTCAACACTTCATACATACATACATACATACAACAATGTCCTACAAGAACCAAGGAGTTCCAATCCCGAGTGACTATTACGCGTGGCAGCACACCGGATAGAATTTGAAGCTTGAAGACCATGGGCATGGTCCCCTCTTCCTGGCTTCTTACAACCTCTAATCCCATGTCATTGCGTAACTCTCAACATAAGCGGTCTGAAGAAGGTCATATATACCTCGTTCAGATGCTCGGATTGAAGTTCTACAAGTTCGAGCGGACATTACTGATTCTGCGAATGCATGTACTTGAGACACAGGACCTGCAGAGCCGGGCACACCGGCGGCCGCAGAAAAGATTCATCTGCCGTCACCCACAGTACACTATGACCACCAAATCTATAAATATAGAGTTTGGGGTGGTCAATTGAAAAAAGAGAAAGGCGAGGAAGCCCTGTCCAATTTGCTATGTACACACCCCATATTGAGTGTTTCCTCATTTTAAATATCTGTTAGCTCACATATAGCTATATTTTTATCCGGCGGGAGCTGAGTGTTTATCCATATAGAGTCATAGAAGCCTACATTGGCAGTCCACTATAAGCTTTCTCACACTCTATAAAGCCTTTCCTTTCATATGTGCACACACTATTTTACACATTGAGAGTCGTGTGGTGTGCGTTTGCCCGGACTTCAGTCAGTGGTTTTCATTTTTGTCTGTATATATATACTTATATATGTATATATATTTATATATGGACTAACATTATCGAGTTATGCCTCGATTGAGCCTAGACTTATGTCTGGTGCGTTTACTTGCTTTTATATATATAATTATATATAATTGTTGTCAGGCATATCTGATGAGCCTGGATTTTATATCCTATATGCGTTCTTTTTTTTATATATATATATATATATATATATATATTTGTCATGTCTGTATATATATATATTTACAACTTTTATATAAATAAATGCTTCTTGCTTTTCCATACAAATTGCGGTGTCATGTGAGCTTCAGAATCATGTGATCACTGATTGATCTCTTCAATCTAGATTCGGTTCCGTGATGGACATTTTCAAATTTATGGCGACTTGTACATTATTTACAAAGGTGTCCGAATTTTCTCGGATGGTTGTCATGCGTACCCATGAGGAGTTCTAAGATCGCAGATATTATTTTCTCAAAGATGTTTCACATCTTGAAAATAAAAGCAAACAAGCCGAACATTTAATAATAAAATGGAAGTATGAAAAGGTCTCAATTCCTATTGAGCACGGGGTTTAAAAAACCTCTTTTACAAAACTTCATTGTTATATCTTGTTAAAACTGAATTTTTCTATAAATTCAAACCCTTTGTATATAGGTGCGAACGAGGCCTCGCACTACTTTCAAATAATTGCACATTGATCCACACACACACACACACATTCATATAACAGTTTCTTTGAAAAGTGGCGGTCACCGTGGCAACACGGATGTCGGGGGTGCCTAAAACCTTCCCTCCGCATAATTAAGCCCCCGAACCCAAATGAATCTCGGTTTCACAGACCCGTTTAGCAGTGTCATATCACTGGGTCAATGTGCAAACCTTTTCGGTTGCGTTGGTGCAACTAGTTAAATACACCAACTGGCGACTCTTAAAGTCAAATCGTCGACATTATACATGTCGGACCTTTTTCACTTGTTTTTTCAAACAAATCTCACATTAACATGAGAACACCAAAGAACAAGTAACGAAAAGGGACATTAAAAAATCCCGACGTCGACAGGTGGCGACTCTGTTGGGGACTCCAGTAAGAGGGCTTAAGCCACTATTACAAGCTTTTCAAAACTGTTAAATGCTTGTGTGTGAATGTTGCATTTACATTTATGATGAATGTGTACGAATGCATCTTACTTACTGCACTGTACTATATCTATCAGTGATATTAGTGCTTCGCACATGTCATCATTTTCATAAACGGTAAGTCACGTTGTATGTGAATGTATGTTGTGTGGTTCCTCCATCAGGAGGCTATCCTGTCGATGTTTGATTACTGGACTCGTAGGAAGAATAATTCCAACGAGGCTCAGGAAAGGCACCACCCAGATTCGCTCCAGTTGAAAGACCGGATTAACTTCCGGTCAAGTAGATTGCGATGATCTGGGGACCTTCATGCCAAAAAGCCGCGAAAGTAACCCTAAGATAGGTCAACCTCTGATAAACCAAACGCGGAGGAAAGTCTCTTCATACTTTCCATTTCCAATTACTTGTAAAAGCATTTACTTGTAATTTTATTCCATGTTCATCTTTATGTAATGGAAAATATGAAGAATATTTTATGCATACATGTTATCAATTAACACCCGTTTTTGCAGGACAGTATTCCTAAAACGGACATAATATGATAAAATTTACATTACCCTAAGACTAAACTACACAAGTCTTTTGTAGGGAAATCATTGGGCCTGTTACTCGCTCAAAATCCAAAAAGGCCACGAGCCTACAGCCAACCATGTCTTCGTCTGACCAGTCTAATCCTATTTGTCATGAAGAATTTGACGGATTAAGTCGGAAAATTACAGATTTGGCTGTCTTGCTTAAAGAATTGCATCAGTCTACTCAAGGCTCAAAGATGCCTCCACATACAGAACCTTCTACACAAGGAGGAGCACAAGGTTTGGATAAAACAAATCCAGAACCTCAGTTGGATACGACCAACAAAGACCCTGAAAACACCCATCTCAAAGGAGATCCAAACACCGGTGATATCAGGAAGAAGGTACTCCAAATGGAGGAAACTATCCGTGCTATCAAAGGGATTGGAACACATGGAAGTGTTTCATATGCTGACCTTTGCATCTTCCCTGGTGTTCATTATCCAGAGAAATTCAAAACCCCTGATTTTGAAAAGTATGACGAATTAGGGGATCCTTATACACATTTGAAAGTGTTCATTGGAGAACTTAGATCTTATGCGGAAAATGAAAAGCTCAGAATGCAGCTGTTTCAAAAGAGTTTGACTGGAGAAGACCGTTCATGGTATACCAGATTAGATAACTCAAAGATCCATAGCTGGGAAGAGTTAGCTCATGCTTTCCTCACTCAATACAGTTTTCAATCTCAGATGGCTCCTGACCGGTACCAAATTACCAAGGTTAAGAAATAGTCTAATGAGTCATTCAGAGAGTATGCTCAATGGTGGAGGCGCCTTGCTGCTTAAGTTATTCCTTCCATGATGGAATCAGAAATGGTCATGACATTCATAAATGTACAAGAATCTCCTTTCTATGAGAGAGTCTTAGCTGGTATTGGTAAACCATTTTTTGAAATGATCAAACACGGAGAAATGGCTGAGATGGGATTGAATTCCAGTAAAATTCAAGACCTAGCCGCTCTTAAAGCTGTTGCTGAGCACATCCAGTCTGGATCTTATGGAAACAACCCCCGGAGGGTCCATAAAAAGAAAGAGGAGGATGTTTCCTTGATACTACAAGGACAAAAAGGCAATCAAAGCATGCCTATACAGAGGAGAAACTACTCCCCTTTTCAAGCACAATCATCAAACCCTCCATTGCCAAAAGGTGGAGATGCAAAGCGCCCTCGGACGTTCACACCCTTAGGGGACTCGCTCCAGAATATTCTTATTCTTCTGACTACTCAGAAGAAAATCACACGTATTCTTCCACCACCAACCCTAATGGGAGGGGTTTTAATGCTACTCGGAAGTGTGCTTATCATGCCGTAGCACCTGGACATGATACTCAAGATTGTTGGGCCTTGAAGCACAAGATCCAAGATTTAATAGACAATGGTGAGATCGTGGTCACCAAACCAGATCAACCTCCTGTGCAAGACAACCCTCTTCCTCAACACAAAGAAGAAGAAGAAGTCAACATTATTAGTTGGAGCACTGGACAGAGTTCCAATTCTAATGGTGAATCATCCCGGACCCTCAAAGACGGTGTTGACAAATGAGAATATGCAATGTTCCAATTTGCTATGGAATGAAAGATGAAAGCTCTTTGCAAACAAATTGAGCAATTGGCAGAATTGATGACCCATCAGCATCAAGTTACACACCAATTAATCAGCCAGGAGCATGCTTATCTCCTTCCTTTTGTTATAAATGCTCCAGCATTACCTTCAGAAAGCGAAGCTATGGAGGATAAGGTTGCGAAGAGAGCAAATGCTAAAGCCCGTCAGGATTTTGCCAATCAGAGGGAGTTTACCTATCTGGGCCAATCTATGGAGGAGATATTTCAAATGCTGATCAATGAAAGAAGAATTACCTCCCTTCTACCTCCAATCAATCCCCACTCAAGACAGTTCAACTCCGATGGAGTATGTCAATATCATTCACATTCTCGCGGTCACAGCACAGAAGAATGCTGGGCACTCCGCCATCTCATTCAGAACCTTATTGATAGTGGTGTCCTGCAGATGGCAGATGATGACACTGTGCTACTCGAGAGTGGGAATACATGTCCTACCAAATAGAAGGAATCAATAGCAGTTATATCTGAAGTGGATAATGAGACTGTCAAAGCATTTCCCATACAAGCAATTTAACTCAAAGGAGCTGACAATCCTTTGAAAGAGGCCGCACCGAAGCCAATTTCTTTACCATTCAGACCACAATATCCTATTGTCAGCTTACACAAAGTGCCATGGAATTATGCAGAAGTTGAAGGATCCACGTCTCATACTACTGCTACAGTGTCGAAAGATAATCCATTGTATCTTCCTCAACGGGTTATAAAGCCTACTTGCAAATCAAAGGGGAAGATTCTCATGGAGAAGATTGAAAAATTCCTTCGCACTATGGGTCATAATGAAGCCAAGGTGGTTCTAAGCTTAAGAGAAGCTCCACATCAGATATCAATACTGGACTTTGTTTTCTCTTCCGAGGATCACCGGAAGGTCTTTTTGAAGGTTTTAGAAGAAGCCTACTTGCCAAAATCAGTGGATGTAGAAAATTTTCAACATCTGGTTTATCACATTTTCAACAACAATGTGATATCCTTCACTGATGACGACATACCGCTCGAAGGGACCGGTCATTGTAAGCCATTGCACATTGCAGTTTTATCTTCCGGGTATATACTAGCTGGAGTTTTGATAGATGGAGGCTCATCTCTAAATATCTGTCCTTATGCCACCTTGGTGAAGATGAATTTCAATCTCAAGTGGATCCAAAGCAGCCATACGGTTATCAAAGATTTTGATGGATCCCGACAAAATTTCATCGGAAAGATTGAGCTGCTAATTGAGATTGGTCCAAATACATTCAATGTATCCTTCCACATCCTCAGGATAGATTCAGGATATAACCTGTTATTGGGGATACCTTGGATACACATGGCTGGAGCCGTTCCCTCCACACTACATCAACAACTCAAATACATTATCAATAACAGCCTAGTCACTGTCAACGCTGAGCCGGAATGTCCTGAACAAGGAACTCCTATACCAATCATCAGCTTCAATTCAGAAGTTGAGCCGGCCAGTTTCCATGCTCTGGAAATGAGTAACATGCAATACCAATCTATTGGAGCGCCACTTCCTGTACCCAAGATTTCCGCCGAAGTTATGTCGGCCACTCAAGAAATGATGTCATTGGGTCATCAGCCTAAACAAGGGCTTGGTAAAAATTAACAAGGTATTAAGCACCTTATTCAAGTGTCCAGTCAAATTGGAATAGCCGGACTAGGCTATTCTGCCAGTTCCAGTCACAGGAATCCTCATAAGCATAGGCAGGTTCCTCAAGCTTCCGCCTCATGGCGATTTTCTCAACCTTTACCTCATGAGTTGATGCAATCTCCAGTAAAGGTACAAGCCCATGTTGTGGCCATGCTGTTTCCTAAACCAGTGTCAATCAAAGCAAAAGAGGTACTGATTCCTGATCCCGAAATGGAAGAAAAGGAACGAAAAACGTAAACATGACATCACCTTGATGATGTCAGGCATACGCGTCATTGTTCATGATGAACATACAGACAGATATACCCCAGACGATGATTGCCCAGATGTCATGGTTATCATTCGGGATAAGGAGGACAATGACAATCCCTCCGTCACTGCAGTCCATCGGGACTTTGCCCTCGATAATTGGAGCAGCACTCCATGCATTGGTCGACGAGGGTAAAATGGGCAGAAAATCCCTCTGCCCTGTAGATAACTTTAATTTCTTACTTTTCTTTACAGTATTAGCAGTTACTTTATCAAGTACTTGCTAACACTTTTGTGTGATCAAACAGTTGCATATATTAAGTGAAAGCATACTTTGTTTCAGGACTCTGAATTTAGATCTGCCAGTTCCAGTCACAGGAATCCTCATAAGCATAGGCAGGTTCCTCAAGCTTCCGCCTCATGGCGATTTTCTCAACCTTTACCTCATGAGTTGATGCAATCTCCAGTAAAGGTACAAGCCCATGTTGTGGCCATGCTGTTTCCTAAACCAGTGTCAATCAAAGCAAAAGAGGTACTGATTCCTGATCCCGAAATGGAAGAAAAGGAACGAAAACGTAAACATGACACTGCCTTGATGATGTCAGGCATACGCGTCATTGTTCATGATGAACATACAGACAGATATACCCCAGACGATGATTGCCCAGATGTCATGGTTATCATTCGGGATAAGGAGGACAATGAAAATCCTCCGTCGCTGCGATCCATCGGACTTTGCCCTCGATAATTGGAGCAAGACCTCCATGCATTGGTCGACGAGGGGTAAATGGGCGAAAAATCCCTCTACCACGTAGATAACTTTAATTTCTTACTTTTCTTTCTGATATTAGCGATTACTTTATCAAGTACTTGCTAACACTTTTGTGTGATGATCAAGCAGATTGCATATATTAAGTGAAAGCATACTTTGTTTCGAGGACTCAATTTAGATGTGTGCTGTACTTGCTGATGATGAAGTGCCTTCTCTCCACAAGGGCTGTAACTTTGATGCAAAGTTGGACTCAGACTTGATGGAAATGCAAGAGGACATTGAGACACCTTAGGAGATTAAGGAATAGGTCGCAGACAAACTTAAACCCAACCTTAACCAAACCACTCCTTTCAATCTTGGAACCTTAAAAAACCCTAAGCTAATCCAGATTGGTTCAGACCTCAACCTAAACCAGCGGAATGATGGTCTCATGAAGACATGGTGGGTTTGTCCACTGACATTGTTCTTCATCGCCTTTCCATTAAAGAAGGATTCAAGCCAGTTAGGCAAAAGCTCAGGCGATTGAAACCTTAGTGGAGTTTAAAGGTTAAAGAAAAAATTGTGAAACAATTTCGAACTGGCATTATCATGGTGTCTACATATCCGGAGTGGATATCCAACATTGTTCTTGTGCCTAAACCAGGAGGAAAGGTGCGAGTTTGCGTGGATTACCGGGACTTGAACAAAGCTTGCCTTAAAGATAGCTTTCTCGTGCCCTTTATCTACATTCTGATTGACAATATTGCTCAATACGGCATGTACTCCTTTGCTGATTGCTTTGTGGGGTACCATCAAATTATGGTCGCTGAGGAGGACCGTGAGAAAACTGCTTTCATCACACCTTGGGGGACTTTTTGCTACAAACGGTTGTCATTCGGCCTCATCAATGCCGGGGCAACCTATCAGCGAGCTATGATGGCTCTTTTCCACGATTTAATGCATAAGGAGATAGAGATCTACGTGGATGACATCATTGTCAAGTCCCGAAAGGAGGAAGACCACTTAGACCATCTCAGAAAGCTTTTCAACAGGTTGCTTAAGTACAACTTGAAGTTGAATCCATCCAAGTGCGCCTTTGGTGTTAAGTCAAACAAGTTGTTAGGTTTCCTAGTCAGCCATAAAGGGATTGAACTGGATCCTACCAAAATCTAGGCCATCAAGGAAATGCCCATTCCTCAGATAGAGAAGGAAATACGGGGGTTTTTTTGGAAGAATCAACTTCATTAACAGGCTCATTTCTCAACTCACAACAACCTGTGAGCCCATCTTCAAGTTATTAAGGAAGAACTCCTCCATGAAATGGAACAATGAGTGTCAGAAAGCCTTCCTTACCATTAAAGAGCAGCTGGTTAATGCTCCTACTTTGGTACCACCCAGGGATGATGTGCCCCTATTCATGTACATGTCCATAAATGACAATGCCATGGGCTGTATGCTGGGGCAAAAAGATGACAGAGGCCAAGAATGAGCTATCTATTACCTCAGCAAAAGATTCAGCATCAGTGAACACAAGTACACTCTAATTGAGAAGACTTGTTGTGCTTTAGCATGGGCTTCCATGAGGTTACATCATTACCTCCATGGTCACACAACCCATCCCATATCCCGCGTGGATCCTCTCAAGTATGTGTTCGAGAAACCCATCTTTGAATTGTCATTTGTCCGGATGGCGGTTGATCCTACAACAATTGACATCATCTACATGACGCAAAAAGTGCATCCAAAGGTCAAGGAATTGCGATCAACTGGCCGCACTTTAATAGGGGACTACAAACCCTTGAAATATACTTCCCGATGAAGGGGGGTAATGACGATTCAAAGAACAACATCAATACGATACATGCGATGACGTGGAAAATGTATTTTGATGGAGCTGTTAACGCAGAAGGTTACGGAGCCGGGAGCGATTCTAGTGTGCGATGCAGACGGAGAAAGTATCCGTCGTCAGTCAAATTATAGTTTGTCAGCACCAACAACATAGCTGAGTATGAAGGCTGTATTATGGGGCTAAAACTTGCCCGTTCAATGGCCATCAGGCGATTAACTGTCTTTGGAGATTTAGTGTTGGTAATTAAGCAATCCACAGGAATATATCAAACCAAAGAATTACATTTGCTGCCTTACCATCAGCAAGTTTTACAGATGGCTTTGGAGTTCGAAGAAATCTCCTTTCTACACATTCCTCGTAATAGGAATGATTTTGCGGATGCATTAGCAACGTTGGCCTCCTTGATTCACATACCTGACAAAGAAAACATGCCAAGTATCACGTTTACCCTACAAAAGGCCCCAGCTTATAGGAACTATGTTGGAGAAGTATCGGATGAGCTACCTCCCATACACAACCCTTGGTATCAACACATCAAGGAGTATCTACGAGATGGATCTACACCCGTTGAGGCGAGCCTAACTGAGAAGAGGCGGATTCATCGACTTGCTATGAAGTTCTACCTGGGCGGAGATGCACTCTACAAAAGAGATGTAGGATTAGGTCTCCTCAGATGTCTGGATAAAGACCAAGCTCATAGACTCATGGATGAGATCCATGGTTGAGTATGTGGCCCTCACATGAGCGGACCCTTATTTGTTAAGAAGATCCTCATAACAGGGCATTATTGGCTTACACTCAAAGCTGACTATGATGATCACGTCAAGAGGTGCTATCAATGCCAAATTCATGGGAATGCCATCCACGCCCCTCCAAGGGAACTCCAAAATATGAGTTCACCATGGCCCTTCTCAATGTGGGAAATGGACGTGATCGGGCCCATCGAGCCTAAAGCCAGTAATGGACATCGATTCATCTTCACCATGATCGATTACTTCACCAAATAGGTAGAAGCAGCCTCCTTCCCCAGGGTTACTAAAGAAGTCATCATTGCTTTCATCAGAAACAATGTCGTCTGTCGATATGGACAACCAGAGGTTATTGTGTCAAACAATGCTAAGAACCTCAACAACAAAATGATGGAGGAGTTATGCAGCAAATTCCACATCAAACACCTTAACTCTGTCATCTACCATCCAAAGATGAATGGTGTTGTTGAAGCAGCTAATAAAAACATCAAAAAGATCATGCAGAAAATGTCCGCCAATCACAAAGGATGGCCTGACCTCTTGCCTCTGACTTTATTAGCCTACAGAACTTCAATGCGTACTTCCATTGGGGCAACCCCCTACTCATTAGCCTATGGGATGGAAGCAGTGCTCCCCATAGAGGTGGAAATGGAATCCCTTAGAGTTTTGATGGATGCTCAGTTGGATGAAGACCAGTGGATACAAGACAGATATCACCAATTGTCTCTGATAGATGAAAGGAGAATTATGGCTATCTTCCATGGTCAGTTATATCAGCAAAGGATCGCACAATCCTACAATAGAAAATTTTGGCTACGGCAGTTCAAACAACATGACTTGGTTTTGAAGAAGATCATTTACAACCAAAATCAATCTAAGAAAATTCGCTCCTAACTGGGAAGGCCCATTTGTTGTCAAGGAGGTATTGAGAGGAGCTACTCTCATACTACAGGAAATGGATGGCGATGAATTTCCACAGCTTATCAACTCGGACACCATGAAATGGTATTATGTCTGAAGTTTCCATCAAAGAAAACATCCTGGTATTGATCATCCAATCACCAGTCATTTCGGTTTTGAACCCTCTCTTTTTACATACTCTTATGCCCCTCAGGGTAACATACACTTCAAACCAGTAGCCTGGTTTCACCTCATTTCAAACATTTCACACAATTTTGGTTATCCTGAAGACGGGATTAAACCTTTCAAACCTGTAGTTTATCCTGAAGACGGGATTAAACTTTTCTACGCTTGCAGTTTATCCTAAAGATGGGATTAAACTTTTCTACGCTTGCAGTTTGTCCTGAAGACGGGATCAAACTTTTTCCACACCTGCAGTTTGTCCCCATCATGGGATCAAACTTTCTTCTCCCCGCAGTATAACCTGCATATGGGATTCACACTTCTCTTTGGCTACAATTCGTCCTGAGGGGCGAACTACGTTGACCTGATCTCCCTGATACCCGGGAGTACGTAGGCAACCATATTCTATATGGCCCGGTCGCAATAAACAAAAAACAACAAAAACATTTCTGCCCTTTCTCTACAAAAACAAAAACCACAAAAATCATTCTACACCCTTCTTCCTCAATAAAGATTTACACCCATCTGCCTTTCACATACAAATAATAAACTCTTACACCGTGTTCGAACTACGCAGAGACTTGATCTCCTCTTCATAGAGTACGTAAGCGACCATTTATGGTTCGATCTAACCCTTACCGAACAAAATACTTGTCACAGTCTTCGAGATCACCTTGATTTACCACATTTCATCGGTTTCAAACCAAAGGGATGGAATTACCCAACCTCTTCTCACAAATAGAAGATTCGGTGACCATATAAGCTGTGGTTATGCCTCAAAGAGCAACACCAATCCATAAGAGATGGAATTAACTAGGCTTCTCACAAATAGAAGTATTGGCGACCATCTGTGGTGAGGTCAATCTCAAAGAGGAAAAACCATCCTCCTCTCCACATTTCCATACAGGTACCAGTCCCAAGGCACCCAAAGATGGTAGGGATACATACCGATCAATGATCCATTCTGAGAAATCCTGTGATGGCTCAATGTCCACATATCAAGGATAAGTTCAGAATGCATCAAGATCTCAAGGCCCTGAAGAAACAGGCAAATATCAAGCAAGTACCAAGGCACAACTGAAAGGGAAGTGAATCAAAATATATTTCCATACATATAATATATTTGATTGATATATATATATATATATATATATATGTGTCACGACACAAAAATGGCTAAGCTAGTCATGCGAGGAAAATACAAAGCTATCTACGATACGTGTGTATGCGGACTATCAAATCTAATATGGCATCCGTCTACGAAGAAGGAATGTACGCAAGCTCCTTGATATGGTATCTACATGAGCTAACAGATCACAGGCTAACTGCATGGTAGCATAATGCTCATCAATGTAGGCACTCATATCGGCAAGAGTGACAGTCATCTGGGATCTCACTGAAGTACTGTCTGCAATGGCCACATCCCTAGCAGATAGGATGGCATCCTGCTCCACAATTAATGCATCCCTGGCTGATCTAGCCTCATCCCTCTCTAACAGAGCGGCGTCTCTCCTATCAAGAGCTGTCAACATCGCGACCCTAACCTGGTCTTTATCATAGGTCATCAGATGTAGGCTCTGCTCCAAATATTGTGCTGAATACTGAGTAACAGTGGCACTCGGGGTGGGAGAATCCATCACAAACGCTGGCAACCCAGCAATCAAATCCTCCTCGATGGGAATGTCAGCCTCCTCTATAGGCTCCTCATCGTCGGAATCAATATCCTGTACTATGGATACTACCATAGTCGATGTAGTCTCTGTCTCCATCCATGTTGAATACTCTGCAGAATAACCCGGATGACTGACAGAAAACTCAACCAACTCTCGCTGATCCTAACAGGCATACAACCTGGATCTGTCCTCTGCTGATAAACGGTGTGAAGTAAAGCGCTAACTCACTGCCCCCTCAAATGGATGGAAATCCTGAAACTGGTCAAACTGACACATCACAACCAGTGGGTGGTAGGTGATCATCCCTCTCAAACTAGTTAGAGGTAGATAGTCCATGCCCGGAGCATAAGTCATGAAGCTGTAGGGTGAACTAAGCCCTGTATACGAAAATATAGCAAATGGATCTCTAATCCCTGCCAAGAAAGCTGACCAAGATGCAGCATTTGTGCACTCCACAGGATGAAAGGAGTATGACATGGCTATATCATGGGTGAAATAATATCCATGCCGTCTAAATGTGCCCATCGGTCTCAAGTGTGACATAAACCACACGTCTGACGTGGCCAGAAGCTATCGTAAACACTCAGAACACTCCTCGTCGAATAAGTGCAATGGTATGTAGCTGACCTCAGAGTCTCTAAAATGATCATCGGTATGATGGTATGACCCTCCCTGAGAGCTCTCACTGCCATAATGACACCGATATCCAACTCATCCATATATCGTGGCATGTAGACGTATGACAATACGCACAACAGTAATACATCCACTCTGGTTGAACGCCAATGATCCTCCAGTGTGGTGAAATCCCCGGAATGCCATGTATAACTATCCTCAAAGCCAAATCTGTCAAACAGAAAATATTGGGATATCACGTGGCCGGATGTAATCTCGTCCTATACCATTCTACGCCTCAATCTGGTGAGGGTCATGAACTGTCTACTCATGTCTCTGATCGCCATATGCACACAAGGTCTATCCAGCGGCAGCATCATCAACCTTCCATACTCCTACAAAGTATAAGTCAACTCTTGGGTCCCAAATCGGAAAACCTGCCTCTCCGATACCCAGTGCTCTAGCATACCCTCTGTGAATCCTGTAGGAACCTGAAACGTTAACATGGTCATAGTATGTTGTAGCAAATCATCTACAGTCACCATGTCTGATGGTGACATACTATCATACCATGAGCGCATACCAGATGCCACCAAAAATGGTGGGGTATGATCAATACGGCTAACTGTCGAAGAAGACATCATGCGGTAGGTGTCATAAGACCATCCAAGGGTCAATCTGAATATCCCTGGGCATATATACATATGTATAACATAATAACATGCATGATACAATAAATGACAATATGATATAGGGAATGAAAAACTGTACATACATTCCTAAGTATATATTATCATCTAATACACCTCTGTACAGCTAAAATATAGGGAAATGGGGCGAAGCTACCCAATGTCTAACAGAGGCCTATCAAAAGAGATAACGAGAAATGTACATCAGAAGAAGTCAATGGTATCGATGTCTACATTGTCAATCCTGTCCACCTGATGTAACTCCTCCTGAGTCACTGGATCTCTATCTACAGGGATGTCTGGCCTATATAAGGGAGGATCTGCACCGGCAAAGCCATATGGGTCACTGAGGGGCCGGCCTTGCCTGGAAGGATCAAAAGTATCGCCTCTGAAGGATCTCTACCCAAATGCAGGATAAAGAAATGTGTCCGGTCCAACTGCCGGGTCAAACTATCAATCTGTGTCACATGAGTTAGATCTCTGACATAGGCTAGCCAATTCATCATCATTACGGATCCTGGAACCATATCCCCCATAAACTGTGTGGCGCGGGTCTGAGCTCCAATGGTACGAGGGAACCACCAATGCTGGAACATCTCCTGAGTGCAGGGGCCCTCTGATAATGTGAAATCGTGAATCCCCAATAATGGGATGTCAATGACGGGTGACTGCGAAACAGGCCAATAACGCCTGATAAGAGGCAAGATCGGCATGTAAATCTCTCCTGTAGTGCTCCTGATAGCACGCTCTCTTAAATAGAGCTCCCATCCTCCATCTGTGAATAGAGGAATCCTACAGGTGGATATAACGTGCTCGACCCCAGTCGGGTACCCATCCTTAAATCTAACACTCAAGTGCTCCCCAGAATAGGGAACCCATGTGATGACATCCGCTGTCAATAACTCCAGCTGTAGGCGACAATGAGTGAAACCCTCAGCAACAGGGACCTCCGCCAGTATGGAATGATGCCATCTCCGTCCTCATGGATAGGTGTCTAAACCTCATGCTCACAGGACGTCCACTAGTATTCCAACCGAGCATGGGGCATAGCGTAAAACCTGTTTCACACTAACACCAACATCAAAACTTAGACAGACTTGTTTAAAGCTTATTTAGTGCAATTTCCTTTACTTAGATTAGGTTTTTGAGCTTTAAAAAGGAAGGTAAAGAAAATAATAAAAAATCTGTTCGATGTTCTTTTCTTTTCCATACAAAGCCAGAAACACACAAAGGTTACGAGGTTGGGTAAAACAAAACACAAGTTCAGTTTTTTTATAAACAAAGAACACACAAGTTCTACAAGGTTGGATAAAATCCATTACCTTTTGATTTATGTTCTGAAACACTAGATTCCCTCCATTAAGCCTTTCATCCGTCTGTTTCTCCTTATGAAATGATAATACAATTATTGAAATTATCAAGTCCTCAGTGAGAATACAAATCGTCCGCCGCTTCGACAATCCCCAAGCCTACAAACACTTCGTCAAGAGTCACCACCTCCCCTACGACCGACAACGCGTCGGCACCTCCGCCAAGTCCACGTCATCTCCTAAACCTGCCCATGTGAAGCATTATCAAACGCCTCTCCTCTTCCTCGACACCGCCGATTCCAAGCTCGGTTAATGTTTATATCGAGATCTGATATAGGATATATTTATTCCAAGCTCGGCTATTCGATAGATCTGAGTTTGGTTTTTATTTTTGTTTAAATTTAATTTAAATTAATATAAAATATTATATTACTCTTTTACCCTTTCAAGTCCATAATATAATCTAAAAATTAGTCTTCTTTTAACACATAAGCATTGTATTGCCACGTGGTGATGCCATGTCATTAATTTATAACATGGCAAGTTCAATTAGACTGGAATGGAAAAAATTGATAGTTTAATGATCTGATTGAAAAAGTTGAAAGGTGAATCACTGAAGTGGAATATGGCCTATAGTTTAAGGTACTAATTTATATTTAAGCCTTGATTCTTATATCATTGTCATTATCCTCATGCTTATATTGTGATAAAAGTCATCTTTGGCCCGTAATGCACAGATGGACTGTTGTTTGGTATGATTATGACTAGGAATTGTATATTGGTATAATCATGACCTGTAATGTTATAGACAAATGATGTGGTGAAAGTCCTCATTTGCGCGTAGTGCATTGATGGACAGTTGTTTGGCATGATCATGATCATTGGTGATAATAACGAATATCTTTGGCCCGTAGTGCATGGATAATTCGTGAATGTGATAATAACGAATATTCTTGGCCCGTAGTGCATGGATAATTCGGTGATGTGGATTATTTATTGAGATGTATTACAGAGATTAAATATTGATGATGAACTTTTAAATCATAGAAGATAGTAGACATCATTCTCTACTTGACTCTTCTAATGGATTGCTTGTTCTGCTGGAGTTAAACTTGTTGTCTATTATATTCTATCAGTTTTTACACCGTTGAAGGCTAATGATAATTTATTCTACATTATCTTAGTCATAACATTCTTTACTGGGCTAGTTGTGCTCACCCTTTTCTTTCATTATTCTCTTCAGGAAATGAGAATATAACTGGGACTAGTCGGGGAATAGAGAGACGATCCTAGATGATTATAATAGTAGTCTTCACTATTTTATAAAATAGTGTGATTATAATTATAATGAGGACTTCATTTGAGTTTGGATATTGTCTACGAGATAATATTCGTGTTAAAACTCTCAGCTTACTTTTTGTCGTATTTTACACGACAGTTGATAATTATATAAATTAACTTTGTATTTAAATTATGTACCATGTATTTGGCGACTCAGAATGGGTTGTGTATATCTATTTTGAGGGCATCACACAGTGGCTTAGGATTGTTTTACTATAAATTCCCTTGTGTTTTGGAGGGGTACTCTGATGCAAGCTGGATTAATAGTGTGGGAGATAATAAATCTATAAGTGGATAGATTTTCACTCTTGCCAGTGGTGCTGTTTCTTGGGCAAGTAAGAAACAGACTTGTATTTCTCACTCTACTATGGAATCAGAGTTTATTTCTTTGGCTCAAGCAGGAAAAGAGGCTGATTGGATTAGAAATATGTTATTTTACATAGATCTATGGCCAAATCTAATTCCTCCAATTTCACTATAATGTGATAGTGAAGCTACGCTAACAAGAGCGTATAGTGGTACCTATAATGGTAAGTTTAGATATATTGGTCTAAGACATAAATTTGTGAGAAAATTGATAAATGATGGTATCATAACTATTGTCTATGTGAAGTCAAGTAAAAACTTAGCTGATCCACTTACTAAGCCTCTAACGAGTGATTTAATAAGTTTGACTACACAAGATATGGGACTTAAACCATTCTGAGCTAAGGGTGATGGGAACCCAACCTATTACTAGGTTACCCCTAGTTTATAGGTTCAATGGGAAAAACAAGTCATAATTGTTGGATGTGTTACTATAAACTTGGTCTCGTATGTAGTATATGATAATAACGTCTGTTGCATGACTGAGGATGAGCTACGCTCTTAACAAAGTGTTGCACTTATAGCAACATGAGTGCTAGAGAAACATTTTACCTATATGAACTATAAGTGAAGCCGCTTTTGTGACGCCCCAAATAGGTATACATCACCCATCTTGAGTCACCAAATACATGGTGCATAAATCAAATACAAACTTAATTATACAACTGTGGGGTAATATACGACAAAACATAGCTGAGAGTTTAAACAAGAATATTGCCTTCTAGACAATATCCACTCTCAATGGAGTCCTCATTACATTTATTGTCACACTATTTTATTAAATAGTGAGGACTACTAAAACAACCATCTGGACCGTCAATCCGTTCCCCAACTCGTCCCGAAATATATTCTCATTTCAAGAGAACAAAGAAAGAAAGGGGTGAGCTCAACTAGCCCAAGAAGAAATATTATGACTAAGATAATGTAGAATAAATTATCCTTAGCCTTCAACGATATAACAACTAATAGAATACAATAGACAACAAGTTTTAGATCAACAACTATGCAATGAATAAGCAATCCATTAGAAGAGTCAAGTATAGAATAAAATCTACTATCTTCTATGATTTAAAAAGTTTTTCATCAACTTTATCATTTGAGATTCACAATAAATAAAATTGAATCATCCCCACGCACGACCCAAGGATATTCATGTAATCATCAATGGTCATGATTATACCGAATAATCCACGGTCATAATCATACCAACAACTGTCCATCAATGAACTACATGCCAATGAGGATTGTTACCACATCATTTGTTACATTACGGTCATGATTATACCGAATAATCCCTGGTCATAATCATACCAAGTCCATCTATGCACGTAAGCCAAAGATGACTTTCATCACAATATAAGCATGAGGATGATGACAATGATATAAGCAATAATCAAACGAAATCAAATCCAACGAAATCAAGGATAAATATTAAAGACTTTAAATTTATCCTGAGTTTAAAAATATCCAAATTGTCAACATGATACTGCTTTGTAGAGTAAAATTCAAGAATAATATTCATGTACCAAAAATAATTTGGACAGTAAAAAGAAATATATTTTTTGGGTAAATAGTACCCCGTGAATAGTATTTCGGGAATAGTACCCCGTGAATAGTATCCCGACATGAAAAGTACCCCCAAATACCCGAGTGAATGATACTATAGTGAATAGTAATTGGGTGAATAGTAATCCGTGAATAGTAACTCGTGAATAGTACTCTGGCACGAAAAGTACCCCGAATACCCAAGTGAATAATACTAGAGTGAATAGTAATCGGGTGAATAGTAACTCATGAATAGTAACTCCTAACAGAAAAATATCAAAGAAAACGATATTTCATGACGAGTACAAAAGAAATGATATCCCAGATGAGTATAATAGAATATACGAAACTGTAAATGGATTTTCACCCGCCATGCTGTAATCCACGTAGACAAATTATTTCCACAATTTAATAAAGAATGAATACAAAGGATCATTCACCACGATAAATGCATAATCCACATAGATGGAGTTATTCCAATGAAATAATAAAGAATGGAATAATGTAAGAATTCACCATGCATGCGATAGACCGCACAGATAGGTTAATCCCAACAGAATAATAAAGAATGGAACTAGATCATGCGTAATTCACACAGACAAGATATTCCAACAGAATAATAAAGAATGGAACCAGGTCATGCATAATCCGCATGAGACGAGATATTCAATGTAATAATAAAAATGAAATAACAACAGAATTCACGAGGCATGCGATAGGCCATCGCATGCATGGTTATTCCCAATGTAATAATAACTAATGGAACCCGGTCACGCAGTAATATGCGCATGACATGAATATTCCAATGTAATAATAAAGAATGGAATAACAAAGAATTTCACCATGTATAGCGGTACTTCGCACAACATAATAATAAAGAATGGAATAACAGAAGAATTTCACCATGTATGTGGTACTTCGCATAGACAGGTTACTCCAACATAATAATAAAGAATGGAATAAAAAAAACTCTCTTCATGAATACGAAAGAAATAATACCCCTTACCACAGAAGAAAACTGGATACTAGAATAGTGAGGTAGCAGACTTCTCTTCTTCTTTCTCTCTATAATTTCTCTATATAATAATTGCTCTATAGCTTTAGTGAATTGGTGAAAAATAATGAAGGAATGAGCTTCTATTTATAGGAAAATATAGTTTCAATAATTGCACATTTTGGGGCTCAAAATATAACAGTATAATACCTTCCCCTTTTTCTTCCTTTTTAATTTAGTCCTGCAAGTATTATCAAACTTGCACCACCTCCCCTAATAGTAAATTATGTGAATCAATAGTAAAATCATGTGACTCAATAGTATAATCATGTGAAAAAACTAATTACAGTATAGTACCTTCATTTACACCTCCATTTTTAATTTAGTTATGCAAGTATTATCAATCTTGCACCAACTCCCCTAATAGTAAATCATGTGAATCAATAGTACACACATGTGAACACATAGTTATAAGCATGTGAATCAATAGCAATTAATTGCTCATTTATCCGGTATAACCTCCAGACATCAATTATTATCGAAATAAATGTTGATTTCCACTAACACTAATAATTCCAATACAATGGAACTATCAATTTCATCTTTAATCAACACAAACTTATTCATCATTAATATTATAATTCACATAATTTAACAACCAGGTCATTCCCAGGAAAGAGGGGGCTTTCCAATAAAGATTTCTCCTTATTGGCGCGCAATTAGGTGACCAAACCTCTCCTTGACAAAACTTCTAGACATTGTCAATATTGTAAATAATAATATGAATAACTTTGTCATCTCAATTATTGATTCAATAATATAACATATTATACAGATGATACTGTGATAATAATTGAATCAATAATATTAGAGATATGATGCAGCAATTACTGTAGCAATAATTGAGTATAACTGAGTGACTTCTTACATAAGCATCAATAATCAATACCGTGTGCTACTATGCAACCACGCGTATTACTATACTTTTACTACCGGGTAGTTCAACAGTTTTAACAGTAACACTTTCGCCGTTATAAAAAGATAATTTTATCGTTTTCTTACTACAACAATACTTCCGTTGTGGGGTCCACCAATGATTGTGCCTTCGTACAAATATTCCCTTTTAAAATGAATATTCCCCGACCAATCGAATATTATATAACAACTTGCATACTTTGCAAAATTTATAAATACTACCCACAACGATAACACTATCTCAAATCCACACCATAATATTCAAAAAAAAACATATTTCGAGAAAATTATATCTTTATTCATAAAATTTGGGGTCTTCCAATCTCCCCTCCTTATGAAATTTCGCCCTCGAAATTTACGTCCGTATCTGGTATGCCGAATAGGTGAGGATACCTTGACTTCACTTCAAATTCTAACTCTTGAGGTATAACCTTTGAGTGTCAAATATAATCCTTCTTATCCAAGATTTTAACACGTATCTCCTCATACGTTAAATCTTCTGTTATCTCGTCTAGTTCTAATATAATAAGGTGGTTCGGGTCATCCACATATTCACGTAACATCGATACGTGAAAAATGTTATGAACACGCGACATACTTGGCGGTAAAACGAGTTTATAGGCCACAGTTCCTACTCGATCAAGGATTTCAAATGGGCCAATTAAATCGAGGGTTGAGATAACGCCTTCTTGAACCTTCTTCTTCACATTCATCAGATTCGAGTGTGTAGTTTGAGCGGCTTTAACTTTATCGATTAAAGTCGATTCTACTCGTATATTCGTTATCTTCACGTGGGTCCCTAGAGTCATTAACTCTATTTTCATCATTTGTAAGTTATACGAAATGGGTTTTTGTGTTAACAACATCGCACTCGTAAACGCATACGATCTTCTACTCAACGCGTCAGCTACCACATTCTCTCTTCCACAATGATATTGAATGGTATGATCGTAATCTTCAACAGCTCGAGCTAACGTCTTTGGCACATTATACGTTCATTTTGGTTGAAGAAATATTTAAGGGTTGAAGAAATAGGTTTTGTACTGGGGTCAATACAAAATTCGATTTCACGCTTTCTACAGGGGTAGGCCAGGAAGTCTTCAGGAATACGTCAAGAAATTTATTAACGATAGAAATATCATTTAAAAACTGTGACTCTCATCTAAGACTTGGATAACATATGAAATGAAGGTTTCTCCTAACGGAGTTTCAACCAATAAGTCAAAGTCTAACTTCTCTGGGGTCAAATTTAAACGTTGAGCGCAAGCAAGAGAGATAAAAGAATGGGTAGAACCGGTATCTAATATAGCATAGACTTCGCAAAAGTTTATAATTAACTAACCCATGCTAACTTCGTTCGGGTTACTCACTTTTTTGAGAAGTCATGAAAAATGCTCTTCCTGAAACCACCGACTTTGTTTTATCCGTATCCGCCTTTGGTGCCACCGTTCCAGCTGGACTTGATTTCGCTACAGGACAAAATTGAGCTATGTGACCGTCTTTTCCACAACTAAAACATACCTTGGAAGGCTGTGAACAGTTTGGACTTATTTGCCCCTCCTCTCCGCATATATAGCATTTAACTGACGGTCGTTCTCCTCCCCTAGAATTTATTGCTGGTGTTGGTGCTGCTGCCAACGTCTTCCCATCATCGTTAAATCTTCTCTTCTTGAATTTTCCACTTCTATTATCTTGGCCATGATTACCACCGAAGTGGTTACCATTCTTGGCATGATAATTTCCCCCACGATGGTTATCATTGTTCTGATGGTCGTTGCCACCGGTACGATTATTATTGTGTTGTTGGTCGTTGCCTTTTGGTTGTGACGACTCATTATCGCGATCCAAAAACTGAGCCCTATTCACAACATCTGAATATAAACAAAGTTTGTGAGAAATGAGGTATTGACGTATATCGGGTTTCAAACCTCTTAGAAACATTCGCGTCATTCGTTCCTCATTATCGACCAAATGGGATGAAAATCGGGATGACTCCTCAAATTTAGCCTCGTATCGCGACACGGTCATATTGTTTTGCTCCAACTTGATGAATTCCACCTCCTTCATGTGACGAATACTTTCAGGAAAGTACTTGTCGTTGAACAACTCTTGGAACTTCTCCCAAGACATCTTGAAAAGGCCAGTCGGGAGTACGCTTCTGATTCCCACCAATAATCTGCCTCTTCACGCAACATAAAGGTGGCAAAGGGAACCTTTTGCTCCTCGGAGCATCCTAGGACATCAAATATCTTGGTGATCTCGCTTTAACCACGCCTCCGCCTTTAAGTGGTTCTCGCTTTCCCAAAACTCCAGTGGTCCCAGCTCCTTGAATCGCTTAATGGTGACCAACCGTGGGTTGCCATTATTTCCACCTATATTTTGAACAGAGTCTCTCTTACGATGTTGCATGAATTGCATAAAGCCTCTGAACATCCCATCGCTTCATCATTTGATCGGTGTTGTTATTTACCTAAGGATTATTGTCTTCTGTTTGCACATTATCCTCGGTATTGATCGTTGGTGACTCAACGGTCTCATGTGTCTTTACATTCTTGATCTCAACATTTTCATATGCCATTTTCAAACACCGTCACAAAATAAGGGTTAATTAACATATCACATATTATCCCTATACTCGATGAGCCAATTAAATACCAAATAAACTTAGGTAGGTCATACTAGCTGAAGAATTCCCGACTCTCCCTCCTAGTTCTTGTCTCACATCTCGGCCAGGATCATATCCCTAAGCTTCGATACCAACCGTGACGCCCCCAAAATAGGTATACATCACTCATCTTGATTCGCCAAATACATGGTACATAAATCAAATACAAACTTAATTATACAATTATCGGGTAATATACGACAAAACATAGCTGAGAGTTTAAACAAGAATATTGCCTTCTAGACAATATCCACTCTCAATGGAGTCCTCATTACATTTATTGTCACACTATTTTATTAAATAGTGAGGACTACTAAAACAACCATCCGGACCGTCCATCCGCTCCCCAACTCGTCCCCAAATTTATATTCTCATTTCAAGAGAGAACAGTGAAAGAAAAGGTGGGCTCAACTAGCCCAGTAAGAAATATTATGACTAAGATAATGTAGAATAAATTATCCTTAGCCTTCAACAGTATAACAACTGATAGAATACAATAGACAACAAGTTTTAGATCAACAACTGCAGCGAAATAAGCAATCATTAGAAGAGTCAAGTATATAATAAAATCTAATATCTTCTATGATTTAAAAAAAAAATCATCAACTTTATCACTGAGACTCGGTTTAATAAATAAAATTGAATCATCCCTGCACCACGGCCAAGGATATTCATGTAATCATCAATGGTCATGATTATACCGAATAATCCCTGGTCATAATCATACCAACAACTGTCCATCAATGAACTACATGCCAATGAGGATTGTTACCACATCATTCGTTACATTACGGCCATGATTATCTGAATAATCCTCGGTCATAATCATACCAAGTCCATCTATGCACGTAAGCCAAAGATGACTTTCATCACAATATAAGCATGAGGATGATGACAATGATATAAGCAATAATCAAACGAAATCAAATCCAACGAAATCAAGGATAAATATTAAAGACTTTAAATTTATCCGAGTTTAAAATATCCAAATTGTCAACATGATACTTCTTTGTAGAGTAAAATTCAAGAATAATATTCATGTACCAAAAATAATTTGGACGAAAAAATATATTTTTTGGGTAAATAGTACCCCGTGAATAGTACTTCGGGAATAGTACCCCGTGAATAGTACCCTGACATGAAAAGTACCCCCAAATACCTGAGTAAATGATACTAGAGTGAATAGTAATTGGGTGAATAGTAACTCGTGAATAGTACTCCAGCACGAAAAGTATCCCCAAATACCCGAGTGAATAATACTAAGCGTGAATAGAAACCGGGTGAATAGTAACCCATGAATAGTAACTCGTAACAGAAAAATACCAAAGAAAATGATATTTCATGACGAGTACAAAAGAAATGATATCCCAGATGAGTATAATAGAATATACTGAAGCTGCAATGGATTTTCACCCGTCATGTGGTAATCCACGTGGATGCATCATTTCCACAATTTAATAAAGAATGAATACAAAGGATCATTCACCGTGCGTGTGTAATCCACATGTAGGCGAGTTATTCCAATGTAATAATAAAGAATGGAATAATGAAAGAATTCACCATGCATGCGATGAATCGCAGAGACAAAGTTATTCCCAATGTAATAATAAAGAATAGAACCAGTCATTCACGCGTGTCCGCATGCATGTGATATTCCAACGTAATAATAAAGAATGGAACCGGTCAATGCGTAATCCGCATGCATGTGATATTCCAATGTAATAATAAAGAATGGAATAACAACAGAATTCACTGGCATGCGATAGACCGCATGCATGTGTTTATTCCCAATGAATAATAAATAATGGAACCAGTCATTAAATGCGTAATACGCACAAAGCAGATATTCCATCATAATAATAAAGAATGAAATAACGTAAGAATTTCACCATGTATGTGGTACTTCAGCATATCGCAGTTATTCCAACATAATAATAAAAATGGAATAACGTAAGAATTTTACCACGTATGCGGTATTGCCAGATATAGAGCGGAGTTATTCCAACATAATAATAAAGAATGGAATAATAGAAGCTCTCTTCATGAATACGAAAGAAATAATACCCCTTACCTCAGAAGAAAACTGGATACTGGAATAGTGAGGTAACAGACTTCTCTTCTTCTTTCTCTCTATAATTTCTCTCTATAATAATTGCTCTATAGCTTTAGTGAATTGGTGAAAAATAATGAAGGAATGAGCTTCTATTTATAGAAAAATATAGTTTCAATAATTACACATTTTGGGGCTCGAAATATTACAATATAATATCTTCCCCTTTTTCTTCCTTTTTTAATTTAGTCTTGCAAGTATTATCAAACTTGCACCACCTCTCCTAATAGTAAATCATGTGAATGAAAGTAGTATGCATACAAGCCAATCATGTTTGATGATAAAGCATATACTTTGTAACAATCTTATTCATTTATTAATAAAAAGTATTAATTTATTAAAGGCTTTTAATTATCTACATGATCTTTGTTTTTATAATATGTGATAAACCCATAGTTTTAAGCAATGCTTTTAGAATAATGATGATGATCATTCTAATGAGATCTAAATTCTTAGAAAGCTTAAAACTAAAATAGTTCCCAATCATTGGATTACTAAATTGGGGATTAGTGAATCCGGATAGATTGGTACATCGTTCTTGCTCATTGGATGAGGATGATTGATCTCATGATCATTTGTGTGGAGACACTAAAGCAAGTATGTAGGTGCTTATTAGAGAATAAGTTCAATTTGAACGTGGCTCGCTAAGGAATACCTAATGGAGTTTTATTTGCTCACATCAATAGGAATTCTGTAGTAGTGATAGTAGTCTGAAGTAATCCTTGGACTTGAGATCATCATAGTATCTTATGTATGATGAGTTATACTTTGACTTATTCCTTAAGACCCTTAGGGTATATCAAAGGGTATGCTTGGGTATAATAAGTTATACATGGAGATAATGTATGATCGATAAAGAATCTACCACTTCTAATAAAAGAAGAGAATGTCTATGTGATTCGATAAATGACAACCCAGTGAGTCCTTGGCAATGCGAATGAAATTAGAAAGGAGTTTCTAATTTGCATTATTTGGAGTTGTGCATTTAAGAATCGAAATACATATAATTAAATAAAATAAGACTTGTGATAATTCCATGTCTTATATTTAATTGGGACATTGTATGGTGGAAGGATTGAATTATGCGGTAACTATTTACTCAAAGGTTCTTTTATGATTAATGTTGAAATCTATATTATCTGGAAAGTCGTTGATCGCTAGGGAGGCTTATCCCTATTGTAGAATAAATATTATTTATTTAAATAAATTATTTATTTAATTTATTTATTTAAATAAGATTAGAATTGTTCTAATTGATTTATTCACAACCGGTTTAATATGGAGAACCTAAAGGGTCACACCATAAAAGGAAGAATAATTATTTAAGAAGTTAATGGCATAATCGTAATAATATGTTAAGTATATTTAATTTAATCTATGGTGATAGAATAAATTAAATAGCTTAATATTTATTATTTAATATTTTAAAAATATTAAATATAAATTAATAAGAGGAGTCTTATTAATATTATTACAATTATTATTATTTTAATTTCTAAAGAGTTTAGGAATTAATTTAATATAAGTACTCTCATTTATTCTAATTGGATTAGGAAGGAAAATTAGTTAAAGGAGTTTAATTAATTATCCCTAATAAGATTAGGGAGCTTAATTAATTAAAAGAATTAATTAATTAAAACCAATTCCTTAATTGTTAAGGTGGGTTGCCCACATCTATAAATAAGAGAGTCTTATTATGGGTGGTATGGGTTGTTGACTTTTACAACGTAATAATTCCAATTTGTTGGAGAGTACCCTTTTTATATAGAGATAGAAAACTAGGGTTAGCCATAACACCCATCTTCTTGAATTTTATTCTTCCTTGGTGGATCACCTCTGAGGCCAAACATTTGGGTGGCTAACGTTGATCGAAAGGAAGGAACCAAACCCGGTGGATTCAAGATTGAGCGAAAGGATTTGGAGGTGAACTTGTACACGAGGAAGCTCGATCTTCAAGGTATGATTTATTCTTTATCTTTTTTCGTTTAATTAATAATTATGCATAAAGGATGATCCGGGTTATATGGTTTGTAAATTTTTAAACTCGATTTTTCCACGCTTCCGCATTATTTTTGCAATTTGATTGCGTTATGAATATTACAAACCTAACAGTGGCATCAGAGCCAAACCTTTATGCGAATTATTAATTGTTTTAATTTGATATTATATTGATATGTGTTTAGAACAATTTAATTGGGCATAATTTAATTGTATAAAATTTAAAAAAAAAAAAAAAGCACCGAATTTTTTTTTAAGGCTACAGGCTATACACGGAAATGAGGTGCCGAAATTTTTTTTTACCGAAAGGGCTGATTGCACGGAAGGAAATAAGGTTAACAGGATTACATGGAAAGCAAAAAAGCGCACGAAATTCAAGGAATTTCAAAGTTTTTATTCATGTAATCCACCGGTTTTTTTTTTTTTTTTGTTAAATGCTTTGAATCATGTTTTTTTTTTTTAGAAAAGGACGGCAGCATGTTGTCAGGTGCATCATGCATGGCCACCAAGCATTTAACAAATTTTAAAGGAACTTTCGGGTTATATATATATATATATATATGTTCCGTTATTATATATATATATATATACATCCGGTTTTATTATATATATATAATATATAATATATATATATATATTAAAAATATATATAATATTATTATATATATATAATATTCATAATAATTTTATTATTAAAATAAAAGGTTTATTTTAATTTTAAAATAAAAGGTTTATTTTAATTTTAAAATAAAAGATTTATTTTAATATTAAAATAAAAGGGTTTATTTTAAATATTAAAATTAGAATTTCATGCTAACTAATTAGATTTGGAATTGGATTCCATAATAACTAATTGGAGTTGAAATTGGATTTTATTTTTCCTAAAATAAAGGAGTTTATTTGTGAATAATAGGAAGTAAATCCATCTTTCCTTAAATAAAGGAGTTTATTTAGATATGAAATAGATTTCATATTATTCAAAATAAAAGAGTTTATTTGTGAATAGGAAAGAGAATCCTTGTTTCCTTAAATAAAGGAGTTTATTTAGATATGAAATAGATTTCATATTATTCAAAATAAAAGAGTTTATTTGTGAATAGGAAATATAATATCCGTGTTTCCTTTAATAATTTTTTTTTGTTACATGGAATTGGATTCCATAATTAATTAAAATAAAAGAGTTTATTTTAATTAGAGATTTTTTTTTACATGGAATTGGATTCCATAATTAATTAAAATAAAGGAGTTTATTTTGATTAAAATTTTGATTAAAATAAAATAGTTTATTTTATTCAAAATTGGATAAATTAAAATAAAATAGTTTTATTTTGATTTAAATTTGGATTTAAATAAAGGAGTTTATTTTTATTCAAAAATAGATTTTATACTAACTAAATTTACCCATTAAATGATATCAATATATATATTAAATGTTTATTATTCATGAGATGAATGTTATTTATTGATGCGTATGATGATGTATGATGATAATAAATGGGATTGATTATGGACTATTAACCAATGTGATTGGATTTTATTTTAGTTGGATGCATGAATGTATGGGTTTTATTAAATGGGGTCTCACAAGACTTTCGTCTTCTCTAATTTTTCTTAATGTAAATTCTATCTCCTCTCTATGTACTTCTCCTCGATCATCGAAGGTTTCTATTTATTTTAAATAGTTTTGTAATAGGAATATTTAGAATTAATTTTGAAGAATTAGAGATCGAGGACAAGAAGCGCTTGAAGACAGTTTGTTATGGAGCCCAAGTTTAAATGTAATAGTTATATTTAAATATTATTTCTTGCACCCCTAGGGTTTGACCTTTTTGTTCACTTGGTGGCTCTAGTGAACCAAACTAGAATAAAAGTCCATAATCAATCCGGGTAGAGAATATAGTATTCTATATGTAATATGCGTATACTATATATATATATATATTATGCAAACATGCTTCGCATGTTCATTAATATAACGCGTATTTTATATATATATATAAATGCAATGCGCTAAACAAGATGAGACAAATTAATAACAAACCCCTCGGTTTTTTATATTAAGTCCTAAGCGTTCAAAGATATTTGGAATATCGAACGTCATTTTCTAGCATGATAAAATTAATAGAGTATTAAATATTTAATATGAGTTTGTTGTGTCACCACAAGGCAAGTATTAAGTATTTAAGATGTTAATTTATCACATTTGATGCTTATAAAGAAAATTGAACAATATTGTTTTGTTGTGTCACCACAAGGATGATATTTTTCTTTTTGAATATATGGAGTGCTAGGTCGGACTTAACTTGGATAATTTTGATTCGGATGTGCCACCACTTGATCAATATAATCTAAGAGGCAAAATACAAGGAGTTGCATAGTTGATGTAATTGACAAAAGTTGTCTACCTATTTATTTATATATAGTTTGTTGTGTCACCACAAGGCTATATACATTTGAAATGGGATCCTTATTCTCACTAGCAAATCTTTAATTAGATTTTGCCGAACTATATAAGTGAGGGTAATATAGTTTGAAGAAAATAGTGAGAGATACCAATTTAAAACAAGACCTAATTTATTTTGGTAATTAATAATAGAATGTATGTTAAAATGTTGTTAATTACAAATTCATTTACAGAATTTTACAATGTATAAAATTACTATCACTGCGAAGCATATTAGATGCTAAATTAACCGGACCAAATTAAACGGATTGGTTAAGGAAATTGAGAAAAATTCTCATGGCTGAAAAGCTATCTTATGTCCTTAATATGCTTATCCCTGCAATGGTTGCAGACAATGCCTCTGAGGAAGAGATTGCTACTTTTAGAAAGTGGCGAAGATGATGCACGATTGGCTCGATGCATCATGCTCGCATCCATGAGTAACGAGCTTGAAATCGGCGTGAAACTATGGATGCTCTACTTATATTCCCCGCACATCAAGTAGTTGATGGTGAGGAAAGTAGGGCCGATAGATATCGAGATATCTAAGGAGCTCTTCCGATCTAGAATGGCCAATGGCACTATAAATCTGAGACAAAAAAGTTCTTAACATAATCAATTTGATTGATCAATTAGGACAACTGGTTTTGTCATGGATGGAGAGTTGAGCCAAGATTTGATCTTGCACTCACTTCCGGACTCCTTTCACAATTGTTGTGAATTTTTCATATGAACAAGCTAGATATCAGCCTCGTTGATTTGCTTAACATATTGAAAAATATTGAGTCACTTTCCAACCAAGAAAGATCAAGTCTTACTGGTAGGGGCCAAAGGATCTTCTGAAAAGAAGAACGATTCAAAGAAGGTAAATGAAAAGGCATAAACAAAGGATAATAAGAACAAAACTGATACGGATAGCAAAGGAGTTTGCTTCCACTGCAATAAGCCTGGACACTGGAAAGAAACTGCAAGAAGCATCTTGCAGAGGCTAACCAAAGAAGCTTAGTGAAGTTTGATTTACAATCTGATTTTGTTCATGATTGAAATAAATTTTCTTTAAGTCGAGGTTCTACTTGGGTATTGGATACCGACTTTGGTTATCATAAATATAGATTTATGAAAGGACCAAAGAAGTAAAAGCTAAACAAGTATAAGTAATCTATATGCGGAAATGTAACAAAGGTTGCTACATTAGCCATAGAAACTTATAGTTTAGCAATGCTACGAAGCAAATCTATTAAGTCGATAAGTTGTTATTGTATTCCAGTTCTTGTTAAAAATATTATTTCCATTTTATTGTTGAATGATAAAATTTTGGTATTATAATTAAGAACAATTGTTGTTCTATTTATAATAATAATGTTTTATAGAAGAATGGAATATTACTTAATAAATTTTGTATACTTGACTTACATGAAAATAATTTTGCATATTGAACAAATTAGTATGAGAAAAGGAGATGATCATTCAAAGGTTGAATGTGTGTATTTCTTTGAAATACAATTGTGAATTATTTGAAAGGTTCAAAGAATTGAAATGAAAACAAATTGGCAAAATATTAAGATTCTTTGATTAGATCGAGGAATAAATACTTGTGCAATAAGTTTCTAGATCATCTCAAATGGTTTTCTCATAATGGACACATCCTCGATACGTGATAATTGATTGATGTATCTGAAAGGAAAAATCATACCTTGTTGGACATGGTACGGTCCATAATGATTTTACCGACATTCCATTATCCTCTAGAATTCATGTCCTAGAAATGGTACGCATATCTACAAAAATGGTAACCTCAAAATCCATTTGAAGACTCCATAAAAGTTATGGGCGGGGGAGGATTCTAATCTTAAGTATGTTAAGATAAGGGTTGTCCAACTTATGTGAAAAGGTTTCAAAGGATAAGCTTGGGACAAGATTTGACAAGTGTCGATTTGTGGGACATCCTAAAGTAAGTTTAGGGTATATGTTCTATAATTCTACTTAGCAAAAGGTGTTTGTTACGAAACACGCCGCGCTTACTAAGATAAAGGTGTTTATCATTGAAGGGCTAGTGGGAGGATAATAGATCTTGAAAAGTTCAAGAACCACAAAACACTATAAGTCAAATAAGAGGAACTCAGATAGACCTATTGTACCACTGGCCCCTAATCGTAAAATCGGAATAGTAATCACCAAGATACCGGGAGGTATGGATTCATCATAGATGATGATAATGAGAGTACGCATCATAGAAGATGATGATCCGTAGTTACATACGATGAGGTAAGAGTTCTAGTGTGTACAAAAAGGGACGGTGGGAGCGTCGTGACATTCCTAGTATTATATGTTGATATACTACGGATAAGGAATGACATACTAATGCTACAATCAGTAAAGATAAAGTTGTCTAAACATTCCTCCATGAATGATTTTGGAAGAGTATCTAAATTGGGGATATAAATCTATATAGATAGATTTAAAAGGATGCTCAACTTAACCCAAAGAACGTATATTCATTTGATGCTAAAGTCGTTTAGCATGGCAAACTCCAAGAGTTGTCTCATGTTGATGAGCTATGGAGTGTATCTCTCTTAATAGTCCCCATAGACTCCAAAGAAGAGAGGTCGCATGAGTGACAATCATGTATGCAATGAAATGTCTGAGACCGATGTTGATCGGTCGTATATTCGGAGAAGATCAACGTAAGACGGTGAAAAACATCTTAAAGTTCTTAACAAGGCACTAAGGATGTGAGCATACATGGTGGGTCTAAATTAAAACTAGAGGACTTAATGCATCAAGTTTTTCGAGACGCACTAAGATGACGAAAAATCCACTTTAAGGTAAAGCGTTATCTTGAACAATGGTGCAGTGAATTGGAAAGGTTCCAAACAGCAAAGAGTTGTTGGTTTAGCGATAAAGACAAAGTATATAGCTATAAATGAAGCTGCAAGTTGATTGTTTGGATTAAAAGTTCATTACAGAACTAGGAAAAGTTCCTAAGTCTCATCTTGGATCTAAACATGTGTTGTGGCACTTTCATTTGATTGTTAGAATCATTGAAAGATGGGAAATCACTATAGAGATAGTGGACTCTCATGAACAACATTACATATCCATTAACTAAAGCTTATCCAACGGCGGGGATAATCGTCACTTAGAGAAGAAAGAGTATGAGTTACCATGACGATTGGCTTTAGTGCAAGTGGGAGATTGAAAGTAGTATGCATACAAGCCCGATCATGTTTGATGATAAAGCATATACTTTGTAACAATCTTATTCATTTATTAATAAAAGTATTAATTTATTAAAGGCTTTTAATTATCTATATGATCTTTGTTTTATAATATGTGATAAACCCATAGTTTTAAGCAATGCTTTTAGAATAATGATGATGATCATTCTAATGAGATCTAAATTCTTAGAAAGCTTAAAACTAAAATAGTTCCCAATCATTGGATTACTAAATTGGGGATTAGTGAATCCGGATAGATTGAATGTACATACGTTGCTTGCTCATTGGATGAGGATGATTGATCTCATGATCATTTGTGTGGAGACACTAAAGCAAGTATGTAGGTGCTTATTAGAGAATAAGTTCACCGAACGCATTGGCTCGCTAAGGAATACCTAATGGAGTTTTATTTGCACTGTCAATAGGAATTCTGTAGTGATAGTAGTCTGAAGTAATCCTTGGACTTGAGATCATCATAGTATCTTATGTATGATGAGTTATACTTTTACTTATTCCTTAAGACCCTTAGGGTATATCAAAGGTATGCTTGGGTATAATAAGTTATACATGGAGATAATGTATGATCGATAAAGAATCTACCACTTCTAATAAAGAAGAAATGTCCTATGTGATTCGATAAATGACAACCCAATGAGTCCTTGGCAAAGGCGAATGAAATTAGAAAGGAGTTTCTAATTTGCATTATTTGAGTTGTGCATTTAAGAATCGAAATACATATAATTAAATAAAATAAGACTTGTGATGAATTCCATGTCTTATATTTAATTGGGACATTGTATGGTGGAAGGATTGAATTGTGCACGTAACTATTTACTCAAAGGTTCTTTTATGATTAATGTTGAAATCTATATTATCTGGAAAGTCGCTGATCATTAGGAGAGCTTATCCCTATTGTAGAATAAATATTATTTATTTAAATAAATTATTTATTTAATTTATTTATTTAAATAAGATTAGAATTGTTCTAATTGATTTATTCACAACCTATTTAATATGGAGAACCTAAAGGGTCACACCATAAAAAGGAAGAATAATTATTTAAGAAGTTAATGGCATAATCGTAATAATATATTAAGTATATTTAATTTAATCTATGGTGATAGAATAAATTAAATAGCTTAATATTATTATTTAATATTTTAGAAATATTAAATATAAATTAATAAGAGAGTCTTATTAATATTATTACAATTATTATTATTTTAATTTCTAAAAGAGTTTAGGAATTAATTTAATATAAGTACTCTCATTTATTCCTAATTGGATTAGGAAGGAAAATTAGTTAAAGGAGTTTAATTAATTATCCCTAATAAGATTAGGGAGCTTAATTAATTAAAAGAATTAATTAATTAAAACCTAATTCCTTAATTGTTAAGGTGGGTTGCCCACATCTATAAATAAGAGAGTGTCTTATTATGGGTGGTATGGGTTGTTGACTTTTCTGAACGTAATAATTCCAATTTGTTGGAAGTACTCTTTTTCTATAGAGATAGAAAACTAGGGTTAGCCATAACACCCATCTTCTTGAATTTTATTCTTCCTTGGTGGATCACCTCTGAGGCCAAACATTTGGGTGGCTAACGTTGATCGAAAAGGAAGGAACCAAACCCGGTGGATTCAAGATTGAACGCGAAAAAGATTTGGAGGTGAACTTGTACACGAGGAAGCTCGATCTTCAAGGGTATGATTTATTCTTTATCTTTTCGTTTAATTAATAATTATGCATAAAGGATGATCCGGGTATATGGTTTGTAAATTTTTAAACTCTGATTTTTCCACGCTTCCGCATTATTTTTGCAATTTGATTGCGTTATGAATATTACAAACCTAACAGTGAATCAATAGTAAAATCATGTGACCCAATAGTATAATCATGTGAAAAACTAATTACAGTATAGTACCTTCATCTATACCTCCATTTTTAATTTAGTTATGCAAGTATTATCAATCTTGCACCAACTCCCCTAATAGTAAATCATATGAATCAATAGTACACACATGTGAATACATAGTTATAAGCATGTGAATCAATAGTAATTAATTGTTCATTTATCCGGTTAATTACCCGATTGGTTAATATAACCTCCAGACATCAATTATTATCGAAATAAATGTCGATTTCCACTAACACTAATAATTTCAACACAATGGAACTATCAATTTCATCTTTAATCAACACGAACTTATTCATTATTAATATTATAATTCGCAATATTTAACAACCAAGTCATTCCAAGGAAAGAGGGGGCTTTCCGATAAGAATTTCTCCTTATTGGCGCGCAATTAGGTGACCAAACCTCTCCTTGACAGAACTTCTAGACATTCTCAATATTGCAAATAATAATATGAATAACTTTGTCGTCTCAATTATTAATTTAATAATATAACATATTATATAGATAATACTGTGACAATAATTGAATCAATAATATGAGAGATATGATCGTGATTCTTATGGCAATAATTGAGTATAACCGAGTGACTTCTTACGTAAGCATCAATAATCAATATCGTGTGCTACTATATGCAACCACGCCAGACATCGTACTTTTTTTACTACCGGTAGTTCAACGGTTTTAACGGTAACACTTTCGCCGTTATAAAAAGATAATTACATCGTTTTTCTTACTACCACAATACTTTCGTTAGGGGTCCACCAATGATTGTTGTTAGGTAAATGCGAATATTCCCTGTTAAAACGAATATTCCCCGACCAATCAAATATTATATAACAACTTGCATACTTTGCAAAATTTATAAATACTACCCACAACTATAACACTATCTCAAATCCACACCATAATATTCAAAAAAAAAAATTGAGAAAATTAAATCTTTATTCATAAAATTTGGGGTCTTACAGCTTCTTATAGAGAGTTATGGTTTACTCTCTTAGAGGTTCAAGAAATAGGATATTGCACATGGCTTTAATAGCGCAAAGCGATGATTATGCTCACCGTAAAGGGAGGTTTTGTGTGTGTATGATAGTTTCGGTCATATCATTTGACATAGAGGTTTAATCTACGAAAACCATCTATTTTGATATGACTTTGAGTTATTTATACTAAAAGAAGGTTCAATGTTCGTCACATCTTCTATTATGCATACAAACCTTAAAGTTGATAGTTAGAGAATTGTTTGAAGAAAAGTAGTTTTCCAAACAAGTGGGAGATTGTTAATTGCACCGTTTCTTATATGAGTTTTGATCAATTTTGGGATTAATTTAAACCCATTAATTGATTGAATTTTTATTAAATTAAAAGTGCATTTGATAGTCTATTACAAGGAGATTAATAGAGAGCAATATATGGTTCAAGTAATAATTATATATTGTGTTTTAATTGTATCCAAAGTGGAGTATATGAAAAAGGTTCATTGTTGTTGAAGAAAACTATTTTCTTTAAGCCCCACATTAAGTAGGAATAAAACTATTTAATACTTTATAAGTATATGTGGAATAATTCAATTCACTAGTGGTACTAAAGGAAAGGCTTGGATTTGGTCACAATGACGTGGTGCAAAGCACCACCAGCCACAAATCCGCGACCCATGGCCACGTCGAGTGTGGGTTCGCATCATAAAAGTCGCATTAAGCGCATTAAGCGCTTTAGGCGCTTTTTGCGTCTTGCATCGTCGCTAGGAGCCTCGGTCGAGCCAAGAACCTGTTTTTTTAGCTTGAACCAGATTAATAGACCTTATTCATGGTTAAACAGTTTTTGTGTTTAATCATTATGGATACAAAAGAGTTTTAATACATCATTTACTTTGTAAATTGATGCTTATTCACAATTTAGTTTTATCAATTTTGAAATTGAGCAATCTTTGATCTTCTTCCTTCTCATCAACCTTTACAAAGCAACATATATTGAGATTCATCAGTAAGTTGCTTTTACTGAGAATAGGTATATGCTTGACATATATAATGGAGGTGAATTGCTAGGAACCTTTAGCAAACCTTTTTGGTAAGGGGCAATAAACACCTTAAGGACAGGGCTACCCATGCCTTGTTCCATAATTTTGTGTTCATTTTATTTTTCATTATGCATATATATTGTAAAAGTCAAATGCTTGTTGTTCTGTTGCAAACTCCATGCCAATTACTGGAATTAGCTCTTGCCGAATTCTATAATGAACTGCACCAACATTTTCGTTACCTTTTGCACCATCCAACTTAGCTTCATTACTTTCATTGTCTACAAAATGATTCAAGTCAATACCACTATCGAAATCCAACTTTAACGTACTTGAGTTTCATACTCCACATTACTATCTGTAAAGTCCATGACCTTTAGTGAAAATATAATTCCTATCAAATGGGGAATAAAAAGTGTACATAATAATATTTAACAAAGACAAGCAGAACTCAAGTTGTCGTAAAGATAAAAAAATACAGAACTTGAGAATAGGGAATCTCTTCAATATAGAAAGAACAAAACTAAGGAAAAATTTTTTTATGGCAGATAATGTTGAAGTGTCTTGCATGACTATTTATCTTGGTAGATGTTGTTCCATTGCTTTATAGGAATAAGAACAATAAGAAAAGTTAAAAAAAGTTAAATGGTATCCTTAAAAAGAGACTTTAAGAAAATTCAGAAATAATTAAGTATATTTTTTTATTAGGATGTTAAGCTAAGGGGGTGTATTCAATTAAGATTTCTAAAGATTTTTTTAGGTGACAAATTTTTGTAAAATTTATGGATTTTAATGACTTTTAAAAACTTTAAAGACTTTTTTAAAATGACTTTTATAGACTCCATGAAATAAGTAACAAATTTTTATAAACTTTTTATCAAGACTGTGATAGACTTTTGTATACTTTTAATATATAAAATTGAAAATTATTAGATTTAAGATTAAAATTTTGCTACTTAGTTAAATTATTTATTATATTTTTTAGTGCATATATTATAAATAATAATCCACTTGCTTATGATAACAACTTTCGTAAAATATATTATAGAAAAATTTCAAGTTCGATAATATTATTTTATCTAAGCATTAGAATACATATATATTATAATATATTTATTACATGGCTTCTGATCATTCAATTATTGACTCCATGAATTTATTTTTTTTCCTTCGTAGAAAATGAAATCCACACTCTTGTGTGAGCGTGTGATTCAATACTATATTGATTGTTTTACTACTATATATATAAGACAAAATGCTCATATTGATTGCTTTACTACCATCCATAGTAACATATTATTGTTTTACTACTATATATATATAATCCCTGCTTTTATCAAATTATACAGTATAATTAATAATAAGACAAAAGCTTTAAATATATATACATACATAATCTTCACAATTGATATGAGAGTTTCATGATTTTATCTCACCTTTATTAAACAAATTTCTTTCGTCTTTGTATTGGAAGCTTTCGAACTACCGCTTTCTCCCTTACTAATTTATTGTTCCTTTTCTCTCTTTTCTCGATTACACATACCGCGAGACAGATTGGGTCTTTAGTTATTTGTTTACTTATTAATATATCTTGTTAATTCTTTTAATTATAATATGATTTAATTTTATCCACATATAAATTAAATTCAATTAGTTTTAAGACCCAAATTTTACCAAATTAATTTATCCTTCACATATTAATACTTATTAGCCCATATAAAATAAATAACTAGTTTGATCCAATAAAAGACAACGTCCAATTAAATTATTTAAAATATAAATTTAAATATTATTTATTTTATTTTATTTTATTTATTTATTATTATTTTTTTCTGGGTATTACATAGCGAATTTGTATTTACACGACGAATTTCTAGGTTCCCTCTTTACTGGCGATCCAAATTTCCATATTTGTGTTTAATATTTGAAAGTCTTTAGAGATTAGGTCAGATTTTGGATATGAGTTGATAGTTATAATTTTCTTCTAAAGTCTGTCAAACTCTACCATTTGATAGAAATCTAAAAAATCTATAACTTTTTGAATACCAAAATATTTTTATAGACTTTGTAAAAATCTTAATTCAATACTACCTAATTTTAATTTTTAAAGACATTAAAAAAGTTGTAATTGAATATCAGTAAACTTTTATAAACTCTTTAAATGTCTTGATTGAATACAACCAAACTTTTAAAATCTTTAAAAGTTTTTAAAAATCTTAATTGAATACGGGGAGTGTATTCAATTACAATTTTTAAAGACTTTTTTTAAGTGATAGACTTTTGTAGAGTTTGTGAATTTTAACGACTTTTAAAGACTTTAAAGACTTTTTTAAAATGACTTTTATAGACTCCGTGTAATAAGTGACCGACTTTAATAGACTTTTTACCAAGATTTTAATAGACTTTTATATACTTCTAATATATCTTGTAGCTTATATTAATTGTTAATTAGCTCATGTGTACAACCACTCACTCTTTTTTCATGAACTACAGGAAATCTCAGTATTTCATTAAATTATTGTGGCATGAGATTTTATATATGTTGAAAGCATTTATATTATTCTACTCATTTCATGATAAATTTGGATACTCGAATACGAATAAAACTTTAGAAGCTACAGACGCAACACAAAAATTAAGCTCACTTTTCATTGAACTATATATACTATATATGCGTACGATTTTTTAATAGGGGTACCAAATTCTGTTTTTCACAAAATAATAAGACAATGAAAATCTATATGATCGCAAAACTTCATACATGTGAGTAAATTGCCACCAAGTTATAAAAATTTACCGAGAGAGATTAGTCGTTTGTAAGTGGCCAGAGAATAAAATTATCGAGAGATTTTATTTTTCTTAAAATTATTAATAGTTGTTAGTGAACCAAAATTATCCGTTAAAAAAAAATAATTATGCGACTTTTTAATTTATTTATGATGTTAGAAATTAATTAATTAAAATGTTACGTATTCTAAATTTTTAACAATCAATCTGTTGTCATCTTTTAACTAATTTTTTAATTTTGATGAGTTTTAGAATTTATCAAGATTCAGATATATCATATAATATATATATATATATATATATATTAAAAATCAAAATTTATCGCTTTGATTTTTTAAAGTCATAACGAGATATTCCTATAATAAAAGTTGTATAATTTATCTAATTTTTAATAATTTAAGTAAAAAAAAATAAAACGGTTTATAATTTTAATAATTATATTTTCTAAAATTAGATTAATTTATATTCATTTTAAGTTAAAAATTTACCGAAGAGTTTTGCAACTTTTGAATTTTCCATAAAATCTCTCTCAATTTCTTTTCTGGCGATTTGAATTTCTACCTTTGTGTTTAATATTTGGAAGTCTTTAGAAGTCTTTAGAGATGAGGATGACTTTTGGATATGGGTTGATAGTTAAACTCACAAAACTCTACCATTTAATAGAAATCTAAAAATCAATGATGTGGCCTTCCCCAAAATTAGGTATACGTCACCCATCTTGGGTCGCCACTTACATATGGTACAAAATTCAAATACAACTTACTAATATAACTGTCAGTATACAATACGACATAAACCGTGAGTTTGAATACAAATATTGTCTACTAGATATTATACAAACTCAAAAGGAGTCCTCATTACAACTATTATCACACTATTTCACGTAATAGTGAGGACTACTAATGCTATCCTCCGGACCATTACTCCGCTTCCCGACTTCGTCCAAATGCTATGTTCTCATTTCTTGAAGAGAACAAAGAAAGAAAGGGTGAGCTCAACTAGCCCGAAGAAATATTATGACTAAGATAATGCGAAATAAATTATCATTAGCCTTCAACAATGTTAAACCGATAAAATACAATAAACAACCGGTTTAATCTGCAATTGAATATCTGATCCACTAAAAGAGTCAAGTAGAAAATAAAGTCTACTATCTTTTAGGTTTTAAAAGGTTTTTCATCATCATATAGTGAGACTCACTTTTTAATGAATAAACCACAATATCTAATCATCCCTCGTACCACTGATTCAAGGATTTTCATCAAATTATCAATGGTCACGACTATATACCGAATCACCCCGGTCATAATCATACCAAAAACTATCCATCAATGCATTACAATAGCCACCGAGGACTTTTATCACATCATTTAAAACAAGCCATGATTATACCGAATGATCCCTGGTCATAATCATACTTAGTTCATCTATGCACGTAAGCCAAAGATAACATAATATAACATGAGGATGATGACAATGACATAATAATTCAATAAAACAAGTTCAAGAATTATTTTATCCAGAAATTAATAACGTCCCAAATTGTCAACAAGATCTTTTTTTTGTAGAGTAAAATTCAAGAATGATCGGAAGAATATTTCCATGAAAAGATCTTCGGATGAAACGCAAATATCAAGGATATTCTACTAATTTCATGGAGTATAGAAGTCAAAGTTTTAACCAACTTGGTATAATAAAGAATGGAATAACAAAAGAAATCACCATGCATGCGGTGCCATGTATACGTGTTATTCAATGAGAATAATAATAACGGAACCAGTCGTGTGAAATTCACAATCGGGATGTTCCAATGTAATAATAAATGCGGAATAATAAATGATGGAACCAGTCCTACAGATATAGCACAGACATGTGATATTCCGCGAGAATAATAAAGACGGAATAATAAAAAAATGGAACCAGTGTCCGTGTAAAACACACACGCATGAATATTCCAAATGTAATAATAATAAAGATTTTAACCAGTCCGGTGTAAAACACATGCATGTGATGTTCCAATAGAATAATAGAAGAATGTCACCAAGTATAGGGTAAACCACGATACACAAAGTTATTCCAATGAGAATAATAAGAAATGGAATAACAACGCTTCTCTTTATGAATAAGAAAGAATAACACTTTTACGGTACAACAAATAATATTCCCTACCGTAAAGGACACTGGATATCAAAGTAGTGAAGTACCAGAATACTCTTCTTCTTTCTCTCTATAGATTTTCTCTCTATAGCTTCTCTCTATAATTTCTCTCTCTAGAGTTTCAGTGAATTCGTAAGAAAATAATGAAGGAATGAGCTTCTATTTATAGGAAAATAGAATGCATAGTAATTAATCCATGAACGGTCCAGATTGATTTACTTTAATCTGACGGTCCATATTTAAAGCAAAATCTTTTAAATAAAATATCATATATTCTATTTATATAAAAATATTTTACTATGCAAATACTATGCAACACTATGCAAAACACTATGCAACACTATGCATAATAAAATATAATATATTCTATTTATAGAATAACTTTAATAAAGTATTCATTTTATATAAAAAGATGTTTCGCTTTTATTACGTTAATAATACTGAATAAAACAAAACGTCATTATCGCTATAATAATTCATATTATTAATCGACAATAATGGAATCAAATTGGTGACTTCTCACATAAGCATCAATAATCAATACTGGTGTCTACTATGCAACCACACGTATTCTTGTATTTTTACTACCGAAAGTAGTTCAACAAGATCAACGGTAAAACTTCCGCCGTTATTTCAATAAAATATTTTTGTCGTTTTTTCTCAATCCGACAATAATTACATTATGGGTCCACCAATGATTGAGTAGTTGTATGAATATTCCCCGCTAAACCTAATATTCCCAGACCAATCGAATATAATATAACCACTTGCATACTTTGCAAAATTTATAAATACTACCCACAACTATAATATTATCTCAAATTCACACCATAATATTAAAAATTATTTCGACAAAATTTAAATCTTTATTGATAAAATATGGGGTCTTACAATCTCCCCTCCTTATGGAATTTAAGCCCTCGAAATTAGGGTGCGATACTGGTATGATAAAGAGGTGAGGATACCTTGAATACCTTTATCGTTGAAAACATTAAATTCATCTTTGCAATCCTACCAAAGATATTCATTAACAATTCATCTTTTGCACTACGGGCCCAAAGATATTTATTAACAATTCATCTTTTACACTACAAGTGCTAAAGATATACAAATCAGAAACCAATAATCTTTGAGACGCAACTTAATAATAGTATCACGACCACGAATTATCCATGCACTCTTGCCAAGGATATTCGTGTTTTTTTCAATCTGATGCCATGATTATACCGAATAATCCGTGGTCATAATCATACCAAGTCTATCAATGCACTACTGCCCAAAGATGACTTTTACCACATCCATGAATTAATATTTCATTCTTTGAGACTCACCAATAATTAATCCATATCATCGAATCATCCCCGCACTACAGGCCAAGGATATTCATTAAGATATCACGACCACGAATTATCCATGCACTACTACCAAAGATAATCGTGTATTCATTAGTATCACGACCACAAATTATCCATGTACTACGGCCAAGATAATCGTGTATTCATTAGATATCACGACCACGAATTATCCATGCACTACGACCAAAGATAATCGTGTATTCATTAAGTATCCGACCACAAATTATCCATGCACTACGTGCAAAGATAATCGTGTATTCATTAGTATCACGACCACAAATTATCCATGCACTACGTGCAAAGATAATCGTGTATTCATTAGTATCACGATCACAATTATCCATGCACTACGTACAAAGATAATCGTGTACTCATTAGTATCACGACCACAAATTATCCATGCACTACGTGCAAAGATAATCGTGTATTCATTAGTATCACGATCACAATTATCCATGCACTACGTGCCAAAGATAATCGTGTATTCATTAGTATCACGACCACAAATATCCATGCACTCACGTGCCAAAGATAATCGTGTTTTTATTACGGTCGTGATTATACCGAACAATCCCACGTCATAATCATACCAAGTCCATCTATCGCGCGTGAGCCATGTATGACTTTCAACATAATATAAGCATGAGGATCATGTCAATGATATAAAGAATCAATCAAATGAGATAAAAGATAAATATTAAACATTTATAATATAATTTATCCGTGATTCAAGAATATCCCCATGTTATCAATCACTTAATAATCTTATAATCTAATATCATTAATATTATAACAATTTTTAATCACTTCTTAAATTTATAAATAATTTATTTCAATTGTTTACGCTTTACCATATAATGTATTTAATCATTCAAAATGCCATACTCATAAGATATCATCACCAATTATCAAATCCTCATCAAAAAAAATATGCATATACTCTATATAGGATTCTCTAGCCATAAAATCCTATTTTCAACTTTGTTACTTCACATAACATATTTAACTCATATGTTCAGTAATTAAACTATTTTCATGAAAATACCAAATCAGTCCCAAAATATTTCTTTTCTGGGATTTAGCATAATATAGTCCCATAATGAAAATATATTTTTCTTGAAATTTTAAAATTCATTTACTATTTTTCAAAAATCAATTTCTAATTAATTCTTTAAGAAATTAGCTACCTCAAGTTTAACTCCAAAATTCCCAAATCTTGGCAGGACCTTACACATGTTAACTTGATCTTCCAGTTTAAATTTCATGGTCATCGGAGTTATAGAACTCCGGTTATAGCATTTTTCGTCGGAAAAACCTAAATATTAAAATAGTCATAACTTGCTCATTTTAAGTCAGAATGAGCTCATTTTTGGACAGGAGGTACTTTATACCATATACCTTCATGTCCCAAAAGGCCAGAATTTTTCTCATAATTTAAGTGGCCGAAACAGCCCCTCTAAAATCATGGCAGCAGCTTTTTCGGTTTTTGCAGCTTTGCACTCCTTTGCTAAAATCAGTCCACACAAAAATCTACAACACCTTTTCCAGTAATTCCACTTGGATTAGTTAGGTAACTCATAGATATAACTCTAGGACTTGACCACACTCAAAAATTCAAAATATAATAGGAGATATAGTCAATTGAATTTCATGTTACGCTTTTCACCAAAATCGATTTTCAACTCTTTGTGATTTCTAAGAAACTTTCAAGTTTTCACATAATAACCAACATAACTCATCATAACACTTACTAATACTTCATATACCCATGATTTTCATTAGTCCAATGCTTTTATTATGACTTTCATCATAATCCTCGTAAATGATCCTTTTAGTTGAAGAAATATTTGAGGGTTTAAGAAATGAGTTTTGTCTTCGGGTCAATACAAAATTCGATTTCACGCCTAGGGTAGGCTAGAAATCTTCAAGAATACGTCAAGAAATTTATTAATGATAGAAATATCATTCAAAATCATTACTCTCGTCCAAGACTTGGATAATACGTTACATTAATACCAATCTGTGACTTCTATCCCTTAACTGATATAGCACCTCACAATGATACCTATCAACTTGCCATCTTGATCATGACGTCGCCTCACGAAAAGTCCGGCTTTGCATTCCACACAAGGAAGTCAACAACGAAAAGGATCGGGGCTCTTTACTTATGGCTTGATATAACAAAGGATTAACTTTAGGGTTTGGTTACTTTGAATTAGTATAACAGTTGGTTAGGAATATGAAAGCTAACAACCTTACAAAAGAATGATGAGTAGTTAATCAATCATTTTCAAAAATTACCTCAAAGGCAAGTATTTTCAAAGAGATAAGATCGTGAAAGTGTTTATTTGAAACAACAAGATTAATAAGCAAATGGAGGTAACGAAGTTTCTCTCCCAACGAAGTTTCAATAGATAAATCAAAGTCTAATTTTTTTGAGTCAAATTTAAACATTGAACACAACTAGGTAGAATAAAAGAGTGGGTAGAACTTGTATTGAATAAAGTATAGACTTCAGTAATAATTTATAATTAATTTACCCGTAATAACTTCGTTCGGGTTTCTCGACAAACGCTCTCGCTTAAATTACCGAAGTTTGACTTTACTATAGGGTACATTCCACCCTTAAGTGCTTCTTCACATTCCCCGATCCATGATTTGAATCATTATTCTCCGATCCATATCGAATTTGGGTTGACCGCTATGTACGGTAATTCCGAATTCGATGTTGGTTCTCCCAATTCATTGTCCAAAAGCAAAGTCCATTTCATCTATTTTGGCTTTATTGGATCTGGACGTCTTTTCTACACTATCAACGCGTTGTGCGCACTTTTTACCCATGCATCGCCTATTCTCCTTCGTCCGATTGTTTCTTCTTTCAAATGATCTTTGATTTTTAAATTCTCGATTTCAACTTTAATATCTTACACCCCGCCAAAGCGTGATTTTGTTCGAGCATCACATATCGGGTAACCCAATTTTGAATTGTTGTATCCCTTTGTTCCACGACAGTTGCTTGCTTCTTCAACTCGTTCTTCTAGCTCACGAACACGATTTTGTAATTCTAAGTTTTGATCATAAACTTCTTCTAACCAATTCTCCTCGTGTTCCTCTTCTTCCTCTTCTTCCTCACTCTCAATTTGCTACCTCTCAAGAACTAGCTTCAAAAGTGCAACAATTAGTTCTTCATTCACTACGTGGATATCTCTAATTTGTTCCTCGTCGACAATCGCATTAACTTTGATTAGTGATTAAAGGTGTCACAACGGTCACATTCACTCCATTGTGAATATTTTCACCGCCATTTCCAAACACCGCCACAACACAAGGGTTAATTAATATATCAAATATTATCCCTATACTACGATCGACCAATTAAATAACAAATAAACTTAGGTAGATCATACTAGCGAAGGAATTCCCTGTCTCTCCCCTTCTAGTTCTTATCTCGCATCTTAGCCAGGATCATATCCTAAGCTCGATACCAACCGTGGCGCCCCCCAAAATTAGGTATACGTCACCCATCTTGGGTCGCCACTTACATGATACATAAATTCAAATACAACTTACTAATATAACTGCGTAGTATAATAATACGACATAAACTGTGAGTTTGAATACAAATATTGTCTACTAGATATTATACAAACTCAAAAGGAGTCCTCATTACAACTATTATCACACTATTTCACGAATAGTGAGGATTACTAATGCTATCCTCTCGACCATTACTCGCTCCCCGACTAAAATCCCAAATTTATGTTCTCATTTCACGAGAGAACGGTGAAAGAAAGGGTGAGCTCAACTAGCCCAAGAAGAAATATTATGACTAAGATAATGCGAATAAATTATCATTAGCCTTCAACAATGTTAAACCGATAAAATACAATAGACAACTAGTTTAATCTGCAGCTGAATATCAATCCATTAAAAGAGTCAAGTAGAAAATAAAGTCTACTATCTTTTAGGTTTTAAAAGGTTTTCATCATCGTTATAAATGAGACTCAACTTTAATGAATAAACCACAATATCTAATCATCCCTGTACCACGGTCAAGGATTTTCATCAAATTATCAATGGTCATGACTATACCGAATCACCCCTGGTCATAATCATACCAAAAACTATCCATCAATGCATTACAGGCCACTGAGGACTTTTATCACATCATTTATAACAAGCCATGATTATACCGAATGATCCCTGGTCATAATCATACTTAGTTCATCTATGCACGTAAGCCAAAGATAACATAATATAACAAATTGTCAACAAGATACTGTTTTGTAGAGTAAAATTCAAGAATGATCAGAAGAATATTTCCATGAAAAGATACTGGATGAAACGCAAATATCAAGGATATTCTACTAATTTCATGGAGTATAGAAGTCAAAGTTTTAACCAACTTGGTATAATAAAGAATGGAATAACAAAAGAAATCACCACGCACGCGGATTGCTTAGCATGACATGCGTTTATTCCAACAGAATAATAATAACGGAACCAGTCGGTGAAATTCACAATCGGCGGGATGTTCCAATGTAATAATAAATGCGGAATAATAAATGATGGAACCAGTCCCACAGATAAGACAAAAGCAGATATTCCGGCGAATAATAAAGACGGAATAATAAAAATGGAACCGTGTCCGTGTAAAACACACGCATGCGATATTTCAACAGAATAATAATAAAGATTTTAACCAGTCCTGTAAAAACACACGAGCATGGATGTTCCAATGTAATAATAGAAGAATGTCACCAAGTATAGGGTAAACCACGACATTATACGTTTATTCCAATGTAATAATAAGAAATGGAATAACAACAGCTCTCTTCATGAATAAGAAAGAATAACACCCTTACTTGAATACAACAAATAATATCCCTTACCATAAAAGACACGGATATCAAAGTAGTGAAGTACCGTAATACTCTTCTTCTTTCTCTCAATAGATTTTCTCTCTATAGCTTCTCTCTATAATTTCTCTCTGTAGTTTCAAATGAATTAAGTAAGAAAATAATGAAGGAATGAGCTTCTATTTATAGGAAAATAGAATGCATAGTAATTAATCCATGAACGGTCCGTATTGATTTACTTTAATCGACGGTCCATATTTAAAGCAAAATCTTTTAAATAAAATATCATATATTCTATTTATATAAAAACATTTTACTATGCAAACACTATGCAAAACACTATACAAAAACACTACGCAACACTATGCATAATAAAATATAATATATTCTATTTATAGAATAACTTTAATAAAGTATTCATTTTATATAAAAGATGTTTACATTTTATTACGTTAATAATACTGAATAAAACAAAACGTCATTATCGCTTATAATAATTCATATTATTAATCGTGATAATGGAATCAAATTGGTGACTTCTCACATAAGCATCAATAATCAATACCGTGTCTTTACTTATGCAACCACACGTATTCATCATTTACTTTTACTACCGAGTAGTTCAACAAGAGATCAACCTAAAACTTCCGCCGTTATTTCAATAAAATATTTTTGTCGCTTTCTCAATCCGATAATAATTACATTGTGGGTCCACCAATGATTGAGTAGTTGTACAAATATTCCTCCTAAACCGAATATTCCCCACCAATCGAATATAATATAACCACTTGCATACTTTGCAAAATTTATAAATACTACCCACAACTATAATATTATCTCAAATTCACACCATAATATTAAAAATTATTTCGACAAAATTTAAATCTTTATTGATAAAATATGGGGTCTCACAAATGACTTTTTGAATACCTAAATACTTTTATAGACTTTATAAAAGTCTCAATTTAATACCACCTAACTTTTAAAGACATTACAAATGTTAATTGAATACCAATAAACTTTTATAAACTCTTTAAATATCTTGATTGAATACAACCATACTTTAAAAATCTTTAAAAGTCTTAATTAAATACATCCTCCTACATATACTACTACCTCCATTCAATAATAATAGTCTTTTTAGCTTCATGCACATAAATTAAGAAACTCATTTAATACTATCATTTAAGAATTAAAATTTATATGAAATTTCATCACTACCCCTTTATGTGAGGTTGAAAACTATTAATACAAGGGAGAAAATTTTTTGGGACAATGAGAGAAGTTAGGGGTGATATAGGAAAATAAATAATTCATTCTCCTAGAAAATTATAAACGACAAATAAATTGGAATAAATTTTTTTTTTCTAAAAAGACAGTTATTATGGAATGGAGGTAGTATTAAATTAGAGTTAATTAGGGTGTATTCAATTAAGATTTTTAAAGACTTTTAAATATTTTAAAAGTTTGGTTGTATTCAATCAAGACATTTAAAGAGTTTATAAAAGTTTAGTGGTATTCAATTACAACTTTTTTTAATGTCTTTAAAAGTTATGTAGTATTAAATTAAGATTTTTACAAAGTCTATAAAAATATTTTGGTATTCAAAAAGTCATAGACTTTTCATATTTCTATTAAATGGTAGAGTTTGACAGACTTTAGAAGAAGAATTATAACTATCAACCCATATCCAAAGTCTAACCTCATCTCTAAAGATTTTTAAAGACTTCATATCTCATCTTAATAAACTAAATAAATTTAAAATACAATTCACATGAATCCAATATTTCTAATTACTTCACATGAATCCAATATTTCTAATTACTTTATAATCTAGAATAATTAATACTTCTACTGTACTTTACAAAAATAAAACATTTATTTTATTTTTAGTAGTTAACGTCTAAAAATTCAAAATTTTAAAATTTGAATTTATTTGTTATTTAATAATAAACACACGCTATTATTTCAAAAATAAAAATAAATACACAATATTTTAAAATTTTATAATTTTGTAAATTAACTTAGAATCGAGTTAAATGAAGAAAAAAAAAAAAAAGAGAGAGGAAAGTAATTTATATAGAGTACGTCTTTTATAGTGATATATAGTTGTATAAAATATATAAGTTCTTCAAGCTTTTTATCATAATTTTATTACATGTTACAATACTAAACTAAAATTTATTAAAAAGAATATAAATAAAAAATATTTTTTATTTAAAAATAACTTGCTATTTTAAAATATACATGAAACAAGTATATATTATTTTTATTTGCAAATTTTGATACTCGAGATGAGGTAATATTCAAATATTTGAATGGAAATCGATATATATTGCAAATGTTTATATTAATTTTTAATTGCTAGTTAATTCGTAAATAAGTATTGATGACAATTTTGTAGACCGGAATGAAAATAATAATTCTAAATAAAGCGTACGCATATGCATAAAGTATATATAGCTTTCGATGAAAAGTGAGTTTAATTTTTGTATTAAATCGTTAGTTTCTAAAGTTTTATTGGTATCCGAGTATCCAAATGTATTATGAAATGAGTAGAATAATATGAACGCTTTCAACATATATAAAATTTCATGCCACAATAATATAAATGAGATTTACTCTAGTTCATGAAAAAAGAGAGAGGTGTTGTACATAATGAAATTAATTAACAATTAATATAAGTTACAAGATATATTAAGAGTATCTGAAAAGTCTATCACAGTCTTGATAAAAAGTTTATAAAAGTCTGTTATTTATTTCATAGAGTCTATAAAAGTCATTTTAAAAAAATCTTTAAAATCTTTGAAAGTCATTAAAATTCCATAAATTCTATAAAAGTATGTCACTTAAAAAAAGACTTTAAAAAAATTTAGGTGGGGGAGAGTTAAAATGGGGAAAATTACCATCCTATACCGAGTATCCAGTAAACCTGATTAAAAAACATGGCTATGAAAAATTGTTGCGTTAGTATTTATGTTTGAAGAAATTCTGTTTATCTGATTTCTTTTTCTCTTTCTCTCTCTTCGATCGGGAGAGAGATCGATGGGAATGGCGTGCAAATGCATGGAAAGGAGAGGCTGCTATGGCTTTAGCAGCAGTCCAATTAGGGATTTCTGTTTTGAGAAAAGGAAAATATGGAAGAATCGACGGCACCTATTAACTATTCCTCTTTTTAAGAAGGGATTCTCTCGATGGCGATCTGTATCTGCCACCAATCGCATTTTCAGGTCAGTTGATCATCTTTTTTTTCTGTAGCTCATTTTAATTTTGATTGCCGATGAATTCTCAACAATTTCTTACTCATTTGAGGAAATACTATAGAGTTGGAGTGCGAAGGATTTCTATTTGTTAATCAAAACATATTGAAGTGGGAATTTATTGAGGTTTATAATTCTGTAGTTTGATTACTGAAGAGCTGCACTTTAGATTTACTGATAAGCTTGTGAGATAATAAAGCTTGGTGATCAAATGGGTGCTACTTTTTCCTATTCGTTTTACTTTTAAGAAAATTCTAGTAACAGCAGTTCTCCTTCCAGCCTAATAGGATGTTAACCATTGATTGTGCTCCCTATGTTACACGAATAGAGTCCCATTTGCCAAATATAGTTGTTCCACAAAAAGAGTAATCTTTTTGTTGACAGCAGAATAAATGACACAATGGCAAGTTTGTCATTTTCCTTTTCATTCCTTTCCAAAATTAGAGATATATTTCTAATTTTAAAACTATAAAGTGAAATGAATTCCAAGCTTGCTATTACTTTTATTCTAGGTTTGTTGACTACATTAGTACATTTCTACCCAATGTTCGGATATAATTTGAAAAGTAAAGTTTTCCTTAAAGTCATTGGTTCAGAATTACACGGATTTTTCCAATTCCTATTAGTCAGCTTCCTGCAGATAGAGGTTTGCCGGGGGAGATTGGTGCTCCTTGAGGTATGCCCTTCCGGTAGGTTGTTCTCTTATCTGTCTTTTCCATCCAGTGCCCGCACTGTGTCATAAAATCTTCGTCTTCAATCTCTTTTCGCAACGCAATAAAGAAGTCTAACTTACCTAAAAACTAATAAACGGTTTCAAGAAATCATATCTTTCTACTAAAATATTCACCGAGGAAGCAGAAGCCCTTTTGAAAGAAGCCAATTTTTTGTATTTGAATTTTCATTTTATTAGGGCTCTAGGACTATACGGACTCGAACCATAGACCTTCTTGGTAAAACAGACCAAACTTTTACTCTAATTTCATGTTAAAATTTTTTGCGTTGTTGATATTGAAGATATATAGTTTAAATTATGTTGTTTGAGGTATTTGGCAATAATACATACCAAATTGGAGAACAAATAGGTTAGGTTTGATAATGGATTGGTTGCCTTCTTTTTTATTTTTGTTTCTTTTGAGCCTTGCTGACTAATATTGTGCTGGTTCTTTGAAAGTGTTCAGTATCTTATTCTACTCATTATTTGCAAAATAATATTTTACCAAATCTGTACACCTTTGGTATCTTGATTCATTATAAAGAAGATAATTGCACTTTAATCTGACTAAATACGTCTTGCAGCATGGATCTTCGAGAGAAATCAAGATCCGCATTGTCCGAGTCTTCAAAACACAAGAGGGTTCCTGTTTATGTCATGATGCCTATCGACTCATTTTGTATTGATACTTTTGGGGTTCCAAGAATTAGAAAGTAAGTACTTTTGCTATTGCTATAACATCCAAACAACACATTATGTTCCTACGTCCTAGACATGTTTGTAAGTTCTACTCTTGTGCATAGAGTTTTATTACTTAATGAGATATTATGGTGACCCATATATGTAATAATTGCTCTATCTTTTTCTCAGAATCAAGGCCTTAACTATATCTCTGAAAACACTCAAGTTAGCAGGTGTCCACGGAATTGCAGTTGAAGTTTGGTGGGGAATTGTAGAAACTTCTCCTTTGGTATACAACTGGTCTCTGTATGAAGAGTTTTTCGAACTGATATCAGATGTGGGGCTGAAATTACAAGTTGCATTGTCCTTCCACTCAAATATGCATTTATCATCTCCCGGGCGTGGTGTTAGTCTTCCACAGTGGATCATGGAGGTATGTTCCCTTTGCATGGTCATCACTGAGGAATATCACATAACAGAGCCCCTAGGACTCGCACTTGCGAAACAATCATTTAGGGAATCTAGCACAGTGTCCCCCCATCACGGATGACGGAACCCGATTTAACTTTGAGTGTGCTACATGTGGGTCTTCGTTTCAGGAGGACCCATTCTGAAGAATTAGTACACAAAATAAAAAAGATTTGTATTCAATACATGTCGCACCTTTCGATCTTTTCTTACTGTATTCTCATTTACCATCTTGTACATACCCCTGGGGGCCATCACTGTAACTTATATAGTTCTGTACATACTGGTGAACAAAAAGCTGACAACATAGGGAAATGGAATTGGTGGGCCCCATTCTGATAACATATATATATATATATATATACACATACACACACACACACACACACACACACATATATATATATATAGAGAGAGAGAGAGAGAGAGAGACACGTGCACACACATATCATATAAATAGAATCATGTCATACTTTATGGATTAGAATAAATATATAAATTTGATTTCCTAATCTATCTCGAAGATTAGTATATATGTATGACTAGCAGTAATCTCTCCTCATTGATGGGCCTTTATCCTTTTATTATTTATTTTTTTAAAATCTTTTTAACTAAAGTTTTTTGCCCTTTTTCAATTTGATGCATGTAAGGTACGATTCATTTACAGCCTACCCCAATTAGTTTGGGATAAAAGGCATTATTGAATTGAGTTGATTGTGAGGTACCAAAAGATTAAGGCAGAGTAATGACATTCCAATTAGTATTTGTGTTTATCAGTTTTGAAACCAGAACCATTACTTTATTTTGATGACATTTTGTTTTTTTTCCCCCAGATTGGTAATCTTAATAAGGATATATATTATCGTGATCGGAATGGATACACCAACGATGATTATCTTACGTTAGGAGTGGACCATAATCCTTTATTTTGCGGACGGACGGGCCTACAATGTTACGAAGACTTCATGCTCAATTTTGCGGATAAATTTGGATCACTAATGGGAACTTTAATTGAAGAAATCAGTGTTGGTCTTGGTCCGTGTGGGGAGCTTAGGTACTTTTCTACTGTTTATAGATTAAAAGAGCGATATCCTTGGAAGACATTGTTATAGAGTATCAAATGCAGGTATCCTGCACACCCCTTTGGTGACGGTAGATGGCAATTTCCTGGAATTGGAGAATTCCAGTGTTATGATAAATACATGTAAGTTAAACTGAACAGCCCTGTAGAATCAGCTCAGTTAATATCGGTATTCACCTGTTATGAATGTGCTTTCCTTTTACCTGTTATGAATGTGCTTTCCTTTTAAGGATGGAAGACTTGAAGATTACTGCGTGGGAAGAAGGAAAGCCACATTGGGGAAACAAGGGTCCTCAGAATGCTGGGAACTATAACAGTATTCCTTTTGGAATTCCTTTCTTTGAAGAGGGACAGGAGAACTTTCTTTCTGATTATGGTCAGTTTTTCCTTGTAAGTTTCCAAGTAATGTTACCCCGTTCGTGTTACTATACTTCTGGTCTAGGAAAGTTACTCTTTATGCATAATGGGACAAGTTTTAGATCTTCTTGGTATGTAATTGATAATATCTGTTGGTAGAAGTTTTCTTAGGAATGTCAAATATCTATCTTCAGCTGTAATTTATATAGCATTCACTTTGAAATGAACTTGCCAAATTTTGCTAAAATCCTTTATTCAGCTTTATTTGTTGGCTAGAGAGTTTATTTCTTATATGAATTAAGGTTACTGAATAATTCATATCTATACGTTAGGGTGCTCCTATTTTCAATCAGCCCCTAGCTGCTTCTGAACTTGTCTAGGTTATTTGCTTGCCTCTTTAGTCTCTATGTATATTGTTCAACTAAAAATGATACAAATATACAACATGCTTTATAATCCTAAAAAGTCCTTGATTTTGTAAAGAACTCCTTGAGTTCTGATGGAGTCCGAATTTTGCAAACAATGAGTAAACTTAGCTTAATTGTGATTTCTAATTTGGTAAATCTTAAAACGAATACTAGAGCACCTTTGTAAAAGGAGGACATGAGATGTTGAGGTTTGCTTAACATGTTTTACTGATTGACATACGTGTTGCATTTGCGTACTAGCCTGTTCATCGTGTTTGTAAAGAAGAAAACATTACAATAGACATCAATGTTGAAGAGAACTTAATTTCAATAATTGGTTATGAACATCGTATCAGTATAATTATTGATGCACTGTTTTTATAAACGCGAGAGTGAGATCATTTGTATTTATGCTTATGCATGACTTTCATGATATGCACTTGATGCAATGATGTAGAGATATTTGTATAAAGAATGCAATTTGTGTGTTTTTGGTGTTCTCTGGACTGGTGAAAGAGTGGTCTAGCTAGTGGCCAAAAAATTGCTTCATGCTAATTTCAGACTATGGTGGTCCTACCATTTTCATATACGCCAATGTTAAAGAGAACTTAATTTCATCAAGGGTTTATGATCATCATGTCAGTATGATATGATGTAATAAAAGAGGAATGTTGAGAGATGTTTGTAATGAGAATGCAATTTTTTTTTGGGGGAGGGGGTTAATGTTCTCTTGCAAACCTTAAGCAGTCTACTGACCAATATCCTACCATTTGAAATGTCTGAATGAGTTCAATTAATTATACCTACTGTCTATATTGTTGGTGATTGGAGTTGATTTTTATGAACTTCAAAGAGCATCAATAAAACAATTGAAGAATTTGTCTTATCGACATTGATTTTCAATATTCTTTTAAATAACTTAGTTGACGTCATGGACGTGACAATAGCTGAGAATAAAGCTAAGAAGGATTTGGGCTCAGGTTCTTCATACGGAGATTCGGCGATTCGGGGATTTGGCAAATATTTACATATTAAATATACGTACATTAAATATTCAATCCTAATAAATATTAATGCATTGTAAAATGTAAAAAAAAAACTCTAGAAACACAAAATTTTATACACTTATACTATCTAGAAATTTAAAAAATATATACTCCCTCTTTTCCAGATTATAAGATTATTAACTTTTGAAAGTCAATCGAAACATCTTCAAACTTAAACTTGAGATGATTTATTGATAATTATGAAATAATAAATCTTATGCGATGAGTAATATTTTTAGATAATTTATAATATTCATCTTTCTACGTTGACTAAAAATAAAATAAATTCATGTCAATTTTGAATTTGAAAATGTTGTTGACTTCAAAAAGTCAATAATGATTTTATATTTTGAAACAGAGGGAGTACTAATTAATTCTTATATTCATAGATAGTATTAGTATCTACAACATAATATTAATTAGTGTAGTAAAAAGCGTAACAACCTGGGTTCACCCAAAAGGTCATGACTAAAAATAACATTATTAGTAACTTAATTTTTTATATATAGATAAATTTTTCTCACATGTTTCGATATGGGACTGAGATGTTACAAATAATATTTGTAATATTTCAATTTTTCATTACACAAAATACGGAAGATTACCCTAGAATAATCCACGAATATGGATCCAGGGATTCGGGAATTGCCAACCCACTGAAAATTCTTGCTTAAGAATAAAGCTTACTTCTGTTCTCTCTTATATTCCCTCTCTCCCTCTCTGTCTCTCTTTTCTCTTCTCATTTTTGTGGTACTATATTCTTATTGTGGTGATTACATGCTCAAGCACTGAGCTATTTCTCTAAATCTAGGTTAAATTAGGATTTATTGTTTCACAGAACTATTAAGGAGTTAGTATAAGTATAGTTATTGAATAATGATTGGCTAGATTTAAGATTGAATATTGCACACATCACATAAATTAAAGAAGAATGGGATGTAAATGATACAAGAATATAGTCAGGTCCACCAAATTGTAGCTAGTCCTGCATGTCTAATATATTCATATATGTGACTTACACAATGATCCATACCCCAAGCAATGTTTATATAGTAATTAGAAAACCCTAACTACATGAGCTCAAACACATAAGACCCAAAACATTAGTCAAACCGAAGACCAAGCTGCTAATAAATTCCCAAGTCCAAATACATGTGACACTTAGCGAGATCCCGACTACACTGTCGTAGCGGCCATTGGTTGGACCTGCTGAAGTATGTGTCAATTCCAACATTCTTCCACTTGGTGAATACTTCTTGATACTCACCCTAGATGCCCAACACTCAAACTTCGCCAAACTAATTGCTTTAGTTAAGAATTTTGCGTTGTTTACCGCTATGTTAACCTTCTCCAAGAGTATCGTTTCTCATCACCTCTCTCTAATGACATGGTACTGAATATCAATATGACTATCAGGATTCTTTACTAAGTGAATAACACTTTGACTGTCACGCTTCAACTTCACTGCCTTCTGCTTAAAACCATGCTCAACAGACGACCTACAAATCCATATTTGCTTCCTTACCTGCATGAGTTACCACCATGTATTCTGCCTCAGTGGATGACTAAGCAAACAACATTTTGTTTCCTGCCAGCTCACAGGACCATTAAACAAGTTGAACATATAACCACTTGTTGCTCTCCTACTAGCAACATCTCCACCCCAATCAGCTTCCACATATTTTGCCACCTCAAAGGACATCTCCTTTGCGTCCAAAGTGCAAAGCAAAATCTGAAGTGCTACAAAGGTACCTAAAGGCTCTTTTAATGGGAATGAAAAGCAAGATGAACATGTTTTTCAAATTGATTGATAGATTACGGTTAGACATATATATGCTCAATACTCCCACTGCTTGGACAATATTTGGTCTCATACACACCATTGCATACATCAAGCTACCAACTGCGCTTAGTCGAACTCACTAAAGTATGAGCCAATCCGAACAATAATAAAAAAATCTTACAAGTTCTAGAGGAACATACCAAGAATGGTGTGCATGTGAATAAAAATGAGAATCACTATGATTTGTAAGTTCTATAATTGGTGAAAATTGTTTTCGTCTCTTGAATCTGAATTAATTGTAGGGATATTGTTGGAGTCTACATCCAATGTATCACTTGCTGTTACTTTACTAATAAAATGAAAAATCATCTACAAAAGTTGGTGCATACTTTGCATTATTAGTCAATGAAGACCATATTTGTTTTGGGCTTTAATACCCAATCACAAATCTGTTATGGCTACTGCCGTAGTGGAATTACTTGCATTGTTTTCAGTATCATGTTGCAAGTAGGATCACAAAGTCATCATAAACCTGAATATTATTCTCTTTGCAGGAATGGTATAGTAATAAGCTGATCAGGCATGCAGATGCGATTCTTGCAAAGGCTGCAAATATTTTTCAGAAATATCTAGAAAGCGAAGAAAACTCTGTTTTATTAGTGGCTAAGATCGGTGCAATTTACTGGTGGTTCCAGACGTCGTCACATCCTGCTGAACTTACTGCTGGTTACTACAACATTGCTGGAAAGGATGGATATGTTCCATTGGCATCAATTTTGTCTCGTCATGGAGCTGCACTGCAGATTTCGTAAGAGTTTAATCCTTCTGATTTCTTCTTGTTCTATATTACCCTACATGAATTGGCTATTTTCTTGCAATCTGAACAGAATATTAGAGTAGATAACCTACAAAAAATTGGGGTACATTATTGCATAGCCTTGCATATGTAAGCAAATTGACGAGTTTTCAACTCCCTCAGTTTGAGTGCCCGGCTAAAAACTATCTTATCAGCAGATCTTGCGTTTAGATATTGTAATTTTTTTTATTCTTTGTCTAAAATTCTAGTTAAGCTGCTAAAGAATAATTTTAAAAATAAACTTAGTTAATTTTTATGTTTTTTCCTTGAGGGCCTTTAACTATGAACAATTGAATGATGAGTCTTGTATTGAGACAGGGAGAGCACTTTTTGAGGCACAAAATATAGTAGTCTGGTATAGATACTTAATTTACCATCGTTTTCTTTAACTTTCTGTTGCAAGATATGAGAAGACATTAAGGAGAAGTTTTGTTTGGGTCATGTTAACATCTAGCTTAATCTTTAATGACTCATTATGTTGGTGAGATGTTTCTTCGTATTAAGTTTGTCCAATCACGTTGTAGTTTGAACTACATCTGGAATAGATTGCCCTAGTTTTTTTCATTGAATTAATATGTGAACGTAATGTCTTATTACATCTGTAATTATAACGTACATATAACTCAATAATGTGTCATATCAATGATAACCTATTTTATCACCATTTATACCGAGATTCATTGCGTACTTAACTCAATAATTTGTCGTATCATTTATACTAAGATTGACCTTCTAAGCGTATTCATACAAAAATTAACAAACTTTCTTTATATTCTCTATTAATTCGATATTTTACTATTGTTTTTGTTCAATATTTTATGATATTAATTGAAAAGTTAATTATGTTATCATTCAAACTTTTAGTTATGATATTAATTAAATAATTTAGTTATGGTATTAGATAAAAATAATTTAATTATGATATGAATTAAATATTTTGATTGTGGTATTAATGAAATAATTTAATTATGTTTATAGCTAATTATTTTATTTATGGTATGTTATTAATTATATATATATATATATATATATAAAAAATTATAGCATTCATTAAAATTTTCAAATATAATATTAGTTAAATATTTAAATTATGGTATTAATTAATATTTCTATTATCTCGGTAAGTAGTTTTTTATTAATGAAATTAATCATTTTTAATTATGGCATTACTTAAATATTTTAATTATAATGTTACTTGAATATTTTAATATGGTATTAAATTTTTTTTAATTATGATACTAGATTACTAGTTAATTATTTTATTTATGGTATTAATTATATATTCTAGTATAAAATTATTTGTATTATTTATTATTGAAAATTATAAATATATTTATATACTTGGATTCACAGGGTGTAAGGGCCCTTTTGCTGTATCTAACATTTAGTTGCTTGTCCTGTTAACAGGAAAAAAAAAACAAGAATTAGACAGTAAATGTCAAATATGGTCATAGTCCAGAAACAAACCAAACAAATGCATAGTAATAGCAAATTACTACTCCCTCCGTCCCAAATTAAATGCCCCCAATTTTGTCTTTCTTGGTTAAATTGGCTATTTTTAGAATTAATAATTCAGAATACATAAATACACTTTAAAGATTATAAATATTGGAGTTGGTAGTAATTGTATCTAGTTTCTTATGCTTATAATCCCTTCATCTAAATTTTGTAAAAAATGGTACAAAAATTACTTTTAAAAATGGCCAATTTGACCAAAAAAATAAAAACTGGGCATTTAATTTGGGACGGAGGGAGTATTACATTATAAATGACCATTACATTATGTCCCAATTGAATCAATGATTCACACTGGTCCCAGGTAATGGAAATTCTGTGACATGTAAGCATATTTTGGTCAAAATTTTCTTGTCATTTTATGTGGAAACAACATGATGTGTCCCGCCTCTTATCATGTTCATTGTTTTCCTGATCCTGTTTTTAGATTATTGGGTTTTCTTGGTCTATGTAGTCACAATGAACCAGCTTTATGATCTATATATCCTCTTCCTTTAGCTGCTTTGAGATGCTGGACGGTGAACACCCGCCAACATACTTTTGCAGCGCAGAAGGATTACTACAACAGGTACTGAATCTCTATCTTTGTTAAAGATTGTTTTCTTATTTGGTTGGGCTATCTGTAATATTTAATATCAGAGCCCAGTTCACCATCAACTTAACTTCACGTGTCAAAGCTCCCATATTTATCACGTGTGGAGGTTTAACTGGTAGCATGTTGAGTTCAATTCTTTTTAAACAGTTGGACCAATATTCTGCGTTTTCAGAACTTCTTATTCAGAAGCAGTTGGAATTGTACTATGTTTCAGCTCTAGGATATGAGAGGACGTGTTTACACTTATGCTTGGTTCTAATTGATAAATTTGTGAGTGCACATACATACAATAGCACATATTCCTTTCATAGCATTTCCACGGTAGATAACATGTGTTGTTGAGTTTAAGTTTCTTCCCGAGAAAGGATGAGAAATCTGATCCTTGTATGTTGTCAAATTGTGCCCTTATCTCAGCTCTTTACTATTGTTGAAATTTCCTCTTGTTGGGAATATGCATTCACAAATTGATACTATTGTTGATTGGATGGGTCAAGGATGAATATTAAAGTATCCTTTGATATGTACCTAGGTTATTATTATGCGAGATCCATGATTTCAAGCTCAGGTCGGTAGATGAGCCAAGGATCACATTCAAACTTGAGTGGATAGTCTGTGTTAAGTTCACTAGTCTGTTGGCCAACAGCTTGTTAAGAGATAATTGAGCTCGAGTTCGAGTTCGAGTTCATATTAGATACATTTTATTGTGTGTACATGCAAATACTTACTATGCTTAGTTTATACAAGTCAAATCTGTACAAGCTGTAAATGCTTTTTAAGTCGGCAAACAAGCTGAAAAATCCAACAAACCAGTGTCAAACTTTGCTAGTTTTCCACTCTAGCCTAATTCGCTTTTCAAACTGGACTTGTTTAGCTTCCAAATCTAGCTGAGTTGAGCCATAAAGGAGCTGAGATCAAGTCTGTTAGTGAAATTGACCTTAATCCTTCAATATAATGTTTGCAATTGATACACAATTGCTCCTAGTATAAAACTCTTACTTGCAAGACAGTTGTTGTTTCTCCTTTTATCTATCAAATATCTTCTTTAACTGGTACATCAGCACTTCTTAGTTGTAACTCATTTTTTTTATCTTGCAAGAATGTGGACTGCTTAATTTACAATTCCTTTTAAAGAAGTCAAAATTATTTGAGAAGTCTGTTATATGAATTATGATACAATACATATGGTTGAACGTCATTCAGTTGTGCTTTATTATTATCCTAGCTGGCTCTTATTATCATCATTGCAGATAAGGAGTGTGTCAAAGGAAAGGGCAATACATTTGACCGGAAGAAATTCTTATGAACGATATGACAAGGTATTCATTATTCTTTCTTTGCACTGTTGTTGATGATTCCCAATCTCTCTTTACAAAAGCTTGGAACAGTATATTTATTAATATCAGGTTCAGCCATCATGACATCACTCTGTTTATACGAAATTTCATGATATACTGATTCAATCGATTAGAGGAATTTTATAATTTGTTCAAGCTATAAGTGTGGCAGTCAGAATCATTGCAACATCATAATCTGGACTGATGAAAAATGCAAAATTGTGAAAGTTAAAATGTACATAAGTTTTGCAGAGTATTAATTACTATTATATACTCCCTCCTTCCTCAAAAGAATGTCCAAAGTACATGTTTCACACAAATTAAGAAAACTAAAGTAGAGAAAAGATAATAAAATAAGTACCACTTTTAGCCATAGTGGACCCCATGTAACTATACTAATAAATCCTTTTCTTTTCCAAACTTAGTATACCCCATTTAAGTATAATTTTGAATGTAAACTAGTCTTTATTCATATTTTATATTTGATCTGTGTCCCTTAAAATATCCTTTTGTGGACAAAAAATTTTGTACTCAAAGCCTTGGGCTTTTTGACGACGGAGGGAGTAATTATTTTTTAGACTAGAAAGCTAATAGTTCTTATATTCTACTAAAAAATGTTATGCGCAAGTAAATAGCACCTTCTTTAGGCAAATGTAATGTGTAATTCTGATTGATATTTATTGTTTATGCTTTCATATTAGAGGAAGTTCTCATTTTGGTCTGATAAAGGCATTAAGAGTATCAGGATGTCTCATATCCATGTTCCCATCTTAGATTTAGAGAACTCCCAAGGCCCTCTAACCTTTCATATTATTATTTTTCTTTAAATCAATGTATTATTATCTTCTTATTCCTCCTTTACCTCAAAATACATTTCTTCATGTATGTTTTCTTCTTTTCACTTTTATCCATTAGACCATTCTTTTCGGCTAGCCCCTTTAAACTATTTATTTTGGTCGACCCTTTAGACTATATAATTGGAGCAGATCTGAGAATTTCTTTATATATTTTGGCGCGAAGGGGATGGCGAGTTGGGGGAGGAGAAGAGGGGGTAAATTCAGTCTATTCTAATCATACACTTATTAGATACGGGCTACGAGATTTCTGCACATGAGAAAAAGTAAAAATTTGGTTTTTTTTAATGGTTCAATCATCCAAGACACCGTCTCAAAAGAGCGAGAGCCAAAATATTTTGAGTTTTGAAAATTTATTGTTTTAACGTACGTCTGTTTAGGACTTTCGGTCTTTTGGAGGATCTTTAGCTCAAATATTGATTAAAACATATGATTAACTGCATTCTCTCTATTGTCTCTCTTATATATACTTCATCCAGCTGTAATCTTTCTGGTTTTTATTTTCTGTTCAGATTCCAGCTTCTTATTGTGAACTTTTAGTCACCAACTCCCTAATACACTTGAGCAATCTTCTCTTGCAGGCTGGATTACGACAAATATACACAAACTGTTATCATTTACCATCAGAAGCTGTAAAATCGTTTACTTACTTTAGAATGAACGACAAGATTTTTAGGGTTGAAAACTGGAGCAACTTTGTACCTTTTGTTAAAAAGATGTGTACAGACATGTAAGACCACATGTACACCCATTTCAGCATATTCTATATGGCTGAGCTATTGAAAACCCTAGTCAATTCTATCATTCTTAAAATGTCTACACACATTTACGGACTTCAATTCTGTAGCTTCTTCGATTTCCCTTGGTAAATAGTTGCAAATCTTAACTTCTAACACATGAATTTGTGTTGCTCTTTCTCTCTCTTGGCGGTTACTTATGGTATAACAGATTAGGAGCTTTTAAGAGAATTGACATGGATATGAGAACAACTAATGTTCATCAAAATTTGAGATTAAATACAAGGAATAAAGCAAAAAAGGTGCGGAATAAGAAATTTGGCTGGATTTTAGCATTGTTGGTCTATCTTGCAACTGAGAACTCCAGCAGATGGAATAATATTTGTAATAAGCGAAGCCGGTCTTGCAACCATACTCGCTGCTTTTGAGTAGCTTCCTGGAGTTTCTTTACCAGAAGGCCTGAAGTAAGCACCATTCTCCATCACATCTCCATCTGATCTCCAGTTCCAGTCCTTCCACTCTTTGTATCCTATTGCGCTTTCGCGTTTTGTCACCTGAACAAGTAGATTGAAGAAACCAAGTGTATATCATCCACTAAGTTTTGATGCAGGTATAGCTAGGGGTGTAAACGGTATTAAACTGATACGGATACAGGTATATCCGTATCCGTATCCGGAAAACCAATCCGCTATCCGTGTCCGGTATCCGGCGGATTTTAAAAATATTATCCGTATCCGGTATTCAGAAAAATATTCGAATACGGATAATATTTGTTACCGTTTATTTTATCCGAATAGACAAATTATTCGGATATCCGAATATCCGAATTCGTTTATCAGTAACCTAATATAAAATTCATTCAAAATATTTACGGAAAAAAAAATAAAGTTTAAATCATACATATTAATTAAACACAATTTAATATTTAAACCATACATATTAATTAAACATCCTAATCATAAGGGGAGGAAAATGAATGTATGTAAGTGATTAATTAATGAATGTAAGTTATTAATATATGTGTGTGTGTGTGTATATATATATATATATATATATATATATATATATATATATATATATATATATAAGTTATTCGGATACGGATTCCAGATATCGGATTCGGATATCCGTATCCATGGGATATATTCTGGACGGATGTTAATCGAATCTGAATACGCTTATATCCAGTATTAGTATCCGCTTATTTACTGGATACCTTTAAATCAAATACGGATATATCTGCTTTTTTTTTGAATCGAATAATATCCGCTTTTTTTTCGAATACGGATGCGACGAATAATCACGATTTTCCCATTACTATTTACAGTTTAGGTATAGTCAGAACGAGCTGAGTTAGTGTTTGGCTTGAGCTCTAGCTGTAAATGAGCTCAGCTCGAGCCGGTTTTAAGCATCTTGAGAATTAGTATACAAAAAATTATTAAACGAGTTGAGCTCATGTGCTAGCCGGGGTAAAAATGAGCTGAGCTTAGTTGAGTTTAAGCCAGACTCGTTTAACTTTTTTTATTATAAAACAAAAAAAAAAAATTAATTAATTAAATTTTCACTCGGTGGGTGGGACTTATAGAGCCAGGCTTGAGTCGAACCTATAGGTAATTAAACTCGTTTGAGTCGAGCTTAGTCAAATCTAAAATCTAAGTGAGCTATAGGCAATTAAACTCGCCTGAGTAGTTTATAGCTCTAGAAGCAAGGAGGAGTAGTGTAGGAGGAGTAGTGTAGGAACAAGGGTTCCAAATTTCCATATAGAAGATACTACATTTCAATATTTCATTCCTGTCTCCCCAACCCCCAAAAAACACTCCATTACCTCCTTTGCAGAATCCCCATCCAAAGCAATGAAAAGGTTTCCTTGGCTATTGATGGTTGGATTTGCACTTCCTCCAACAGCATACATTTTCCATCCAGTATACACATTATTCACAATATGAAAGTACCCATGTCTGCATCTGCAACAATTCAAACTCAAATCAACTAAAATCCCAGCCAACAATCTGCCAGAAAAAATGACTAGTTACCTGGGCATTCTTTGAACAAGACCTTCTCCAAAGTAATTGAAAGCAATGGTGACCTGCATATTCTTATCAGCTAAAAAATCATCATGATGCCCCAGAAGCATAACCTCATCATGATGAAACATATAATTGTTCGATATCGTAATCCCTGTCGATCCGTAAACCGCATCGATAAGACCATCCTTGCAGTTCGTGAGCGTACAATGATCGATCCAAACATCCCTACCCCCAAAAATCGAAATCCCATCCCCATCCGAAATCCCTCTCAAATTATAATGATCTGGTCTATCAATTACTACTGCATTTCCAGCAGCTACACAATCATGCACAAATATGCCATGTATTATAATGTTGGTCACATTTTGTATTGTAATGCAAGGTCCATTTGCTATTGCAACATTGTACCCTCTGCCATCTATAGTCTTGTATGAGTTCATCATCAGTTCTTCCTTTAACTGAATGGCCATGTCATGATCAAAGGTGATCCAAAGTGGCTCATCTTGGATCACTGCGTGCCGGAGTGTGCCGGGGCTAGGGTTTTTGGGGTCGTCTTCTGAGTCCGTCACCACGTATAATTCCCCGTCACGGCCACCGATTGCATTACGGCCGAATCCGACCGCGCAATCGGCGAGCATTCTCCGGTTAGTTTCCCAGTTAGGGTCACATCTCCAGCAATCATCAATGGGGTTGCCTGTTCTGCATGATTCTGTTCCACTACTTTCCCCACTTGAGTTCTTCATTGACCTCCTGTTAAAAGAAATGTAATTAAGAAACTAGTAACTATTAAATTTAGTTACTCTCTCAGTTCTTTTTTCTAGCTGACATTTTAGGAGAAAACACAAAAATTTAACAATATAATTAGTGTTCTATTTTATTGATCAAATTGGATAAAATGTTACATTTCTAAAATTTATTGAGCAAAAAAAAAGAAAGAAAGAGAAACAAATTAGTATTGTATATAAAAATAATATGAAAAATTAATTTATTAGTACTTTTTTAAAATTTACGAACGACAGATAAAAAAAAATTCACTCTATAAAAAGACAGATAAAAAAGAACGGAGCGAGTACCATTTAATGCCTTCTGAGACATGCATTATGGGACGAGCATAAGCTATGAAGGAGGCACTAAACAGAATGATAATTATCAAGAGAGAGGAGGATGACATTGAGAATGGATGGTGGGTTGAAGCTATTAAGTAAACCATAATATTAGAAATTGAATGAGAGGGGGTTTATATATATAAAATGCAGAATCCCTTATTGATGACCAATTGGGACAAACATTATGAGGAAATTAGGTTGAATATTCAAGACTCTTTATTTGCTGCAAAAGTTGTTGAATCATTTGATTTGTTGAATCAATAATAAACAAGAAAATTAGATGAGAAGTTTTTTGTACATTCCAAACCAACTTTTGCTAGCAATTTGTGTTACTGATTTTCAGCCCAATTTTGCTCAATTCAATATAGAGAATTAGGGGTAGTATGGTAATTTCACAACAGGGGATGGCCAGTTAATTAATAAGAATGGAGCCTAGATACTTATATTATTATTTCATCCAATTTTTTATGTGGCCCCTTTTCTCCTTTCCATAAAGGGTATTTAATTTAGCATTCCATAAAGTAGCATATAATGGTGGGTGCATTAAATTTTAATACGGCTATTCAATGCTTTACTCTAGAACTTGGTTCAATATAATTTTTTTATATGAGTAATGATACATATATAAATTATTCTATGAATATTTTATAAATTATTAATTTGGTATACTCTACTTCAATATATTTTTTAATAAATTATTTTAATATAATCTTTGGCCCACATAAAAAACTAAGATGGGTATGCCACATTAATAATTTATAAAATATTTATAAAATAGTTTGTATATGTAACATTACTCTTTTATATATAATCTTCTTTTTTATTGTTATTAGTTCATGACATCGTGTAAAACACGAATTTTTATTATAAAATTATTGTATTGTTTATACTTTTTATATTATACTATATTAATATATTAATAATAATAATAATAATAATAATAGATTAAAATATTTTCTTCTAGAATATATTATATATTTAATTAACAATGTATAACTAATTATTGATGAAAATTAAATAAATATAAATTATCTACAATAATAGTTCATCTTTATATAATATAAATGACATTATTCATCTATAAATTAATGATTTATTTATTTATATATTCATCTAGTAATAAAATCTTATTTAAACTCAAAACTATACTTATATAATTTAATAAAAAAAATGATATATAATTAAATATTATTGTTATTATAATATAAATTTGGGCAAGATGGCCATACACAGATGTATATTTTTTATTTTTGCACAGTCTGCCAAATCTACGTCATTTTGAAATTTGTTTTAAAAAAACAATTTCTGTCCTTTCAAATCAGAAATCAAAAATAAATATGTCAAAACGACGTAGTTTTGACATACTATATACAAATAAAAAATACATAACTATGTATGATCATTATTCCCTATAAATTTTAAAGAACAATAACTTAATCTATATATGTAAAAAATGTATTAGATTTAGAGATAGTGGTAAGGAAATCAACAATCTATCTATATATCGTATAATTAAATAAATAATATGGTTCGCCTCTTTTTTTTTGGGTTTGACCTTTACTTTCCTACGTTAAGCCACCTTTTATTATTTATCAATCCAAATCAGAAACTTGATTTAGTAACATAGTTCTATAAAGAAACAATAATTTTATCTGTATATCTATATCTATACTATAATTAAATAAATAATTTGGTTTGTCCTCTTTTTTTTATTCGACCTTTGACTTTTATTACATTAAGTTAACTTTTATTATTTATCAATCAAAATTAGAAATTGGAATTAGAGCATCTCTAATGGTAGTAGTAAAAAAAAACTTCAAATTGAAGTTTGTTGACCTACGTGGCATTTTGAAGAGGGGTTAAGTACACTTTTATTCACTTTACTCGACCTCAATTTACAAATGATTCATTGAATTGATTTTTTTCCATTCGACTAACTGTACTATATTTTTTAACAAAATGTTACAAAATCTGCCCAAAGCAGTTGACTTCTAACGACAAAAAATAAAATAAAAAATAATTTTATTCTTTTATCCACGTGGGTTTTCAAGATTTGTCCATTTGACAGCCATAGTGGAATATAATCTATAAAAAAAGTTGAATAAGCATTAAAAATAAAAATATGCTAAAAAGTAAGCTTTAAAATTTTTAGTATATACAAATTAAAAGAAAAGTTAAAAAAAGAAAATAAAACAAATCAAAAGATTAAGAAAACTAAATTAGACAAATCGCTAAATTTCTCTCTCCAAATTTAGACCTCTGTTTCATTTCTCTCTAGATATGTGAAAGCTGATATAATTTTGAAGAAAGATGTGACGCCCTCAAAATAGGTATACATCACTCATCTTGAGTCGCCAAATACATGGTACAAAATTCAAATACAACTTAATTATACAACAGTCGTGTAAAATACGATAAAATATATGCTCTGAGTTTTAATACAAATATTGTCATCTAGACAATATCCACACTCAAATGAGTCCTCATTACATTTATTATCACACTATTTAATGTAATAGTGAGGACTACTAATGCTATTATCCGACCATCACTCCGCTTCCACTAGTCCCCTGCCACGCTCTCATTTCCTCAAGAGAATAATGAAAATAAAAGGTGAGCTCAACTAGTCCAAAGAAGAAATATTATGACTAAGATAATACGATAATAAATTATCATTAGCCTTCAACAATGTTAAACCGATACAATATAACAAACATCAAGTTTAACTCAATTTAACAAGCAAATCCATTAAAAGAGTCAAGTAGAGAATAAAATCTACTATCTTTTATGATTTAAAAGGTTTTTCATCACTTTTATCACGGGACTCGACTTAATAAATAATCCACATCATCCCTCGCACTTCTACTACCAAGGATATTCATTAGTATCACAACCACAAATTATCCATGCACTACGGGCCAAGGATATTCGTGTATTCATCAATGGTCATGATCATGCCAACAATCGTCCATCAATGCACTACGGGCCAATAAGGACTTTTACCACATCATTTGTAACATTACTACCATGATTATACCGAATAATCCTCGGTCATAATCATACCAAGTCCATCTATGCACTACTGAATTACAGATGACTCTCAACATAATATAAACACGAGGATGATGACAATGATAAAGAATTCAATAAAACAAGTTCAAGAATTAATTTATCCAGAACTAATAACGTCCAAATTGTCAACATGATACTTCTTTGTAGAGTAAAATTTAAGAATGCTCGTAAGAATATTTTCATGAAAAGATATCGGATGAAGCGCAAATATCAAATGATATTCCACTAATTTCATGGAGTATAGAAGTCAAAACTTTAACCAACCGAGTATAATAAAGAATGGAATAACAAAAGAAATCACCGTGCATGCGATAGACGCATGATGATGGGTTATTCCAATGAAATAATAAATAACGGAACCAGTCATGCGTAAACGCACGACGAGTGTTATTCCAATGAATAATAAACAATAAATAACCAAAGTCATGCGTAAATGCATGCATGTGATGTTCCAATAGAATAATAAATAATCGGAACCAGTGTCAAATGCGTGAATAGCACGCATGCATGTGATGTTCCAATGTAATAATAAAGAATGGAATAACATAAGAATTTCACCATGTATGCAGAACTTCGCATAGACAGGTTATTCCAACATAATAATAACGAATGGAATAACAGAAGAATTTCACCAAGTATAGAGTAGACCGCGTATACATGTTATTCCAACAGAATAAAAAAAATGGAATAACAGAAGTTCTCTTCATGAATACGAAAGAAATAATACCCCTTACCTTAGAACAAACTGGATATAGGAGTAATGAAGTAGCAGAATACTTTTCTTATTTCTCTCTATAGTTTCTCTCTCTAGAGTTTCAGTGAATTCGTAAGAAATAAGGAAGGAATGAGCTTCTATTTATAGGAGAATGGACTGAATAGTAAGTAATTCCTGAATGGTCCATATTGATTTACTTTTAAACGGACGATCCATATTTATAAGAGAATGGACTAAGGAAGGAATGAGCTTCTATTTACTATTGGTTTACTATAAAATATTCTAATAAAACAAAATCTTTTAAATAAAATATATTATATATATATAATAACCTTAATAATACACCCTCCCATCCAAGCAATCGAATTCCTTTTGATTTCCCGAGAACCATCCCAATATTCCACCAACATGTGGGCAACACTTGCATGCCTACTTATATTTATATCCCAATATTATATATATATACACTGAATAACTTCTTACCGATTATTTTGAAAAATGGGTAAATGGGGGTCCAACTAATAAGCAAAATTTACAACAAATACTTCATAAAAATTCCTTCAATATTTTTAACAACATTTATCATCATTATTATAATTCACAATATTAATCGACCGTGTCGCTCCTGAAGAAAGAGGGGCTTTCCAATAAGGATTTCTCCCTATCATGCCGCAATGATTAGGTGACCAAACCTTTCCTCGCGTAACTTCTAGACATCGTTAATATTGCAAATAATAATATTAATAACTCTGTTATCTCAATTATTGATTTAATAATATATAAAATATCGACAATAATTGAATCAAATAACATGAGATACTATGCAACAATTACTGTAACAATAATTGAACAAAACTGAGTGACTTCTCACGTAAGTATCAATAATCAATACCGTGTGCTACTATGCAACCACGCGTATTACTGTACTTTTACTACCAAGTAGTTCAACAGTTTTAACTGTAAAACTTCTGCCATTATTTTTATAAAATATTTTTGTCGTTTTCTCAATCCGACAATAATTCCGTTGTGGGGTCCACTAATGATTGTGCCGTCGTACGAATATTCCCTGTTAAAACGAATATTCCCCGACCAATCGAATATTATATAACAACTTGCGTACTTTGCAAAATTTATAACTATTACTCACAACTATAACATTATATCAAATTCATTCCATAATATTCAAAAAATGATAATTATAGAAAATTCATCTTTATTCATAAAAGTTGGGGTTATACAATCTTCCCTTCTTATGAAATTTTGCCCTCGAAATTAGGGTACGTACCTGGTATGTTGAAGAGGTAAGGATACCTTGATTTCATTTCAGATTCTAACTCCCAGGTCATTTCCTCAACATCGTGGTTCCTCCATAAAACTTTGACTTGAGGTATAACCTTGGAGCGTAGAATATGTTCCTTCTTATCCAAGATTTTAGCAGGAACCTCTTCATACATCAAATCTTCCTCTATTACGTCCGGTTCTAACTCAATAATGTGGTTCGGGTCTTCCACATATTTACGTAACATGGATATATGAAAAACGTTATGAACACGAGACATACTTGGCGATAAAAGCGAGTCTATAAAGCTACGCCTACTACTCGATCGAGGATTAAAATGGACCAATGAATCGAGGATTGAGCTTTCCTCTCTTTCCAAATCTCGTAACTCCTTTCCATGGAGCAACACGTAATAACACATGATCTCCAATATCGAGTTCCACGTCCTTTTGATGAAGATCAACATAACTCTTTTATCGGTCTTGTGAGGTTTTTATACGTTGTCGGATTGTTTGAATCTTTTCCGTAGTCATACGTACCAACTCTGGTCCCAACAACGTTGCTTCACCCACCTCATCCCAACATACTGGAGAACGACACTTTCTTCCATACAACGCCTCGAATGGAGCCATGCCAATACTTGTTTGATAACTGTTGTTGTAAGAAAATTCCACCAATGGTAAGAACTTGTCCCAAATTCCCTTGAAGTCAAGGACACAGAGTCTTAATAAATCTTCAAGAGTTTGAATAGTCCTCTCTAATTGTCCGTCCGTCTGAGGATGATATGCCGAACTAAATCGTAAATCCGTGCCCATAGCTTTTTATAAACTAACCCAAAATTGTGAAGTGAATCTTGGGTCTCGATCAGAAATAATGGATACTGGCATACCAGGCAGTCTTACAATCTCATTTATGTACATACGAGCAAGACGTTCAAGTGTATAAGTTTCTCGTATTGGTAAGAAATGAGCAAACTTGGTCAATCTATCAACAATGACCCAAATTAGATCTATGCCTTGAGAAACCTTGGGAAGACCAGTAACGAAATCCATGAAAATGTGCTCCCACTTCCATTCTGGAATTTTAAGTGGTTGCAATGGACCTTTTGGTACTTGATGCTCTGCCTTGACTCGTTGACAAGTTAAACACCTTGAGATAAATAACACTATCTCTCTCTTCATATTGCCCCACCAAAATGTATATCGAAGATCATGATACATTTTGGTACTCCCAGGATGGATTGCAAACGGTGTGTTGTGCGCCTCCATTATGATTTTATACTTTAACTCAGGATCGTTAGGAACACAAAGTCTGGAGTTGACTCGAAGTATTCCTTCTTCATCGATTCTTATTTTCGGCATAGCACCTTCTTGTCCTTTCTTCCTCATATGCATTAGCTCCAGGTCTATAGCTTGAGCAGCTTTAACTTTATCAATTAAAGTCGGTTCTACTCGTATATTCGCCATCATCACGTGGGTCCCTGGAGTCTTTATCTCTATCTCCATCCTTTGCAAGTCATACAAAATGGGCCTCTGCGTTGACAATATCGCACTCGTACCCGCATATGATCTTCTACTCAATGCGCCGCCTACCACGCTTGCTTTTCCGTGATGGTATTGATGGTATGATCATAATCTTTCATCAGTTCAAGCCAACATCGCTTTTGCATGTTGAGTTCCTTTTGAGTGAAGAAATATTTGAGGCTTTTATGATCCGTAAAGATCTCTACTTTCTCCCTATACAAGTAATGCCTCCAAATTTTAAGTGCGAAGACAACAGCTGCCAACTCTAGATCATGAGTAGGATAATTCCTCTCATATTCTTTGAGTTGTCGAGAGGCATAAAGCTATGACTTTCCCATGTTGCATGAGAACACATCCTAACCCTTTGCACGAAGCATCATCAGAGATGACAAATCCCTCCGAGCCAGATGGTATTGTCAAAACAGGTGCTGAAATGAGTCTCCTCTTGAGTTCTTGAAAACTCTTCTCACATTCCTCGTTTCAATTGAATTTTGTATCTTTCCGAGTCAGCTGAGTTAAGGAAGTAGCGATTCGAGAAAACCCTTCTACGAATCTCCGATAATAACCAGCTAAGCCGAAAAAGCTACGTACTTCGGTCACTGATTTAGGTTGCTCCCCGCTTTGAATAGCTTCAATCTTTGCTGGGTAACCAGATATTCCATGACTTGATATCACGTGCCCAAGGAATGCTACTTCCTCAAGCCAGAACTCGTATTTCTTCAACTTGGCATAAAACTTATATCACAAAGCTTTTGAAGTATCAGCCTCAAGTGTTGCTCATGATCTTCATGGCTTTTGGAATAAATAAGGATGTCATCAATAAAGACGACCACAAAGTGATCCAAATATTCCTTGAATACTCGGTTCATTATATCCATGAAGGCAGCAGGAGCATTAGTCAATCCAAAAGACATGACTAGGAATTCATAATGCCCATACCGAGTTCTGAAAGTCGTCTTTGGAATGTCATCGGTTCTAATCTTCAATTGGTGATATCCGGAACGAAGATCAATCTTTGAAAAAAAATTGGTGCCTTACAACAGGTCAAATAGGTCATCAATGCAAGGCAATAGATATCTATTTTTGATAGTGACATGGTTCAACTCCCGATAATCAATACAAAGTTGCATACTCCCATCTTTCTTCTTCACAAATAGAACACGAGCACCCCAAGGAGACGTACTAGGACGAATGAAACTGATGTCTAACAATTCCTGTAGTTGGGTCTTTAACTCTTGAAGTTCAATAGGAGCCATTCGATATGGGGCTTTGGAAATGGGTTTTGTACCGGGTTCAAGGTCGATACAAAATTCAATTTCACGCCTGGGGTAGGCCAGAAGTTCTTCGTGAATACGTCAGAAATTCATTAACAATAGAAATATCATTCAAAACCGACGTATTTTGTTTAGATCCGTGATATGAGCTAAGAAAGCTTGACATCCGCTTTTTCAATAAACGAATAGCTTTATGGCTTGAGATGATAAAAATGATTGATTTTAATGGTTTGGTTGCTTGAATTCGCATAATAGGTTGGTTAGGAATATGAAAGCTAACAACCTTACGAAAATAATCAATTTTTGCATGATGAGTAGTTAACCAATCAATCCCTAGAATTACGTCAAATGCAAGTATTTTCAATGAAATAAGATCGACAGGTAATGTGAGGGTCAAACAAGACTTATAAACAATGGATGTAATAAAGGTTTCTCCCAATGGAGTTTCAACAGATAAGTCAAAGTCTAATTTCTTCGGAGTCAAATTTAAACGTTGAGCGCAAGTAGGAGAAATAAAAGAATGGGTAGAACCGGTATCAAATAAGGTATAAACTTCGCTAGAGTTTATGATAAGCTTACCCGTGATGACCTCGTTCGTGTTCCTTGCTTTCCGGGAGGTCACGACAAACGCCTCCTCAGACTACCGGTTTTGACTTTTCTCGGGACGCCCTTTGGTGCCTCCATCCTAGCTTGAACTTGTCTTGGTGAACAACAAAAAATTGGGCTAGGTGACCTTCTCCACAATTATAACATGCTTTGGACGGCATCACGCAGCTTTGACCGATGTGTCCTCCCTCCACATTTGAAGCATATGATAGGTGGTCGCTTCTCCTTCCTTAACAACGGTGTCTTTGGTCTTGACGTCTTTCCATCATTGTTGAATCTTCTCTTCTTAAAATGTCCATTCTTATTGTTTTGGCCATGATTACCACCGAAGTGGTTACCATTTCTAGCATGTTGATTCCCTTCACGCTTATTGTCACCGCTTCGATGACTGCTATCACTAGTATTATCATTTTGCCGGCTGCTCTCTTTTGGTTGGGTTGACTCATTATTGTGCTCCAATAACTGAGCCCTATTAACAACATCTGAATACAAACATAGTTTATGAGAGATAAGATATTGACATATTTCGGGTTTCAAACCTCTTAGAAACATTCGCGTCATTCTCTCCTCATTATCAACCAAATGGGACGCAAACCGGACAACTTCGGTAAACTTGGCTTCGTCATCGCGACACCTGGCCATGTTGTTTTGCTCCATACTTGATGAACTCTACCTCTTTCATGTGACGAATACTTTCTGGAAAGTACTTGTCATTGAACAATTCTTGGAACTTCTCCCAAGTCATCTTCAAAGCAAGGCGGAGTTGAGTACGCTTTTACTGATTCCCACCAAGAATATGCCTCACACGCAACATGAAGATGGCAAAGGAACCTTTTGCTCTCGAGCATCCCAAGACATCAAATATCTTGCAGATCTTCTTTATCCATGTCTCCGCCTTTAAGTGGTTTTGGCTCTCCAAAACTCGGTGGTCCCAGCTTCCTTGAATCGCTTAGCGGTGACCGTCCGAGAGTTGCCAAGTGTTTCCACCGCATTTTTTGGATGAGAGAGCTCTTGCATGATGTTGCATGAATTACATAAAGCCTCTGAACATTCCATCGTTCATCATCTGGTCAGTGTTGTTGTTTGCCTGAGATTGTTGCCTTCCTGATGCACATTATCCTGATTATTGATCTGTGGAGACTCAACGGTCTCCTATGCTCCATTGCTAATCTCAACATTCTCAGATGCCATTTTTAAATACTGCCACAAAACAAAGGTTAATTGACATGCAATATATTATCCCTATACTCTGACCGACCAATTAAATGCCAAATAAACTTAGATAGGTCATACTTATTGAAGGAATTCTCGCTTCTCCTCCTAGTTCTTGTCTCACATCTCAGCCAGGATCATATCCTAAGCTTTGATACCAACTGTGACGCGCCCAAAATAGGTAAACATCACCCATCTTGAGTCGCCAAATATATGGTACAAAATTCAAATATAACTTAATTATACAACAGTCGTGTAAAATATGACAAAACATATGCTGTGAGTTTAAATACAAATATTGTCATCTAGACAATATCCACACTCAAATGAGTCCTCATTACATTTATTATCACACTATTTAATAGAATAGTGAGGACTACTAATGCTATTATCTCGACCACACTCCGCTTTCGACTACTCCTTCATACGCTCTCATTTCCTCAAGAGAAAAATGAAAGTAAAAGGGTGAGCTCAACTAGCCCAAAGAAGAAATATTATGACTAAGATAATACAAAATAAATTATCGTTAGCCTTCAACAATGATTAATCGTCTAATATATAACAAATATCAAGTTTAACTACAATGAACAAAGCAATCCATTAAAAGAGTCAAGTAGAGAATAAAATCTACCATCTTTTATGATTTAAAAGGTTTTCATCACTTTTATCACTAGGACTCACTTTTTAATAAATAATCCACATCATCCCCGCACTACTGCCAAGGATATTCATTAGTATCACAACCACAAATTATCCATGCACTACGGGCCAAGGATATTCGTGTATTCATCAATGGTCATGATCATGCCAACAACTCGTCCATCAATGTACTACGGGCCAATGAGGACTTTTACCACATCATTTGTAACATTACTACCATGATTATACCGAATAATCCCTCGGTCATAATCATACCAAGTCCATCTATGCACTACAAAGCCACGTATGACTTTCAACATAATATAAACATAAGGATGATGACAATGATATAAGAATTCAATAAAACAAGTTCAAGAATTAATTTATCCAGAACTAATAACGTCCAAATTGTCAACATGATACTTCTTTGTAGAGTAAAATTCAAGAATGCTCGTAAGAATATTTTCATGAAAAGATATCGGATGAAGCGCAAATATCAATGATATTCCACTAATTTCATGGAGTATAGAAGTCAAAACTTTAACCAATGAGTATAATAAAGAATGGAATAACAAAAGAAATCACCAGCATGCGATAGATCCGCATGCATGTGTTATTCCAATGAATAATAAATAACATAACTTGGTCATGCGTAAACGCACGCATGTGATATTCCAAATGTAATAATAAACAATCGGAACCAGTCATGCCTAAACGCATGCATGGATATTCCAATGTAATAATAAACAATGAATCAGTCATAAATGCGAAAACGCACGTATGTGATGTTCCAATGTAATAATAAATAACGGAACCCGGTCATGTGTAATGCGTATGACAAGATGTTCCAATGAATAATAAAGAATGGAATAATGTAAGAATTTCACCATGTATCTTTGTCAGATTTAGATGTATGCAGTTTATTCCAACATAATAATAAAGAATGGAATAATGTAAGAATTTCACAACAAGTATAGAGTAGATCACATATACAAGTTATTCTAACGTAATAAAAAAAATGGAATAATGAAGTTCTCTTCATGAATACGAAAAAATAAATAATACCCTTACCTTAGAACAAACTGGATATAGGAGTAGTGAAGTAGCAGAATACTTTTCTTATTTCTCTCTATAGTTTCTCTCTTTAGAGTTTCAGTGAATTCATAAGAAATAAGGAAGGAATGAGCTTCTATTTATAGGAGAATGGACTGAATAATAACTAATTCCTGAACGGTCCAGATTGATTTATTTTTAAACGGACGGTCCAGATTGGTTTACTATAAAATATTCTAATAAAATAAAATCTTTTAAATAAAATATATTATATATATATATATATATATATATATATATATATATATATATAAAAAATCACGGGATTTTGATCAATTTTTCCTGAAGGAAAAAATATTGATTATATATATATATATATATATATATATATATATATAAACCTTAATAATACACCTCCCATCCAAGCAATCCAATTCCTTTTGATTTCCCGAGAACTATCCCAATATTCCACCAACATGTGGGCAACACTTGCCCCACTTATGCCCCACCACCAATATTATATATATATACACTGAATAACTTCCTACCGATTATTTTGAAAAATGGGTAAATGGGGGTCCAACTAATAAGCAAAATTTACAAAAAATACTTCATAAAAATTCCTTCAATATTTTTAACAATATTTATCATCATTATTATAATTCGTAATATTAATCAACCAGGTCGTTCCCAGGAAAGAGGGGGCTTTCCAATAAGAATTTCTCCTTATTGGCGCGCAATTAGGTGATCAAACCTCTCCTTGGTAGAACTTCTAGACATCGTTAATATTACAAATAATAATATTAATAACTCTGTCATCCCAATTATTGATTTAATAATATATAAAATATCGACAATAATTGAATCAAATAACGTGAGATACTATGCAACAATTATCAGAAAGCAATAATTGAACAAAACCGAGTGACTTCTCACGTAAGCATCTATAATCAATACCGTGCTACTACTTATGCAACCACGCCATATTCTCAGTACTTTTACTACCGAGTAGTTCAACAGTTTTAACTGTAAAACTTCCGCCGTTATTTTCATAAAATATTTTGTCGTTTTCTCAATCCGATAATAATTCCGTTATGGGGTCCACCAATGATTGTGCCGTCGTACGAATATTCTCCGACCAATCGAATATTATATAACAACTTGCGTACTTTGCAAAATTTATAACTATTACCCACAACTATAACATTATATCAAATTCATTCCATAATATTCAAAAAATGATAATTATAGAAAATTTATCTTTATTCATAAAAGTTGGGGTCTTACAAAAAAGAAAGCTTGTAATACCCGAGAATTTTTCGAATATTTATTTGAATATAAAATAAATATTGTTGTGGCATGATTTATAGAGATTATATTCAATTAAGTTAAGTGTTGAGAACTATATGACGGTAAGGTAATGTGGTGATATTGGTGAAAAATTTAATGTAAAGCTTATAAGAATTGCCTAGTGTGACATAATAAAAGACTAAGAGATTCACTAAGTGAATTAATAGAGGAACGGTTTAATATGAGAAAGATTAATTGATATTATATAATTTAATTAATTGTTATTATGAGTAATTGTATATAATTGAATGATAAAGTAACTCCATGCATGAAATTAAAAATGAATAAGATGTTTAACTAGTAGAATTATCAATCCAGGAAGTAATTTATGATATGTGAAACTTGAATGGTGGTAGAGGTTAGAACTGGTATGTAGCTAAACCGGTTTAGCCTTTATCGTGGACCCATGCGTATTGCCCTTCTTAAAGATAAATCGGTGCAATCACTGCCAATGGCGATTTTTAAAAGTTGGTTATTACTGTGGATATTATATGGAACATTATTGTAATGTGTGACATTATTGAAATCATATAATAAGAGTAAACTTAATGGTATAAAGTACTAAATAGCAAAATAGAATCATGTGTAACGTTCCGATGCAGAAATAATTAATTAACTGTGCATCTCAGAAATTCGGAAAGAAGTTGAATGTTAAAAAAATAGACATTTAATATTGAATATTGTTATAATATTGGAGTATGTGTACTAATAATATTTATAGAGAATACCGGAGTTAATAATACCTAACTGTATTATTTTATCCGAATTAAATATTAAATTATGTGAACCTAATGTACATGGAGTATATGATATAGGTACATATATAATCCCTAACTTTCTTTATGTAGTAACATTAGTACATTAAAATCACATAAGGGAACCAAAGAAGAATTAAACTAACTATATTTGGAAACCAAATACTGAGTTTTATAAACTTGTCCCAAATCAGTTGGCCCAAATAGTACCCTATATCTCCTTTACGTGAACTGCAGAGCTTGGAACAGTGGCTACAAGCTATGTGTTGATGGCTATGAAAATGGCTGAGGGAGAGTGGTTGGCAAACTCCTCCTTAACCATTGTCTTCTTCTTCTACCCCATGGATTCCAACCTTAATGTAAAACAATTAACCAAACAACCATTGTTCTATAAAAGGCAGCTCCATTTTTCATTTTCTAGTTGCGGTGTTTTTCTGTTGAATTCCAAGACTGAGAGTGTGAGTTGCTTTGTTGATTAAGAAGGAGTCTAGAATTTCAGAGGGAAGAAACTAAGCCTCTTAGAAGGTAAATTCTTGTTTTAAGTTCTTAATTCCAAACTTGGCAAATTATAGAAATTCTCATCAATTCTTATGAATTTGGTTTGGAAATTGCTATCAAGGTGTTTATGAAGTTTATATGTATGTATGGAACCTCTAACAATGAGTTTAAACATGTTTAGAAGAAAGAAAATCGAGGTTGGTTTGATCTCTCAAGGCGAGAGGCTCTTTTGAACCCGACCGTAGTGCAGCAGGTTCTTGCTCTCCACAGTAGTTCAACATGTCATGACTTCATTGTACACCGATCTTGAGTTTTGGACTTCTGATGTTATATGCTAGTTCTATCATGCTAAAACAAATTAGACATGCATGAAAATAGACCTGACTTATGACCTTAGGTTCCTTTGCATATTATGAGAACTTTAACTTGCTTTAATATGCGTTTTTAGAGAAGACTTGGAGCTTTAAAAGAAGAACTTTGATGAAATTAATAATGTCTTAGTTCTGACTTTGTGAGTGCTGTATATGGTCTAGCTGTGCATGAAATATGATTATAAGATGCTTCGTATGTACTAAATTGCTTTGACTTGGTTTAAAATGATTTCTAAAGACGAACTCAGACATTTTGCAAGCTAAGTATTATGAACATTGTCTTGGTTAGATTCTGAACGTATACGATTGCATACTAATACCCTAAACATGACTTATAGGTGTATTCATCTAGTTTGACATAACATAAGATCATTTAAGCATGATTTTATAGAAATTTTCAAAGGATGAACAAGACTAAATATGTGCATAGGATGAAAACCTTTGTTAGCATGCATACTAACTGGTTTCATGACTACCTCATATGTGTACATGGTGAGCATAGTAGTCCTTGTGATTTATGACCTCTATTGGCATTAACTCATTAGAAATCCTAACTAGAACCCTAACATACTAAGATGAACGTAGGATGATGGTAAAAGCATGAAAGACCTTTAACATGTGTATACGCTATGTGTCGATATCTATGTATGCTTAGAATTGGATTGATCCAGGAAGAGCAAAGCTCAACTTTGGTTTGGCCAGGGGACAGCGCAGCTGCGCCATCCCTAAGCCTAACCAGGGCGCAAATGCGCCATCCTGCAGTTTGGTCTGATGGTTGGGTTGTAATCTGTAAACTTGTAACATGTATTGTATACTGCTTTCAGTCCTAATACATGACTGCCATGATGTTTAAAGAGTTTTAGCACCTAATAGCTATGAGAAACCAAGAATCTAAAGGTTTTTACAAACTTTCTTAATCTTTTTCTATGAGCTAAGTAAATGTTGATTAAAGTGCTAAGTGGTGTGATAACATGCTAATGTGACATTCCATTTACCTTGCTAAGATGATAATGAATGTGTGTGATTGAATTATATGATTGAACATGTATGAGATTATTAACTTATAAAGTTGAGTAATTAATAAAATATGTTGTATACATAACTACGTTACAATAGGATTTCAAAGTGTTGATAAGCTATAGAGTTGGTAAACTACGCTTATGGCAAGTTCTCTAACTTTATTTGATTTTCATATTGAATGCAAGTTCCTAAACTCTTTACACTTTATATATTGTATAATTCTGAATTATTGCCATATCAATCATACTTATATCGATCAAATATCTATTACTATTCGAAAATTGATTTTATATCTTGATATTGTTGCAAGTATTGAACTTATCATTCTTAAATGCATTATAAAAGTTGTCTAAGCCATTGATTCGGCTAGACTATTATCATGTGTTAGAAAGCTATCCAAACAATTGACTTGGTGCGGACTTGTGTAAATCTACTGAGATGAACAACCCTCATTGAAGGGGAAATTTTATAATTGTCGGGAAACCGACGTGCGCACATACTAGCATGTTTAAATGTTATGCATAATGTAGGGTACTTAGGCTGATCACCTGGTGTGCTCATTTTTATTGAATTTTCAGTGTAATACTGATAATTCTAGCAGGAGTTCTTAGTCCCTAGTGACTTCTCAGTGTTCATTATTCTTGAAGCTTGACATGATTAACTCTTTGAATCTTGTTGATATCTTTCAGTCCATAGCGACCTTTATTGAGAATTTTTGATAATTCCTGAACTGTTATTCACTGTCATACCTTTGAGATTTGAATTTATAATTGTTCATCCTTATTACTATATTACTTGCTGGGAAAATTTGTTGCTCATTCTTGCTTTTTCTAAAACTTTCAGTTAAGGCAGAACGTGGTGAACCCTCAGGCAAGGACAAGAGTAAGGACAAGACTACGGAATAGCTTTGTTCCCTAGCGCTAGGAATTTAATAATATTCTGTTGTATGAAGACTTATGTATTATGATGTAATAATTTATGTTTAAATGAAGATGTTGTAGTAACGGTTGCGATACTCTGGGATGAGAATATTTATGTTATCACAATATAAATTATTCTATTTTTCGTTGTGTGAGATTTTGATTTATTATTAGAGATAGCACGTGACGAACCAAATTCAAGATATGAGTGTCTGAATTTGGGGGTGTCACAAAGCTGATTGGGAAGGGGTGGAGGATTTTATATTCCTAATTACAAAGTCTGATCTACAACATTCTGTTTCTCTATCTAGATTTGTGGCCACTTGAAAATTTCTATCTCTTTCTCTAGATTGATCTCGGCAACGTTAGGAGGACAACGAGAAGCCGCCAAGATCTAGACCCAATTAGTAAAGTAGATTAATATTGTAATTTGGTGTTTCGTTAGATGATGTTGTGTTTTGACATGGTATGGTGGTGTGGGACCGGTGGTGATGGTGATGAGATTTTCCTTGAGAACAGAGTTCGGAAATTCTACTATTTCCTTCTCATAGATCTGGTTTAGGCCATTGAGTTGACTCGATTGCTTTTTATTTTTTTGAGTTGACTCATTTTTCTCCTAAATTTTAATCAAATTATTCTCCCTCAAATGAAATAGCCATTGCCCCATCTAGGGATTTTTTTATCTTAATTGGTTCTTTCTAAATCAGGACTCTTTGATTATTTCTTATTTTTCCTGATTTGATTATTATAAAGACTTTAGCTACAAAACCAAATGATATACCATGTGCACATAAAAAATTCTTTGGGGATGAGGACCATGGACATATACAATTCGTCCATGGCTCTATAACTAAGCATGATTGGATGTAAATTTTGACAAAAGATCGAACTAGGTTTTACATATAGATCAGAAGAGAAAATTCCAGGCTTACGTTTAGATTGGAAACGAAAATTCGATTTGATTTTATAATAATAATAATAATAATAATAATCCCTCTATTTTAAAATATTAGGTAATTTTATATTTTAAAGTGAACTTAAAATATTTAAAAAATTAAAAATAATATAAATTCATTAATTTTATATAAATACATTGGTAAAAATTAAACATTAATATATTTAATTATCACTTTGTTTAATTAATTTAATTATTTATTACGTACATTAATTTGATTTATATTTTATTTAATTATTTGTTATAGAATTGAAAATTGTTATGTTTTTTAATTGTTAAATATCCACCTAAGCATCTGATGTGGTGCCATATAAGCATTCCGTTACCTTTTAACACTTTTAGACGGAAATTTCGATTTTCGTAAAAAAGTTATACTTCATTGAGTTGACTATAAAAAATTTCAGTTCAGTAATGCATTTGCAAATTGGGGTCAAGTAGAATGGGAGAAAATGTATTTAACCCATTTAAAGAACATTATTTGCTATTTTAATATTTTGTACCTCATCAGTCTCTTCAATTTAATTAATGCAGTATTTGACTTAAAACAATAACAATTGATAACATTGAAATAATTAATAACATTCATTTTTTAAAAAGATAAATTTTGGAAAATAAATTATATTTAAAAATTAATATTTAATTAAAACTACATTCCTTCCAAAAATTAAATTAATATTTAACATTTATTTTGCTGTTTATCTTATCATGTTGACATTGCAAAGATGAATAACCCAGTAAACAAACTTAATTATCCAAGGTCATTGGATAAATTTTTAATTCACGTGATTATCTAGAGGGTCATATTGGATAAATTAGAGGGTCATAATTAACGTGATTATCCAAAAGGTAATCAAAATAATATTTTATGCAATATGATAAATAAATAAATAAAAAGGAATAATACTAAATTTTAAAATAAGCTGTACATCAAACCCATCAAGTAAAATAAATATTTTTAGCCTTTTTCATATGATTTTGATTCTCCTAAAATAAAATAAAAGTTTTGAAAAGGCAAGGTCAACTTACCAGTTCTAAAGTGAGACAATGAGGTTACAGATTTAATGACTAAGGTTGGAGAAGCTATTGGAGATAATTTTTCTGATGTGGCTCACCTATTTGAGTATTACAAAGTGATAGAAAAGGCTGTTGGAGATGCTCTTAGTATGGTAGGTTTATAGGAAAAGTATCAAAATAAGATCATCTTACATAATATTTATTATATATATATATATATATATATATATATATATATATATATATAAAGCTTATTTAAAAATTAGAATTAATATTGTAGTTTTATAAGAAAATGAGAATTAGTAGTATAATTGTATAAGCGCACAATCAAATCTATACTATAATTAAATATACAAGTTTGGTTTGTCCACTTTTTTTTTTTTTTTTTTTTTTTACCTTTGACTTTTATTACATTAAGTCCACCTTTATTATTTATTAATTCAAATTAGAAACTAAAATTAGTATGGAAGTTTTATAAGCAAACGGAATTAGTAGTATAGTTTTATAAGGAAATAATTAAAATAAGATCATCGTATACATAATATTAATTTGTTATTTTTATTTAATATATATAAGTTTATTTAAAAATTGGAATTAGTATTTTAGTTTTATAAGGAAATGAGAATTAGTAGTATAGTTGTATAAGGAAACAATCAAAATACGATTATCTTACCTAATATTAATTAGTTTCTTTTATTCAAATATATATATATATAATACAAGTTTAAGTAAAATTATATTTCCATTTAGAAAAATAGTTTGACAAAAAAATAAATTATCATAAAAATCATCCATCTAACTTAAATTTCTTAGTATTATTAAAATATAAGTATAATAATAGTTTTGAGTATAAATGAGATTTAATCATTATTTGGATGATATAATTGTTAATTATTGTTATTAAAATAAAATTATGATATATTAATCGATCACATGATTCAATTATTAAATAAATATAAAATTAATTATTGTATCTAATAAGAATTTGTAAAATAAAATTCAAAACGATAATAATATTATAATTCTTCAAAAGACCTTTCGTTCGATTCAACCAAGTCAAAAATAAAATTACTAATATATTTTACAAGGAAATAATTATAAGATCATCTTACTCAATATTAATTTGTTACAATTATTTGATAAAAGTTTATTACAAATTAGATAATATAGTTTGAGAAGAAAATAATTTTCACATAGATCGCTTTATCTAACTTGAATTTTTACTCTTATTTAAATAGAATTTTTTTTATATTCAAGCATAAATAATGTGATTTTAAAAACTAACTATGTTATGAATTACATGTTTAAATTTGATGATGAGATGTTTAATGTATATTTGTTCCAGTAGTCTTTTTTAAAGTCCTTAATAAGAGTATGATGTACAAGGACCTTAGAATAGAAAAATTAAATTTGTTAGGTTGACCTTTGATAGGATTTAATCGATCGTTTAGTCAAGTTGGACTATCGTAAAGCTACTCTGACATTTTGTAAAGTGTATTGAAGTTGGCAGAGTTGGTCTTCCTATTGTAGAGCATTCGGTGGAAGATCACAACGCCTACAATCAAATCGTAGAGTTCACTCTAAGGTCGTAAAGTGAAGTAAGGATCGTAGAGTAACTCAAGGATCGTAGAAGGGCAAATCGTAGAGAGTCAATCGTAGAGCTAATCATAGAATGACTCTCTACTCGTAGAGAAAGCTTCGTAGAGCATAACGTAGAGTTCAGATCGTTGAGTGAATCAAACTCAATAATCTACGGTCTTCAGAAATTCTATAATTAGTCAAAATCGTAAAGCATGTCAGGACTGACAAATAATTGAGAATAAAGAGCGTTGCAAATTGAAGAACCCAAGACAAATTGCTAAACATTCTTAGTTGAAATCGAAGATGTGACAACCAAGATTTTGTAATTTAATTTAAATATTTATTGGATTAAATAAATATTTTTTGATGAATTAATTATTAGATTAATTAATTAATTGATGAAGTTATGATAGATTAATTTAGTCATATGTGTTATATTTATTAAATTGAAGTGGAGAATTTTATTATTCGATGTATGTATTTATGTGAGCTTATTGAATTAAAAAAAATATTTAATAAGCCTTTGTTATTTTAATTAATTTAATTATTAATTAGAGATTTAATAATTGATATTATTATTAAATGAGAAAATTTAATCATGTGACTATGTGAATTAATGAGAAATTATTTTATTTTATTTAAATAAATTAAACTAGATATTTGATTTATTTTATAATGGATGTGACATTTTTTAAAACTATATGATAAGGTTTTATTAAAATAATGGGTTTTGAAACCTAGTATGCTAGCCAAACATGGCCTTAATGGGAGTTGAGGGAAGTTACCCATGACTGGGTAACTGACCACCAACGCACGTCAGTTCTTCTCCTTATTAACAATACGTCTTCTTCTTTCTTCTTCATTATTTGCCTAAGTCTAGAGAGCTTAACAGAGAGAATCAAAGAGAGAGTTTGAGAAATTTTGAGAGAGATTGGGAGAAAACTCTGTGATTGAAGTAGAGAGAATTGTCATTTTATTTAATCTACGCTTGGGTAATTCTCTTCAACCCAAATTCTTATTTTACGTCTTTTAAGTTTCATGAATATCGCTTAAAGTCTTCTGTGAATCTCTGCAAATTAGAAAGTTGTTATAAGAATATATGTAATAATTCGAGTAGTGGCATGTTTTATATATATATTGCATAATTCCATATCATCGCCACATGAAATTTTACAAAGATATCGATTCTGAGTACGTGATATGGCCATATGGCCTTATACGTGATTTTTATATGTCAAATATAATTTATTTTTCAAAATTCACACATTGATATGATTATGCATGTTAAAATGAACAAAATGAAACTTGAATGGTTGGATTTGGCTTTATAACGAATCCGTAGCATTAAAATCCATATTTTTGTTCAAGAACTTCAGGAACATCAAGAACAATACAATTTGCATGCTCTAATTCTATGATTATGTGTTTTAATGGGTTAAAATCACTCTATATATGTTGGGTAATGGTTATGTATAAATTCTAGCATGTGGGTATGTTTAAATTGGTGAAATTAATGATTACATAGAGTTTATTTCGTTAAATTCTGTGTTCTTCGCGAACTAAAAATTCAGAATCTGGAGTGTCGCGCCTCGGCACCAACTCGAGGCTCGAGACTTCATGTGCATGGCCATACATCAAATGCATGGCTACCAGACACACTGGGTGCCCATGGCCTGAAGATATATAGTATAAAAGTGGCGTATTGCCACTTAGTAAAATGGTCAGAAATGAGTTTTTAAAAGTGTACAAGTATGGAAATGTGATAGCAACTTAGTCTAATGATTATAAAGACTTGTTAGACCTATAATGAGATGTTAAAATAAATTCTTAACATGTCCATAACACAATTATGTGTGAATTGAATGATCAAATGCATAGTTACCTTATTGTTGTGAAGTCTTAATTTTTGACAATAAGTGTAGTAATTGACTAAGTATAGTCATGAACTCGAGTTAGACAAAGAATAAACTTGTGATGTTTATTACGTGATAATTGATTGGTGTTGTGAACATGAATGATATGTAGGATTTAAATCAAAGAACGAGTTTTATTAACGTGTAATCTCGCATGACGAGGCAAGTTTCTAAACCTTATCTTGTTACATTGAGCAAGTTTTCTAACTCTACATTTACGTTGAGCAAGTTTCTTACCCTAAACTTTCGTTGAGCAAGTTTCCTAACCCTACTTGTTATCGTTATATAAATTGATTAATTCCTCTTTCGATATTGAGCAAGTTCTCATTATTATTGATCAAGCCTGTCTTGGATATTAAAGTTTATTAATCTTCAAGCATGATGTTGTTATACAATAATTATTCTATTGTATACCTTTTGAGATGTTATTCAAGTTAAATATTCATTTAATGTTAAACATTATTAGACTAGTGAACCCTTATTGATTCGACTAGTCCATAGTTGACGAGCGTTCTAAATTTCAGAATCCCTTGATGAATTATCCAAACCAAACTTCCTTTGGTGCGGACTCGAATGTCAAACTGAGATGAACAACCCTGTATAGGGGATTATTTACGCTTTAACGTTAAGATATTGTGCACAGTATGGTACTAAGGGCTGATCCCCCTAAGTACGAGAAGAAGAGTCCATAGTCTTATGAATGTTAAAGGTTTCAAGTAAAAAAAAAAACACTTGACAACCTAGGACATAGTTCAAGGTCTTATGACCCTTAGAATTTCTTTTAATTCTTGTTATCCATTCTTGATTCAAAAGTTGAGCTTTATATCAGAAGTTATTTTTTCTCTCGCATGTTATTATTCATTGTTATATTATTATACTTGTGGGAAATCGTGCTCACTCTTGCGTAATAATAACATTGTAGTTAAGAACGAAAGAGCAGACGAACCTTCCACTAGTAAGGGCAAGGGCAAGATTAGCAAGTAATGAAGACTGCTTTATTATTGTGGTTATGTAATGATGATTAGAATTGATGTTACTTAAGACTTATTTGTATATATTTTCCGCACAGATGATTTAAGGTTAGAGTAACCTGGGATTTATTTATTATGTAGTTGATGTAACCCCCTAAGGGGAGAGATTTTATTATTTATTTCTATCTATTGCATGGTTTGCATTTATTTATGGGTAGATAGATAGATGATGCTTGTACAGTGAACACCAAATCCTATAGAAATGGAAGTACCGGATTTGGGGGTGTCACAGAAGATCAGAGCATGTTGTGTCTAACAACTAGTTTGGCAAAAGTGACATCACCCACGTGGTTGGTGAAGCAACGGATTGATGTGACAGGTCAGAGCCGAAAGTAAACTAACACAACTCTTCTGAAAGTTAACATCAAAGATCTTTGAGTGTCGGAGCATTAAATGCTTTACAGGAACTTTGCAACGGGAAGCTCTCAAGAGGAACTATAAAAGAGCAATGAGATTCAAACCAACAGTACGAATCACCAATCAATAAGTTGAAACTCTGCTAATGTTCTAAGAGCTCTACTCTAAGAATTCAAGAACAACTTGTTCCACTATTAAGTTTTCAGACGTTAAGCTTAAACGAAACTTAGTAGCACCTTAACAAATAATCAATCAACTGTGATTCTCTGGTTTAAGTGACCATAGTACCAAGTCTAAGAGACTTGAAGAGATTTGAGTGATATGGTATTAGTGACCCTTAACTGAGTGTTATCTACTAAGTCTAAGTGAATTAAAGGAATATTTTTGATTCATTGTAACATATCTTAATGATCTGGTCTTAGTGACCCCAAACATTCTTAGTGGATTTCCTACTTATAGAGTAGAAAAGTGGACTAGGAGTCGCTTATACTCTGAACCACTTAAAACTTCTTGTGTCTTTTACTTTCTGCATTTATATTCTTGTTATTAATTGTTATATTTATATGTGTTTTAAATTCACAAAGACTAAATTCAGAGTTGAAATTTCATTATATATTTAAGGGAATTTTGAAATAATATTCCGTTGTGCTTAATTAATTTAGTTAATTAATTATCTGGTAATACATTCTTAATAAGCCAAAAGTTTTTAAAGGATCTATTTAACCCCCCTTCTAGATCTCTTTGTGCCCTTAGGAAATATTAAGTGGTATCAGAGCAGGTTCTCTTGAACATAAGCTTAAATACTTTGAGTTGATCTATGTCACACAATAAAACTGGTTCTGAGCTTAGTGGTGGAAATAAGCCACCTCATATGCAACAGAGAAAAATTTGTTAACTTGAAAGTTAGCATGCAGGCATAGTGAATGCAATAGATGAAGATCTATTCAATGATATCATCAATGGTCCATACATTCCAACAAAGTTTTCACCAACAACTGATGATCCAAACAAGATGGTTATTAAGCAAATAGGAGAATGAACATACAATGAAGTTGGTGCAATTGGACAAAAGGGCCAAGAACATCTTTTTCATAGCTCTAGAAGATAAGATATTCGAGAATGTGGTCAACTACACAATAGCCAAAGAGGTTCGAAAAGCCTTGTTAGTGATGCATGAAAGAACTGAAGAAGTCAGAGAAAATAAATAGTCTTTTCTAACTTAGCAATATAAAATGTTCTCCCACGTGCCTGGAGAGAACATCATCACCACCTACGAAGGATTCAATGTACTGCCCAATTCTCTAAGAGCTTATGGAAAGACCTATCTAAATAAGGACCTCAACATCAAGTTCATGAGAGCACTGCCTAGCAAGTGGGATGCCAAAATCATTACTATAAGCGAATCAAATAATATGCACAAAATGACAATGCAGAAGCTCTAAAATAATCATCTTACTTATGAACCAGAGGTTAAACAGCTGGCAAAAACCATCTCTAAATGAAAGAAGAATGAAAGGGATGCTGCTTTGAAGGCTTCAGAAGCAACCTCTAAAGCCCATGTTGCAGCAGTGTCAGATGATGACAATGATGATGAAAATATAGTGATGCTAGTCAGAAGGTTGAGGAAGTTCATGCGAAAGGGAAACAACAATAGACTAAGAAAGTTCTTTAATAACAACAAAAATAGCAGTGGAAGAGACCAAGAGAAAGTCCTATGCTACAACTACAAGAAGTCGGGTCATTATATCGCAGAATGCACCAAGCCCCTATGAGAAGAGTTGAAAAGAGACAAGAAGAATTCATCCCCAAAGTAGAAAGAATTCAAGGGCTACAAGAAGTTCCACAAGAAGGAAAGAGGTCTAGTAGCTATAGGGTTATGGACTGACTCAGAGAATGATTCAAGCTCTGAGTTCAGCGAAGATGAGGGACCTCAAATGACCAACCTATGTCTGATGGCCACAGAATTCGATGTTGACAAAATCATTGATTGTCAAGAAATTTACATTAGTGAGGTATTTGACTTTAACTCTGCTGATGCAGAAATAGATGATCTTAGAATGACACTCCATGATATAATTATAGATCTACATCAATAAATGAAGTGGTTTAGGATTCTATCAAACAACCATGCTCTTATTCAAAGGAAAAAGAGAAAGTTCAAGTAGAGTTGGAAACAACTCTACGAAGTATTGCCTTTCTCTCCAACCTTGAGGAGGAGAATGAAAGTTTGAGACAGAAAACTGATCGTAATGCACAAAGAGAGTTAGTCATAACCTATAAATAGAGGAGCTGGAAAAGACAATCTCAATGTGGAATCGTTTCTCATCATTAATGGACTCCCTGATCACTAGTAAGAGAGCTGTCTCTGATCGATCGGCTTTAGGATTTGGGGATTTTTCCTCATATCCAAGTGTGGAAAAATCAATGGAAATTAACAATAACAATACGTCTTCCTCCCATAGAAGCATTGTATTTATAAAATTCAAAGAGGTTACTGAGCCTATTATTCCTAGTCTTCCAATTTTTGTATATCAAATTGTCGTTCCCAAGAACAACAGATCAAATAATGGACTTGGTTTTGTGAAACCGCAGAGTATGTCAAAATCTAAGGTCAAGCCTTAAAGGATCGTAAAGTCAGGTAAAACTTACTCTACGAGCCAACCAGGTCTGAAACGTAGAGTTAACTTCTACTTTACGAGACCGCAAAATTATAGAACAGTATAGAAGTAGAGAGATTTCCAACAAAGAAGAAAGTCTGGAAATAGCTATAATCCATATATGTCTCTAATAAGAAGATATCCACACACACACACACACACATACACACTCACACAATCATCATATAAAATGTTATATATGTCATGAGTATGGTTATGTATCTTCCATGTGTTCTTATAATGATTATCATCAAGCATATTATAGACCCAAAATCAAGGAGATATGGTTCCCCAAGGGTACTAACAAGGCTGGACCCAAGCAAGTTTGGGTACCAAAATAAAGATTAATTCTTGATGCAGGTTACAAATCCACTAACTCCATTTGGTATCTCAATAGTAGATGCTCAAGGTAAATGATTGACAATAAGGCTCTCATGTAAAAATTTCAAAGAGAAAGATAGTTCTATAGTTGTCTTTGGAAATAATAACTCTGGGAAGACTAGAGAATATGGTTTGATTGGAAATGGTGTTGTTTCATTCAACAAGGTAACCTATGTTGATGGCTTGAAGCATAATCTGCTGAGCATAAGTCAACTGTGAGATAAAGAACATCAAGTCATCTTTCTCAACAACCAGTTTCAAGTTCATGAGAGCACTACCTAGCAAGTGGGATGTAAAATCCAGAGTTATAAGATAATCAAATAATTCGCACAAAATGACAGTGTAGAAGCTCTATAGTAATCTTCTTATCTATGAGTTAGAGCTTAAACAGCGGGCAAAAACCTTTTCTGAAGGAAAGAAGAAAGAAATGGATGCTGCTCTCAAGGCTTCAAAAGAAACCTTCAAACCTATGTTGCGGCAGTGTCAAATGATGATGATGATGAAGATATAGCGTTGCTAGTCTAAAGACTGAGGAAGTTCATGCGAAAGGGAAGCATTAACAAACTATGAAAGTTCTTTAACTAACAATAAAAGTAACATTAGTAGAGACTAAGAGAAAGATCTGCGCTACAACTGCAAAAAGTCAGGTCATTATATCACAGAGTGCACCAAGCCCTATGAGAAAAGTTGAAAAGAGACAAGAAGACGTCAGCTCCAAAAAAGAAAGAATTTAAGGGCTAAAAAAAGTTCTTTAATAAGGAAAGAGTTCTAGTTGTTGAGGGTCATAGACTGAATCAGAGAATGATTCAAGATCTGAGACTAGCGAAGATGAAGGACCTCGTGTGGCCAACCTATGTTTGATGGCCATAGAAGCTGAAGCTGGCAAAACCACTTATCGTCAAGAAATTGACATCAATGAGGTATTTGACTTTAACTTTATTGATGTAGACATAGATAATCTTAGAACTGCACTCCATGATATAACTGTAGATCTACATCAATACATGAAGTGGTTTAGGGTTCTATCAAACGACCATGCTCTTCTTCAAGAGGAGAAAGAGAAAGTTCAAGTATAGTTGGAAACAGCTTTACGAAGTGTTGCCTATCTCTCTCTAACCTTGAGGCGGAGAATGCAAGTTTGAGATAGATAATTGATCGTAGTGCACAAAGAGAGTTAGTCATAACCTCTAAGATAGAGGAGTTGGAAAAGACAATCTCAACGTGGAATCTTTCTTCTTCATCAATGGACTCCCTGATCACTAGTCAGAGAGCTGTCTCTGATCGATCAGGTTTGGGATTTGGGGATTTTTCTTCATATCCAAGTATAGAAAAATTAATGGAAATTAACAATAACAATACTTCTTCCTCTCATAGAAGCATTATATTTGTGAAATCCAAAGAGGTTGTTGAGCGTATTAATCCTAGTTATCCAACCTTTGTAGATCAAATTTTTGTTCCCAAGAACAACATATCACACACTGGACTTGGTTTTGTGAAACCGCAGAGTAAGTCAAAATCTAGGGTCAAGCCTCGAAGGATCTTAGAGTTAGGTAAAACTAACTCAAAGAACCAATTAGGCCTAAAACATAGAGTTGACTTTTACTTTACGAGACCAAAAAATCATAGAACAATATGGAAGAAGAGAGATTTCCAATAAAGAAGAATGGCTGGAAATAGCTATAATCCAAATTATCTCCGATGAGAAGATATCCACAAACACACTCACACATACATCATATAAAATGTTATACATATCATAAGTATGGTTATGTAGTTGACATATGTTATTATAATGTTTATCATCAAGCATATTATAGACCCAATATCAAGTAGATATAGGTTCCCAAGGGTACTAACAAGGTTGGACCCAAACAAGTTTGGATTCCAAAATAATTAAAGATTAATTCTTGATGTAGGTAAAGAGCCACTAATTCCATCTGGTATCTAAATAGTAGATGCTCAAGGCACATGACTAGTAATAAGGTTCTTATGTCAAAACTTCAATGAGAAATATGGTCTAATAGTTGTATTTGGAAACAACAACTATGGGAAGACTATATGATATGGTTTGATTGGAAATGGTGTTGTTTCATTCAGCAAGGTAGCCTATGTTGATGGTTCGAAGCATAACCCGCTGAGCATAAGTTAACTGTGGGACATAGGACTTAAAGTCACCTTCCTTAACAACCAGGTTCAAGTTCATGAGAGCACTGACTAACAAGTGGGATGCCAAAAGCATTGCTATAAGAGAATCAAATAATCTGCACGAAATGACAGTTTAGAAGCTCTACAGCAATCTTCTTACCTATGAGTTAGAGCTTAAACATCGGGAAAAAACCATTTATGAAGGAATGAAGAAAGAAAGGGATGTTGCTCTCAAGGCTTCAAAAGCAAACTCTAAAGCCCCTGTTGCAGTAGTGTTAAATGATGATGATGATGATGAAGATATATCACTGCGAGTTTGATAGGCTGAGGTAGTTCATGCAAAAGGGAAGTAACATCATACTAAGAAAGTTATTTAACAACAACATAAGTAGTAACAACAGAGACCAAGAGAAAGAGCTATGGTAAAACTGTAAAAATCCAGGTCATTATATCGCAGAGTGCACCAAGCCCCTATGAGAAGAGTTAAAAAGAGACAAGAAGAAGTCAGCCCCAAAGAAGAAAGAATTCAAGGGCTAAAAGAAGTTCCACAAGAAGGAAATCGGTCTAGTAGCTGAAAGGTCATGGACTAAGTCAGAGAATGATTCAAGCTCTTAGTCCAGCGAAGATGAAGGACCTCATGTGGCTAACTTATGTTAGATGGCCATAGAAGCTGATGCTGGCAAAACCATTTGTTAAGAATAAACATATGAATGATATTCCTATTTATAAAAGATTTGATTATAATCTTAATGTGTGAATATGCAAATATGTCTACATTAAAATAAACTGTAAATTCCTTGAATAGATAATAGGAATATATGTACAAGGACTTAAACTGAAATGATCAAATATTTTAGGTTGATTCTACATGAACAAAATAACTTTGTAAAGTCCTTAAAAAGAATATGATGTACAAGGACTATATATAGAGAGAAAATCAAGCTTGTTAGGTTGATCTCATATGATGTAATAGATAGACATGTCTTATCGTCGAGTACTGCACAAGCCTTCGAAGTCTGTCAGGAGAAACAAAAAATTCGGAGACTATCAAGGTAGTATAATAGTCTGTCGAGCGAGCCGAGGGATTGCAGAAGCCAAGGCAGAATCGTAGAGTATCGAGAAAGTGGCTAAAGATAGTAGTTTGTCTTGGAGTGCCTCACTCAGTATCGTAGAGTTGGTCCAAGAGCCTGCCAAGCCAAGTCAAGAATCGTAGACAACACTTGAAGTCGTAAAGTCTACTGATCATACCAGAGGTAGAAATTGTAGTCGAGCTAGATCAGATAAGAACAACAAGAGTTATGGCAAAAATTGTGGTCTGATGTATAATCTGCTCTCAGAGTTGTAGAGTCTGTAGAACCAAAGTTAGATCGTAGTCTGCAGATCAAAGTCTTCGACAAAGACTATCAGTGCTCACAACTCCAAGGAAGAATCGTAGTGTTAACACGATTCTCAACACATGAGCACTCCCAAAGCATCCAAAGAATGAAGCCTCTAGACAGAACTATAAAGATGCAATCTGTAAGACCCCGAATTTTATGAAATAAAAGTATTCAATTTTCTTATAATTATTATTTTATTTCGTAAATGGTTAAATTGATAAAAGGTTAAAGTTAAGGGTGATATGTTAAATTTTTTGCAAAGTATGCAAGTTGTTATAAAATATTCGTTTGGTTGGAGAATATTCTTTTTATTGGGGAATATCCGTACGATGACACAATCATTGGTGGACCCCACAATGGAAGTATTGTCATAGTAAGAAAATGACATAATTATCTTTTTATAAAAATAACGGCGAAAGTGTTACCGTTAAAACTGTTGAACTACCCGGTAGTAAAAGTACAGTAATACGCGTGGTTGCATAGTAGCACACGGTATTGATTATTGATGCTTACGTAAGAAGTCACTCAGTTATACTCAATTATTGCTACAGTAATTGCTGCATCATATCTCTCATATTTTTGATTCAATTATTGTCACAGTATCATCTGCATAATATATATTATTAAATCAATAATTGAGATGACAAAGTTATTCATATTATTATTTGCAATATTGACAATGTCTAGAAGTTCTATCAAGGAGAGGTTTGGTCACCTAATTGCGCGTTAATAAGGAGAAATTCTTATCGAAAAGCCCCCTCTTTCCTGGGAACGACCTGGTTGTTAAATATTATGAGTTATACTATTAATGATGAATAAGTTCGTGTTGATTAAAGATGAAATTGATAATTCCATTGTGTGGAAATTATTAGTGTTAGAGGAAATTGACATTTATTTTGATGATAATTGATGTCTGGAAGTTATATTGATCAATCGGGTAATTCACCGGATAAATGAGCAATTAATTGCTATTAATTCACATGCGTATAACTGTGTGTTCACATGTGTGTACTATTAATTCACATGATTTACTATTAGGAGAATTGGTGCAAGATTGATAATACTTGCATGACCAAATTAAAAATGGAGGTATAAATGAAGGTATTATACTATAATTAATTTTTCACATGTTTAGAACTATTGAGTCACATGATTTACTATTAATTCACATGATTTACTATTAGGGGAGGTGGTGCAAGTTTGATAATACTTGCATGACTAAATTAAAAATGAAGAAAAAGAGGAAGGTATTATACTGTAATATTTCGAGCCCCAAAATGTGCAATTATTGAAACTATATTTTCCTATAAATAGAAGCTCATTCTTCCTTCATTTCTAACCAATTCACTAAGTCTCACAAGAACAAATTTTATAGAGAAATTATAGAGAGAAAGAAGAAGAGAAGTCTGCTACCTCACTATTCCAGTATCCAGTTTTCTTCTAAGGTAAGAGTATTATTCTTTCGTATTCATGAAGAGAGTTATTTTCTTTCAATACTCATAAGGGTTGTTATTCCATTCTTTATTATTATGTTGGAATAACCTGTCTATGCGAAGTACCGCATACAATGTGAAATTCTTCTGTTATTCTATTCTTTATTATTCTATTGGAATAACTTTTCTGCATGCGATCTATCGCATGCACGGTGAATTCGTTGTTATTCCATTCTTTATTATTACATTTGAAATGCCACATGCATGCGATTACGCATGACCTTGTTCCATTCTTTATTATTACATTGGAATAACTTTATGCATGCGATCTATTGTATGCTTGGTGAATTCTTCATTATTCCATTCTTTATTATTACATTGGAATAACTTTGTCTATCGCGGTCTATCGCATGCTTGGTGAATTCTTCATTATTCCATTCTTTATTATTACATTTGAATAACTTTATACGTGTGGTCTATCGCATGCTCGGGTGAATTCTTACATTATTCCATTCTTTATTATTATGTTGGAATAACTTTTTCACGTGAACTACCGCATGCATGGTGAATTCTTCCATTATTCCATTCTTTATTATTCTATTGGAATAACCTCTATATATGGATTATCGCATGCATGGTGAATGATCCTTCGTATTCATTCCTTATTAAATTGTGGAAATGATCTGTCTCACGGATTACCGTATCAGGCGGACAAAAATCCATTCATAGCTTTCATATATTCTATTATACTCGGTTGGTTAAAGTTTTGGCTTCTATACTCCATGAAATTAGTAGAATATCCCGGATATTTAAGCTTCATCCAAAGATCTTTTCATGGAAATATTCTTCCGAGCATTCTTGAATTTTACTCCACAAAGCAATATCATGTTGACAATTTGGACATTATTGATTTGGATAAATTAAATTAAAAATCTTTAAAATTTATACTTGAACTTGTTTTATTGAATTCTTATGTCATTGTCATCATCCTCATGTTTATTGTAATGAAAGTCATCTTTGGCTTACGAGCATAGATGGACTTGGTATGATTATGACGAGGATTATTCGGTATAATCATGGCCAGTAATGTGACGAATGATGTGGTTAAAGTCCTCATTGGCACATGTAGTTCATTGATGGATAGTTGTTGGTATGATTATGACCGAGGATTATTCTTGATAATCACGACCATTGATGATTACATGAATATCCTTGGTAGTGATGCGAGGATGATTCAATTTTATTTATTAAGCCGAGTCTCGTGATAAAGTTGATGAAAACTTTTTAATCATAGTTGATAGTAGATTTTGTGCTCTACTTGACTCTTAAATGGATTCCTTATTCAATGCAGCTTGTTGATCTAAAACTTGTTGTCTATTATATTCTATCGGTTGTTATCTTTGTTGAAGGCTAAGGATAATTTATTCGCATTATCTTAGTCATAATATTTTTTCTTCTTGGGCTAGTTGAGCTCACCCTTTCTTTCACTATTCTCTTGAGAAATGAGAATATAAATTTGAGACGAGTCGGGAATGGATTGATGGTCCAGATGGTTGTTTTAGTAGTCCTCACTATTCTATAAAATAGTGTGACAATAAATGTAATGAGGACTCCATTGAGTGTGGATATTGTCTAGATGACAATATTCTTATTGAAACTCTTAGATTATGTTTTGTCATATTTTACACGACTGTTATATAATTAAGTTGTATTTGAATTTTGTACCATGTATTTGGTGACTCAAGATGGGTGATGTATACCTGTTTTGGGGGCGTCACACAATCTACCTAAAAGAAGCCAGAGAGCACTCACCAAATGGCTTGCAAGCAAATAGAAGATCAAAGCACCAATTCAATCAGCATCCTGATTGAGATGTGAAGCCATTCAAGGGAATTCTTCCACAAGCAACAGTAAGAAGACTTCAGATAACATGACTGACAAAAGGAAGTCAGCAATGCAGTAGATGTCAAGATAAACAAGAGATGACGATCTTGGGTGTGACTATGATCGTAGTACTAGTAAAATGAGAAGCAGAAGCTGATACGGTCTATATAGAGATACTGGCCAACCTATAAAGAATAGATAAAGAAGATTAAGCATGTGTCAGACCATTGATTATATGTGAATGGGAGATCACAAGGACAAAGAGAGCTGAGCATGACCAATCAGATGAGTCTTGAAGTTCAGGAGGGCCAGAGTATTCAAATAAGTTATCAGTGTCTATTACAAGTCAAAGGCAATCAGAAGTGTTGAAGCACTGCAAGAATGAAAAAAGAAAGGTTCTGTATTGCAAATCCAAAGAACTCTCAGAAACGTATGTTGTCTCAATCAGTTAACGAGCAATATTCAAAAGACTGACTACGATCAAGTTCAAGGTCATCTACATGAGAATCGTAGAGTTCGGTCATCCGAGTATTAAATCCTTGGCAATGTCTCAATATAAAGACTGACATTCGAACGGTGTTGATTAAAAACATCGATAAAGAAGGACAACTCTTGATGTTCTAATCGAGGAGTCAGAAAGAAGGAATATGGGTGACTACCAGCCTGACACGTTAAAGTGACATCTTTGATGTGGTAAGTGAAATAGTAGACTACAGTGTCAGAAAAGTGAAGAATGGGCTGTCATGTCACATCAGCAGTCTGCACCAAATAACTCGAGATCTGCAGAATCAATTCAAATAGCTTCCAACGGCTATAATCCAATGGGAAGCTTATGAAAAGTTATTTAACAGCTGAAGCTTGAAAGAAGAAAAGGGTACTTTTATGAATAAAGAATAATTTTCTCGAAATATATTTTTGAATATTATGGTGTGGATTTGATATAATGTTATAGTTGTGGGTAATATTTACAAATTTTTCTCAAAGTAAGCAAGTGGTTATATAATATTAGATTGGTGGGGAATATTCGTTTTAACGGTGGGGAATATTAAATGCGATGGCACAATCATTAGTGGACCCCACAAGCGGAAGTATTATCGTAGTTAAAAAATGACATAATTATCTTTTATAAAAATAACGGCGGAAGTTTTACTGTTAAAGCTGTTGAACTACCCGGTAGTAAAAAAATACGATGTCTGGCGTGGTTGCGTAGTAGCACGGTATTGATTATTGATGCTTCGTGAAAAGTCACTTTCGGTTATACTCGATTATTACTTTCGATAATTCTTTGCATCATATCTCTCGTATTATTGATTCGATTATTGTCACGTTATCATCATACGCATAATATGATATATTATTAAATCAATAATTGAGGCGACAAAGTTATTCATATTATTAAATTACAATATTTACAATGTCTAGAAGTTACATCGAGGAGAGGTTTGGTCATCATCTAATTGCGCGCCCGATAAGGAGAAATCCTTATCGAAAAGCCCCTCTTTCACAGGAGGAGCGACACGGTTGTTAAATATTGTGAGTTATAATATTAATGATGAATAAGTTAAGTGTTGATTAAAGATGAAATTGATAGTTCCATTGTGTTGGAATTATTAGTGTTAGTGGAAATCGACATTTATTTCGATATTAATTGATGTCTGGAAGTTATCTTGACCCGATCGGGTATTAATTAGGATAAATGAGCAATTAATTGCTATTAATTCACATGATTATAACTATTTGTTCACATGTGTGTACTATTGATTCACATTCTTGTACTATTAGGGGAGTTGGTGCAAGATTGATAATACTTGCATGACTAAGTTAAAAATGGAGGTATAGATGGAGGTCTTATCTTTGTAATTCATATTTTCACATGATTATAACTATTGATTCACATGATTGAACTATTGATTCACATTATTTACTATTAGGGAGGTGGTGCAAGTTTGATAATACTTGCGGGACTAAATTAAAAATGAAAGAAAAGTTGAAGGTATTATCTTTGTAATATTTGAGCCCCAAAGCGTGCGATTATCGAAACTATATTTTCCTATAAATAGAAGCTCATTCTTCCTTCATTTCTCACCATTCACTAAAGCTATAGAAGCAATTATTATAGAGAGAAATTATAGAGAGAAAAAGAAGAAGAAATGCTTTTACCTCTCTATTCCATATCCGATTTCTTTTCTAAGGTAAGGGGTATTATTTCTTTTCGTATTCATGAAGAGAGCTTTACATTATTCCATTCTTTATTATTATGTTGGAATAACTTTTATACATCTGAATATGCATATGGGTGAAATTCTTACATTATTCCATTCTTTATTATTATGTTGGAATAACTTTTATCTGTCAAATTCTGCATATGGTGAAATTCTTACATTATTCCATTCTTTATTATTATTATTGGAATAACTTTGTCTATGCAATCTATTATGAAATTCTTACATTATTCCATTCTTTATTATTACATTGGAATATCACATGCATGCATGCGGATTTGCATGCAGACTTTGGTTTTCATTCTTTATTATTACATTGGAATAACACATGCATGCATGCGATCTATCTCGCATGTATGGTGAATTCTTTCTTTATTCCATTCTTTATTATTACATTGGAATATCACATGCATGCGGATTCTGCTAGACACAGTTCCATTCTTTATTATTACATTGGAATAACTTTTGCATGCGGTCTATCGCATGCGTGGTGAATTCTTACATTATTCCATTCTTTATTATTACATTTGGAATATCACATGCATGCGGATTACATGACTGGTTCCATTCTTTATTATTACATTTGGAATAACACATACATGTGGATTATCACATGCATGGTGAATGATCCTTCGTATTCATTCCTTATTAAATTGTGGAAATGATGCATCTACGTGGATTCTGCGCATGGCGGTGAAAATCCATTTGCGATTTCATATATTCTATGATACTCATTTTGGTTAAAGTTTTGGCTTCTATACTCCATGAAATTAGTAGAATATCACGGATATTTGCGCTTCATCCGGTATCTTTTCATGGAAATATTCTTACGAGCATTCTTGAATTTTACTCCTGAAAGCGATATCGTGTTGACAATTTGGGCGTAATTGATTTCAAGATAAATTAACTTATAAATCTTTAAAATTTATTCTTGAACTTGTTTTATTGAATTATTATGTCATTGTCATCATCCTCATTACTTATATTGTGATGAAAGTCATCTTTGGCTTACGTGCGTAGATGGACTTGGTATGATTATGACCGAGGATTATTAGGTAATCATGACACTGTAATGTTATAAATGATGTGGTAAAAGTCCTCGATGGCACATGTAGTGCATTGATGGGCGGGTTTTTTGTATGATTATGACCGAGGATTATTCGGTATAGTCATGACCATTGATGATTTAATGAATATCCTTGGCAGTAGTGCGAGGATGACTTCGATGATGTGGTTTATTTATTAAGGTGAGTCTCGGCGATAAAAATTGATGAAAACATTTTAAATCATAGAAGATAGTAGATATCATGCTCTCTCTTGACTCTCTTTAATGGATTGCTTATTCATTGCGGAGTTAAACTTGATGTCTATTGTATTTTATCGGTTTAACATTGTTGAAGACTAATGATAATTTATTACGCATTATCTTAGTCATAATATTTCTTCTTTGGGCTAGTTGAGCTCACCCTTTTTCTTTCATTTATTCTCTTGAGGAAATGAGAGCGTGGCAGGGACTAGTCGGGGAGCGGAGTGATGGTCGGAGATGATAGCATTAGTAGTCCTCACTATTACATTAAATAGTGTGACAATAAATGTAATGAGGACTCCATTGAGTGTGGATATTGTCTAGATGACAATATTCTTATTAAAACTCTTAGATTATGTTTTGTATATTTTACACATTTGTTGTATAATTAAGTTGTATTTGAATTTTGTACCATGTATTTGGCGACTCGAGATGGGTGATGTATACCTATTTTGGGGGCGTCACGGTTAGTATCAAAAGCTTAGGGATATGATCCTGGTTTGAGATGTGAGACAAGAACTAGGAGGGAGAGCGGGGAATTCCTTATTAGTATGACCTACCTAAGTTTATTTGGTATTTAATTGGTTGGTCGAGTATAGGGATAATATGTGATATGTTAATTAACCCTTATTTTGTGGAAGTATTTCAAAATGGCATCCAAAAATGTTGAGATAAACAATGAAGCACATGAGGCCGTTGAGTCACCACATATTAATGCCGGGGATAATGTGCAGCGGAAGAATAATCCTCATATAAACAATAACACTGCAGATGAAATGGTGAGCGATGGGATGTTCGGAGGCTTTATGCAATTCATGCGACATCGGTGAAAAAGCGGCTCTGTCCAAAATGCGGTGGAAACAACGACACTCTCGGACGGTCACCATTAAGCGATTCGAGGCTGGGACCACCGAGAGTTTTTGAAGCGCAAAAACCACTTAAAGGCGGAGGCGTGGATAAAGCGGATCAACAAGATATTTGATGTCTTGGGATGCTCAGGAGCAAAAAGTTCCTTTTTGCCTTCATGTTTGCGAGAGAGGCGATTCTTGGTGGGAATCATAAAAGCGTACTCAACTGCTTGCCTTTTCAAAATGTCTTGGGAGAAGTTCGAAGAGGCATTCAATGACAAGTACTTTCACGAAAGTATTAAATCACATGAAGGAGGTAGAGTTCATCAAGCTTGAGCAAAACAATATGGCCAGTGGCGCGATCTGAAGCTAAGTTTGCGAGTTGTCTCGGTTTTGTCCCCCACTTGGTTGATAATGAGGAGAGAATGGCGGATGTTTCTAAGAGGTTTGAAACAGAGATACGTCGATACCTAATTTCTCTCTGTAAACTATGTTTGTATTCAGATGTTGTGAATAGGGCTCGATTATTGGAGCGCGATAATGAGTCAACCCACCCAAGAGAGAAGCGGTAAGCAAATCGATAATACCGGTGGTAGCGATCGTCGAAGCGGTGACAACAAGCGTGGAGGAATCAACATGCGAAAATGATAATCACTTGGTGGTAATCATGGCCATGACAATAAGAGTGGACATTTCAAGAAGAGAGATTCAACAAGGATGGAAAGGCGTCGGCACCGGCACACATTTGTTAAGGAAGGAGAAACGACCACCGGTCGTATGTTACAATGTGGAGGGGAAGGACACATAAGTCAAAAGCGCGATCACGATCAAAGCGTGTTATAATTGTGGAAAAGAAGGTCACTAGCTTGATTTTGTCATGCACCAAAAGTCGAAGTCCAATTTGGGGATGGAGGCATCAAAGGGTGTCCCAGACAAGACAAAAAATGGTAGTTCAGGGAGGCGTTTGTCGTAACCTCCCAAAAGCGAGGAATCGAGCGAGGTGATCACGGGTAAGCTAATCATAAACTCTAGCGAAGTTTATACTTTATTTGATCTGGGTTCTACCCATTCCTTTATTTCTCTACTTGCGCTCAATGTTTAAATTTGACTCGGGAGAAATTAGACTTTGACTTATCTGTTGAAACTCCATTGGGAGAAACCTTCATTACATCCACGGTTTATAAGTCTTGTTTGATTCAAATCGGTAACACTTACGTTACTGTCGATCTTATTTCTTTGAAAATACTTGCATTTGATGTGATTTTAGGGGTTGATTGGTTAACTACTCATCATGCTAAAATCGATTATTTTAAATAAGGTTGTTAGCTTTCATATTCTAACCAACCTATTATGCGAATTCAAGCAACCAAACCACTAAAATCAATCAACATCATATCAAGTCATAAAAATTATTCGTTTATTGAAAAATGGATGTCAAGCTTTCTTAGCCCATATCACGGATTTAAATAAAAATCGTCGATTTGAATGATATTTCTATTGTTAATAAATTTCTGACGTATTCCTGAAAGAACTTCTGGCCTACCCCGGGCGTGAAATTGAATTTTGTATCGACCTTGAATCGGTACAAAACCCATTTCCAAAGCCCATGTCGAATGGCTCTATTGAACTTGAGGAGTTAAAAACCCAACTACGAGAATTGTTAGACATCGGTTTCATTAATCTGAATCGTCTCCTTGGGGTGCTCTGTTACTATTAAGTGAAGAAGAAAAAAGATGGAAGTATCGACTTTGTATTGATTATCGGGAGTTGAATCATGTCACCATCAAAAATAGGTACCCGTTGCCTCGCATTGATGACTGTTTGACCCGATTGCAAGGAGCAAATTCTTTTCAAAGATTGATCTTAGATTAGGATATCATCGATTGAAGATTAAAAGCGATGACATTCAAAGAGCTGCTTTCGAGAACTTCGATGCGGGCATTATGAATTCCTAGTCATGTCTTTTGGATTGACTAATGCTCCTACTTGCCTTCATGGATATGATGAGCAAGTATTCAAGAATATTTGGATCACTTTGTGGTCGTCTTTATTGATGACATCCTCATATACTCCAAAACCCGTGAAGACCATGAAAGCAACACTTGAGGTGATACTCCAAAAGCTTCGTGAAAACAAGCTTTATGCGAGTTGAAGAAATGTGAGTTACGGCTTGAGGAAGTTGCATTCCTTGGGCACGTGATATCAAATCATGGAATATCTGTTGACCCGTGAAAGATTGAAGCAATTCAAAGTTGGGGAGCAACCTAAGTCGATGGCCAAAATCGTAGTAGCTTTCTCGGCTTAAATTTGTTTATTATCGGAGATTAATGGAAGGGTTTTCTCGAATCGCTACTCCATTAACTTTCGGTGACTCGAAAAGATACTGAAATTCGGTTGGAGCGAGGAATGTGAAAAGAGTTTTCAAGAACTTCGAGAGGAGACTCATTTATTTTGTTACGACAATACCATCGGCTCGGAGGATTTGTCATCTCTGATGATGCTTGAGCAAAGGTTAGGATGTGTTCTCATGCAACATGGGAAAGTCATAGCCTATGCCTCTCGACAACTCAAAGAATATGAGAGGAATTATCCTACTCATGATCTAGAGTTAGCGGCGATCGTTTTTTTTGCTTAAGATTTGGAGGCATTACACATATGGAGAGAAGGTGGAGATCTCTCTAAAGCACGGATCATAAAAAGCCTCAAATATTTCTTCACTCAAAAGGAACTCGACATGCGGCAATGACGATGGCTTGAGTTGTTGAAAGATTATGATCATACCATCGATACCATCTGGAAAAAAGCGAGCGTAGTAGTTGGCGCGTTGAGTAAGAGATCATATCTTGATGCAGTGCAATATTGTCAACATGAGACCCATTTTGTATGACTTGGAAAGGATGGAAATAGAGTTAAAGACTCGAGGGACCCATGTGATGATGGCGAATATCTGAGTGGAACCGACTTTAATCGATAAAGTTAAAAGCTTTGCTCAAACTACGACACAGGTGATGCGTATGAAGAAGAAAAAGTGCAAAGAAGGTGCTATTTATTAGAAGCAAGAATCGATGAAGAAGGAATACTTGAGTCGACTCCGGACTTTGTGTTCTAACGATTACGACTTGAAGTATAAAATCATGATGGAGCGCACACACACACCATTGCAATCCATCACAGGAGTACCAAAAATGTATCGTGATCTTGACATACATTTTGGTGGAGCAATATGAAGAGAGAGAGAGATAGCGGGGTTTATCTCGAGGTGTCTAACTTGTCGGCGAGTCGGTGGGACATCAAGTGCCAAAAGGTCCATTGCAACCACTTGAAATTCGAATGGAAGTGGGAGCACATTACCATGGATTTAGATTCTTGGTCTTCCCAAGGTTTCTCAAGGCGTAGATGCGATTTGGGTCATTGTTGATAGATTGACCAAGTCTGCTCATTTCTTCTGCGTCTGAGAAACTTTTACACTTGAGCGTCTTGCTAGTATGTACATAAACGAGATTGTAAGATTGCATGGTATGCCGGTATCCATAGTTTACGATCGAGACCCAAGATTCACTTCAAGATTTTGGGTTAGTTTGCAAAAAGCTATGGGCGCAGTTTACGATTTAGTTGGCATATCATCCTCGAAAGCGGATGGGCGATCGGAAAGGACTATTCAAACTCTTGAAGATTTATTAAGACTACTGTGTCCTTGACTTCAGGAAGTTGGGACAAGTTCTTACCATTGGTGGAGTTTTCCTCTGACAATAATAGTTATCAAGCAAGTATTGGCATGGCTCCATTTGAGGCGTTGTATGGAAGAAAGTGTCGTTCTCGATATTTGGGATGAGGTGGGTGAAGCAACGTTGTTGGGACCGGATTTGATGCGTATGACTACGAAAAAGATTTCAAACGATCAAACAGCGTATAAAAAAACCTCACAAGATCGACAAAAGAGTTATCTTGATCTTCATCGAAAGGGCGTGGAATTGATATTGGAGATCATGTGTTGTTACGTGTTGCTCCATGGAAAGGAGTTACAAGATTTGGAAAGAGAGAAAAGCTCGATCCTCGATTCATTGGCCCATTTTAATCCTCGATCGAGTAGGAGCGTGTGGCTATAGACTACTTCTTCTGCTTGAGTATGTCTACGTGTTCATAACGTTTTCACATATCTATGTTACGTAAATATGTGAAAGACCCGAACCATATTATTGAATTAGAACCGGACGAGATATAGAGGAAGATTTAACGTATGAAGAGTTACTGTTAAAATCTTGGATAAGAAGGATCATATTCTACGCTCTAAAGTTATACCTCAAGTCGAAGTTTTGTGGAGAAACCACGATGTGGAGGAAATGACACAGGAGTTAGAATCGAGATGAAATCAAGGTATCCTCACCTCTTGACATACCGTCACGCACCTAATTTCGAGGATGAAATTTCATAAGAAGGGAGGTTGTAAGACCCCACTTTTATGAATAAAGAATAATTTTCTCGAAATATATTTTTGAATATTATGGTGTGGATTTGATATAATGTTATAGTTGTGGGTAATATTTACAAATTTTGCAAAAGTAAGCAAGTGGTTATATAATATTAGATTGGTGGGGAATATTACGTTTTAACGGGGAATATTAAATGCGAATGACACAATCATTAGTGGACCCCCTGGAAGTATTATCGTAGTAGTTAAAAATGCGACCATAATTATCTTTTTATAAAAATAACGGCGGAAGTTTTACCGTTAAAAGCTGTTGAACTACCCGGTAGTAAAAGTATGATGTCTGGCGTGGTTGCGTAGTAGCACACGGTATTGATTATTGATGCTTACGTGAAAGTCACTCGATTATACTCAATTATTACTACGATAATTCTTGCATCATATCTCTCGTATTATTGATTCGATTATTGTCACGATATCATCTGCATAATATGATATATTATTAAATCAATAATTGAGACGACAAAGTTATTCATATTATTAAATTGCAATATTTACAATGTCTAGAAGTTACATCGAGGAGAGGTTTGGTCATCTAATTGCGCGCGCTTGATAAGGAGAAATCCTTATCGGAAAGCCCCTCTTTCACAGGAGCGACACGGTTGTTAAATATTGTGAGTTATAATATTAATGATGAATAAGTTAAGTGTTGATTAAAGATGAAATTGATAGTTCCATTGTGTTGGAATTATTAGTGTTAGTGGAAATCGACATTTATTTCGATATTAATTGATGTCTGGAAGTTATCTTGACCGTCGGGTAATTAATCGGATAAATGAGCAATTAATTGCTATTAATTCACATGATTATAACTATTTGTTCACATGTGTGTACTATTGATTCACATTCTTGTACTATTATTAGGGGGAGTTGGTGCAAGATTGATAATACTTGCATGACTAAGTTAAAAATGGAGGTATAGATGGAGGTCTTATCTTTGTAATTAATTATTTTCACATGATTATAACTATTGATTCACATGATTGAACTATTGATTCACATTATTTACTATTAGGGGAGGTGGTGCAAGTTTGATAATACTTGCGGGACTAAATTAAAAATGAAAGAAAAGTTGAAGGTATTATCTTTAATAATATTTGAGCCCCAAAGCGTGCAATTATCGAAACTATATTTTCCTATAAATAGAAGCTCATTCTTCCTTCATTTCTCACCAATTCACTAAAGCTATAGAGCAATTATTATAGAGAGAAATTATAGAGAGAAAGAAGAAGAAATACCTCCTCTCTACCTCTACTATTCCGATATCCGGTTTCTTTTCATTAAGGTAAGGGTATTATTTCTTTTTATTATTATTCATGAAGAGAGCTTACATTATTCCATTCTTTATTATTATTATGTTGGAATAACTTTTTCTGTCATCTGAATCTGCATACATGGTGAAATTCTTACATTATTCCATTCTTTATTATTATTTTGGAATAACTTTTATACATCTCAATCTGCATACGTGGTGAAATTCTTTTGTTATTCATTCTTTATTATTACATTGGAATATCACATGCATGCGGATTCATTGACACTTTTAGTTCCATTCTTTATTATTACATTGGAATAACACATGCATGCGATCTATCGCATGCATGGTGAATTCTTTGTTATTCCATTCTTTATTATTACATTGGAATATCACATGCATGCGGATTCTGGCTGACTGGTTCCATTCCATTCTTTATTATTATTGGGAATAACACATGCGCTGCGATTACATCGCATGCATGGTGAATTCTTACATTATTCCATTCTTTATTATTACATTTGGAATATCACATGCATGCGGATTCTGCGCATGACACAGTTCCATTCTTTATTATTACATTGGAATAACTTTTATCTATGTGGATTATCACATGCATGGTGAATGATCCTTCGTATTCATTCCTTATTAAATTGTGGAAATGATGCATGTCTACGTGGATTCTGCATGGCGGGTGAAAATCCATTTGCGATTTCATATATTACATGATACTCGTTTGGTTAAAGTTTTGGCTTCTATACTCCATGAAATTAGTAGAATATCACGGATATTTGCGCTTCATCCGGTATCTTTTCATGGAAATATTCTTACGAGCATTCTTGAATTTTACTCCACAAAGCGATATCGTGTTGACAATTTGGGCGTAATTGATTTCAAGATAAATTAACTTATAAATCTTTAAAATTTATTCTTGAACTTGTTTTATTGAATTATTATGTCATTGTCATCATCCTCATGCTTATATTGTGATGAAAGTCATCTTTGGCTTCGTGCGTAGATGGACTTGGTATGATTATGACCGAGGATTATTAGGGTATAATCATGACTGTAATGTTATAAATGATGTGGTAAAAGTCCTCGATGGCACATAGTGCATTGATGGGCGAGTTTTTGGTATGATTATGACCGAGGATTATTCGGTATAGTCATGACCATTGATGATTTAATGAATATCCTTGGCGTAGTGCGGGGATGACTCGATGATGTGGTTTATTTATTAAAATTTGAGTCTCGGCGATAAAAATTGATGAAAACATTTTAAATCATAGAAGATAGTAGATATCATGCTCTACTTGACTCTTACAATGGATTGCTTATTCGCTGCTTGCGATTAAACTTGATGTACTATTGTATTTTATCGGTTTAACATTGTTGAAGACTAATGATAATTTATTACGCATTATCTTAGTCATAATATTTCTTCTTGGGCTAGTTGAGCTCACCCTTTCTTTCCTTTGTTCTCTTGAGAAATGAGAGCGTGGCAAGGACTAGTCGGGGAGCGGGTGATGTCGAGATGATAGCATTAGTAGTCCTCACTATTACATTAAATAGTGTGACAATAAATGTAATGAGGACTCCATTGAGTGTGGATATTGTCTAGATGACAATATTCTTATTAAAACTCTTAGATTATGTTTTGTAAGTATTTTACATTTGTTGTATAATTAAGTTGTATTTGAATTTTTGTACCATGTATTTGGCGACTTCAAGATGGGTGATGTATACCTATTTTGTCATAACCTCTAAGATAGAGGATTTGAAAAAGACAATCTCAATGCGGAATCATTCCTCTTCATTAATGGACTCCCTGATCACTAGTTAGAGAGCTATCTCTGATTGAATAGGTTTGGGGATTTTTACTCATTTTTAAGTGTTGAAAAACAATGGAAATTAACAATAACAATACTTCTTCCCATAGAAGAATTGTATTTATGAAATCCAAAGAGGTTGCTAAGCGTATTAATCCTAGTTATCCAATCTTTGCATATCAAATTTCTGTTCCTAAGAACAATATATCACATACTGGACTTGGTTTTGTGAAACCGTAGAGTAAGTCAAAATCTAGGGTCAAGCCTCGAAAGATCGTAGAGTTAGGTAAAACTAACTCTAAGAAATAACCAGGCCTTAAATTTAGAGTTAACTTCTACTGTACGAGATAACAAAATCGTAGAATAATATGGAAGTAGAGAGATTTTCAACAAAGAAGAAAGGCTGGAAATAACTATAATCCACACATGTCTCCGATGGGAAGATACCCACACACATTCTCATACATCTTATAAAATGTTATACTTGTCAAGAGTATGGTTACGTAGCTACCATGTGTTATTATAATGATTATCATCAAGTATATTATAGACCCAAGATCAAGGAGATATAGGTCCCCAAGGGTACTAACAAGGCTAGACCCAAACAAGTTTAGGTATTAAATAAAGATTAATTCTTGATGCAGGTACAGAGCCGCTAACTCCATCTGGTATCTCGATAGTAGATGCTCAAGACACATGACTGATAATAAGGCTCTTATATCAAAACTTCAAAGAGAAAGATCGTCCTACAGTTGTATTTGGAAACAACAACTCTGGAAAGACTAGAGGATATGTGTTGATTGGAAATGTTGTTGTTTAATTTAGCAAGGTAGCATATGTTGATATTTTGTAGCATAAACTGTTGAGCATATGTCAACTGTTAGACAAAGGACATCAACTCATCTTCCTCAACAACTAATGTCAAGTTCATGAGAGCACTACCTAGAAAATGGGATGCCAAAACCACTACTATAAAATAATCAAATAATCTGCACGAAATGACAGTGTAAAAGCTCTACAGTAATCTTCTTACCTATGAGTGAGAGCTTAAACAGCGGGAAGAAATCATCTCTAAAGGAAAGAAAAAAGAAAGGGATGTTACTCTCAAGGCTTCAAAAGCAACCTTTAAAGCTCATATTGCAACAATGTCAGACGATGATGAAGATATAACACTGCTAGTCAGAAGGCTGAGGAAGTTTATGTGAAAGGGAAGCAAAAACAGACTAAGAAGGTTCTTTAACAACAACAAAAGCAACAGAAGCAAAGACCAAGAGAAAGACCTACGCTACAAATATAAAAAGTCAGGTCATTATATCGTAGAGTGCATCAAGACCCTATGAGAAGAGTTGAAAAGAGACAAGAAGAAGTTAGCCCCATAGAAGAAAGAATTCAAGGGCTATAAAAATTTTTACAAAAATAAAAGAGGTCTAATAGCTGAAGGGTCATGGACTGACTCAGAGAATGATTCAAGCTTTGAGTCCAGCGAAGATGAAAGACCTTATGTAGCCAACCTATGTCTCATGGCAAAAAAAGCCAATGTTGGCAAAACCATTAATCGTCGAGAAATTGACATCAATGAGGTATTTGACTTTAACTTTATTGATGTAGACATAGATGATCTTAGAACTGCATTGCATGATATAATTATAGATTTGAATCAATACATTAAATTTTTTTGGGTTCTATCAAACAACCATGCACTTCTTCAAGAGGAAAAAGAGAAAGTTCAAGTAGAGTTAGAAACAACTTTACGAAGTGTTGCGTCTCTTTCCAACCTTGAGGCGAAGAATGCAAGTTTAAGACAAATAACTGATCGTAGTTCACAAAGAGAGTTAGTCATAACCTCTAAGATAGAGGAGTTGGAAAAGACAATCTCAATGTGGAATTATTTCTCTTCATTAATGGACTCCCCGATCATTAGTAAGAGAGTTGTCTCTGATCTATCAGGTTTGGGATATGGGGATTTTTCCTCATATCTAAGTGTGGAAAAATAAATGGAAATTAACAATAAAAATACTTCTTCCTCCCAGAAGCATTGTATTTATGAAATCCAAAGAGGTTACTAAGCCTATTATTCTTAGGCATCCAATCTTTGTAGATCAAATTGTTATTCCCAAGAATAACAGATCACATACTGGACTTGGTTTTATGAAATTACAGAGTAAGTCAAAATCTAGGGTCAAGCCTCGAAGGATCGTAGAGTTAGGTAAAACTAACTCTACGAACCAACCAGACCTGAAACGTAGAGTTAAATTCTACTTTATGAGACCACAAAATCGTAGAACATTATGGAAAAAGAGAGATTTCCAACAAAGAAGAAAGGCTGGAAATAACTATAATCCACATGTCTCTGATGAGAAGATATCCACACACATTCACACATACATCATATAAAATGTTATACCTATTATGAGTATGGTTATGTAGCTGCTATGTGTTATTATAATGATTATCTCAAGCATATTATAGACGCATGATGAAAGAGATATTGATCCCCAAAAGTAATAACAAGGCTGGACCCAAGCAAGTTTGGGTACCAAAATAAAGATTAATTCTTGATGCAGGTAAAATTCCACTAACTTCATCTGGCATCTCGATAGTAGATTCTCAAGGCACATGACTAACAATAAGGCTCTCATGTCAAAACTTCAAAGAGAAAAATGGTCCTACAGGCTATAATTATCTTTGGAAACAAAAACTCTTGAAAGACTAGAGGATATGGTTTGATTGGAAATGGTGTTGTTTCATTCAGAAAGGTAGCTTATGTTGATGGTTTGAAGAATAACCTGTTGAGCATAAGTCAATTATGAGACAAAGGACATCAAGTTATCTTCTTCAGCAACTAGTGTCAAGTTCGAGACCTGGAACCTAACTCATTAAAGTTGACTAGAACTAGGGAATGCAATGTTTATGTGGTTATTCTTGCAGAGCTCAGTTCATTAGAGACAACTTGCTTCTTCGCTAAATCCTTAAAATATGTAAGATGAGTGTGGCATAGGAGATTATCCCACCTAAATTTTAAGAGCATGTCAAAGCTTGCCTCCAAAGACCTAGTCTCGGGTCTGCCAAAGCTAAGTTTTTTCAAAGAAAACCATGCAAGGTATATCAGCTAGGAAAGAAAATGAAGAGCTCATTCAAAAGCAAGGCAGTCAACTCCAATGATAAGCCTCTTCAGTTGTTGCATATGGACCACTTTGGGCCTATCCTAATTTCCATCCTTAGATGTTAAAGATACTAACTGTTAATAGTAGATGACTATAACATGTTCACATGGGTATTCTTCTTAAGCTCTAAGGATAAAACCAACTCTCAACTGATCAAATTCTTTAAGCTGCTTATGAATAAGAATTGCAATCAAAGCAATAAGGAATGATCATAGAAGGGAGTTCGATTTCTCTGAGGTAGATTAGTTATGCGAAGATAATGACATCCATCACTCAGGTCTAAGGACTCTACAACAAAATGGAGTAGTTGAGAGGAATTTTTTTTAATTAAGGCATGAAAGACACTTTTAGCAGCGGCCTGTCTCCCTGAGTATTTTTGGACTGAAGCTGTTAACACTACCTACTACACTCAGAACATATTGTGGAAAGAAAGAAAGCCAAATATCAGTTACTTACTAATTGAAATATTTAAATAATTAACTCAAATAAGTTAATTAAATTACGATAAAATATGTTAAAAATAACTAAGTTAATTAGTGGAGTTTGATAATTATTTTATTCAAATTAATTTGTTTGAATTAATTATCTTAACGTATTTTGATAATTAACATATTTTAATTATCATAACATGTTTTGAAAATTAAAATAATTAACCTATTTTTATAACTAACTAAATAATTATTTTACTCGATTGATTAACAAAGTTAACTATTTTATTTGAATTAATTAATTGAGTTGGTTATTTTATTTAAGTTAATTAGTGGAATTTGTTATTTTATTTAGTTAATTAGTGGAGTTAACTATTTATTTGAGTAAATTATTAAATTTAATTATTTAATTAAATTAATTATTTTATGTGTAATGTTATAATTTGTAGTGAATTTTATTTATTTTTGTTAGGATAATTGCATATATTGATTTGATGAGGAGATAATGTATATGTGTAATTAGTATCTTTTGTGAAGTCCTTAAGAGTACTTGATGTAAAAGGACTTAGAGTAGAAGATCAAGCTTGTTAGGTTGATCTATTAAAAGAATTGAATGTATAGATAATAGGAAACGAAACAATCGTAGGGTTGAGTGTCGCAAAGCTGTTTTATGCAATCATAAAGTTTATTTGAAGATCAAAAAGTCACTCAGTCTATCATCGAGCATTTAGTTCAAGATCGCATAATTTAGCAAGAAATCATAAAGCTAAATCAAGATTGCATATTCTGCAGAAGAATCGTAGAGTCTGCCAAAGGATAATAAAGCTTAGTAAAGATTGTAAGGCAAGACAATAATCGTAGAACATATCAAGAATCGTAGAGCGAGAAAATTCGTAGATTCAGTTTAGTCAAACATTCTACGATCATCATTGAAGTCTAAGGTTATCATTGAAGTTTACGATCTAGAAAATTATAGTGTGTCAGGTCTGACATTGGACTGACATAGGGAAGACTTGCGGAGTGAGGATTTCAAGACGGTTACATATCATCCTAAGTTTAAAATGAAGATAAGATCGTGTTATGTCTAACAGCTAGTTTGGCGATGTGAAAGCACCTTCGTTGTTGTTGATGCAGTAGTCTGATGTGACATATCAGAGCCGAAAGAAAGTTGACATAGTCACCCTAAAATTTAACATCAAAGATCTTTTAGGATCGGAGCATTTAATGAAGCAACGACAACTTTCCAACAGGAACATCTCGAGGTCATCTATAAAAGAGTACGAGGATTCAACCCAACTGTAGAAATCATGAATTAAAAATTAAACCTCTGCCTAAATCTCAAGAACTTTACTCTACGAAATGAGAACGACTTGTTCTGATACTAAGTCTTTCAGAAGCCGAGCTTAACGCTCTTAGTAGCACCTCATAAAGATCTAATCTTATTATGATTAATTGGTCTTAGTGACTTATTGCTCCAAGTCTAAGTGACTTGAAAGAATCTTAGTGATTCTCCATTATAATAGATGTGAGACCCCAAATTTTATGAATAAAGATTTAAATTCTCGAAATATTTTTTTTAATATTATGGAATGAATTTGATATAATGTTATAGTTGTGGGTAATATTTATAAATTTTGCAAAGTACGAAGTTGTTATATAATATTCGATTGGTCGAAGAATATTCATTTTCTGGGGAATATTCAATGCGACGATACGAATCATTAGTGGACCCCTAACGGAATTATTGTCGGATTGAGAAAATGACAAAAATATTTTTATGAAAATAACGGCGAAAGTTTTACCATTAATCTGTTGAAACACACCTAATGTTAAAAGTACGATGTCGTGTGGTTGCATTAGCACACAGGTATTGATTATTGATGCTTACGTGAGAAGTCACTCGGGTTTTGTTCAATTATTACTCAATAATTGTTGCATTGTATCTCACGTTATTTGATTCAATTATTGTCGATATTTTATATATTATTAAATCAATAATTGAGATAACAAAGTTATTAATATTATTATTTGCAATATTAACGATGTCTAGAAGTTACGCGAGGAGAGGTTTGGTCACTTAATTGCGGCATGATAGGAGAATTCCTTATTAGAAAGCCCTCTCTTTCCTAGGAATGACTTGGTCGATTAATATTGTGAATTATAATAATGATGATAAATGTTGTTAAATATATTGAGGTGTCTTTTTTATGAAGTCACGGAAGTTTATATATATATATATATAAAATTTTGTTTTATTAGTATTATTAATGTAATAAAAGCAGAAAAGCTTTTATATAAAAATGAATACTTTTATAAAGTTATTTGTTTTATTAGACAATAATTAGAATATATTATATTTTATTATGCATAGTATTTGCATAATGCTAGCTTTTTATATAAAAGCAGTTTTTATAGTACATAGAATATAGTATTTGCATAGTAAAATCTTTTTATATATAAAAGAATACTTTTATAAAGTTAATTGTTTTATTAGATTTTAAATAATATATATATATATATATATATATATATTATAGTATATTTTATTGCATAGTATCCTTTTTATTTTCCTATAAATAGGATGCTTAGTTAGAATTGAAATCACACCAGAAGTTCAGAGAATTCTCCTTCTATAATCTTGAGTGTATTTTTTTAGAGTTTAAGAAAGCTTTGAGCGTAGTGCAAGTTTTCTTCAAGTATATCCCCGCCCCACCCGTCGGAGTACTCTTCTTTATAAGGTAAGGGATATTATTTGTTGTACTCGTAAGGGGTATTATTTCTTTCGTCTTCATGAAGAGAACTTTTGTTATTCCATTCTTTACTATTCTGTTGGAATAACCTGTATATGCGAACTATCCTATACTTGGTGAAATTCTTTTGTTATTCCATTCTTTATTATTATGTTGGAATAACCTGTCTATGCGAAGTACCGTATACATGGTGAAATTCTTTTGTTATTCCATTCTTTATTATTATGTTGGAATAACGTAATACATCTGCATTCTGTATACAAGGTGAAATTCTTCTATTATTCCATTCTTTATTATTTTGTCGGAATATCCTCACATACATGCATTTACGCTTGACTGGTTCCATTATTTATTATTCGCTTCTTTATTATTTCACAATACATCGCGTTTATGCATGGCCAGTTCCATTATTTATTATTACATTGGGAATAACTTTATGCATGCGATCTATCGCATGCATGGTGAATTCTTGATTATTTCATTCTTTATTATTACATTGGAATAACTTTGTCTGTGGATTACCACATGTGGTGAATGATCCTTTGTATTCATTCCTTATTAAATTGTGGAAATGATCTGTTTACGTGGATTATGATGAAAATCATAATAAAAGCATTGGACTGATGAAAATCATGGGTATATGTAGTATTAGTAAGTGTTATGATGATTTATGTTGGTTATTATGTGAAAACATGAAAGTTTCTTAGAAATCACAAAGGGTTGAAAATCAGATTTTGGTGAAAATGGAACATGAAATTCAATTGACCATATCTCCTATTATATTTCAAATTTTTGAGTGTGGTCAAGTTCTAGAGTTAGATCTATGAGTTTTCTAACTTATCCAAGTGGAATCACTGGAAAAGGTGTTGTAGATTTTTCGTATGGACTAATTTTAGCAAATGAGTCAAAAACTGCAAAGTACCAAAAAGCTACTGCCCAAAAATTTAAAAGGGCATTTTCGGCCACTTAATTTGTGAAAAAAAAATTCTGGCCTTTTGGGACATGGAAATATATGGTATAAAGTACCTCCTGTCCAAAAATGAGCTCATTCCGACTTAAAATGAGCAAGTTATGACTATTTTAATATTTAGGTTTTTCCGACGAAAAATGCTATAACTGGAGTTCTATAACTCTGATGACCATGAAATTTAAACTGGAAGCTCACGTTAACATGTATAAGATCCTGCCAAGATTTTGGAATTTCTGGAGTTAAACTTGAGATTGCTAATTTCTTAAGGAATTAATTAGAAATTGATTTTTGAAAAATACTTAAGGGAGTTGAAAAATTATAAAAAAAATACTTGTTGTGTATGAAATATATGTATATATATTTGGACAAATGATAGAAAAATAATAAGTTGATTTGGTAATTTTTCATGAAAATGGTTTAGTTACAAACATATGAGTTAAATATGTTATGTGAAGTAACGAAATTTGAAAATAGGATTTTATGGTTTGGGAATCCTATATAGAGTACATGCAGATTTTTTGATGAGGGATTTGATCATTGGTGATGAAATTTTATGATTATGGCATTTTTGAATGATTAAATGCATTATTTGGTAAAGTGTAAACAATTGAAATAAATTGTTTATAAGTTTAAGAAGTGATTAAAATATTGTTATAATATTAATAATATTAGATGATGAGTTTATTAAGTGATTGATAATATTTGGATAAATTTAAAGTCTTTAATATTTATCCTTGTTTTCGTTTGATTAATGCTTATATCATTGTCATCATCCTCACATTTATATTGTGATGAAAGTCATCTTTGGCTTACGTGCATAGATGGACTTGGTATGATTATGACCAAGGATCATTCGGTATAATCATGACCTATAATGTTGTAAATGATGTGGTAAAAGTCGTCAGTGGCCTGTAGTGCATTAATGGATAGTTTTTGGTATGATTATGACTAGGGATTATTCGGTATAGTCATGACCATTGATGATTTAATGAATATCCTTGGTCGTAGTACAGGCATGACTCGATGATGTGGTTTATTTATTAAGCTGAGTCTCAGCGATAAATATTGATGAAAACATTTTAAATCATAGAAGATAGTAGATATCATGCTCTACCTGACTCTTCTAATGGATTGCTTATTCCGCTGCAGTTAAACTTGATGTCTATTGTACTTTATCAGTTTAACATTGTTGAAAACTAATGATAATTTATTCTGCATTATCTTAGTCATAATATTTCTTACTTGGCTAGTTGAGCTCACCCCTTTCTTTCAACATTCTCTTGAGAAATGAGAACGTGGCGGGACTAGTCGAGGGAGCGGAGTGACGGTCCGGATATAATAGTATTAGTAGTCCTCACTATTCTGTTAAATAGTGTGACAATAAATGTATTGAGGACTCCTTTGAGTGTGGATATTATCTAGATGACAATATTGTTATTAAAACTCTCAATTTATGTTTTGTCACATTTTACACGACTGCTGTATAATTAGTTTTTATTTGTATTCTGTACCTTGTATCTGACGACCCAAGAGGGGTGATGTGTACCTATTTTGGGGGCGTCACAGTTGGTATCAAAGCTTAGGGATATGATCCATGACTAAGATGTGAGATAAGAACTAGGAGGGGAGAGACGGGAAATTCCTTCGCTAGTATGACCTACCTAAGTTTATTTGGTATTTAATTGGTTGGTAAGAGTATAGGGATAATATGTGATATGTCAATTAACCCTTGTTTTGTGATAGTGTTAAATTTGCGGAGTTATCCCGGTTTGAATCCCATTTGGTCGATAATGAGGAGCGAATGACGTGAATGTTTCTAAGAGGTTTGAAACCCGATATACGTCAATACCTCATTTCTCACAAACTTTGTTTATATTCAGATGTTGTTAATAGGGTTCAGTTATTGGGGCGCGATAATGAGTCAGCACAACCAAAAGGCAACGTCCAACAACACGATAATAATCTTACCGGTGGCAACGACCATCAGAACAATGATAACCAACGTGGGGGAAATTATCATGCCAAGAATGGTAACCACTTCGGTGGTAATCATGGCCAAGATAATAGGAGTGGAAATTTTAAGAAGAGAAGGTTCAATAATGATGGAAAGACAACAGTACCAGCACTCATTTCAAAAAAAGAAGAACGACCACCGGTCGTATGTTTCAAATGCGGACAGGAGGGACACATCCGTCCAAACTGTACGCAGCAATCCAAAGCCTGTTTTAATTGCGAAAGAGAAGGTCACCTAGCTTGATTTTGTCATGTAGTGAAGTCAAGTCTAGCCGGGATAGTGATGCCAAAGGATGTCTCCAGATAAGTCAAAGTCGGTAGTTTAAGTGAGAGTGTTTGTCGAGAAACTCAAACGAAGTTGTCACGGGTAAGTTAATTATAAACTCTTGTGAAGTCTATACCTTGTTAGATACCGGTTCTACCCACTCTTTTATTTCACCTAGTTGTGTTCAATGTTTGAACTTGGCTCTTGAGAAATTAGACTTTGATTTATCTGTTGGAACTTCATTGGAAGAAACCTTCATTACCTCTACTATTTATAAATCTTGTTTAATTCAAATCGACACTTTCACGTTACCTGTCGATCTTATCTCTTTGAAAATACTTTCATTTGATGTGATTTTAGGAATCGATTGGTTAACTACTCATCAAGCTTTTTGTAAGGTTTTTAGCTTTCATATTCCTAACCAACCTGTTATGTGAATTCAAGCAACCAAACCACTAAAGTTAATCACTGTTATATCAAGCTATAAGTAAAGAGCCCCGATCCTTTCATTGTTGACTTCCTTGTGTGGAATGCACCGAAGTCAGACTTTCCGTAGGGGACGTTGTGAATGACGATGGCAAGTTGATAGGTATCAATGTGACGTGTTATCCAAGTCTTGGATGAGAGTCACAGTTTTGAATTATATTTCTATTGTTAATAAATTTCCTGACGTATTCTTGAAGACTTCTTAGCCTACCCTTAGAGCGTGAAATTGAATTTTGTATTGACCCCAGTACAAAAACCCATTTCGTATAACTTACAAATGATAAAGATAGAGTTAAAGACTCTAGGGACCCACGTAAAGATAACAAATATACGATTAGAATCGACTTTAGTCGATAATGTTAAAGCTGCTAAAGCTACAGACCCGGAGCTGATGAATACGAAGAAGAAGGTTCAAGAGGGTGGTATTTTAAAAGCAAGAGTTGCTGAAGAGAGGAAATCTCAACCCTCGATTTTATTAGCCCATTTGAAATCCTTGATCGAGTAAGAACTGTGGCTTATAGACTTGTTTTACCGCCAAGTATGTCACGTGTTCATAAAGTTTTTAACGTATCGATGTTACGTAAATATATGGATGACCCGAACCACGTTATTAAATTAGAACTAGACGAGATAGCAGGAGATTTAACGTATGAGGAGATACGTGTTAAAATCTTGGATAAGAAGGATCATATTCAACACTTAAAGGTTATACCTCAAGAGTTAGAATCTGAACTGAAGTCAAGGTATCCTCACCTCTTCGACATACCAGGTATGTACCCTAATTTTGAGGGCGAAATTTCATAAGGAGGGGAGATTGTGAGACCCCAAATTTTATGAATAAAGATTTAAATTCTCAAAATATTTTTTTAATATTATGGAATGAATTTGATATAATGTTATAGTTGTGGGTAATATTTATAAATTTTGCAAAATATGCAATTTGTTATATAATATTCGATTGGTCGGGGAATATTCGTTTTACGGGAATATTAAATGCGACAGCACAATCATTAGTGGACCCCACAACGGAATTATTGTCGGATTGAGAAAACGACAAAAATATTTTTATGAAAATAACGGCGGAAGTTTTACCATTAACTGTTGAAACACTCGGTGTTAAAAGTACAATAATACGCGTGGTTGCATAGTAGCATACGATATTGATTATTAATGCTTACGTGAGAAGTCACTCAATTTTGTTCAATTATTGCTGCAGTAATTGTTTCATAGTATCTCGCGTTATTTGATTCAATTATTATCGATAGTTTATATATTATTAAATCAATAATTGAGATAACAAAGTTATTAATATTATTATTTGCAATATTAATGATGTCTAGAAGTTCTGCCAAGGAGAGGTTTGGTTACCTAATTGCGCACCAATAGGGAGAAATCCTTATTAGAAAGCCCCTCTTTCACAGGAGCGACACAGTCGATTAATATTATGAATTATAATAATGATGATAAATGTTATTAAATATATTGAGGTATCTTTTTTATGAAGTCACGGAAGTTTATATATATATATATATATATATTAATTTTGTTTTATTAGTATTATTAATGTAATAAAAGCAGAAAAAGCTTTTATATAAAACAGAATACTTTTATAAAGTTATTTGTTTTATTAGACAATAATTAGAATATATTATATTTTATTATGCATAGTATTTGCATAGTGCACGTATAGTGTTTGCATAGTTAAATCTTTTTTATATTAAGCAGAATACTTTTATAAAGTTAATTATTTTATTAGATTTTAAATAATATATATATATATATATATATATATATATTTTATTATATATTTTTTATTAGTATCCTTTACTTTTCCTTCCTATAAATAGGATGCTTAGTTAGAATTAAAATCACACCAGAAGTTCAGAGAATTCTCCTTCAATAATCTTGAGCGTATTTCTTTAGAGTTTAAGAAAGCTTTAAGCGTAGTGCAAGTTTTCTTCAAGTATATCCCTACTACCCATCGAGTACTCTTCTTTATAAGGTAAGGGATATTATTTGTTGTACTACTAAGTAAAGGGGTATTATTTCTTTCGTCTTCATGAAGAGAACTTACATTATTCCATTCTTTACTATTACATTGGAATAACTTTTGTATATGCACGGACTACCCTATACTTGGTGAAATTCTTACATTATTCCATTCTTTATAATTATGTTGGAATAACTTTTGTCTATCTGCAATCTGCATACGTGGTGAAATTCTTACATTATTCCATTCTTTATTATTATGTTGGAATAATGCATACATATGCAAGTCTGCATATGCATGGTGAAATTCTTCTATTATTTCATTCTTTATTATTACGTCGGGATATCACGTCTGCATGCGTTTACGCATGACTGGTTCCATTATTTATTATTACGTAGAATATCACATACAATGCGTTCTGCGCATGACACAGTTCCATTATTTATTATTCTATTGGGAATAACCTGTATGTGCGATCTATCACATGCATGGTGAATTCTTCAGTTATTTCATTCTTTATTATTCTGTTGGAATAACCTGGCTATGTGGATTACCACATGCATGGTGAATGATCCTTTGTATTCATTGCTTATTAAATTGTGGAAATGATCTATTTACGTGGATTATGATGAAAGTCATAATAAAAGCATTGGACTGATGAAAATCATGGGTATATGTAGTATTAGTAAGTGTTATGATGAGTTATGTTGGTTATTATGTGAAAACATGAAAGTTTCTTAGAAATCAAAAAGGGTTGAAAATCAAATTTTGGTGAAAATAGAACATGAAATTCAATTGACCATATCTCCTATTATATTTCAAATTTTTGAGTGTGGTTAAGTTCTAGAGTTAGATCTATGATTTTTCTAACTTATCCAAGTGGAATCACTGGAAAAGGTGTTGTAGATTTTTGTATGGACTGATTTTAGCAAAGGAGTCAAAAACTGCAAAGTACCAAAAATCCACTGCCCAAAAATTTTAAAGGGCATTTTTGGCTACTTAATTTGCGAAAAAAAAATTCTGTCCTTTTGGGAAATGGAAATATATGGTATAAACTACATCCTGTCCAAAAATGAGCTCATTCCGACTTAAAATGAGCAAGTTATGACTATTTTAATATTTAGGTTTTTTCGACGAAAAACACTATAACCGGAGTTCTATAACTCCGATGACCATGAAATTTAATTCCTCATGGGCATGATAGCCATCCAAGGAAATTCAGACATTGTAAAATAATGTACAAGCTGCTTACAGCTGAAAAATGTCCATCATGGGAACCAAATCTAGATTCATGAGATGAATCAGTGATCACAATGATTCTGAGCTCTCATGATCTTTAAATTTGTATGGAAAGCGATGGCGATATATATATATATATATATATATATATATATATATATATATATGCAAACATGATCAACCACCACGAAGCAACTCCATGGGGAATCGGAAATGTAAATATATAAAAGCGGTAAATATATATATATGGACATGATCAACCACCACAAAGTAAACTCGGTGGGATAAAATGTAAATAAAGTCATAAAAGCGATCAAGCGCCACGAAGTAAACTCAAGCGAGACAAAATGTAAATAAAGTCAGAAAAATCCATCAATCGCCACGAAGTAAACTCCAAGCGAGACGAAATATAAATAAAAGGCATAAAAGGCCACAAGTAAACTCTCAGGCACGAAGAAAAAATATATATATATATATATATATATATATATATATATATATATATAAGCGATAAATGCAGGATGTAAATCCAAGCTCATCCGGATATGTCCGAGCAACAATTATATATAAGTGTATATATATATATATATATAAAGCGAGTAAATGCACCGGATGTAAAATCCCGGCTCATCAGATATGTCTGACAACAGTTATATATATAAGTATATATATATATATATATATATATATATATATATATATATATATATATATATATATATATATATATATATATATATATATATATATAGAAATGAAAACCACTAGTAGAAGTCCGCAAACGAAATTACACAACACGACTCTCAATATGTATAACAGTGTGTGCTAATATGAGAAGAAGGCTTTATATAATGTAAGAAGGCTTACAGTGGGATGCCAATGTAGACTTTTATGACTTTAAATGGATAAACACTCAGCTCCCGCCGGATAAAAGATAGCTATATGTGAGCTAACAAGTGTTTAAAGATGAGGAAACACTCAAAAGATGTATATACAGAGTAAAATGGATAGGGCTTCCTCGCCTTTTCCTCTCCTTCTCTTTCTCAAATGGCTGACCCCAAGGCTGGTCGTGGTGCATCCGAGGCTCACGGGCCCCGTCGTCTCGAAGTACGTGCACTCATGCACTGGAATGTCCGCTCGAACTTGCAGAACTTCAATCCGAGCATCCGAACGAGGTATATCTGACCTTATTCGGACCGCTTGTGTCGAGAGTTATGCAATAACATGGATTAGAGATTGTACGAAGTCAGGAAGAGGGGTCTATGCCCATGGTCTTTAAGCTTCAAATTCTATCCAAAGTACATCCACGCGTAATAGTCACTCGGGATTTTTACTCCTCGGTTCTTATGGGACATTGTTGGATGTATGTATATATGAAGTGTTGAGACAACGCGCAAGTGTTGAAGGGGGCAAGATGACTTTTGACTCTTCGTCGGGGTTATCGCCGGTTTGAGTTGAAAGTAGACGTTGCTCAGGGTTACATCTGAGATTGGACTACTTGTTGGTATGCTGCGATATCATCTTGTGAGAGAGAACATTGAGGCGGTAAGATGACATTTTGATTCCTCACCGGGGTTATCGTCGGTTTGAGCGGAAAGCAGACGTTGCTCAAGGTTACATTTGAGATTGGACTACTTGTCTGTATGCCTCACTATCATCTGTGGGTGTGTCTGCCTGCCCGTTATTAGCTCCGAGTCTGAGGTATGAGTGCCTCGGCAGGAGGTATGAGCTTGAAGCTGATCGCATGTGTTTGAAACAAAAAATTCTGGAGTTATCGCTGGAACTGCAAAAGCATCCCTTGGGTCTATCACCAATGATGAAGTCGCTACTCCCAGTGTTATTTCTGGGACTAGAACTGAGCGTCGCGGTGTTATCGCCGAGACAGAACTATCCTCTCCGGTGTTGTTGCCGGTCTTTTGATCTGCATACCTCGGGGTTATCTCCGAGATTGGAAATGACATTCCTGGTGTGTGTTCCGGGTTTGAGATGAAAATCCTGGTTTATGTTCCGGGTTGGAACTAAACTTCCGGTAGTATCCGGAATGGATGTAAGCGTCTTCCGTGGTTATCATTTGAAGAGGCGAATCGCCCTCTGCAATGTCGATAATAGGCGTCAGAAAATTTTGAGTGTCTACAGATGCCCCTCTTTATCATATTCATGCAATGCAAGGCATGGATAGGATAAAGAATCCTAGACACTTGAAATTCAAGCAAGATAAACATGATGCTATATGCAGCAACATGATGCAAATGTATGATGCATGATTATCAGGTAATCCTGTTGGGATGATAATCAGTGATGGCTTGGACATGCGATCCAAGTCTCCAAGGATGTTGACATTGGGGCTATAACCAAAGTCTTGAATCCTAGACACTGTCTTATATTCCATAGAGGTACCTTTTGTGTGTAAGAGATCTGTGGGGATAAAGCTTTGTCTATTCGAGGATGTGTATAACATATTTCCTCATTCTGTCGGAGTTACTGCCAACAGTTTGTCGTCATCAGGGTTTCCCGACCTTCGCTGATGTGTGTATCACCGGATAGATCCCTGTTGGGTGCATTATCAAGGTTGCTAGACCTTCATTGATGTATGTGTCAATGGTAGCATTGCGTTGTAACCCCCGTCGGGGATACGTAAATGAGTTACTTTAATGGGGTTACTTGCCATCGGCTGACATGACGTCAAGGTTGCTTGACCTTTATTGATGTGTGTATCAATGGTTGCATTGCGTTGTAACCCCCGCCAGGGATACATAGATGAGGTGCTTCTATGGGTTTACTTTCCATCGGCTTACATGACGTTAAGGTTGCTTGACCTTTATTGATGTGTGTATCAATGGTTGCATTGCGTTGTAACCCCCGCCGGGGATACGTAGATGCTTGAAAGATTTTCATTATTACCCCCGCTGGGGATACGTAACTGCTTGAAAGATGTGCGTTGTGACCCCCACTGGGGATACGTAGATTCTTGAAAGATGTGCGTTGTGACCCCCCATCGGGGATACATGGATGATTGAACGATGTGCGTTGTGACCCCCGCTGAGGATACATAGATGCTTGAAAGATGTGCATTGTGACCCCTGCCGGGGATACGTAGATGCTTGAAAGATGTGCGTTGTGACCCCCGATAGGGATACGTGGATGATTGAAGGATGTGTGTTGTGACCCCCGCCGGGGATACTTCATCAGTTTATAACTTCGGCGTTGTAACCCCTGCCGGGGAGGTTTGATACTTCGTGGTTTTGCGTTGTAACCCTCGCATGGGATGTTTAGGGTTGTGACCCTACAAATGATGGCATCGGACCTTTGTGGGGTATTGTCGAGCATGATCTGTGAAAGCTGAGCTCATTTCTATAGTATACCCTGCATTCACGCGAATACCATTGAGACGACGGGAGTTTAACTCTGACCGACAAGAAATTAGGATTTCCGACTATTTCGCTCAATCGCATAGCACTTTTATTCCTGATTTGGCCTTTTCAGTTTGTGAGACCTCCTTTACAACTCTAACTGGAGCGAGCCAGAGGTGTGGGACCCATGTAAAAGTGCCGCAGGTGAGCCTGCTGCCAACCGTGCCTATGTATAGGTGAATGGTTGCTTTTATAAGTCATTTTCAAGTTGTGTAGCGAAGGAAATCTGAGAGCTCTTTTTCAGATCTGCTGAGTTTGGGCAACTTTCTGAATATTCTGTCACCGTACAAGCGCTCTTCACTGTCCGGTAATGTATGCATGTATTTTTTTCCAATTTCTATTTGTTGGAAAATGACTTATCACATGAAATGCATTTAGACACATAGTAGTGAATATGCATGCTGATATGACTTGTTAAAAAATATTCGACATAGCAAATGTTAGTATTAAACCATGCTGAATATAATGATGTAAAAAAATTTAACTTTTGAAACAGTCAAATTGGCACCTTTTACTATCATTTCTTATCCTATTTGAGGACAAATGAGTAAAGGTAGAAAAGTAAAATAATCCTGGTAATTAGACTACACTTACGATTTTTTTAGTGTGATGTGATTAATACATATAGGATGTATATGACTTTGTATAGGTGTGATACTGAATGGCCACCTAGTCATGCCTATGTGCGTGTGGATAGTCCCATTTACGAAGGGGGCTATGGTAAAATTTTCCCAAAATGTAGGTATTGGGTAGTCATGCATTTTTAACTCTATTGTGAATGTATATTAAAACAATGCATTTTGAAAAGCTCCAGGTAAGAATTTACCACACCCTTTCTGAGGTGAATTAGAGACTTGTTGTCCAGATATTATGGATCCGGATCAGCCAAGCAGTTCCCACAGGACCACTTCTGGTGTATGGAGGAGAGCTTCTGAAGAGCCTCAACACCGTTCTGTCAGACAACCTCGTCGTTTAGTGGAGGCGGTGATACGTTCTATTCGGGTTGAAGTTCCGAATGTTGAGGACGAGGAGGAGGATGTATCGATCGAGGTTCCTACTCCTGCTGTATGTGTTCTCCGTAGGGAATTGCCAGGTATTCAAGTGGGGAATGCAGATCTTCTGGGTGACTTGAGTAGGCATCCTTCAGTATACATGCACGCAAATGAGGTATGAAGTTAGATCTTTAATCTTCCTTATTTCCTATTGATGAGGAGTCAAGGATTCTGATGTTGATCTGCATTTGATGTAGGTTCCCGGCTTCACACAGCCTCGAGGGAACTGGTTTAGCATCCAATCTATGTATCAGGATTTCCATGATAACTACAGAGCGATCATCCATGGCTGGGGATTTGAGATGTTCTTCTCCATTCTACCCGTCATTTGTCCACGGGTTACCTCGGGGCATTGTCTGAGCGGTGGTTTCACGGATCTTCGATCCTCCATTTGCTTTGGGCGTGAGGTGATGATGACGACGATGGATTGGCGGTTTATCACGGTATGGAGTTTGGAGGAACCGGTGCCTTGTAAGGCGGATATCACCCCTCTGTGCCGTCGATCCTTATTGGGAGTTCCGGCGGGCGCTTCAAGGCGGGGGATCTGCTGTCGTGCGGGTCCTTTGGCGTAGATGCTATGAGCGAAATTTGTTGAGTGAGCCCATACCCGATGATGTGAGAATCAGGGATCGCATTCTTCTGCGATTTTTCTTGATGATCATTAGGGGCTGCTTCATAGCAGATAATTCCTCTACGGTGTCCTTCGCTTTGATCAGCGCCACTCGACACGTGGACCGTATAGGAGAGTATGATTGGGGTTCCTATACCTTTGCCTATTTCCTCAGGGGAATGCGTATACGATCGCAGGGCTTGACCAAGGCGTGGTTAGGATTCTACCCATTTCTGCTGGTGAGTGTTTCTCTTGTCTTTTCCCATATATAGGTTAAGAGTGTTGACTGACAGTAGATGTTTGCCTTTGTGATGGCAGTTTTGGGCCTATGAGAGGCTTCCTTGTTTGCGTCCTGTGAGCGTGTTAGGTTTAGACACCTATCCACGAGGACGAAGATGGCATCATTCCATACTAGCGGAGGTCCTTGTTGCTGAGGGTTTCACTCATTATCGCCAACAGCTGGAGTTGTTGACAGCCGATGTCATCACATGGGTTCCCTACTCTAGAGAGCATTTGGGAGTTGGATTTGAGGATGGGTACCCGACTGGAGTAGAGTATGTTATTTCCACCCACAGGATTCCTCTCTTCACAGATGGAGGATGGGAGCTCTATTTAGGAGAGCGTGCTATCAAGAGCACTACAGGAGAGATCCGTATGCCGATCTTGCCTCCTGTCAGGCGTTATTGGCTTGTTTCACAGTCACCTGTCATTGACATTCCATTGTTGGGGATTGACGATTTTACATTGTCAGAGGGCCCCTGGTCTCAGGAGATGTTCCAGCATTAGTGGATCCCTTATACTATTGGAGCTCAGACCCGCGCCACACAGTTCATGGGGGATATGGTTCCAGGATCCGTGATGATGACGAATTGGCTAGCCTTTGTCAGAGATCCGACTCATGTGACACAGATTGATAGATTGACCCGACAGCTGGACCGGACACATCTTTTCATTCTGCATTTGGGCAGAAATCCTTCAGAGGTAGATACTTTTGATCCTTCCAGCTCTGGCGCTGGCCCCTCAGGTGACCCATATGGTTTTGCCGGTGCAGATCCTCCCTTGTATCGGCCTGACATCCCTATAGATAGAGATCTAGTGACTCATGAGGAGTTACATCAGGTGGACAGTATCGATGATGTAGACATCGACACCATTGACTTTTTCAGATGTATTTCTCGCTATCTCTTTTGATAGGCCTCTGGTAGATGCTGGGTAGTTTCGCCCCATTCTCGCTATATCTTTTGATAGGCCTCTATTAGATGTTGGGTAGCTTCACCCCATTTTCCTGTATTTTAGCTGTACAGAGATGTATTAGATGATTATATACTTAGGAATGTATGCACAGTTTTCCATTCCCTATATCATATTGCCATCTATTGTATCATTCATGTTATTATGTTATGCATATGTATGTATGTCTAGAGATATTCAGCATTGACCCCTGGATGGTCTTATGACATGACCCACACAGATGTCTTCTTTGACAGTTAGCCGTATTGATCATACCCCACCATTTTTGGTGGTATCTAGTATCGTTCATGGTATGATAGTATATCACCATCGAGACGTGGTGATAAGTAGATGATTCTTTGCGACATCTATGACCACTGTTGATGTTTTAGGTTCCCACAGAGTTTGTAGAGGTATGCTAGAACCTTTGGGTATCGAGAGGCGGGTTTTCTGATTTGGGAGCGAGAGTTGACTCTACTTTGTAGGAGTATGCACGATTGACGATCTTTGTCATTGGGCGGACCTTGCGTGCATATGGCTATCAGAGACATGAGCAGACAGTTCATGACCCTCACCAGATTGAGGCGTAAAGTGGTCCAGGACGAGATTACATCCATCCACGTGATATCCCAGCGTTTCCTGTTTGACAGGTTTGGCTCTGAGGATAGCTATGCACGGCATTTCGGGGATTTCACCACACCGGAAGACCATTGGCGTTCAGCCAGGGTGGATGTACTGCTTTTGTGCGTATTGTCATATGTCTTCATGCTGCGGTACATGGATGAGCTGGATATCAGCGTCATTATGGCTGTGAGAGCTCTTAGGGAGGGTCATACCATTGTTTCGATGATCATTGTAGAGACTCTGAGGTCAGCTACATACTGCTGCACTTATCCGGCAGGAGTGTTCACAGGTAGCTTGGTCATGCTGTATGTGTGGTTTATGTCACACTTGAGATCGGTTAGCACATTTAGACGGCAAGGGTTTTGTTTCATCTATGACATAGCCATGTCGTACTCTTTTCAGCCTACGGAGTGTACAGATGCTGCATCGTGGTCAGCTTTTCTGGCATGGATTAGAGACCCGTTTGCTATATTGCCGTGTTCAAGGCTTAGCTCACCCTACAGCTTCATTACTCATGCTCCGGGCATGGATTATCTCCCTCTGGCTGGATTGAGGGGCATGATTACTTACCACCCATCTTGGCGTGATGTGTCGGGTTGACGGTTTGAGGATTTTCATCCTTATGAGGGGAAGTGAGTCGGTAGCTTTGCTTCACACCGTTTATCGATGGAGGATGAGATCCGGGTTGTATACTGTTGGGATCGAGAGAGAGGCTAAGTTTTTTACATCGATGTCCGGGTTGTTCTACTGAGTATTCCGCATGGATGGAGATAGAAGCGCATTGGATGCCGTAGTATCCACAAAGTCAGAGGATTGATCTGCGACGATGAGGAGCTATAGAGGAGGCCGACATTCCCATCGATGACTTGATCATTTGGGTTTGCCCAAAGCATTTATGATGGATTCTCCCACCACGAGTGCCATTTGTTACAAGATTCTTCGACATAGCATTTGGAGCAAAGCTTACATCTGATGACCTATGATAGAGATCAGGCTAGGGCCGCGTTGTTGACAGCTCTTAATGAGAGAGATACCGCTCTTTTAGAGAGGGATGAGGCTAGATCAGCCAGGGATGCATTGATTGTGGAGCGGGATGCCGCCTTATCTGCTAGGGATATGTCCAATATAGATAGTACTTCAGTTAGATCCTAGATGACTGTCAGTCTTGCCGACATGAGTGCTTACATTGATGATCATTATGCCACCATGCAGTTAGCCTCTGATCTGCTAGCTCGTGTAGATACCCTTGGGCAGGAGCTTGCAGTGCTACCTCCGTCTTCTGAGAGGGATGCTATGTTAGATCTGATAGTCCGCATACATACAGATCTGTAGATGGCTTTGTATTTTCCTTCACAGACTAGCTTAGCCATTTTGTCATGTACATCACATATGTATATATCAAACAGTATTATGTATGGTAGGGAAATATATTTTGATTCACTTCCCTTTTAGTTATGCCTTGATACTTGCTTGATATTTTCCTGTTTCTTCAGGGCCTTGTGATCTTGATGCATTCTAAACTTATCCTTGATAGATGGACATTGAGACGTCGCAAGATCTTTTAGAACGGATCATTGATTTCTGTAAATCCCTACCATCTTTGGTGTCTTGGGACTGGTATCTGTATGGAAAAGTGGAGAGGAGGGTAGTTTCTTCCTCTCTAAGATTGACTGCACCACAGATGGTTGCCAGTACTTCTATTTGTGAGAAGCCTAGTTAATTCCATCTCTTATGGGTTGGTATTTCTTTTTGAGGCACGATCGCAGCTTGGATAGTCACCGAATCTTCTATTTGTGAGAAGAGGTTGGGTAATTCCATCCCTTTGATCTGAAACCGATGAAATGTGGTGAATTGAAGGTTGAACCCAGTACCGTGTGATAAGAAATTTTTTTCTGGTAGGGGTTAGATTGAACCATAAATGGCTGCCTACGTACTCCTATTGAAGAGGAGATCAAGTCTGCGTAGTTCGAACCTAGTGTAAGAGGTTCAACGATGAAAGTGAAAGGCAGATGGGTGTAGAAATGTTTTTATTATTTTTTGTGAAGAAAGGGCAGAAATGTTTTTGTTGTTTTTTATTGTTGCGACCGGGCCATATAGCATATGGTTGCCTACGTACTCTATTGAAGAGGAGATCGGTCGACGTAGTTTCGCCCCCCAAACGAAACGCCGTGAAGAAAAAAAGCATGAATCCCATATGCGAGCTATCTTTGCGGGGAGAAGAAAGTTTGATCCCATAATGGGGACAAACTGCAGGTGTGTAAAAAGTTTGATCCCGTCTTCAGGATAAACTGCAAGTGTGAAAAAGTTTAATCCCGTCTTCAGGATAAACTGCAAGTGTGGAAGGTTAAATCCCGTCTTCAGGATAACCGAATTTGTGAAAGGTTAAATCCCGTCCTCAGGATAACTAAAATTGTATGGAAGGTTTGAAATGAAGTGATACCAGGCTACTGGTTTGAAGTGTATGTTTCCCTGAGGGGATAAAGAGTATGCAAAAAGAGAGGGTTCAAAACCGGAATGACTGGTGATTTGATGATCAAAACCAGGATGTTTGTTTGATGGTAACTTCAGACATAGTACCGTTTCACGGTGTCCGAGTTGATAAGCCGTGGAAATTCATGGCCATCCATTTCCTGTAATCTGAGAGCGTCTCCTGTCAATACCTCCTTGACAACAAATGGGTCTTCCCAGTTAGGAGCGAATTTTCCCTTAGATTGATCTTGGTTGTCAATAAACTTCTTTAAAACCAAGTCATGTTGTTTGAACTGCCGTAGTCAGACTTTTTTGTTATAGGATCGTGCGATCCTTTGCTGATATAACTGACCATGGAAGATAGCCACGGATCGCCTTTCTTCTATTAGAGACAATTGGTGATACCTTTCTTGTACCCATTGGTCTTCACTCAACTAAACATCCATCAATACTCTGAGAGATTCCATTTCCACCTCTATAGGGAGCACTGCTTCCATCCCATAGGCTAATGAGTAGGGGGTTGCCCCAGTGGAAGTTCGCATGGAAGTTCTGTAGGCTAATAAAGTCAGAGGTAAGAGGTTGGGTTATCCTTTGTGATTGGCGGACATTTTCTGCATGATCTTTTTGATGTTTTTATTAGCCAATTCAACAGCACCATTCATCTTTGGACGGTAGATGACGGAGTTGAGGTGTTTGATGTGGAATTTTTTGCATAATTCCTCCATCATTTTATTGTTGAGGTTCTTAGCATTGTCTGATACAATGACCTCTGGTTGTCCATATCGACAGATGACATTGTTTCTGATGAAAGCAATGATAACTTCTTTAGTAACCCTAGGGAAGGAGGTTGCTTCTACCCATTTGGTGAAGTAGTCGATCATGGTGAATATGAATCGATGTCCATTACTGGCTTTGGGCCCGATCACGTCCATTCCCCACATTGAGAAGGGCCATGGCGAACTCATATTGTGGAGTTCCCTTGGAGGGGCGTGGATAGCATTCCCATGAATCTGACATTGATAGCACCTCTTGACGTGATCATCACAGTCAACCTTGAGTGTAAGCCAATAATGCCCCATTCTGAGGATCTTCTTAACAAATAGGGGTCCGCTCATGTGAGGGCCACATACTCCACCATAGATCTCATCCATGAGTTTCTGAGCTTGGTCTTTATCTAGACATCTGAGGAGACCTAATACAGCATCTCTTTTGTAGAGTGCATCTCCGCTCAGGTAGAATTTCATAGCAAGTCGATGAATCTGACTCTTCTCAGTTAGGCTCGCTTCAGCGGGTGTAGATCCTTCTCGTAGATACTCCTTGATGTGCTGATACCAAGGATTGGGGATGGGAGGTAGCTCATCCGATACTTCTCCAATGTAATTCCCATAGACTGGGTCTTTTTTGCAGAGTAAACGTGATGCTAGGCATGTTTTCCTTGTCAGGTATGTAAATCAAGGAGGCCAACATTGCTAATGCATCTGCAAAATCATTCCTATTACAAGGAATGTGTAGAAAGGAGATTTCTTCGAACTCCAAAGCCATCTGTAAAACTTGCCGATGGTAAGGCAGCAAATGTAATTCTTTGGTTTGAGAGATTCCTGTGGATTGTCTGATTACCAATTCGGAATCTTCAAAGACAGTTAACCGCCTGATGCCCATTGAATGGGCAAGTTTTAGCCCCGTGATACAGCATTTAAACTCAACTGTGTTGTTGGTGCTGACTAACTACAATTTGACCAATGACGACGATATCTTTCTTCCCATCTGGGATATTAGAACTGCTCCAAACACGAGAGCCTTCGTATTATGACTCCATCAAAATACATTTTCCACGTGCGGCATGTATCGTACTAATGTTGTTGCTGAATTGTCATCACCCCCTCATCGGGGAAGTATGTTTCCAAGGTGTAGACACTTGAAATTTTCTACATGCCTGTTACTAACATTATAGGAAGGCAGATTCGTCTTTTAGAGATAACCACGAAGAGGCGACTTACATCCATTCTGATACTACCTAAGTGCGCCCAACCCGAAACACAAACCGGGAACATCGGTTCTAACCCAGAACACAAACCGGGAACTTCATCTCAAACCCGGAACACACACCGGGAATGTCATTTCTAATCTCGGAGATAACCCCGAGGTTTGCAAGATCAAAAGACCAAGAACAACACCGGAGAGGGCGATTACGTCTCTACGATAACACCGCCATGACGTTCGGTTCAGGTCCCGAAAATAACACTTTGGGAGTAGTAGTAACCATCCTTGGTGATAGCCCCAAGGATGCTTTTTTCGATTCGGCGATAACTCCTAATTGTTTGTTTCAAACATATGCGATCGACTTCAAGCTCGAACCTATCTGAGGCAATCATACCTCGGACCGGAGCTAACAACAGGCGATGGGTTCTTTCACATATGACCTTGCGGGATTCAAACACTTGCAGCAGTCCAATCTCAGATGTAACCCTAAGCAACGTCTGCTTTTTGCTCAAACCGGCGATAACCCCGGTAAGGAGTCAAAAGCGTCATCTTACCTCCTCAACAAGATGATATCACGGCATACCAACAAGTAGTCCAATCTTAGATATAACCCTGAACAACGTCTACTTTCAACTCAAACCGGGGATAACCCCGGTGAGGAGTCAAACATCATCTTGTCTCTTCAACACCTGCGCGTCATCTCGACACTTCATACATACATACATACATACAAAAATGTCCCACAAGAACTGAGGAGTAACAATCCCGAGTGACTATTACGCGTGGCAGTACTTTGGATAGAATTTGAAGCTTGAAGACCATGGGCATAGATCCCTCTTCCTGACTTCGTACAACCTCTAATCCATGTCTTTGCGTAACTCTCGACACAAGCGGTCCGAAGAAGGTTAGATATACCTCGTTCAGATGCTCAGATTGAAGTTTTGCACGAACTACGAGACGACAGGACCCGCGAGGCTCGAATGCACCACGACCAGCCGTAAGTACAATCTGCAATTTTTTGTAGTGTACCTACTGCCCATCTGTCTATATATATAAGCCTTAGGGGTTGACCATTTGAAGGGGAGAGAGAGAGAAAAGGCGAGGAAGCCCTGTCCATTTTACTCTGCATACACATCTTTTGAGTGTTTCCTCACTTTTAAACACTTGTTAGCTCACATATAGCTATCTTTTATCCAGTGGGAGCTGAGTGTTTATCCATTTAAAGTCATAGAAGTCTACTTTTGCAGCCCACTGTAAGCCTTCTCACATTATATAAAGTCTTCTTCTCATATTAGTACACACTGTTGTACACGTTGAGAGTCGTATGAGTGTGTTTGTCTGAACTTCGGTCCGTGGTTTTCATTTTTGTTTGTATATATACTTATATATATATATTTCATATATGGACTAACATTATCGAGTTATGCCTCGATTGAGCCTAAACTTTGGTCTGGAGCGTTTATTGCTTTTATATATATATATATATACTTATATATATAATTGTTTTCAGACATATCTGATGAGCCCGGATTTTTACATCCGGAGCATTTACTGCAAAATCATTCCTATTATGAGGAATGTGTAGAAAGGAGATTTCTTCGAACTCCAAAGCCATTTGTAAAACTTGTCGATGGTAAGGCAACAAATGTAATTCTTTGGTTTGATAGATTCTTGTGGATTGTCTTATTACCAATTTGGAATCCCCAAAGACAGTTAACCGCCTGATGCCTATTGAACGGGCAAGTTTTAGCCCCATGATACAACCTTCATACTCAGCTGTGTTATTGGTGCTGATAAACTGCAATTTGACGACGATGGGATACTGCTCCCCCGTACCGGATGTTAGAACTGCTCCAGCACCAGAGCCTTTTGTGTTAACAGCTCCATCAAAATACATTTTCCACGTGCGGCATGTATCGTACTAATGTTGTTGCTGGATTGTCATTACCCCCTCATCGGGGAAGTATGTTTCCAAGGGTTTGTAGTCCCATGCAGGTGCGGCGGCAAGTTGATCCTCAATTCCTTAACCTTTGACAGACTTTTGCATCACGTAGACGATGTCAAATTGCTGTAGGATCAACTACCATCCAGACGAAATCGACAATTCAATTATGGGCTTCTTACTTGAACATATACTTGAGAGGATCCATTCAGGATATGAGATGGGTTGTGTGACCATGGAGGTAATGCAGTAACCTCATGGAAGCCCATGCTAAAGCACAACAAGTCTTCTCAATCAGAGTGTACTTATGTTCACTGATGCTGAATCTTTTGCTGAGGTAATAGATAGCTCATTCTTGGCCTCTATCGTCTTTTTGCCCTAGCATACAGCACATGGCATTGTCATTTATGGACAGGTACATGAATAGGGGAACATCATCCCTGGGAGGTACCAAAATAGGAGCGTTAATCAGTTTCTCTTTGATTGTGAGGAAGGCTTTCTGACACTCATCATTCCATTTCATAGAGGAGTTCTTCCTTAACAACTTGAAGATAGGCTCACAGGTTGCTGTGAGTTGAGAAATGAATCTGCTAATGAAGTTGATTCTTCCCAAAAATCCCCGTATTTCCTTCTCTGTCTAAGGAATAGGCATTTCCTTCATGGCCTGGATTTTGGTAGGATCCAGTTCAATCCCTTTGTGGCTGACTAGGAAACCTAGCAACTTGCCTGACTTAACACCAAAGGCGCACTTGGCTGGATTTAACTTCAAGTTGTACTTACGCAACTGTTGAAAAGTCTTCTGAGATGGTCTAAATGGTCATCCTCCTTTCGGGATTTGACGATGATGTCATCCACGTAGATCTCTATCTCTTTGTGCATTAAATCATGGAAAAGAGCAATCATAGTTCGCTGACAGGTTGCCCCGACATTGATGAGGCCGAATGACAACCGTCTGTAGCAAAAGGTTCCCCAAGGCGTGATGAAAGCAGTTTTCTCACGATCTTCCTCAGCGACCATAATTTGATGGTACCCCGTAAAGCAATCAGCAAAGGAGTACATGCCGTATTGAGCAATATTGTCAATAAGAATGTGGATAAATGGCATGTGAAAGCTATCTTTAAGGCAAGCTTTGTTCAAATCCTGGTAATCCACACAGATTCGCACCTTTCCGCCACGGGAACAATGTTGGATATCCTCTCTGGATATGTAGACACCATGATGATGCCAGCTTGAAATTGTTTCACAATTTCTTCTTTAACCTTTAAACTCCACTCAGGTTTCAATTGCCCAAGCTTTTGCCTAACTGGCTTGAATCCTTCTTTGATGGGAAGGCGATGAAGAACAATGTCAGTGTACAAACCCACCATGTCTTCATGAGACCATGCAAACACATCCTGGAATTGGGTTAATAGTGCAACCATGTCATTCCGCTGACTTGTGATAAGGTCTGAACCAATCTGGATTAGCTTAGGGTTGTCTAAGATTCCAAGATTGAAAGAAGTGGTTTGATCAAGATTGGGTTTGGGTTTGTCTGTGACCCATTCTTTAATCTCCTGAGGTGTCTCAATGTCCTCTTGGATGTCCATCAAGTCTGAGTCCAACTTTGCATCAAAGTTACAACCCTTGTGGAGAGAATCACCTCATCAGCAAGTACAGGCACATCTAAATTCAAAGTCCTAAAACAAAAGATGCTTTCACTTAATATATGCAACTGTTCGATCATACAAAAGTGTTAGCATGTACTTGATAAAATAACTGCTAATACTGTAAAGGAAAGCAAGCAATTAAAGTTATCTACATGGCAGAGGGATTTTTCTGCCCATTTTACCCTCGTCGACCAATGCATGGAGTGCTGCTCTAATTGTCGAGGGTAAAGTCCTGATGGACTGCAGTTATGGAAGGATCGTCATTGTCCTCCTTTTCCCAAATGATAACCATGACATATGGGCAATCATTGTCCGGGGTGTATCTTTGTATGTTCATCATGAACAATGACGCGTATTCCTGCCATCATCAAGGCAAGGTCATGTTTACGTTTCCATTCCTTTCATTCCGCCTCGGAATCAGGAATCAACACCTCTTTTGCTTTGATTGGCACTGGTTTCGGAAATAGCATAGCCACAACATGGGCTAGTGTGACGCCCCCAAATCCGGGTACTTGAAACCCGAATTCAGTGCTTCACGATACCATCTCTATAACCAGAATAATACTAATAGTAATGCCAATAATATAAATATTAAACTTAACTTACATAATTATCAAAGTTTAACTCCCAAGTACGTAACCTTAAATCATTCCTTACAACACATGATCATAAATATATAACATTGTCTTAATAATATTAAACTATCACACAGATAACATTGTCATCATTCGGCAACCTTTCCTTTTCCCTTGTTTCTAGCAGAGCCTTCAAAGTGTTCACACTTAGCTGAAAATATTTAAATTAAACAAGGATGAGCATTTGAGTGCCCAGCAAGTAATAGCAATTATATATATATAAGTTGAAAGAATTTAAATGCTTTCTTTATACTACCCTTCTACAACGGATCAATAGTTGTGAAGTAATTCTGAACCAATAATAATAACAATTCTCTTTCAAATATTTGAAACTACGTACCGACTATAAATAAGTTTTAGGGGACATACTATGAACATTGTTTTCATTTTCAAAAAGGTTAAATAGAACTTCATCTGTAAACCGTCATAACTTAGGGGCATGGAGGGTGATCAGCCTGTTGTACCATGTATTGATCAATACTACATAACAAGAACGATGTTATCGTTCACTCTGTCCGCCTTGGGCGCATAAAAGTTTCCCATGGATGGGATGTTCATATTTGTCAGGGTTACAAACCAAAGGTTTTATCTTATCCAACAATAATCTATAATTCAACATATATGTATATCAAAGGTGTATCAACATGTAATTAAATACAATGATTATCCAAGTGGGGACACTGGTATAATCATTCATAGAAATTAGCGAACAGAATATATATCTGAATTACCATATACTAACATGTTGATAATCAATGGTTATATATAATATAGGGTTAACAATCTGTATAATAATAATATAATTCTAAAACATCCTTACTCACGTCGGAAATGCAAATGTAGGATACTTGCCTGATGCGCTGCTTACAATACGCAACTTAGTTTTATCTTTAATGTAATCACCTATCATTAATCAGATCATTTGTTCGATTAGAACAATATACTATAACACATAGTACTGCATTTCGCTGTCAGCACATAACCTAATCACGTTGTTACATATATCTGGCGGTCGTTCATCGTGATCACAAACAAACGATGAACGCTGATTGAAAATATCTAAGTCTAGAACAATTTACGAACTATGTGGATTGTCTGGAAATAGCTCTATCGGGTAATTAACGAGTCTAAGACTCTATTTTATTACTCAATATCTGTAAACATCAGTCATATGACTTAATAATAATTTTTAAACATTTATTATACTTTAACATGAATTTCAAACACCTGAATCATTATTAAATATCAAACTGTTCTATTATCATTAATACTTAATTAATATTGAACCATTAATGACATCATTGCCAAAATATCAAAGTTATTTATAATAACTCAAAATATTTTAAAAGTATTAATATTACCCTTAAATGATTTTTAAAATATTTAAAATCATTTATAAATAATTACCATTAATATTCAAATATTAATGTACTATTTATGCACTATTAAAAGTCATTAATTATAACTTAAAGTATTTTTAATTCATTTATACCCTTTTAAATGATTTTTAAATCAAAAAACTATTTTAAACTATTTATTTATTAAATAAATTTAATATCATTAATACTATTATTAATATTAAATTATTAATGAAATTATCCTTTAAATATTAAAAGTTATGTTTTATAACTTAAAATATTTTACATACTTTATTTTCATTTAAAATGATTTTTAAAATAATAAAATCATTTTAAACTAAATTATTTAATATAAATATTAAATAACTTTAATATCATTAATAATAATTAATTAATGAAATTCAACACAAAATATTAAAAGTCATAGAAAATAACTTAGAATATTTTCTTATACCATAATATAATTTTAAATGATTTTTCATGTATTAAAATCATTTTTAAACAATTTATTTAATATTATAATTAAATAAATTAAATACTTTTAATATTCCAAAAATATTAAATATTTATGAAATATATTCAAAATAATTAAAATATAATTTTAGGACTTTAAAATAATTTTTAATAATTTATTTTGTATTTTTCGAAATTAAAAACTAATTAATACTAATTATCTAATAAAATAATTAATTTTATTTAAAAGCGTAAATCTATTCACCACCTATAGCGACAACAAAATAGCTATAGGTGTTCTTCATATAAACCCGAACACCTTGTGGATTCTATCGAAACATGCGTGTTTGACGAAATGTAAATCGGTGTGTTAGTGTAGCTTACGGACAATCTATGAATTAGCTCTTGTAGTACTAGTGCACGTTTACAATACCTAACATCAAACATAGAAATCAAGTATAAAACAAACAAGATCTAAGCTCCCAAAGAAGGCATGTCAGACACATTCTTCATTTCTCGGTTTGCCCGAAATGAAGAAACAGATCATGAACTCTCTTTGGACCTCCACTACCTGCTGATCATGCATTGTTTTTATGTTCTAAGACTTCCACGTTGTAGACAACATGTAAGACTACAGATCTATCACTTAAACTCATTATAACAACAACAGATCAAGATGATAAGGGTCGGTCAAACCATGTCAGAGATCACCAAGCAGCTTTTTACGGGTTACCCGTAAAACCAAAATCTATGATCATCTTGCTTGGTTTGACCGTCTACCACATGAGACATACTAATAATTTTAATGTTCTAATGGCCTTACCTTACAGTACACATACTAGACTACCATAAACAAACCACAAACAACAATAATAAAACAATAGAAGCAAGATCTGGCCGATTTAAAAAGCGTTGTCGGGGCTTTTTACTTCGGCAACTTCTCAGGTTACCTGCAGCACGATCGTGGCCTAGGTCAACGGCTTTTGACCTTAAATATCTTGCAACCTATTTAAGATATGAACTTGATTCTTGTTCGAGGTTAGATATCACATAGCATACTACAATTACAAACTTAAAAACATCAAAAAGCATAAATGACCAAAGATCTGTGGCCACTGACATTTGCTGTTAGACCACAGTTCACAAAATTTCCAAATTTTGTAGATCTTTAAATCCGAGCTTTTAAATGTTATGGATTCAACATTTATCAACCCAAATCATCACTAGACACTATAACCAACATATTCTAACACTCAAACGTAACATTAAACATCAGATCATGGACAGAAATCGAGCTAGGGTTTTATACCTTTAAACTTTAATTTCTTGATTCTAGCTTCTGATTTGTTTATGGAAATGGTGGGGATTGGTTTAGGGACTGATAAGCTAATAAATTTTGTTGGTTTGATAAGAGAAAAGTCTAGGTTGAGTGTTGATACAAAATGAGCTAACAGTGCCTTATTTCCTCTCTTTAATCTATTTATAGAAGTGGCAATGTATGTGGGATTTAGCTATTAACCTCCATACTCATGTTGTCCATTGAATAAAATTCCTTATCTTGTCCCTAAGCATGCTTAATGAGATTTCCCACTAATGATATGTTGACAACAATGTACTTTTTGTAATAAATTAAATAAAGTAATGTCACTAACTATATAAGGAAACTTGATTAGCAAAATTTGTTACTTTAAAATGTAAATTCTGGCCAGCCATGCTTATAGCCTCTAATTCTTCATTTAGCTATTATTTTATTGCATAAATTAGATAATTCAAAGGTCCAAAATACCCCTGACCAAGTGGGCTATGATTTGGGCTTGAATTGATTTTTTTTTGGGCTTTTTCCATAATTGTTTTGGGCCATTTAATAATCCTAGCCCAATAATTATTAATCTATGTTACCCAAGTTAGGGTTTAAAATAAATATAATTAGTGTACCAAAATTATAATTAGGTTTTTCTTAATTTGATTAGGGTTTTAATCATACATGGACATTAGGGTTATAATATAATAATTATACTTATCCTTGCTAACTTAGCAATTAGGGTTTATACTTAATAATTAAGGTTTCAAGAATTTAACAAGTCCCAATGTTAATTAGGGTTAATCATAGTTCATATAACACAGTTATATAATAGACTTGAACTCACCACCAAGTTTCAAATTAGGGTTTCCCACAACAAACTAAGGTTTGACACAATACACCATAAAAAAAAATTATATGCAAAATTTTTAATTTATTTGTATAGAAAATATTGGGTTATTACAGCTAGAACCTTTACTGGAGATTGCATCAACTCATGAGGTAAAAGTATAGAAAATCGTCGTGCGGCGGAAGCTTGAGGAACCTACTTGTGCTTATGAGGATTCCTATGTCTGGAACTGGCAGAATATCCTAGCCCGGCTATTCCAATTTGACTGGACATTTGGATAGGGTGCTTAATACCCTGCTTATCTTTACCAAGCCCTTGTCCAGGTTGATAACCCAATGACATCATTTCTTGAGTGGCCGACATAACCTCGATAGCAATCTTGGGTATGGGAAGTGACGTTCCAATAGAAAGGTATTACGTGTTACTAACTTTCAGAGTATGAAAAACTGGCCGGCTTAACTTCAGAGTTGAAACAGATGATTGGAAGATCTCCTTGTTCGTGATACTCATTTCGGCAAAGATCGATGATGACTAGGCATGTTGTTGACAATGTATTAGAGTTGTTGATGTAGTGTGGAGGGAACGGTTCCAGCCATGTGTATCCATGGTCTCCCCAATAGCAAGTTGTATCCTGAATCTATCCCGAGGACGTGGAAGGATACATTGAATGTATTTGGACCAATCTTAATTGGCAACTCAATCTTTCCAATGGAATTTCGTCGGGATCCATCAAAAGCTCTGATGACCGTATAGCTTCTTTGGATCTGCTTGAGATTGATATTCATCTTCACCAAGGTGGTATAAGGACAAATATTTAGAGATGAGCCTCCATCTATCAAAACTCCAGCTAGCATGTACCCGGAAGACAAAACTGCAATGTGCAATGGCTTGCAATGACCGGTCCCTTCGGGTCATCAGTGAAGGAACTTTGTGTAAGCCGACAACAAGATATTGTAGTCTGAAAGGCAATGAAACTGGCTCTAGTGTGGCCACTTTCAAAGGATTGTCAGCTCCTTTGAGTTAAATTGGTTGTATGGGAAATACTTTAACAGTCTCATCATCCACTTCGGATATAACTGCTACTGATCCCTTCCATTTGGTAGGACATGCATTCCCACCCTTAAGTTGCACAGTGTAATCATCTGCTATTTGCAGGACACCGCTATCAATAAGATTCTGAATGAGATGGAAGAGTGCCCATCATTCTTCTGTGCTGTGACCGCGAGAATGTGAATGATATTGACGTACTTCATCAGAATTGAAACGTCCTGAGCGGGGATTGATTGGAGGGAGAAGGAAAGTAATTCTTCCTTCGTTGATCAACATCTGCAGTATCTCTTCCATAGATTGGCCCAAATAGGTAAATTCCCTCTGATTGGCAAAATCCCAACGAGTTTTAGCATTTTCTCTCTTCGCAACCTTATCCTCCATAGCTTCACTTTTTGAAGGTGGTGAGGAGGCATTCATAACAAATGGAAAGAGATAGGCGTGCTCCTGCCTGATTAATTGGCGTGTGAGTTGATGATGGTGGGTCACCAGTTCTCCCAGTTGCTCAATTTGTTTGCAAAGAGCTTTCATCTTTCGTTCCATGGTAAACTGGAATTTTGCATAATCCGATTTGTCAACACTGTCTTTGATGGGTTGGGATAACTCGCCATTAGAATTGGAACCCTGTCCAGTGCTCCGACTGATCATGTTGACCTCTTCTTCTTTGTGTTGAGGAAGAGGGTTGTCTTGCACGTGAGGTTGATCTAGTTTTGTGACCATGATCTCACCGTTGTCTATTAGATCTTGAATCTTGTGTTTTCAGGCCCAACAATCTTGAGTATCATGTCCAGGTGCTCCGGCATGATAAGCACACTTCCGAGTAGCATTAAAACCCCTCCCATTAGGGTTGGCTGGTGGAAGAAGATGTGTAATTTTCTTCTAGGTAGTCAGAAGAGCAAGAATATTTTTGAGCGAGTCCCCTAAGGGTGTGAACGTTCGAGGACGCTTTGCATCTCCACCTTTAGATAATGGAGGATTTGAAGATTATGATTGAAAAGGGGAGTAGTTTCTCCTCTGTGTAGGCATGCTTTGATTGCCTTTTTAACCTTGTAGTATCAAGGAAACATCCTCCTCTTTCTTCTTATGGACCCTCCGGGGGTTGTTTCCATAAGATCCAGACTGGATGAGCTCAACAACAGCTTTAAGAGCGGCTAGGTCTTGAATTTTACCGGACTTCAATCCCATTTCAGCCATTTCTCCGTGCTTGATCATTTCAGAGAATGGTTTACCAATACCAGCTAGAACTCTTTCATAGAAAGGAGCTTCCTGTACATCTATGAAAGTCATGACCATTTCTGATTTTGTCATGGAAGGAATAACTTGAGCAGCAAGGCGCCTCCAACTTTGAGCGTACTCTCTAAATGACTCATTAGACTGTTCCTTGACCTTTGTGATTTGATACCGGTTAGGAGCCATCTGAGATTGAAAACTATATTGAGTGAGGAAGGTGTGAGCCAGCTCTTCCCAGCTATGGATCTTTGAGTTGTCTAATCTGGTATACCATGAACAAGCTTTCTCGATGGACTTTTCTCAAACAAATTTGCATTCTAAGATTTTCATTTTCTGCGTAAGACCCAAGTTCTCCAATGAACACTTTTAAATGTGTATAAGGATCCCCTAATCCGTTATACTTTTCAAAATCAGGGGTTTTGAATTTCTCTGGATAATGAACACCAGGAAATATGCAAAGATCTGCATATGAAACACTGCCATGTGTTCCAATCCCCTTGAGAACAGGGATAGTTTCCTCCATTTGAAGGACATTCTTCCTGATATCACCTGTGTCTGGATCTCCTCTAAGATGGGTGTTTTCAAGGTCTTTGTTGGTCGTATCCAACTGAGGTTCTGGAATTGTTTTTTCCTGACCTTGAACTCCTCCTTGTGTAGAGGATTTTGTATGTGTAGGTATCTTCGTACCCTGAGTGGACTGGTGTAATTCTTTCAGTAGAACAGTCAAGTCTGTAATTTGTTTACTCAATCTGACAAATTCTTCTCGGGAAACAGCATTAGACTGGTCAGAAGAAGACATGAGTGGCTGTAGGCTCGTGGCCTTTTTGGAATTTGAGCGGGTAACGGGCCCAATTGCTTCCCTACAAAAGACTTACGTAGTTTAGTCTTAGGAAAATGAAAATGTTATCATAACAAGTCCATTTTAGGAATTTTATCCTGCAAAACCTTGTTTTAATTGATAACATGTATGCATGCACAGATATTCTTCATATTTTCCATTACATATGGATGAACATGGAATAAAATTACAAGTAAATTCTTTTACAAGTAATTAAAAATAGAAAGTATGAAGAGACCTTCCTCCACGTTTGGTTTATCAGAGGTTGACCTATCTTAGGGTTACTCTCGCGGCTTTTTGGCATGAAGGTTCCCAGATCATCGCAATTTACTTGACGGGAAGTTAATCTGGTCTTTCAACTGGAGTGAATCTGGGTGGTGCCTTTACTGAGCCTCGCTGGAATTATTTTTCCTGCGAGTCCAGTAATCAAACACCGACAGGATAGCCTCCTGATGGTGGAACCCCACAACATACATTCACATACAACGTGTCTCACCGTTTATGCAAAATGATGACATGTGCGAAGCACTAATATTGCAGATAGATATTTAGCAGTGCAGTAAATAAAAATACATTAGTACACATTCATCAGAAATGTAAATGCAACATTCACACACAAGCATATAACAATTTTGAAAATCTTGTAATAGTGGCTTAAGCCCTCTTACTGGAGTCCCCAGCAGAGTCGCCACCTGTCGACGTCGGGATTTTTGAGTGTCCCTTTTCGTTACTCGTTCTTTGGTGTTCTTTGGTGTTCTCATGTTAATGTGAGATTTGTTTGAAAAAATAAGTGAAAAAGGTCCGACGTGTATAATGTCGACGATTTGACTTTAAGAGTCGCCACTGGTTACCACGGTGACCGCCACTTTTCAAAGAAACTGTTATAGGAATGTGTGTGTGTGTGTTTGTGTGTGTGTGGATCAATGTGAAATTATTTGGAAGTAGTGCAAGAACTCGCTCGCACCTATATACATAGGGTTTGAATTTATAGAAAAATTCAGTTTTAAATAAGATATAGCAATGTCGTTTTGTAAAAGAGGTTTTTTAAACCCTGTGCTCAATAGTAATTAAGGCCTTTGATACTTCCATTTTATTATTAAATGGTCGGCTTGTTTTCTTTTATTTTCGAGATGCGAAGCATTCTCGAGAAAATAATATCTGGCGATCTATCGAACTTCTCATGGGCATGACAGCCAACCAAGGAAATTCAGACACTGTAAAATAATGTACAAGTTGCTTACAGCAGAAAAATGTCCATCATGGGAACCGAATTTAGATTCAGTAGACTGAATCAGTGATCACATGATTCCTAGGCTCACATGATACTGCAATTTGTATGGAAAGCGATGGCGATTATATATATAAAAGTCAGTAAATATATATATCTGAGACATGATCAACCACCACGAAGAAACTCCATGGGGGATCGGAAATGTAAATATATAAAAGCGGTAAATATATATATGGACATGATCAACCACCACGAAGTAAACTCCAGGTGGGAAGAAATGTAAATAAAGCTGTAAAAGCGATCAACTACCACAAGTAAACTCGAGCGGGACGAAATGTAAATAAAGTCAAAGCGATCAACTACCACAAAGTAAACTCAAAGCGAGACAAAATGTAAATAAAAAAGTTGTAAAAAGGCCATGAAGTAAACTCTGGCCTAACGAAAGGTATATATATATATATATATATATATATATATATATATATATAAAGCGATAAGCATATAGGATGTAAATCCGGGCTCATCGGATATGTCCCATAACAATTATATACATATATATATATATATATATATATATATATATATATAAAGCGAGTAAATGCATCGGATGTAAAATCCAGGCTCATCAGATATGTATAACAACAGTTATATATATAAGTATATATATAAGTATATATATATATATATATATATATATATATATATATATATAAGCGAGTAAATGTCTAGGATGTAAAATCCAAGCTCATCGATATATAATAAACAACAATTATATATATAAGTATATATATATAAAAGAAATAAACCCTCCAGATCGAAGTCTAGGCTCAATCGAGGCATAACTCGATAATGTTAGTCCATATATGAAATATATACATATATAAGTATATATATATAGACAAAAATGAAAACCAAGGACCGAAGTTCGGGCAAACGCACACAACACGACTCTCAATGTGTATAACAGTGTGTGCTAATATGAGAAGAATGCTTTATATAATGTAAGAAGGCTTACAGTGGGCTGCCAATGTAGACTTCTATGACTTTAAATGGATAAACACTCAGCTCCCGCCGGATAAAAGATAGCTATATGTGAGGTAACACGTGTTTAAAGATGAGGAAACACTCAAAAGATGTGTATACAAAGCAAAATGGACAGGGCTTCCTCGCTTTTTCCTCTCCTTCTCTTTCTCAAATGGCTGACCCCAAGGCTCATATTTATAGGTGATGGCCGCGGTACACACATGGCGCCACAGTTATACTGCGGTACACGTGGTGGTAGTCGTGGTGCATCCGAGCCTCGCGGGTCCCATTGTCTCTAAGTACGTGCACTTATGCGCTGTGAAAGATGTGCATTATGACCCCCGCCGGGGATACATAGATGCTTGAAAGATGTGTGTTGTGACCCCCACCGGGGATACATAGATGCTTGAAAGATGTGCGTTGTGACCCCCGCCGAGGATACGTAGATGCTTGAAAGATGTGCGTTGTGACCCCTGCCGGGGATACGTAGATGCTTGAAAGATGTGCGTTATGACCCCCACTTGGGATACGTGGATGATTGAAGGATGTGCGTTGTGACCCCCACCGGGGATACTTCATCAGTTTGTAACTTCGGCGTTGTAACCCCCGCCGGGGAGGTTTGATACTTCATGGTTTTGTGTTATAACCATCGCTGGGGATGTTTAGGGTTGTGACCTTGCAAATGACGGCATTGGACCTTTATGGGGTATTTCCGAGCATGATCTGTGAAAGCTGAGCTCATTGCTATAGTATACCCTGCATTCACGTGAATACCATTGAGACGATGGGAGTTTAACTCTGACTGACAAGAAACCAGGATTTCTGGCTATTTCGCTCAATCGTGTAGCACTTTTATTCTTGATTTGGCCTTTTCAGCTTCTGAGACCTCCTTTACAACTCTAACTGGAGCGAGCGAGCCGGAGGTGTGGGACCCATGTATAAGTGCCGCAGGTACACCTGCAAGAGCCACAGGTGAGCCTGCGGCCAACCGTGCCTATGTATAGGCGAATGGTTGCTTTCATCAGTCATTTTCAAGTTGCGTAGCGAAGGAAATCTGAGAGCTCTTCTTCAGATCTGCTGAGTTCGGGTAACTTTCTGCATATTCTGTCACTGTAAAAGCGTTCTTCAATGTCCTGGTAACGTATGCATGTATTTTTTCCTAATTTCTATTCATTGGAAAATGACTTATAACATGAAATGCATTTAGACACATAGTAGTGAATATACATGCTGATATGACTTGTTAAAAAATATTCAACATAGCAAATGTTAGTATTAAACCATGCTGAATATAATGATGTGAAAAAATTTGACTTTTAAAGTAGTCAAATTGGCACCTTTTACTATCATTTCTTATCATATTTGAGGACAAATGAGTAAAGGTAGAAAAGAAAAATAATCCTGGTAATTAGACTACACTTACTGATTTTTTACTGTGATGTGATTAATGCATATAGGATGTATATGACTATGTATAGGTGTGCTACTGAATGGCCACCTAGTCATGCCTATGTGCGTGTAGATAGTCCCATTTATAAAGGGGGCTATGGCAAAATTTTCCCAAAATGTAGGTATTGGGTAGTCATGCATTTTTAACTCTACTGTGAATGTATGTTAAAACAATTCATTTTGAAAAGCTCCAGGTAAGAATTTACCACACCCTTTCTGAGGTGATTTGGAGACTTGTTGTCCAGATATTATGGATTCGGATCAATAGGCGGTTCAGTAGGACCACTTACGTGTACGGAGGAGAGCTTCTGAAGAGCCGCAATGCCGTTCTGTCAGACAGCCTCGTCGTTTAGTGGAGGCGGTGATACGTCCTATTCGGGTTGAAGTGCCGAATGTTGAGGACGAGGAGGAGGATGTACCGATCGAGGTTCTTGCTCCTGATGTACGTGTTCCCCATAGGGAATTTCCAGGTATTCAAGTGGCGAACCCAGATCTTCAGGGTGACTTGAATAGGCATCCTTTAGTATACCTGCACGCAAACGAGGTATGAAGTTAGATCTTTAATCTTCCTTATTTCCTATTGATGAGGAGTCAAGGATTCTAATGTTGATCTGCATTTGATGTAGGTTCCCAGCTTCACACAGCCTCGAGGGAACTGGTTTAACATCTACTCTATGTATCAGGCTTTGCATGATGACTATAGAGCGATCATCCATGGGTGGGGATTTGGGATGTTCTTCTCCATTCTACCGTCATTGTCCACAGGGTTTACCTCGAAGCACGATTTGAGTGGTGGTTTCACCGGACTTCGATCCTCCATTTCTTTGGATCGTGAGGTGATGTTGACGCTGATGGATTGGCGGTTTATCACAGGTATGGATTTTGGAGGGGAGCTGGTGCCTTGCACAGCGGATATCACCCCTACTGCTGTCAGATCCTTGTTGGGAGTTCCGGCAGAGGCGTTCAAGGGCAAGACTGTTCGTACGGGTCCTTTGAGCGTAGATGCTATGAACGGGCTGTTGTGTGAGCCCATACCCGATTGTGTGAGAATCAAGGATCGCATTCTTCAGCGATTGTTCCTGATGATCATTAAGGGCTACTTCATAGCAGATAATTCCTCTATGGTGTCCTTCGCTTTGATCAGTGCCACTCGACACGTGGACCGTATAGGAGAGTATGATTGGGGTTCCTATACCGTTGCCTATTTCCTCAGGGGAATGCATATGCGATCGCAGGGCTTGACCGAGGCGTGGTTAGGATTCTACCCATTTCTGCTGGTGAGTGTTTCTCTTGTCTTTTCCCATGTATAGGTTCAGAGTGTTTTGCGTCCTGTGAACGTGTTAGGTTTAGACCCCTATCCACGAGGACGGAGATGGCATCATTCCATACTAGCGGAGGTACCTGTTGCTGAGGGTTTCACTCAATATCGCCTACAGCTGGAGTTGTTGATAGCCGATGTCATCACATGGGTTCCCTATTCTGGAGAGCATTTGGGAGTTGGATTTGAGAATGGGTACCCGACTGGATTAGAGTACGTCATTTCCACCCACAGGATTCCTCTCTTCATAGATGGAGGATGTGAGCTCTATTTAGGAGAGCGTGCTATCAGGAGCACTACAGGAGAGATCCGTATACCGATCTTGCCTCCTGCCACGCGTTATTGACCTGTTTCACATTCACCCGTCATTGACATTCCATTGTTGGGGATTGATGGTTTTACATTGTCAGAGGGCCCCTGGTCTCAGGAGATGTTCCAGCATTGGTGGATCCCTCGTACCATTGGAGCTCAAACCCGCGCCACACAGTTCATGGGGGAAATGGTTCCAGGATCCGTGATGATAACAGATTGGCTAGCCTGTGTCAGAGATTCGACTCATGTGACACAAATTGACAAATTAACCCAACAGCTGGATCGGACACATCTTTTCATTCGGCATTTGGGCAGAAATCCTTCAAAGGCAGATACTTTTGATCCTTCCAGCTCTGGCGCTGGCCCCTCAGGTGACCCATATGGTTTTGTCAGTGCAGATCCTCCCTTGTATCAGCCTGACATCCCTATAGATAGAGATCTAGTGACTCAGGAGGAGTTACATCAGGTGGACAGTATTGATGATGTAGACATCGACACCAGTTGATGTATTTCTTGTTATATCTTTTGATAGGCCTCTGGTAGCTGTTGGGTAGCTTCGCCCCATTCTTGCTATATCTTTTGATAGGCCTCTGTTAGATGTTGGGTAGCTTCACCCCATTTCCCTGTATTTTAGTTGTACAGAGATATATTAGATGATGATATACTTAGGAATGTATGCACAGTTTTCCATTCCCTATATCATATTTCCATCTATTGTATCATGCATGTTATTATGTTATGCATATGTATGTATGTCCAGAGATATTCAACATTGACCCCTGGATGGTCTTATGACATGTCCCACACAGATGTCTTCTTTGACAGTTAGCCGTATTGATCATACCCCACCATTTTTGGTGGCATCTAGTATGCGTTCATGGTATGATAGTATATCACCATTTGACATGGTGATCGTAGATGATTTGCTGTAGCATACTATGACCCTGTTGATGTTTTAGGTTCCCATAGGATTTGTAGAGGGTATGCTAGAGCATTGGGTATCAGAGAGGCAGGTTTTCCGATTTGGGACCCAGGAGTTGACTCCTACTTTGGAGGAGTATGCACGGTTGACGATGCTGCCGCTGGACAAACCTTGCTTGCATATGGCTATTGGAGACATGAGCAAATAGTTCATAATCCTCACCAGATTGAGGTGTAGAGTGGTCTAGGACGAGATTACATCTGGCCACGTGATATCCCAGCATTTCCTATTTGATAGGTTTGGCTCTGAGGATAGCTATGCATGGCATTTCGGGGATTTCACCTCATCGGAGGACCATTGGCGTTCAGCCAGGGTGGATGTACTTCTTTTGTGCGTATTGTCATACGTCTTCATGTCGCGGTACATGGATGAGCTTGATATCGGTGTCATTATGGCAGTAAGAGCTCTCAGGGAGGGTTATACCATTGTTCCGATGATCATTGCAGAGACTCTGAGGTTAGCTATATCTTCTTTGCACTTATCCGTGCAGGGGAGTGTTCACGAGTAGCTTCGATAAATACGATATTTGTGGTTTATGTCACACTTGAGACCGGTTGGCACATTTAGATGACAAGGGTTTTGTTTCACCAATGACATAGCCATGTCGTAATCCTTTCAGCCTGCGGAGTGTACACATGCTGCATCGTGGTCAGCTTTTCTGGCAGCGATTAGAGACCCGTTTGCTATATTGCCATGCTCTGGACATGGATTATCTCCCACTGGCTAGATTGAGGGGCATGATTACTTACCACCCACTGGCCGTGATGTGTCAGTTTGACCAGTTTCAGGATTTTCATCCTTATGAGGGAGAAGTGAGTCAGCGCTTCGCTTCACACCATTTATCAACGGAGGACAGATCCAGGTTGTATGCCTATTGGGATCAGCGAGAGTCGGGCCGTTTTCTGTCGATTCTCGGGTTGTTTCTGCGAATATTCCGCATGGATGGAGACAGAGCCTGCATTAGCTGCGGTAGTATCCACAGTGCAGGGGACTGATTCCGACAATGAGGAGCTTATAGAGGAGGCTGACATTCCCATCAATGACTTGACTGCTGGGCTGCCAGCATTTGTGATGGATTCTCCCACCCCGAGTGCCATTGTTACTCAGTATTCGACACAGCATTTAGAGCAGAACTTACATCTGATGACCTATGATAGAGATCAGGCTAGGGCTGCGATGTTGACAGCTCTTGAAGATAGAGATACCGCTTTGTTAGAGAGGGATGAGGCTAGATCAGCCAGGGATGCATTGATTGTTGAGCGGGATGTCGCCTTATCTGCTAGGGATGTGGCCATTGTAGATAGTACTTCAGTTAGATCCCAGATGACTGTCAGTCTTGCCGACATGAGTGCTTACATTGATGAGTATTATGCCACCATGCAGTTAGCCTCTGATCTGCTAGCTCGTGTAGATACCCTTGGGTAGGAGCTTGCAGTACTACCTCCGTCTTCAGAGAGGGATGCTATGTTAGATCTGGTAGTCGACATACATACAGATCTGTAGATAGCTTTGTATTTTCCTGCACAGACTAGCTTAGCCATTTTGTCATGTACAACATATATGTATATATCAAACAGTATTATGTATGGCAGGGAAATATATTTTAATTCACTTCCCTTTTTTTTATGCCTTGATACTTGCTTGATATTTGCTTGTTTCTTCAGGGCCTTGTGATCTTGATGCATTCTAAACTTATCCTTGATAGATGGACATTGAGACGTTGCAAGATCTCTCAGAACGGATCATTAATTTCTGTAAATCCCTACCATCTTTGGTGTCTTAGGACTGGTATCTGTATGGAAAAGTGGAGAGGAGGGTAGTTTCTTCCTCTCTAAGATTGACTGCACCACAAATGGTTTCCAGTACTTCTATTTGTGAGAAGCCCAGTTAATTCCATTTCTTATGGGTTGGTATTTCTCTTTGAGGCACGATCGCAGCTTAGATGGTCACCGAATCTTCTATTTCTGAGAAGAGGTTGGGTAATTCCATCCCTTTGATCTAAAACCGATGAGATGTGGTGAATTGAAGGCTGATCCTAGTACCATGTGACAAGAATTTTTGTTCTGGTAGGGGTTAGACTGAAGCATAAATGGCTGCCTACGTACTCCTATTGAACTGCGTAGTTCGAACCTGGTGTAAAAGGTTCAACGCTTAAAGTGAAAGACAGATGGGTGTAGAAATGTTTTTGTTGTTTTTTGTGAAGAAAGGGCATAAATGTTTTTGTTGTTTTTTATTGTTGTGATCGGGCCATATAGCATATGGTTGCCTACGTACTCCTATTGAAGAGGAGATCAGGTCGACATAGTTCGCCCCTCAGAACGAATCGTAGCTGAAGAAAAACCATGAATCCCATGTGCTGACTATACTGCGGGGAGAAGAAAGTTTGATCCCATAATGGGGACAAACTGCACGTGTGTAAAAAGTTTGATCCCGTCTTTAGGATAAACTGCAAGTGTGAAAAGTTTAATCGCGTCTTCAGGATAAACTGGAAGTGTGAAAAAGTTTAATCCCGTCTTCAGGATAAACTGCAAGTGTGAAAGGTTAAATCCCGTCTTCAGGATAATCGAAATTGTGAAAGGTTAAATCCCGTCCTCATGATAACCAAAATTGTATGGAAGGTTTGAAACGAAGTGATACTAGGCTGCTGGTTTGAAGTGAATGTTTCCCTGAGGGGCAGAAGAGTATGCAAAAAGAGAGGGTTCAAAACCGGAATGACTGGTGATTTGATGGTCAAAACCAGGATGTTTGTTTGATGGTAACTTCAGACATAGTACTGTTTAACGGTGTCCGAGTTGATAAGCTATGGAAATTCACCGCCATCCATTTCCTGCAATCTGAGAGCGCCTCCTGTCAATACCTACTTGACAACAAATGGGCCTTCCCAGTTAGGAGCGAATTTTCCCTTAGATTGTTCCTGGTTGTCAATGATCTTCTTTAAAACCAAGTCATGTTGTTTGAACTGCCGTAGTCGGACTTTTCTGTTGTAGGATCATGCGATCCTTTGCTGATATAACTGACCATGGAAGATAGCCGCGGATCGCCTTTCGTCTAGTAGAGACAATTGGTGATACCTGTCTTGTACCCATTGGTCTTCACTTAACTGAGCATCCATCAATACTCTGAGAGATTCCATTTCCACCTCTATTGGGAGCACTGCTTCCATCCCATAGGCTAATGAGTAGGGGGTTGCGCCAGTGGAAGTTTGCATGGAAGTTCTGTAGGCTAATAAAGTCAGAGGCAAGAGGTTGAGTCATCCTTTGTGATTCGCGGACATTTTCTGCATGATCTTTTTGATGTTTTTATTAGCCACTTCAACAGCACCATTCATCTTTGGACGGTAAATGACGGTGTTGAGGTGTTTGATGTGGTTTTTTTGGCATAATTCCTCCATCATTTTATTGTTGAGGTTCTTAGCATTGTCTGATACAATGACCTCTGGTTATCCATATCGACAGATGACATTATTTCTGATGAAAGCAATGATAACTTCTTTAGTAACCCTAGGGAAGGAGGCTGCTTCTACCCATTTGGTGAAGTAGTAAATCATGGTGAATATGAATCGATGTCCATTACTGGCTTTGGGCTCGATGGGCCCGATCACGTCCATTCCCCACATTGAGAAGGGCCATGGCGAACTCATATTGTGGAGTTCCCTTGGAGGGGCGTGGATAGAATTCCAATGAATCTGGCATTGATAGCACCTCTTGACGTGATCATCACAGTCAGCCTTGAGTTTAAGTCAATAATGCCCCGTTCTGAGGATCTTCTTGACAAATAGGGGTCCGCTCATGTGAAGGCCACATACTCCACCATAGATCTCATCCATGAGTCTCTGAGCTTGGTCTTTATCTAGACATCTGAGGAGACCTAATCCAGCATCTCTTTTGTAGAGTGCATCTCCGCTCAGGTAGAATTTCATAGCAAGTCGATGGATTTGACTCTTCTCAGTTAGGCTCGCTTCAGCGGGTGTAGATCCTTCTCGTAGATACTCCTTGATGTGCTGATACCAAGGATTGGGGATGGGAGGTAGCTCATCCGATACTTCTCCAATGTAATTCCCATAGACTGGGTCTTTTTGCAGAGTAAACGTGATGCTTGGCATGTTTTCCTTATCAGGTATGTAAATCAAGGAGGCCAACGTTGCTAATGCATCTGCAAAATCATTCCTATTACAAGGAATGTGTAGAAAGGAGATTTCTTCGAACTCCAAAGCCATCTGTAAAACTTGCCGATGGTAAGGCAACAAATGTAATTCTTTGGTTTGAGAGATTCCTGTGGATTGTCTGATTACCAATTCGGAATCCTCAAAGACGATTAACACTTTGATGCCCATTGAGCGGGCAAGTTTTAGACCCATGATCTGACATTTATACTCAATTTGTGTTGTTGGTGCTAACAAACCGCAATTTGTGATGACGGATATCGCTCCCTGCATGGGATATTAGAACCGCTCAAAGACGTAGCCTTACGTGTTAACAGCTCCATCAAAATACATTTTCCACGTGCGGCATGTATCGTACTGATGTTGTTGCTGAATTTTCATCACCCCCTCATCGGGGAAGTATGTTTCCAAGGTGTAGACACTCAAAATTTTACGCATACGCATCATTATTAACATTATAGGAGGCGATTCGTCTTTTAGAGATAACCTTGGAAGACAGCTTACATCCATTCTGGATACTACCGGAAGTGCAGTTCCAACCCGAAACACAAATCGGGAACATAAGTTCTAACCCGGAACACAAACCGGGAACTTCATCTCAAACCCGGAACACACACCGGGAATGTCATTTCTAATCTCGGAGATAACCCCGAGGTTTGCAAGATCAAAAGACCAGCAACAACACCAGAGAGGACAGTTCTGCCTCGGCGATAACACCGCAACGTTCAGTTCCAGTCCCAGAAACAACACTGGGAGTAGCAACTCCATCCTTGGTGATAGCCCCAAGGGATGCTTTTTCAGTTCTGGCGATAACTCCAGAATTGTTTGTTTCAAACATATGCGATCAGCTTCAAGCTCAGACCTAATATCGAGGCAATCATACCTCAGACTCGGAGCTAACAACGGGCAGATAGGTTCTTTCACATATGACATTGCGGGATTCAAACACTTGCAGTAGTCCAATCTCAGATGTAACCCTAAACAACGTCTGCTTTTTGCTCAAACCAGCGATAACCCCAGTAAGGAGTCAAAAGCGTTATCTTACCTCCTCAACAAGATGATATCGCGGCATACCAACAAGTAGTCCAATCTTAGATATAACCCTGAGCAACGTCTACTTTCAACTCAAACCGGTGATAACCCCGGTGAGGAGTCAAACATCATCTTGTCTCTTCAACACCTGCGCGTCATCTCGACACTTCATACATACATACATACATACATACAAAAATGTCCCACAAGAACTGAGGAGTAACAATCCTGAGTGACTATTACGCGTGGCAGTACTTTGGATAGAATTTGAAGCTTGAAGACCATGGGCATAGATCCCTCTTCCTAACTTCGTACAACCTCTAATCCATGTCTTTGCGTAACTCTCGACACAAGTGGTCCGAAGAAGGTTAGATATACCTCGTTCAGATGCTCGGATTGAAGTTCTACAAGTTCGAGAGGACATTACAGTGCACGAGTGCATGTACTATGAGACAACAGGACCCGCGAGGCTCAAATGCACCACGACCAGCCGCAGGTACAACCGCGGTTGTTGCAGGTGTACCTGCGGCCATCCGTCTATATATACAAGCCTTGGGGTCAGCCATTTAAAGGGGAGGAGAGAGAGAGAGAGAGAAAAGGCGAGGAAGCCCTGTCCATTTTACTCTGCATACACATCTTTTGAGTGTTTCCCTCACTTTTAAACACTTGTTAGCTCATATATAGCTATCTTTTATCCAGTGGGAGCTAAGTGTTTATCCATTTAAAGTCATAGAAGTCTACTTTGGCAGCCCACTGTAAGCCTTCTCATATTATATAAAGTCTTCTTCTCATATTAGCACACACTGTTGTACACGTTGAGAGTCGTGTGAGTGTGTTTGTCTGAACTTCGGTCCGTGGTTTTCATTTCTATTTGTATATATACTTATATATATATATATATTTTCATATATGGACTAACATTATCGAGTTATGCCTCGATTGAGCCTAAACTTTGGTCTGGAGCGTTTATTACTTATATATATATATACTTATATATATAATTGTTTTCAGACATATCTGATGAGCCTGGATTTTACATCCGAGCATTTACTAAACTTATATATATATATATATATATATATATATATATATATTATTATAATTATTGTCGGACATATCAGATGAACACAGATTCACATCCGATGCGTTCTTTGCTTTTATATATATATTTGTACATATATATATATATATTTACATTCTATTAGGCACGAAGTTTACTTCATGGCCTTTTATAACTTTATTTATATTTAAATCACCTTGGAATTTACTTACGTGGCGATTGATCGCTTTTCTGACTTTATTTACATTTCGTCCCACAGGTTTACTTAGTGGTGGTTGATCATGTCCATATATATATATATATTTACCGCTTTTATATATTTACATTTCCGATCCCCCATGGAGTTGCTTCGTGGTGGTTGATCATGTATGTATATATATATTTACAGCTTTTATATATATAACTGCTTACTGCTTTCCATACAAATTGCGATTATCATGTGAGCTTAGGAATCATGTGATCACAGATTGATCTCTTCAATCTAGATTCGGTTCCCCTGATGGGCCTATTTTTCAAATTTATGCGACTTGTACATTATTTTCTTCATATCTGAATTTCCTTGGACGACTGTCATGCCCATGAGGAGTTCGGCACTGCTGTATATTATTTTCTCGAGAATGCTTCGCATCTCGAAAATAAAAGCAAACAAGCTGAACATTTAATAATAAAATGGAAGTATCAAAGGTCTCAATTCCAATTGAGCACAGGGTTTGAAAAACCTCTTTTACAAAACTTCATTGATATATCTTGGTTAAAACTGAATTTTTCTATAAAATTCAAACCTTGTGTATATAGGTGCGAACGAGGCCTCGCACTACTTTCAAATAATTGAACATTGATCCACACACACACACACACACACACACATTCATATAACAATTTCTTTGAAAAGTGGCGGTCACCGTGGTAACACGGATGTCGGGGGGTGCCTAACACCTTCCCTCCGCATAATCAAGCCCCCGGACCCAAAATGAATCTCGGTTTCACAGACCCGTCTAGCAGTGTCAAATCACTGGGTCAATGTGCAAACCTTTTCGGTTGTGTTAGTGCAACAAGTTAAATACACCAACTAGCGACTCTTAAAGTTAAATCGTCGACATTATACATGTCAGACCTTTTTCACTTATTTTTTCAATCAAATCTCACATTAACATGAGAACACCAAGGAACAAGTAATGAAAAGGGACACTCAAAAATCCCGATGTCGACACAAGGGTTTGTAGTCCCCTGCAGGTGCGGCGGCCAGTTGATCCGCAATTCCTTGACCTTTGACAGAATTTTGCATCACGTAGACGATCTCAAATTGTTATAGGATCAACTACCATCTGGACAGTCGATAATTCAGTATGGGCTTACTAAACATATACTTGAGAGGATCCATTCGGGATATGAGATGGGTTGTGTGACCATGGACGTAATGATGTAACCTCATGGAACCCCATGCTAAAACACAACAAGTCTTCTCACTCAGAGTGTACTTGTGTTCACTGATGCTGAATCTTTTGCTGAGGTAATCGATAGCTCGTTCTTGGCCTCTATCGTCTTTTTGCCCCAGCATACTGCCCATGGCATTGTCATTTATGGACAGGTACATGAACAGGGGAACATCATCCCTGGGAGGTACCAAAACATGAGCATTAATCAGTTTCTCTTTGATTGTGAGGAAGGCTTTCTGACACTCATCATTCCATTTCATGGAGTTCTTCCTTAAAAACTTGAAGATAGGCTCACAGGTTACTGTGAGTTGAGAAATGAATCTGCTAATGAAGTTGATTCTTCACAAAAATCTTCGTATTTCTTTCTCTGTCTAAGGAATGGGCATTTCCTTCATGGCCTGGATTTTGGTAGGATCTAGTTCAATCCCTTTGTGGCTGACTAGGAAACCTAGCAACTTGCCTGACTTAACACCAAAGGCGCACTTGGCTGGATTCAACTTCAAGTTGTACTTACACAACCTATTGAAAAGTCTTCTGAGATGGTCTAAATGGTCATCCTCCTTCCGGGATTTGACGATAATGTCATCCACGTAGATCTTTATCTCTTTGTGCATTAAATCATGGAAAAGAGCCATCATAGCTCGCTGATAGGTTGCTCCGACATTGATGAGGCCGAATGACAACCGCCTGTAGCAAAAGGTTTCCCAAGGCGTGATGAAAGCAGTCTTCTCACGATCTTCCTCAGCGACTATAATTTGATGGTACCCTATAAAGCAATCAGCAAAGGAGTACATGCCGTATTGACCAGTATTGTCAATAAGAATGTGGATAAATGGCACGGGAAAGCTATCTTTCAGGCAAACTTTGTTCAAATCCCGGTAATCCACGCAGACTCGCACCTTTCCGCCTAGTTTAGGCATAGGAATAATGTTGGATATCCACTCCGAATATGTAGACACCATGATGATGCCAGCTTTAAATTATTTCACAATTTCTTCTTTAACCTTTAAACTCCACTCAGGTTTCAATCGCCTGAGCTTTTGCCTAACTGGCTTGAATCCTTCTTTGATGGGAAGGCGATGAAGAACAATGTCAGTGGACAAACCCACCATGCCTTCATGAGACCATGCAAACACATCCTGGAATTGGGTTAATAATGCAACCATGTCATTCCGCTGACTTGTGATAAGGTCTGAACCAATCTGGATTAGCAAGGTCATGTTTACATTTTCGTTCCTTTCCTTCCACCTCGGGATCAGGAATCAGCACCTCTTTTGCTTTGATTTGCACTGGTTTCAGAAATAGCATAGCCACAACATGGGCTGCAACCTTTACTGGAGATTGCATCAACTCATGAGGTAAAGGTATAGAAAATCGCCATGCGGCGGAAGCTTGAGGAACCAGCTTGTGCTTATGAGGATTCCTATGTCTGGAACTGGCAGAATATCCTAGCCCGGCTGTTCCAATTTGACTAGACATTTAGATAGGGTGCTTAATACCCTGCTTATCTTTACCAAGCCCTTGTCCAGGTTGATAACCCAATGACATCATTTCTTGAGTGGCCGACATATCCTCGGCAGAAATCTTGGGTATGGGAAGTGACGTTCCAATAGAAAGGTATTGCGTGTTACTCACTTCCAGAGTATGAAAACTGGCCGGCTCAACTTCAGAGTTAAAACTGATGATTAGCAGATCTCCTTGTTCAGGATACTCCGGCTCAGCATTGACAGTGACTAGACTGTTGTTGACAATGTATTTGAGTTGTTGATGTAATGTGGAGGGAACGGCTCCAGCCATGTGTATCCATGGTCTCCCCAATAGCAGGTTGTATCCTGAATCTATCTTGAGGACGTGGAAGGATACATTGAATGTATTTGGACCAATCTCAATTGGCAACTCAATCTTTCCAACGGAATTTCGTCAGGATCCATCAAAAGCTCTGATGACCGTATGGCTGCTTTGGATCTGCTTGAGATTGATATTCATCTTCACCAAGGGGGCATAAGGACAAATATTTAGAGATGAGCCTCCATCTATTAAAACTCCAGTTAGCATGTACCCGGAAGACAAAATTGCAATGTGCAATGGCTTGCAATGACCGATCCCTTCGGGCGGTATATCGTCATCAGTGAAGAATATCACATTGTTGTTGAAAATGTGATCAACCAAATGTTGAAAATTTTCCACATTCACCGATTTTGGCAAGTAGGCTTCTTCCAAAACCTTGATGAAGATCTTACGATGATCCTCGGAAGAAAACCAAGTCCAAAGATAGATATCTCGGTGTGGAGCTTCTCATGACTTAAAACCACTTTGGCTTCATTGTGGCCCATCGATGCGGAGGAATTTTCAATCTTCTCCATGGGAAACTTCCCATTTGCTTCCCAAGTAGGTTTCATAACCCGTTGAGGAAGATACGATGGATTTTCCTTCGACATTTAGTAATAATATATGAGGCGTAGATCCTTGACTTCTCCATAATTCCATGGAACTTTGTGTGGTGACAACGAGGATATTGTGATCTGAAGGCAAAGAAACTGCTCAGTGCGGCCACTTTCAAAGGATTTTTAGCTCCTTTGAGTTGAATTGGTTGTATGGGAAATACTTTAACATCTCATCATCCACTTTGGATATAAAGCGCTCTTGATCCCTTCCATTTGGTAGGACATGCATTCCCACCCTTAAGTTGCACAGTGTAATTATCTGCTATTTGCAGAACACCGCTATCAATAAGATTCTGAATGAGATGGCGGAGTGCCCAGCATTCTTCTGTGCTGTGACTGCGAGAATGTGAATGATATTAACGTACTTCATCAGAATTGAAACGTCCTAAGCGGGGATTAATTGGAGGGAGAAGGAAAGTAATTCTTCCTTCGTTGATCAACATCTGCAGTATCTCTTCCATAGATTGGCCCAAATAGGTAAATTCCCTCTAATTGGAAAAATCCCGATGGGCTTTAGCATTTGCTCTCTTCACAACCTTATCCTCCATAGCTTCGCTTTCTGAAGGTGGTGAGGAGGCATTCATAAGAAATGGAAGGAGATAGGCATGCTCCTGCCTGATTAATTGGCTTGTGACTTGATGATGGTGGGTCACCAGTTTTGCTAGTTGCTCAATTTGTTTGCAAAGAGCTTTCATCTTTCGTTCCATGGTAAACTGGAACTTTGCATAATCCCATTTGTCAACACCGTCATTGATGGGTTGGGATGACTCGCCATTAGAATTGGAACCCTGTCCAGTACTCCAACTGATCATGTTGACCTCTTCTTCTTTGTGTTGAGGAAGAGGGTTGTCTTACACGTGAGGTTGATCTGGTTTTGTGACCACGATCTCACCGTTGTCTACTAGATCTTGAATCTTGTGTTTCAAGGCCCAACAATCTTGAGTATCATGTCCAGGTGCTCCGGCATGATAAGCACACTTCCGAGTAGCATTAAAACCCCTCCCATTAGGGTTGGCTGGTGGAAGAAGATATGTAATTTTCTTCTGAGTAGTCAGAAGAGCAAGAATATTCTTGAGCGAGTCCCCTAAGGGTGCGAACGTTCGAGGACGCTTTGCATCTCCACCTTTAGATAATGGAGGATTTGAAGATTGTGACTGAAAAGGGGAGTAGTTTCTCCTCTGCGTAGGCATGCTTTGATTGCCTTTTTGACCTTGTAGTATCAAGGAAACATCCTTCTCTTTCTTCTTATGGACCCTCCGGAGGTTGTTTCCATAAGATCTGAATTTGGATGAGCTCGTGAATGACTTTAAGAAGCGATTAGGTCTTGAATTTTCTGGGACTTTAATCCCATTTCACCATTTCTCTATGCTTGATCATTTCGAGAGAATGGTTTGCCAATACAACTAGAACTCTTTCATAGAAAGGAGCTTCACCACATCTATGAAAGTCATGACCATTTCTGATTCTGTCATGGAAGGAATAACTTGAGCAGCAAGGCGCCTCCACCTTTAAGCGTACTCTCTAAATGACTCATTAGACTGTTTCTTGACCTTGGTGATTTAATACCGGTCAGGAGCCATCTGAGATTGAAAACTGTATTGAGTGAGGAAGGCGTGAGCCAGCTCTTCCCAGCTATGGATCTTTGAGTTGTCTAATCTGGTATACCATGAGCTGGCTTCTCCAGTCAGACTTTTCTGAAACAGCTGCATTCTGAGCTTTTTATTTTCCGCGTAAGACCCAAGTTCTCCAATGAACACTTTTAAATATGTATAAGGATCCCCTAATCCTTCATACTTTTCAAAATCAGGGGCTCTGAATTTCTCTAGATAATGAACACCAAGAAATATGCAAAGGTTTGCATATGAAACACTGCCATGTATTCCAATCCCCTTGAGAACACGGATAGTTTCCTCCATTTGAAGGACCTTCTTCCTGATATCACTGGTGTCTGGATCTCTTCACGAGATGGGTGTTTTCGGGGTCTTTGTTGGTCGATATCAATCGAGGTTCTGGAAATTGTTCTTTCGGACCTTGAACTCCTCTTTATGTAGAGGATTACGTATGTGTAGGTATATTAGCACCACAGGTGGGTGGTGCAATTCTTTGATTAGAAACGACCAAATCGTAATTTGTTTACTCGAATCCATCAAATTCTTACGGGAAACAACATTAGGCCGTCGGGAGAAGAAGACATGAGTGGTATGTAGGCTCGTGGCCTTTTTTTATTTTAGTAGGTAATGTGAGCCCAATTGCTTCCCTACAAAAGACTTACGTAGTTTAGTCTTAGGGAAATGCAAATGTTATCATAACATGTCCGTTTTAGGAAATTTATCCTGCAATATCGGGTGTTAATTGATAACATGTATGCATGCACAGATATTCTTCATATTTTCCATTACATATAGATGAACATGGAATAAACTTACAAGTAAATGCTTTTACAAGTAATTGAAAATGGAAAGTATGAAGAGACTTTCCTCCGCGTTTGGTTTATCAGAGGTTGACCTATCTTAGGGTTACTCTCGTGGCTTTTTGGCATGAAGGTTCCCAGATCATCACAATTTACTTGATGGGAAGTTAATCCGGCCTTTCAACTAGAGCGAATCTGGGTGGTGCCTTTCCAGAGCCTCGCTGAAATTATTCTTCCTGCGAGTCCAGTAATCAAACACCAACAGGATAGCCTCCTAATGGAGGAACCACACAGCATACATTCAAATACAATGTGTCTCACCGTTTATGCAAAATGATGACATGTGCGAAGCACTAATATCGCAGATAGCTATTTAGCTGTGCATTAAATAAAAATGCATTCGTACACATTCATCAGAAATGTAAATGCAACATTCACACACAAGCATATAATAATTTTGAAAAGCTTGTAATAGCGGCTTAAGCCCTCTTCTTTGGAGTCCCAAAGACAGATCGCCACACATCGACGTCCGGGATTTTTGAGTGTCCCTTTTCGTTACTTGTTCTTTGGTGTTCTCATGTTAATGTGAGATTTGTTTGAAAAAACAAGTGAAAAAGGTCCGACATGTATAATGTCGAGGATTTGACTTTAAGAGTCGCCAGTTGGTGTATTTAATTGGTTGCACCAACGCAACCGAAAAGGTTTGCACATTGACCCAGTGATATGACACTGCTAAACGTGTCTGTGAAACCGAGATTCATTTAGGTCAGGGGGCTTGATTATGCAGAGGGAAGGTGTTAGGCACCCCCCAACATCCGTGTTACCACGGTGACCGCCACTTTTCAAAGAAACTGTTATATGAATGTGTGTGTGTGTGTGTGTGTGTGTTGTGTGTGTGTGGATCAATGTGCAATTATGTAGAAGTGGTGTTGGACCTCGCTCGCACCTATATACATAGGGTTTGAATTTATAGAAAAATTTAGTTTTAAATAAGATATAGCAATGTCGTTTTGTAAAAGAGGGTTTTTAAACCCTGTGCTCAATAGTAATTGAGGCCTTTGATACTTCCATTTTATTATTAAATGTTAAACATGTTTGCTTTTATTTTCGAGATGCGAAGCATTCTCAAAAAATAATATCTGTGATCTTAGAACTCCTCATGGGCATGACATCCATCCAAGGAAATTGAGACCTTTGTAAAATAATGTACAAGCCGCTATAATGAAAAATGTCCATCATGGAACCGAATCTAGATTCGATGGTAGAATGTGTGATCACATGATTCCTAGGCTCACATGATCTTTGAGATTTGTATGGAAAGCGATGGCGAGTTATATATATAAAAGTCGTAAATATATATATATATCTGAGATATGATCAACCACCACGAAACAACTCCATGGGGGATCGAAAATATAAATACATAAAAGTGCTAAATATATATATATATATATATATATATATATAATCGAGTAAATGCTCCGGATGTAAAATCCAGGCTCATCAGATATGTCTGACAATAATTATATATATAAAAGCAATAAACGCTCCAGACCAAAGTCTAGGCTCAATCGAGGCATAACTCGATAATGTTAGTCCATATATAAAATATATACATATATAAGTACATATATACAGACAGAAATGAAAACCACGGACCAAATTTTGGGCAAACGCACACAACACGACTCTCAATGTGTATAATAGTGTGTGCTAATATAAGAAGAAGGCTTTATATAATGTACGAAGGCTTACGCTGCCAATGTAGACTTCTATGACTTTAAATGGATAAACATCCAGCTCTCGCCGGATAAAAGATAGCTATATGTGAGCTAACAAGTGTTTAAAGATGAGGAAACACTCAAAAGATATGTATACAGAGTAAAATCGACAGGGCTTCCTCACCTTTTCCTCTATTTCTCTTTCTCAAATGGCTGACCCCAAGGCTCATATTTATAGACTGATGGCCGTAGGTACACCTGCGGCAATTGCGGTTGTACCTGCGGCTAGTCGTGGTGCATCCGAGCCTCGTGGGTCCTGTCGTCTCGAAGTACGTGCACTCATGCACTATAATGTCCGTTCAAACTTGCAGAACTTCAATCCGAGCATCCGAACGAGGTATATCTGACCTTCTTCGGACCGCTTGTGTCGAGAGTTACGCAATGACATGGATTAGAGGTTGTACAAAGTCAGGAAGAGGGGTCTATGCCCATGGTCTTCAAGCTTCAAATTCTATCCAAAATACTGCCACGCGTAATAGTCACTCGGAATTGTTACTCTTCGGTTCTTATGGGACATTGTTGGATGTATGTATGTATGAAGTGTTGAGACGACGCGCAAGTGTTGAAGGGGGCAAGATGACGTTTGACTCTTCACCGAGGTTATCGTCGGTTTGAGTTGAAAGTAGACGTTGCTCAGGGTTACATCTGAGATTGGACCACTTGTTGGTATGCTGCTATATCATCTTGTGAGGGAGAACATTGAGGCGGTAAGATGATGTTTTGATTCCTCACCGGGGTTATCGCCGGTTTGAGTGGAAAGCAGACGTTGCTCTTGGTTACATCTGAGATTGGACTGCTTGTCTGTATGCCTCACTGTCATCTGTGGGTGTGCCTATATGCCCATTGTTAGCTCTGGGTCTGAAGTATGAGTGCCTCTACAGGAGGTATGAGCTTGAAGCTGATCGCATGTGTTTGAAACAAACAATTCCGGAGTTATCGCCGGAACTACAAAAGCATCCCTTGGGGCTATCACCAAGGACGGAGTCGTTACTCCTAGTGTTGTTTCGGAATTGGGGGCTGGAACCGAAGCGTCATGAGTGTTATTCCGAAGACAGAACTTTCCTCTCCGGTGTTGTTGCCGGTCTTTTGATCTGCGTACCTCGGGGTTATCTCTGAGATTGGAAATGACATTCCCGGTGTGTGTTATGGGTTTGAGATAAAATTCTCGGTTTATGTTCTGGGTTGGAACTGAACTTCCGGTAGTATCCAGAATGGATGTAAGCTGTCTTCCAGGGTTATCACTGAAAGACAAATCTTCCCTCCTGCATTATCAGTAACAGGCGTGCAGAAAATTTCGAGTGTCTACAGCCTGTAGTGCATTGATGGACAATTTTTGGTATGATTATGACCAGGGATTATTCGGTATAGTCATGACCATTGATGATTTAATGAATATCCTTGGTCGTAGTGCAGGGATGACTCGATGATGTGGTTTATTTATTAAGCTGAGTCTCAGCGATAAAAATTGATGAAAATATTTTAAATCATAGAAGATAGTAGATATAATGCTCTACTTGACTCTTCTAATGGATTGCTTATTCCGCTGCAATTAAACTTGATGTCTATTATATTTTATCAGTTTAACATTGTTGAAGACTAATGATAATTTATTCTGCATTATCTTAGTCATAATATTTCTTACTGGGCTAGTTGAGCTCACCCCTTTCTTTCACTGTTCTCTTTAGGAAATGAGAACGTAGCTGGGACTAGTCGGGGAACGGAGTGATGGTCCAGATGATAGTATTAGTAGTCCTCACTATTCTGTTAAATAGTATGACAATAAAAGTATTGAGGACTCCTTTGAGTGTGGATATTTTCTAGATGACAATATTCTTATTAAAACTCTTAATTTATGTTTTGTCGTATTTTACACGACTGTTGTATAATTAGTTTGTATTTGTATTCAGTACCTTGTATCTGACGACCCAAGATGGATGATGTGTACCTATTTTGGGGGCGTCACAATAGATCTTAGTGATCATCTTGCATCCTGTTGGGTTTGTATATAATGCGATCAGACAATTAAATTACACAAAAGGTGCGGAAGCGCAAAAAAATAGGAATTTAAAATTTTCATACAAACCCATCACCATGATCATACTTTGTGCATAATTATCAATCAATAGAAAAGAGATGGAGAACAGATTCATACCCTTGTAGAATCTAGCTTCCTCGGGTACGAGTTCACCTCCAATTACTTTTCACGTTCAACTTGAATCCACCGGGTTTGATTCCTTCCTTTGATCAACGTTAGCCACCCAAGTGTTTGGCCTCTAGGGGTGATCCACTAAGGAAGAACAAAAATTCAAGAAGATGGGTGTTTTGGCTCAAACCCTAGTGTTTCTATCTCTGTAGAAAAAGGGGCGTACTCTCCAACCATTGGAATCACGTATGTTGTGAAAGCATCAACAACAACCCTCATCCATAATAAGACTCCTCTTATTTATAGATGTAGGCAACCCTTCTTAACAATTAAGGAATTGGGTTTTATTTTAATTAATTAAACTCCTTTAATTAATTAGACTCCCAATCTTATTAGGAATAATTAATTAAACTCTGTTAATTAATTAGCCTCCTAAAGTTATTAGGAATATATGATATTACTTTTATTAATTAATTCCCAAACTCCTTCAGAAATTAAATAATAATAATTGTAATAATAATAAGACTCCTCTTATTAATTTATTTTAATATTTCTAAAATATTAAATAATAAATAATAAGTTATTTAATTTATTCTATCACCATAGATTAAATTAAATATACTTAAATTATTATTACGATTATGCCATTTTTTTTCTTAAATAAATATTTTTCCTTTTAAGGTGTGCCCTTTAGATTCTCCATATTAAACCGGTTGTGAATAAATTAATTAGAACAATTCTAATCTTATTTAAATAAATAAATTAAAATATTAATTTATTTAAATAAATAATATTTATTCTACAATATGGATAAACCTCCCTAGTGATTAATGACTTTCCAGATAATATAGATTTCAACATTAATCATAAAAGAACCTTTGAGTAAATAGTTACCGTACAATTCAATTCTTCTATCATATAATGTCCCAATTACATATAAGACATGGAATTACTGTTAAGTCTTATTTTATTTAATTCTATGTATTTCGTTTCTCAAATGCAAAATCTAAATAATGCAAATTAGAAACTCCTTTCTAATTTCATTATTCCTTGGCCAAGGACTACTGAGTCGTCATTTATTGAATCACATTAGAAATTTCTCTTCTTTTACTAGAAGCGATAGATTCTTTGTTGATCATACATTATCTCTATGTATAACTTATTATACCCAAGCATACCCTTTGATATACCTTAAGGGTCTTAAAGAATAAGTCAAAGTATAACTTATCATAAACAAGATACTATGATGATCTCAAGTCCAAGGATCACTTGTACTACTATGACTACAGGAATTCCTATTAACAGGCAAGTAAAAGTCCATTAAGTATTCCTTAGCGAGCCACGTTCAGTGAACTTATTCTCCAATAAGCACCTATATACTTGCTTTAGTGTCTCTATACAAATGATCATGAGATCAATCATCCTCATCCAATGAGCAAGCAACGGATGTACTAATCTATCCGGATTCACTAATCCCCTTTTTAGTAATCCATCGATTGGGAACATTTATGTTTTTAAGCTATCTAAGAATTTAGATCTCATTAGCATGATCTCATCATGATTCTAAAAGTATTGCTTAAAACTATGGGTTTATCACATATTATTTAAACAACACCATGTAGATAAATTAAAGCCTTTAGTAAATAAATACTTTTATTAATAAATGAATAAGATTGTTACAAAGTATATGCTTTATCATCAACATGATTGGCTTGTCTGCATACTATTTTCAATCTCCCACTTCCACTAACGCCAATCGTCATATATCTAATACCCTTATTCTCTAAGTGACGATCATCCTGCTGTTGGATAAGCTTCAGTAAATGGATATGTAATGTTTTTCTTGGAGAGTCCACTATCTTTATAGTGACTTCCCATCTTTCAATGATTCTTTAATCAAATGAAAGTGCCGCAACACATGTTTAGATCCAAGATGAGACTTAGGAACTATTCCTAGTTCAGTAATGAATTTTTCATCCAAACAATTAACTTGCAACTTTATTTACAGCTATATACTTTATCTTTATCACTAAACCAACAACTCTTTGCTGTTTAAAACCTTTCCAATTCACTGCACCACCGTTCAAGGTAACACTTTACCCTAAAGTGGATTTGTTGTTGTCTTAGTCAGTCTGAAAAACATGAGTCTGTTAAGCTTTCTAGTTTTAATTCATACCCATCATGAATATGATCACATACTTAGTGTCGGTTAAGTAATTTAAGATGTTTTTCATTGTCTTACAATGATCTTCTCCAGAATATGACCGATCAGCATCAGGTCTCGTACATTTCATTGCATACATAATTGTTACTCATGCGATCTCTCTTTCAGGAGTCTATGGGAACTGTTAAGAGAGATACACTCCATAGCTCATCAATATGATACATCTCTTGGAGTTTGCCATGCTAAACGACTTTAGCATCAAATGAATATATACATTTCTTGGGTTAAGCCGAGCATCCTTTTAAATCTTTCTATATAGATTTGTATCCCCAATTAAGATACTCTTCCCAAATCATTCATGGAGGAATGTTTAGACAACTTTATCTTTACTGATTGTAGCATTAGTATGTCATTCCTTATTCGTAGTATATCAACATATAATACTAGGAATGTTATGACGCTCCCACTGACCCTTTTATACAAACTAGGTTCATTCTTATTTTTGATAAAATTAAACTCTTTTGATTATCTAATCAAAACAAATGTTCCATTTTTGAGAAACTTGTTTCAATCTATTTCTTTGAATGTCTAAAACTTTTACCTCATCATATATAACTGGATCATCATCTTCTATGATGCATACCTCATCATTATCATTTATGATGAATCCATATGTAAGACCCCAAATTTTGTGAATAAAGGTTAATTTTCCCAAAATATTTTTTTTAAGTATTATGGTGTGGATTTGATATAATGTTATAGTTGTGGGTAGTATTTATAAATTTTCTAAAGTATGCAAGTTGTTATATTATATTCAATTGGTCGGGGAATATTCGTACGATGGCACAATCATTGGTGGACCCCATGATAAGTGGATTTTATGTAACGCCCCCAAAATAGGTCTACACGACCCATTCTGAGTCGCCAGATATCACACTATAAAAATCATTTACAAACTTCATTTATACAATTGTTGAACTATCGTGCAGAATACGACCACAGTTAAACTGTGAGTTTTAATACAAATATATGTAACTCTCATGGTTCCTCGACCACAACCTTACAATGGTACTTTACATAAAAGTACAGTTAAAAACTATTTTAGAAATTAAAATCTTTGGGAAGTGCTCAAGGAAACCTTCGTACATGGGAGGCCATGCATCAAGGTTATGATAGATATCACTACAGGCCAAAGACATACAACTGTATTTTAGAAGAGTCAAGTAGAGCATGATATCTACTATCTTTTTACTTAATTAAAATGTATAATCAATATTTTATCGGCCGAGACTCGACAATAAATAATCCACATCATCGAATCATCCCTGCACTACGGCCAAGGATATTCATGTAATCATCAATGGTTATGATTATACCGAATAATCCCTGGTTATAATCATACCAATAATTGTCCATCAATGCACTACGGGCCAATGAGAACTTTTACCACATCATCTATAACATTACAGGTCATGATTATACCGAATGATCCCTGGTCATAATCATACCAATAATCAGTTCATCTATGCACATAAGCCAAAGATACTCATCAATCAATAGTTCATCTTTGCACATAAGCCAAAGATATACAACTGTAAAACCAATAATCAATAGTCCATCTTTGCATGAAAGCCAAAGATATACAACTGTAAAACAAATAATCAACAGTCCATCTATGCACGTAAGCCAAAGATGACTTTCATCACAATATAAGCATGAGGATGATGACAATTATATAAGCATTAATCAAACGAAATCAAGGATAAATATTAAAGACTTTAAATTTATCCAGTGTTTAAAAATATCTAAATTGTCAACATGATATTGCTTTGTGGAGTAAAATTCAAGAATAATATTCATGTACCAAAAATAATTTGGACAGAAAATAAATATATTTTTCGGGTAAATAGTACCCCACAATAGTACCCTATGAATAGTACTTTGAGAATAGTACCTCGTGAATAGTACCCCGGCATGAAAAGTACCCCAAATACCCGAGTGAATAATATTTGGGTGAATAGTAATTTGGGTGAATAGTAACCTATGAATAGTAACTCGTGAATAGTACTCTGACACAAAAAGTGCCTAGAATACCCAAGTGAATAATACTAGAGTGACTAGTAACCAGGTGAATAGTAACCCATGAATAGTAACTCATAAAAAATACCAAAGAAAATGATATTCCATGACGAGTACAAAAGAAATGATATCTCAGACGAGTATAATAGAATATATCTGAAGCTATGAAATGGATTTTCACACGCCATGCGGTAATCCACGTAGACAAATCATTTCCATAATTTAATAAAGAATGAATCGAAGGATCATTCACCATGCATGTGGTAATCCATATAGGCGAAGTTATTCCAATGAATAATAAAGAATGGAATAACGTAAGAATTCACCATGTATGCGGTACTTCACGTAGACGAGTTATTCAACAATGTAATAATAAAGAATGGAACCAAGTCATGCGTAATCCACACGAACAAGATATTCTAACGAATAATAATAAAGAATGGAACCAGTCATGCGTAATTACATGCATGTGATATTCAAATGTAATAATAAAGAATAACAACGAAATTCACCGGGCATGCGATAGAATCAATGCATACGGAGTTATTCCAATGAATAATAAAGAATGGAATAACAACGAATTCACTAGGCATGCGATAGATCAAGCAGACGATGGTTATTCCAATGTAATAATAAAGAATGGAATAATAGAAGAATTTCACCATGTATGCGGTATTTAGCATATGTGTTATTCCAACATAATAATAAAGAATGGAATAACAACCCTTACGACTATTGAAAGAAAATAACTCTCTTCATGAATACGAAGGAATAATACCCCTTACCTTAGAAAAAACTGGATACTGAAATAGTGAGGTAGCAGACTTCTCTTCTTCATTCTCTCTATAATTTCTCTCTAAAATAATTGCTCTATAGCTTTTGTGAATTGGTGAGAAATGAAGGAAGAATGAGCTTCTATTTATAAAAAAATATAGTTCCGATAATTGCACGTTTTGGGGCTCGAAATATTACAGTATAATACCTTCCTCTTTTTCTTCATTTTTAATTTAGTCCTGCAAGTATTATCAAACTTGCACCACCTCCTCTAATAGTAAATAATGTGAATCAATAGTTCAATCATGCGAATCAATAGTTATACTCATGTGAAAATATGAATTATAGTATAGTTCCTTCAACTATACCTCCATTTTTAACTTAGTCATGCAAGTATTATCAATCTTGCACCACCTCCCCTAATAGTACAAGAATGTGAATCAATAGTACACACATGTAAACAAATAGTTATAATCATGTGAATTAATAGCAATTAATTGCTCATTTATCCGGTTAATTACCTAATTGGTCAATATAACCTCCAAACATCAATTATTATCGAAATAAATGTCGATTTTCACTAACACTAATAATTATAACACAATGGAACTATCCAATTCATCTTTAATCAACACGAACTTATTCATCATTAATATTATAATTCACAATATTTAACAACCAGGTCGTTCCCAGGAAAGAGGGGGCTTTCCGATAAGGATTTCTCTCTATTGGCATGCAATTAGATGACCTAACCTCTCTTTAACAGAACTTCTAGACATTGTCAATATTGCAAATAATAATATGAATAACTTTGTCGTCTCAATTATTAATTTAATAATAAAATATTTTGACAATAATTGAATAAAACTGAGTGACTTCTCACGTAAGCATCAATAATCAAAGATATTGTACAATATCGTGTGCTACTATAAAACCACGCGTATTACTATACTTTTATCACCGATTATTTTATGACAACTTGCTTACTTTGAAAATTTTCAAATATCACCCTTAACTTTAAACTTTTATCAATTTAACTATTTACCAAAATCTTGATAAATGTTAAGGTAGAGATATGCTTGACATCGCATGTAATCGGATAGAGAACTTAATCTTAAACCTTCTTTAATTTTGATTCACATAGAGATATAGTGAGTTAGTTGATTAAGGTGTTTAACTTGTTTCTATCTAAATTGTGGATTTAAGTTAATACGGTATTAGTGCATCGAGAGGTGGGTAGTACTACATTCGTGTTCTTGTTTAATAAACTGGGATAGTGAGTTGAATTGGAATAAAGGTTTAAAAATCAGAGTGAAGCTTAGGGTGAAATCATAAGTCTAATTCTCCATTAATTGTTTGAAATTTTAGTTTTGATTTTTGTGATTGTTTTGTGATAGTATATTTATTAATAATTTAGTTTTTATAAATTTAATCATAGAATTTGATAGTTTGATAAAATTAGGATTAATAAGAAATTGATAATTATGAGGTTAAAGTTCTTACTAAATTGTCTCTGTGGGAACGATACTCTACTCATTACTGTAATACTTGTTGATCACGTATACTTGTGTGCTGTGCGTAACTAGATTTTACCTAATGCCGGGGACAAATTTAGTATAGATTTTAATATTTTTATGATATCAGTTTAATTAATTCAATTTTACTTAAACATTTTTATTTTTGTTTTGTTCCTCTTATTTTAGGTTTTTGAAGTGGTTTATGCAAACTCGGTCCAAAAATCCAGACTTGTTGCCTTTTGAGGACGACATTGAGAAACAGTTTCAGAGGTTAAGTAAGTGGATAAAGGAAATAAGGGAAGACTTTGAAAAATCTAGAAAAGAAGAGGTAATGGCAGCTGAAGATCAGAAAGCGTTGAGGGACTTCGCCACACCCAAGGTGACTGAACAGCAGTTAAGGGTGTAAAAGAGTCGAACCGGAGCGAATAGAGAGCTACTCGAATTTGACTCGAAATAATAAATTCGTACTCAAATTTGGCTCGAATTCGAATTATATTTTAAAATCCTACTCAGATTCAACTCGACTCGAATATTTATTACTCGAATTCGATCCGACTCGACTCAAATATTTTTTCAAACTACTCGCGAGCTTCAAATTCAAGCTTGAATTTGAGTCTCCACATAATAACTAGTTTTATAATAAATATAATTATAAATTAAATTTATTATTTTACTTAAAAATGAGAAAATATATTTATTATTACACTTTGCAAATATAAAATCACAATTAAAATTAAAAAATAAAATAAAATAATAACTAATTATCCTAATTTGATTTAAATTTGTATATATTATAAGAGAATATATTGAACATCTAATCGAATATGTATTAACTGAGTATGTATCGAATCACAATCAAAAATTTGAGTAGTTTGAATTTTAAACGAGTCGAGTATAACCTTGCTCAGATTCTACTCATATTTTTATTCGAACTATTTTTAATGCTTAGATTTGGATTATATTATTAACGAATCCGAGTCTCGCTCGTATTTTTTTTTTTTCGAGCGAATCGTTGTTGGCTCATTCACGTACTTTTAATTATGGTTTAACATCACCAGCTTCGCAATAGTAGCGCAAACACATTCGAAATCAAGCCTGGGATGATTCAGATGATCCAGAATTCAGTCCAGTTTGGGGGATTGGCAAATGACGATCCAAACGAACATCTAGTCAGCTTTCTGGAAATTTGTGACACCTTTAGGTATAATGGGGTGTCGGATGATGCGGTAAGACTTTGCTTGTTCCCATTCACCTTACGGAACAAGGCGAAGAGCTGGTTACACTCTCTACCACCGGGATCGATAACTACATGGGAAGACTTAGCTCAGAAATTCCATGCAAAATTTTTCCCACCGGCAAAAACTGCAAAAATGAGGAATGAGATAACGATGTTTGAGTAGCAACATGGGGAGTCATTGTACGAGGCATGGGAGAGATACAAAGAATTGCTCAGAAAATGCTCGCATCATGGGTTGCCTAAGTGGTTGCAAATGAATACTTTCTATAATGGACTACATGAGAATCTCAGGACCAGTATTGATGCAGCGTCGGGTGGAGCCTTCATGGCTAAGAGTTATGAGGAGGCCTACAATTTGATTGAGACAATGGTGGCTAACAACTACTAGTGGCCCACGGCAAGAATGACACAAGCAAAGGCAGCTGGAGTGTTAGAAGTAGATGGTGTAACGGCAATACAAGCGCAAATTTCAACACTTTCCAAGAAGTTGGAAGTTATGACAGGGGCACAGGTACAACAGGTTGCGGTTGTGTGTGAATTTTACACGGGTGACCATCCTACTGATCAATGCGCAATTAACCCAGCGTTTATGCAATTCGTTGGTAACTACAACAGGGTTCCACAGAATATGTACCAAAACACTTATAACTAGGGGAATAGGAATCACCCAAATTTTTTGTGGAGTAATAATCAGCAACATCAAGCTCCACGACCATCATACCCCCCAGGTTTTCAGAATCATCAACAACCGGCTCAACATCAAGAAAGGAAATCAGATTTAGAGGAGTTGTTGTCAAAATACATAACAAGCAATGAGGCAATGATGAAAAACCAAGCAATGACCATCAACAATTTAGAAAATCAGATGGGATAAATTTCCTTAGCATTGAATAACAGACCACAAGGGACTCTACCGAGCAACACCGAAAGAAATCCAAAGGGTACTCACGAGCAGTGTAATGTTTTTACGCTTAGAAGCAGTAAGGAGTTGGGTTCTAATTTGGATAAGAAAGCTAGTACTGGAGATGAATGTGAGGATGAGGGGAAGGAATTAGAAAAGAAATGTACAGAAAAAGTGGTGCAAAAGCAAAGGAAGATAAACAACATAAAGTTACACCACTTGCACCCTTTCCTTCAAGGTTAGAAAATAACAAGTTAAAGAACCAATTTTTGAGGTTTATGGATATATTCAAACAATTACACATTAATATTCCATTTGTCGAAGCACTAGAGCAGATGTTGCGTTACATTAAGTTCATGAAGGACATACTTTCGAAAAAACGTAAGCTCCGGGATTTCAAAATAGTGGCGTTAACCGAGGAATGCAGTGCAATACTACAAAAAAAGCTCCCTCCTAAATTAAAAGATTCTGGTAGTTTTACAATTCCTTGTGCAATTGGAAATCAAGATGTGGGAAGAGCTCTATGCGATCTAAGAGCGAGTATAAATCTGATGCCACTGTCCATTTACTGAAAGCTGGGGTTAAAGGAAGCAAAACCAACCAATATTAGTCTACAACTCGCCGATAGATCAATAACATGCCCTTTAGGAATAGTTGAAGACGTATTGGTCAAAGTTGATTCACTGATCTTTCCAGCTAATTTTGTGGTACTAGATTTTGAAGAAGATAAGAACATCCCTATCATCTTGGGATGACCATTCCTGGCGACTGGACGAACACTGATTGACGTGCCTAATGGAGAAATTATTATAAAAGTGTTTGATCAGGTAGTAATGGTAAAAGTGTTCAAGGAAATCTCAATCCCGACCGACAAGGAAGAGTGCGAGTTGCTCGAGGAATCTACACGTGTCAATTTCATGGATTACAAAGAGGATAGTGGTCTCAAGGCATTAGTTGAGGATAGAAAGTCAAATTCATTATCCAACAATGTTGGTGTTACGCAATACAAAAATGTTGGTGTTGCGCAATAAATAATCATCATGCCGCAGTTAACCCAACTGATCCGGGATGAAACAGGAAGTAGTCAGGCTGAACGACTTAAACTCAAGCACTAATTGGGAGGCAACCCAATCATTCTTTTCTTTTTTGTATTTTCATTCATAACTGTTAGATTATAGTTTAGCATAATTAGTAAGTTATAATAAGTTCATTAAATAGTTATTATAGTTTATAAGTCTTGTTAATCTCTCAACCATGCTCCAATTACGCTCAAATTTATCCACAATATACTCATGTATATGTTTTATGGCAGGATGAGAAAATAAGAATTGAGTGGCATAACATGAAGACAAGAAGTCTCAGAAGCATTAGTTAACGATGGCATGCTCGCCGAGTAAGTGAATATATTTGTTTTACCCCCCGGGCATGGGTCCCCAAAGTCAATTAACAGAACCTATGCTACTGCATGCATGTGCTTCCTAACCTAATACCCCACCTCGCCAGTATGGGTCTGGCTTCTAAACACAATTATATATTCGCCAGTTATACATGGTTGCTTCCCAATTACACCACTTCTCCACTACTTCATCAATTACTCCTATTCCACATCCATTACAACATCAACTTCTACCCACGATTACTCCATTATCTCACCCCAGTACTACACACAAACTCATTATCGCCATTAATTGCTCATACCCCTCCCCCTCACATCATCCACTTCTATAAAGTCACACCCTCACATCCCAAATGCCTCACAAAATTTCACCAACATCTCACAAGTCTGCGAATTAGGGCGTCCATAGAGGTAAATTTAGAGTGATTGAGTGTGAAGCACAATACTACAAATTATTCATATTCTCTCATCCAATTTTCCACATAAAATTGACAAGTTTGGGGGAAGAATTTTCTGTGCACACCAAGTGTTTGACAGATTGTTTGAACCAAGTTTGGGGGGTGATATTGTTATTCAGGCATCCGAGAATCAATGGCTTCGCAACCCACATCAAAACGACAAAGGGGAGAAAGTTCAAGGCCCACACAACTGACACGAACCTTTAATCGTTGTAAATTTGTAAGTGGCGCCGCCACAGACCGGTACAACTATATGATGACAAAAGCCCTTACACCGAAGCTGGGGTTGGCACCAGATCATGTCGATGGAGAGATGATGAAGTAAATCTATCAGAAGGGTTAGAACAAATTCACCGAAGAACCGGAACCCGCCGTTGTCAACATAGTCAAGGAGTTCTATGCAAACGTCGAGGACAAAGCCCCTTACAATACTTATGTACGGGGTCGATTAGTACCATTCAGTGACGATTCCATCAACACCTATTATCAATTACGAGTGTCGCGACAATGTCAATATGCTTACCTACGCAATTTTGATTCGGACTATGAAACGATACTCAAGGAAATGACTAAGCCAGGAACAACATGGATCAAAGGTCGGAAGGGAGGCACAGTTTTTTATAGCAAAGATCTCAGTCGATATGGTAAAATTTGGTATGCCTTTTTATGTGCAAAATTGTATCCGTCCCAACACACATCAGACGTGACCAAGGAGAAGGCATTACTGCTATACGCGATTGTGCAAGACTTCATCATTGATGTCGGGGCCATAATATGTTTTTCGATCCGCTGGTGCCTACGAGGAAACTTTTCAGGCGGCTTGCCACACCCATCACTCATATGTGGGTTGTGTCGCCAAGCAGGTGTTAGATGGTCAGATGATGAACCCATACAAATGCCACTGCAATTACTAGACTCCAGAATGATAGCGCAGTATTCAGTATGGGCCGAGGACGATTCCCATCCTAGAGGTCTGGGTTTTATTTTTCCATTGGCTTCGAAGGACGAAGTTAATGCTGTAGACACCTCGGAGGATGAGGATGAGACTATAGGAGATCAAGGAACAGAGCAGGTACCGCAGTCCGAGGCATTATCTAGTCCTCAGTTTCTTTCTTTTCAACGTCAAATGGATGAGCACAACAAGGCAGCACGTCAGGAGATGGGGCGACTAACATTGAGGCAAGACCACATATTTGACGCTATGAACACGTCTTTCGCTTCACTCAATACGACACTTCAGAGCTTCAATCCAGCTACCCAATTTCCATACCAGCAGCCCATGCCAATGCCAAGGTTTCCACCGAGTGATGTAGAGGAAGAAGATCAACCACCACCACCCCAGACGTAGGCGATTATAGGGAAGTCCTCAAACATTTTACTGGGATTATCCATACAATGAGGGCATTGTAATTCTTAAGTTTGGGGGATTTAATTACTTATTTGCATGCATAATGTCATTAGTTAGGCTTGCATTTGTCATTGCATTTTAGTTTTGCATATCAATTTAGGAATTGTGATTTTGCATTCATGTAGTATATTAGTTGCATGATAGCTTAGGTGCATACATAGTAACTTAGGTTATTTTTATTATTGTTGCATTTTGTTATGTTACATATATTAAAAAAACATTTAGTTACATATTGTGTGTGCATATTTCTAGCAGTGTTGTAGTTCATGTTATTTTGGGCCAATGATGAGATTGAGACTAAGTTAACAAATACAACATTGATTATTAGAACTGTGATATAGTTTCTGTAATGAATCAAATCTTGTGCTTATTTGAAACTGGTATAATAAGGGAAGCACGTAACAACATTTATGTTGACTGGTTAGTTCAAATTGATACATAAAGAGTTTCTAAAGGATAATGCTAGGGTGAATGAGAAAATGACAAGGATAGGCAGCGAAAATGACGAATTAGACAAGAACTTAAGTTTGGGGGAGAAAGGTAGGGTATATAAGCTTTAGAAAAAAATAATAATATCTAGTTAAGTCTTGTGGTGGGTTGAGGAAAAGATACTCCCCATAAACACATGCGTGAGATGGAGCATAAAACGCACTCACCAACCATCTATCTAAATATATATATATATATATATAAAGACGGAAAATAAGAGCAAAGGGCCCCCGTCAATGAAAAAAAAATTGAAAAATGAAAAAAGAAAGAAAAGAAAGCATGAATACCTTATTTGATCCCTTAATCTTGGTAAATGTTTGAATTCAATTGGAACTTGTCTATTTTTGAAATTTTTAAGTTTACCCTATATGATTCCTTCTAAGAAATTGGTTATGTATTGCATTTGAGTCCATATCAGTTATCATGGATGTTGAACACACACACACACACACTATACCAGTGATAATGGTTTAAGATTTGAGAACTAATAAGGAATTATTGATTGGTTTTGGTGATTAAGATTGTAGTGTTTACTTGTTTTCCCTGAAGCCGGTGTGATAATTTTGATTCTGTAACACTGTTGGATTCGTAATCATATAGATTAGATACATTACATCTCACTGCATTGCATTCCATAGCATGTAGTTTATTTTGTGCTCGAGGACTAGCACGGTTTAAGTTTGGGGGATTTTGATAAGTGAATTTTATATCCATGAATAGATGTTCATTTCAAGCTTAATCATTGTTACTTTCTTGTTTTCATGCTCGTTTTTACTCGTTTCGTGTTCTTTTATGTGCAGGGTGGTTGTTGTGGCGAGTAGTGAAGAAAGGATGTCATTTGGAGCAATTATGGAAGCAAAAATGAAGCAAGCAATATCAACTAGCAGATTAGATCCCCGCCAGGGCGGGCTATTTTTGCCTATACACCCCCGCCGGGGCAGGGGGTCTTCATATTTAGTTTACATAATGCATGCCCGCCGGGGCGGGCCTTTATGAGGAATACACCCCCGCCTGGGTGGGGGGGTCTCGATTGTGGGCAGTCGTGTTTTGCTTACAACTCTGCTGGAACATGGTTTGTTAGCATTTGGATGGCAATTGAACTTTATTGTACATGGGATTCGACCAAAAATGTGTGTGTTGGATGTATATGGAGCAACTAACAACAAATTCAAAGGGACACAAGGCAAATTATAGAGATTAATTCCAGGATTTCATAGCATGCTTTGGAGGGAGATTTTGAAGAGATTTTCGTGACGATTGCAGATTAAGGCTACGTAAAGGGTGTTTTGCATTATTCTTCATCTTATTTCTATATTTGTAATTGAAATGATGTTTTCTTTAAATTATTCAGTAATTATTTCATTCATGATAAACTAATTCACTTTTTAGGCTTATGATGGATCCTTAAGTGAAACGATGATTTTGTAACTTTGATTTCCAGTTCAATAAGCTATTTTCCAGTCTATCTATATTAATTTGAGCTTGAATTTATGAATTGCCTGATCAAAAATTCTTTGTGAATTTGTATGGAATCGAGAGAGGATATACGAATCTAGACTTAGTTAATATAGCATGTGTTCATAAATTTTGTGAATAACAGAATCTTGATGAATGTTAAGGTAGAGATATGTTTGACATCACATGTAATCGGATAGAGAACTTAATCTTAAACCTTCTTTAATTTTGATTCACATAGAGATATAGTGAGTTAGTTGATTAAGGTGTTTAACTTGTTTCTATCTAAAATGTGGATTTAAGTTAATATGGTATTAGTGCATCGAGAGGTGGCTAGTACTACATTCGTGTTCTTCATTAATAAACCGGGATAGTGAGTTGAATTGGAATAAAGGTGTAAAAATCAGCGTGAAGCTTAGGGTGAAATCATAAGTCTAATTCTCCATTAATTGTTTGAAATTTCAGTTTTGATTTTTGTGATTGTTTTGTGATAGTATATTTATTAATAATTTAGTTTTTATAAATTTAATCATTGAATTTGATAGTTTGATAAAATTAGGATTAATAAGAAATTGATAATTGTGAGGTTAAAGTTCTTACTAAATTGTCTCTGTGGGAACGATACTCTACTCATTACTGTATTACTTGTTGATCACGTATACTTGCGTGCTGTGCGTAACTAGATTTTACACAACACCCCACTACAGAATTATTGTCGGAATGAGAAAACGACAGAAATATCTTTTTATAAAAATAACGGCGGAAGCTTTACTGTTAAACTATTGAAATACCCTTTGGTAAAAGTACAAAGATGTCTGGCATGGTTGTATAGTAGCACTGCAGTATTGATTATTGATGCTTACGTGAGAAGTCACTGATTTTGTTCAATTCTTTGCTACAAGAATTGCGCACGCATAGATCTCACGTTATTTGATTCAATTATTGTCGATATTTTATATATTATTAAATCAATAATTGAGACGATATAGTTATTCATATTATTATTTACAATATTGACGATGTCTAGAAAGTTCTGTCGATGAGAGGTTTGGTCACCTAATTGCGCGCTAATAGGGAGAAATCCTTATTAGAAAGCCCCCTCTTTCCTGGGAACGATCTGGTTGTTAAATATTACGAGTTATAATAATGATGATAAATGTTATTAAAAATATTGAGGGGATTTTTATGAAGTATTTGATATAAATTTTGCTTATTTTATGGACCCCCATTTACCCATTTTTCAAAATAATAGGAAGAAAATTATTTAATATAATAAAGGTGGGGCCACATGTGGGGCCCACGGAAGAAAAATGAATTGTTTGGGGGGGGAGAAATGGAAGTCACGGAGGGTATATATGTATGCTTATTATATATATATATATATATATATATATATATATATGTAATGATTAAATGTGAGGGGGGTCGGGTGGTAATCACGGGGGTGGTATCCCGTGAGTTATCAGGCACATGTCATATATATATATAATATAATTTATAATATATATTTTATTTTATTTAAACATTTTCGTTTTATTAGAATATTTTATTGCATAGTACAGCATAGTAAAATCAAAAATTTTTAGAAAAATCGATCGAACGTCGCCCGTGACTTTTCCTTCACTATGCATCCAAATAGTATCCTTTCCATTCTCCTATAAATAGGATGCTCAGTTAGATTTGAAAATTACACCAAAATCATAGAATTTTTCTTCTATAATATTGAGCGTATTTATTTCGAGTTTTAGGAAGCTTTGAGTGTAGAAAATAGTGAAAGTTTTCTTCAAGAATATCTCCGCTATACCAGTTGGAATACTTTTCTTTTTGAGGTAAGGGGTATTATTTATTTCATATTCTAAAGAGGTATTATTTTTTTTGTATTCGTATGAATATTATTTTCGTTCAATATTCGTAAAGAATATTATTTTCGTTTAATATTCGTAAAGAATATTATATTCGTTCAACACTCGTAAGGGATATTATTTTTGTTCAGTATTCATATGAAATAATATTTTCTTCTATTCTTTGTAGTATGTAAGTAATATTATTTCGTTTCAGATTTCGATTTCTACACTCATTTTTTAACATTTTGGCTTCTATACTCCATGAAATTAGTAGAATATCCTTGATATTTGCGCTTCATCCAGTATCTTTTCATGGAAATATTATTCTGAGCATTCTTGATAAGTTTTAATTTTTTCAAGCCGGAGTACTATTCACGGGGTTACTATTCCCAAAGTTATTATTCACGGGGTACTATTCACTCAGTTACTATTCACCCGGGGTACTATTCATGACAAAAATTAATTTCATTTCGGTCCAAATCATTTTTGATACAATATTATTCTTCAATTTTACTCCACAAAGCAGTATCATGTTGACAATTTGGACGTTATTGATTTCTAGATAAATTAAATTATAAATCTTTAAAAATTTATCCTTTGTTTTCATTTAATTGAATTCTTATATCATTGTCATCATCCTCATGTTTATATTATTATGAAAGTCATCTATGGACGTAGTGCATAGATAGACTTGGTATGATTATGACCAGGGATTATTCGGTATAATCATGACCGTAATGTTACAAATGATGTGGTAAAAGTCCTCATTGGCCCGTAGTGCATTGATGGACTGTTGTTTTCATGATCATGACCATTGATGAATACATGAATATCCTTGGCCCGTAGTGCATGGATAATTTGTGGTCGTGATACTAATGAATATCATTGGTCGTAGTGCAGGGGTGATTCGATGATTCGATGATACTAATGAATATCATGCTCTACTTGACTCTTCTGATGGATTGCTTGTTCCGCTGCAGTTAAACGTGATATTTGTTATATTTTATCAGTTTAACACTATTGAAGGCTAACGATAAATTATTCTGCATTATCTTAGTCATAATATTTCTTACTTGGCTAGTTGAGCTCGCCTTTTTGCTTTCATTGTTCTCTTCAGGAAATGAGAACGTAGCCGGGACTAGTCAAGGAATGGAGTGACGGTTCAGATATTTGCATTAGAAGTCCTCATTATTCTATGAAATAGTGTGATAATAAATGTATTGAGGACTACATTTGAGTTTGAATATTGTCTAGAAGACAATATTCATATTACAACTCTCAGTTTATGTTTTGTCGTATTTTACACGACAGTTATATTATTAAGTTGTATTTGAATTTTGTACCATGTATTTGGTGACTCAAGATGGGTAATGTATACCTATTTTGGGGGCGTCACACCATACCTCTTAGGTATCTTTGGTACTATTCCAGATTTACGATTCGGTTGTGGTATAATAGGTCTATCTATAAGTTCCTCTTATTTAACTTATAGTGCTTTGTGGTTCTTGAACTCTTCAAGATCTATTATCCTCCTACTAGCCCCTTCAATGATAAACACCTTTATCATAAATGGTAGCGTGTTTCACAAAAACACATTTTTCTAAGTAGGATTATAGAACATATACCCAAAACTGACTTTAAGATGTCCCACAAAACTGCACTAGTCAAATATTGTCCCAAACTTATCCCTTTAAAACCTTTTTCACATAAGCTAGACAATCCCTTTATCTTAACATACTTAAGATTGAGAATTCAGATGTTCTAAGCATTTGGTGGCTGAACTCAGATGGTCAAGGTAGGCTAAGGAAAATTTTATAAATATATTAATATTTTATTAAATTTTCTGCTTTGGTGTTCTAAGCATTTTCCTATAAATAGGGTGCTTAGGTTAGAATTGAAAATCACACCAAAAACTGAAGTTTTCTCTCCCTTTCTCTCTTTATATTATCGAACGTATTCTTGTGAGTATTTTGATACTTTGAGTATTGCTATACGGTGCAAGTTCCCTTCAGCACTATATCCGGTATTCTAGCTAGAAGTATAGTTTTTTCAAGGTAAGGGATGTTATTTTCTTCTTAAATGATATTATTTTTTTCAATATCATTATGCCAAAATATTGGTTTGAACTTTTAATCAAATTTGGAACTTTTTGTGTCGGGGTTACTATTCATGTATACGGCACTATTCACGTATACGGCACTATTCACGAATACGACACTATTCATCAAAAAATGAATTTTTTTTCCTTTTCGTCCAAAATATCTATTATGAATACTAGCTTTGATTGTATCCATGTTTTGATCATTCTTGAATTTTACTCCACTATGATTATTTATGAGGTATTTTTGGACATGGATAAATCGAAATACGAATCCTTAATATTTATTCTTTTGTTTCACTAGATTCGTTTTCTTTAAAATATTTTTCATCATTCTCAGTCCTAAATGATGATATTATTGAATATCTTTGGCCTGTAGTGTAAAGATTAATATGATTTTATGATGAATATCTTTGGCTGTAATGCAAAGATGTACAGTGTTGAGATGAACATGAATCGATGAATATATCTTTGGCTGTAGTGCAAAAGATGAATATTTGATTCCGATGTATATTGATTGATGTTACAAGGATAAAATATTGATGATGGACTTTTAAATTCATAGATAATAGTAGATTTCATTCTCTACATAACTCATCTATGAATTATTATTTTCGCTGCGAATATTGATCTGAAACTTGTTGTCTATTGTATTTTATCAGATTTTTCCCTGTTGAAGACTAACAATAATTTGTTCTATATTATCTTAGTCATAATATTCTTTACTGGGCTAGTTGAGCTCACCTTTTTTCTTTTTGTTCCATTTTTCTTCTCAAGAGGCGAGAATATAGCGAGTTCTAGTCGGGGTGTGGAATGATGGTTCTAGAAAGTTGTTTTAGTAGTCCTCGCCATTTTTGTAAAATAATGTACCAATAATTGTAATGAGGACTTATTTGGATATGAATATTGTCTAGACGGCAATATTTGTATTTAAACTCACAGTTTTCATGTTGTATTAATAAAGTTTTAGTTGTTTCTGTACCATGTTATTGACGACTCAAAATGGGTGATGTATACCTATTTTGGGGGCGTCACATTATTAATCCCTTGTTTAGCTTTCTACTTATACTTGGTTCCTTCATAAATTTATATTTATGAGAACCAAAGTCGGTATCCAATACCTAAGTAGAACCTTGATTTAAAGAGAAAAAAAATTCATTCATGAACAAAACTGTTTTGTAACCAAAGCTTCATTAAGCTTCTTCTAGTTAGCCTATGCAACATGCTTCTCGTTGTTTCTTTCCAGTGTTCAGGCTTATTGTAGTGGAAGCAAACTACTTTGCTACCCGTATCAGTTTTGTTCGTATTATCCTTTATTTTTGCCTTTTTATTTACCATCTTTAAATCTTTCTTCTTTTAAGAAGATCCTTTGGCCCCTACCAATAAGACTTGGTCTTTCTTAGTTGGAAAGTGACTCTCAGCATTTTCAACATGTTAAACAAATCAGTGAGGCTGATATCTAGCTTGTTCATATGAAAAATTCACAACAATTGTGAAAGGAGTCCGGGAGTTAGTACAAGATCAAAATATGACTCAACTCTCCATCCATGACAAAATCAGTTGTCCTAACTGTTCAATCAAATTGATCATCTTTAGGACATGTGTCTGTACTGTAGTGCCTTTGGTCATTCTAGATCGGAAGAGCTCCTTAGATATCTGATATCTATCCGTCTTACTTTCCTCACAATTTAACTACTTGAAATACAGGAGCATAGTAGGAGCATCCATAGTTTCATGATGACGCTGAAGCTCATTACTCATGGATGCGAGCATGATGCATTGAGCCAACTGTGCATCATCTTGCCACTTTCTAAAAGTTGCAATCTCTTCCTTAGAGGCATTGTCTGCAACCATTGCAGGGATAAGCGTATTAAGGACATAAGATAATTTTTCAGCCGTGAGAACTATTCTCAAATTCCTTAACCAAGTCGTTTAATTCAGTCTGGTTAAATAGCATCTAATATGCTTCGCAGTGATAGTAATTTAGACATTGTAAAATTCTGTAGATGAATTTGTAATTAACAATATTTTAGCATACATTCTTTTATTAATTACCAAAATAATTTAGGTCTTGTTTTAAATTGGTATCTCCCACTATTTTCATCAAACTATATTACCCTCAATATATATAGTTTGACAATATCTAATTAAATATATTCTAGTGAGAATAAGGATCTCATTTCAAATGTATATAGCCTTGTGGTGACACAACAAACTATATATAAATAAATAGTTAGATGACTCTTGTCAATTACATCATTATATAACTCCTTTTATTTTGCCTCTTAGATTATTTCGATCAAGTGGTGGCACATCCGAATCAAAATTATCTTAGTTAAGTCCAACCTAGCACTTTCATATATTCAAAAAAGAAAAACATTATCCTTATAGTGACACAACAAAACAACATTGTTCAATTTTCTTCATAAGCATCAAATGTGATAAAATTAACATCTCTAAAAAATTAAGATAAGTCTTGTAGTGACACAACAAACTTATAATAATTAATTGATACTGTATTATTTTTATCATACTAGAAGGCGACGTTCGATATTCCAAATATCTTTGAACGCTTAGGACTTATTATAAAATCTTTGAGGGGTTTGTTATTATTTTGTCTCATCTTGTTTAGCGCGCATGCATACACACACACACACACACACACACACACACACACATATATATATATATATATATATACTATATTTTACTCGGATTGATTATGAATTTTATTCTAATTTGATTCATTAGAGTCACCAAGTGAACTAAGAGCTCAAACCTAGGGTGCAAGAATTAAATTTAAATATAACTATTACATTTAAACCTAGGCTCCATTATAAACGGGTCTTCAAACACTCCTTGTTCCTTGATCTCCAATTCTTCAAAATTAATTCTAATTATTCTTATTACAAAACTATTTAAAATAAATAGAAACCTTGATCAACAGTCAATAGGAAGTACATATGAGGGAGATAGAATTTACATTAAGGAAAAATAGAGAAGATGAGATACACAAACCCCATTTAATAAAACACATACATTTATGCATCCAACTAAAATAAAATTCAATCACATTGGTCAATAGTCCATAATCAATCTCATTTATTATCATACACATCAACGTATTCATAAATAAATAAATTCATCTCATGAATAATAAATCCATTTCAGATATGCATCGATATCAATTTAATGGGCAATTTCAAATTTATTAAAAATCCAATTTTGAAATAAAAATAAACTCCTTTATCTTAATCAAAATTTAAATCATAATAAATTTCTTTATTTTATTTTATCCAATTTTGAATAAAATAAACTCTTGTATTTTTAATCAAATTCCAAATCAAAATAAAATTCTTTATTTTAATTAATAAGAATCCAATTTCAAGTACAAAATAAACTCCTTTATTTTAACTTAAAATTGCTAAAAATAAAATATGTTAAATCTTATTCCTTATCTAAATTAAACATCTTTATTTTTAGGAAACATGGAATCATATTCCATATGTGAATAAAATCCTTTATTCTAGGAAACATGGAATCCTATTCCATATGTTAATTAACTCTTTTATTCAAGCGAACGTGGAATCCAAGTCCAATTTAATATAAAACTCTTGAATTCAAACAAATGTGGAATCTAATTCCAAATTGATATACAACTTTTGAATAAACTCTTTTATTCAAACAAACGTGCAATCCAATTCCAAGTTAATATAAAATTTTTATTTTATCATATTCCAATTCAAAATAAATATTTTTATCTTAATTGAAATAAATACTAAAAATAAAAAAATTCATAATCTGGTGTCGGGCGCAGCTGCGCCCAGAATATATTGGGATACAACACAGCTATGTTGTTAGCCTAGAAAACCTTTTTTCAGTTATGGCGCAGCTGCGCCTCAAAATACACTGAAAATGGCATACCAAGATCTGCTAGCTAACCCGAAAAAATTTTTCTCGGTTATGGCAATAATTGCGCTCGAAATGAATCTGAGAGATGCAATTCAAGCCGTCATAAACATAACAGGAAATTGTTTTGTCCAAAACATTCGATCCAATCACATATCATACATATATGGAATCACCAAGATCGATAATTAGCACAAAGTTTGGCTCTGATACCACTGTTGGGTTTATATATAACACGATCATGCAATCAAATTACACAAAAGGTGCAGAAGCGTGATAAAATAAGAATTTAAAATTTTCATATAAACCCATCACCATGATGATCATACTTTGTGCATAATTATCAATCAATAAAAAAGAGATGGAGAATAGATTTGTGACTCCCCCAAAATAGGTATACATCAGCTATCTTGAGTCGCCAAATGCATGGTACAAAATCAAATACAACTTAATAATACAATTATCGTGTAAAATACGACAAAACATAAACAGAGAGTTTTAAAACGAATATTGTCTTCTAAATAGTATTCAACTCAAATGGAGTCCTTAATACATTTATTATCACACTATTTCATAGAATAGTGAGGACTACTAATGCTATCATCTGGACCGTCACTCCGTTCCCCAACTAGTCCCGGCTACGTTCTCATTTCCTGAAGAGGACAATGAAAGCAAAAGGGTGAGCTCAACTAGCCCAGTAAAAAATATTATGACTAAGATAATGCAGAATAATTTATCGTTAGCCTTCAATATTGTTTAACTGATAAAATATAACAAACATCAAGTTTAACTGCAGCGAAACAAGCAATCCATTAGAAGAGTCAAGTAGAGCATAAAATCTACTATCTTCTATGATTTAAAAGATTTTTCATCACTTTTATCGCTGAGACTCAACTTAATAAATAATCCACATCATCGAAACACCCCTGCACTACAGCCAAGGATATTCTTTAGTATCACGACCATAAATTATCCATGCACTATGGGCCAAGGATATTCGTGTATTCATCAATGGTCATGATTATGCAAACAACGGTCCATCAATGCACTACGGGCCAATGAGAACTTTTACCACATCATTTGTAACATTACGGTCATGATTATACAGAATAATCTCTAGTCATAATCATACCAAGTCCATCTATGCACTACAGGCCACAGATGACTTTCAACATAATATAAACATGAGGATGATTACAATGATAAGAATTCAATAAAACAAGTTCAAGGATAATTTTTTAAAGATTTATAATTTAATTTATCCAGAAATCAATAACGTCCAAATTGTCAACATGATACTGCTTCGTGGAGTAAAATTCAAGAATAATATTGTACCAAAAATAATTTAGACCGAAAACTAATCAATTGTTTATCATGAATAGTACTCCTGGTGAATAGTACTTGAGTGAATAGTATCCCGTGAATAGTACTTCGGGAATAGTAACCCCGTGAATAGTACCCCGGCATGAAAAAGTTAAAACTTATCAAGAATGCTCAGAATAATATTTCCATGAAAAGATACTGGATGAAGCGCAAATATCAAGGATATTCTACTAATTTGATGGAGTTTAGAAGCCAAAAATTTAACAAAACGAGTATAGAATTCAAAATCTAAAACGAAATAATATTACTTACATACTAAAGAGTATGGAAGAAAATATTATTTCAAGCGAATATTGAACAAAAATAACATCTCTTACTACTGTTGAACGAAAATAATATTTCATAATAAATAATAATGGAGTAAAATTCAAGAATGAAGATCAAAACATGGATACAATCAAAGATAGTAACCATAATAGACATCTGGGACGAAAAAAGAGAAAATTTTATTTTTCGGTGAATAGTGTCGTATTCGTGAATAGTATCGTATACGTGAATAGTAACCCCGACACAAAAAGGTAGAAATTCCACAATAAAATTTATATCAATATTTCGGCATAATGATATTAAAAAATAATATCATTTACTTAAAAAATAACATCCCTTACCTCAAAATAACAAATATTTACGATCTAATATCGGATGTATTCAATGAAGGAAACTTGACCTTTGAATAAAGAACTCTCAAAGTATCTAAATACTCACAAAAATACGCTCGATAATATAGAGAGAAAGAAAACTTGTTTCTGGTGTGATTTTTAATTCTAACATAAGCGCCTATTTATAGGAAAATGCTAGAACGTCATAGGAGACTAAATAATAAAATAATATTATTTTTTATACAAAATTTCTACGCATACCAAGCTAGACCAAAAATTCAACCACCACAAGTAGGGCCCACCAATTCAGCACATGTTTTCTACACCAACCAAAAATGGGTCCCACCCATAATTTTAATAAAAATATTTTATTTTCTAAAACTTCAATAATTCATAATAAATAGCCCTTTTATCAGAAAAATACGAATTTTATGTCCATTCCACAGGAAATCGAATTCTCTACAACTTTGCAGAAGAAAGTTTTTACAAATTCCAGACAAAAAATATCCGAAATCCACAAACGGATGATTTTTAACACCTTTTAAAATTCATAACAAATCATGCGTTAATTTTTAACGGTTCAAAATTTGTAGACATATACTCAACCTATATATGTATAACATATCCAAAAATCACAACGATCCAATGGTCAGATTAAAATTATAACTCACGCAATAGAGCTTTAAGAACACCGATTTGATTTTTTAATACCTCCAATCCGATAAAATATTGATAAAACACCTCAACATTAATTCCTTCATTTATAACCACATAAAATAAATATTTTCCTATCCATCATTTATGTCCATATAAAATAAATATTTCCTTATAATATAAATTAATAATTAATTATTCACAAATAATATTACAGAATCACAATAATGACAATCAGGTCGTTCCTAGGAAAGAGGGGGCTTTTCGATAAGGATTTCTCCTTACTGGCACACAATTAGGTGACCAAACCTTTCCTTGACAGAACTTTCTAGAAATTGCCAATAATGCTATCTAATAATATTATTCAAATAATATGAATTATTGATTTGATAATGGGAAATACTGTGTAGTGACAATTATTAAAACAACAATAATATAAAATATCAACGCAGCAATTACTGAATCAATAAAATAAAATATTGAACAGTAATTACTGTAATAATTATTGAGTAGTGCCTTCTTACGTAAGAATCAATAATTCAAAAATACTGTGCAATACTATGTGCTACTATGCAACACTGCGTATTACTGTATTTTAACCACCAGGTATTCCAACAATATTAACGGTAACAACTACGCCGTTATTTATAAAACCCAAACTTGTCGTTTTCTTCATCCGACGCTTATTACATTATGGGCCTGAATGGCTACTGCCAGCAAATTTAATATTCCCAAAAAAAAAATATTCCCCGACCAATCGAATATTTTATAACCACTTGCTTACTTTTCAAAATTTATAAATATTACCCATGACTATAACGTTATTTCAAATCCACACCATAATAAAAAAAAATCGAGAAAATTAAATATTTATTCATAAAATTTTGGGTCTCACAAGATTCATACCCTTGTAGAAACTAGCTTCCTCAAGTACGAGTTCACCTCCAATTACTTTTCACGTTCAACTTGAATAGACCAAGTTTGATTCCTTCCTTTGATCAACATTAGCCACCCAAGTGTTTTGTGACGCCCCCAAAATAGGTATACATCACCCATCTTAGGTCGCCAAATACATGGTACAAAATTCAAATATAACTTAGTTATAAAACTGTCGCGTAACATACGACAAAACATAAGCTGAGAGTTTTAAAACGAATATTGTCTTCTAGACAATATCCACACTTAATGGAGTCCTCATTACAATTATTATCACACTATTTTATAAAATAGTGAGGACTAATAAAACACCATCTCTGGCCATCACTCCGTTCCCCGACTAGTTCCGGCTACGTTCTCATTTCCTAAAGAGAACAATGGAAGTAAAAGGGTGAGCTCAACTAGCCCAGTAAGAAATATTATAACTAAGATAATGCAGAATAAGTTATCATTAGCCTTCAACAATGTTAAACTGATAGAATATAATAGACAACAAGTTTAACTACAGCGGAACAAGCAATCCATTAGAAGAGTCAAGTAGAGCATGATATCTACTATCTTCTATGATTTAAAAAGTTTATCATTAACTTTATTACTAGGACTCAGCTTAATAAATAGATCACATCATCGAATCATCCCTGCACTACAGGCCAAGAATATTCATTAGTATCACGACCACAAATTATTCTTGCACTACGGGCCAAGAATTATTCGTGTAATCATCAATGGTCATGACTACACCAAATTATCCCCGGTCATAATCATACCAATCAATAGTCCATCTATGCACGTAAGCCAAAGATGACTTTCATCACAATATAAGCATGAGGATGATGACAATGATATAAGAATTCAATTAAAAGAAAGTAAAGGATAAATTTTTAAAGATTTATAATTTAATTTATCCCGAATTTAATATTGTCCAAATTTTCAACATGATACTACTTCGTAGAGTAGAATTCAAGAATAATATCCATGTATCAAAAATAATTTGGATAAAAACGAAATAAATTTTTCGGTGAATAGTACCCCGTGAATAATACCCTGTGAATAATACTTCGGGAATAGTACCCTGTAAATAGTAACCCGACATGAAAAGTGCCCCAAATACCTAAGTGAACAATATTTGAGTGAATAGTAATCGGGTAAATAGTAACCCATGAATAGTAACTCGTGAATAGTACCCCGACATGAAAAGTGCCCCGAATACCCGAGTGAATAATATTATAGTGAATAATAATTGGGTGAATAGTAACCCGCGAATAGTAACTCGTGAATAGTACTTCGGTGAAAATATTGATATTTAATAAGAAAGTTCATATCAATATTCCAATAAAATGATACTGGATGAAGCGCAAACTCACGGATATTCCACTAATTTCAAGGATTATAGAAGCAATACTTACCATAGTAAGTTTAGATTAAAGAATATGAAAAGAATTAACATACTGAAAATCAAGAATGGATTTTCACCATTACATACTAATGCGTAATCTAACGTGAGCAGTGTTATTCCGACATACTAAAGGATGAATATGAAAAATAGTATTCCTTATGAATACGAAAGAAATAATACCCCTTACCTTAGTAGAAAGTTGGATACTGCAAAAGTGAAGTAGCAGAATACTCTTCTTCTTTCTCTCTATAGTTTCTCTTTCTATAGTGTCTCTTGTGAATCTCAGTGAATTGGTGAGAATGAAAGAAGAATTAAGCTTCAATTTATAGGAGAATGGACTAAATAGTAACTAATTCATGAATGGTCTAGATTGATTCACTATTAGAACGAACAGTCCATATTGATTACTATTAAAACCACAACCGACGGTTTAGATTGATTTACTTTTAAAACCACCACCGATGGTTCAGATTGATTTACTTTTAAAACCACCACCGACAGTTCAGATTGATTTACTATTAAAACCACCACTGACGGTCTAGATTGATTTACTATTAAAACCACCATCAATGGTCTAGATTGATTTACTATTAAAACCACCATCAATGGTCCGGATTGATTTACTATTAAAACTACCATCAATGGTCCAGATTGATTACTATTAAAACCACCACCAATGGTCCAGATTGATTTAACTTATTACACTTTAGTACTCCTAAAGTTTTCCAAGTTTGCATTATTCCCCCTTAACTTTTATAAATCACTTATCTTCAATAAACACATTTTTAATACTTTAACAATTATTCATCATTAAAATTATAACTCACAATATTTAACAACCAAGTCGTTCCCAGGAAAGAGGGGGCTTTTCGATAAGGATTTCTCCTTATTGGTGCACAATTAGGTGACCAAACCTCTCCTTGACAGAACTTCTAGACATTGTCAATATTGCAAATAATAATATGAATAACTTTGTTGTCTTAATTATAAAATATTATGCAGATGATAATGTGACAATAATTGAATCAAATAATGTGAGTATAACCAAGTGACTTCTCACGTATGCATCAATAATCAATACCGTGTGCTACTATGCAACCACGCGTATTACTGTACTTTTACCACCAGGTAGTTCAACAGTTTAACAGTAAAACTTTCACCGTTATTTTTATAAAAAGATATTTACGTCGTTTTCTAACTACGATAATACTTTCGTTGGGGGGGTCCACCAATGATTGTCTTGTTAAATGCAGACGATATTCCTTGTTAAAATGAATATTCCCTGACCAATCGAATATTCACTGACACAACGAATATTTTATATCAAATTGATTACTTTACAAAATTTTCCAAATATTACCCACAACTATAACATTATATCATATCCACACCATAATATTCAAAAATATATATCTAGAAAATATATTTTTGTCGTTTTCTAACTACGATAATACTTTCGTTGTGGGGTCCACCAATGATTGTGCCGTCATACGAATATTCCCTGTTAAAATGAATATTCCCCGACCAATCGAATATTCACTGACACAACGAATATTTTATATCAAATTGATTACTTTACAAAATTTTCCAAATATTACCCATAACTATAACATTATATCATATCCACACCATAATATTCAAAAATATATATCTAGAAAAATTATTCTTTATTCAAAAAAGTTGGGGTCTTACAACCTCCCCTTCTTATGAAATTTCGTCCTCGAAATTAGGGTATGTATCTCATATGTCGAAGATGTGAGGATACCTTGATTTCATTTCAGATTCTAACTCCTAGGTCATTTCTTCCACATCGTGGTTTCTCCACAACTTTAACTTGAGGTATAACCTTGGAACGTAGAATATGATCCTTCTTATCCAAGATTTTAACAGCTACCTCTTCATACGTTAAATCTTCCGCTATCTCGTTCGGTTATAATTCAATAATTTGGTTCGTGTCTTTCACATATTTACGTAACATAGATATTGAAAAACGTTATGAACACGAGACATACTTGGCGATAAGGCGAGTCTATAAGCCACAGTTCATACTCGATCAAGGATTATAAATGGGCCAATAAATCGAGGATTGAGCTTTCCTCTCTTTCCAAATCTCGTAACTCCTTTCCATGGAGCAACAAGTAACAACACATGATCTCCAATATTGAATTCCACGTCCTTTCGATGCAGATAAGCATAACTCTTTTGTCGATCTTGTGAGGTTTTTATATGTTGTTGGATCGTTTGAATCTTTTCTGTAGTCATATGTACCAACTCTGGTCCCAACAACGTTGCTTCACCTACCTCATCCCAGTATACTGGAAAACGACACTTTCTTCCATACAACACCTCAAATGGAGCCATGTCAATACTTGCTTGATAACTGTTGTTGTAGGAAAATTCCACCAATGGTAAGAACTTGTCCCAACTTCCTTTGAAGTCAAGGACACGGAGTCTTAATAAATCCTCAAGAGTTTGAATAGTCTTCTCTGATTGTCCGTCCGTTTGAGGATGATACGCCGAACTAAATCATAAATCCGTGCCCATAGCATTTTGCAAACTAACCCAAAATCTTGAAGTAAATCTTGGATCTCGATCAAAAACTATGGATACTGACATACCATGCAATCTTACAATCTCGTTTATGTACATACGAGCAAGACGTTCAAGTGTATAAGTTTTTTGAATCGGTAAGAAATGAGCAGACTTGGTCAATCTATCAACAATGACCCAAATTTCATCTATGCCTTGAGAAACCTTGGGAAGACCAGTAACGAAATCCATGGTAATGTGCTCCCACTTCTATTCTAGAATTTTAAGTGGTTGCAATGGACCTTTTGGCACTTGATGCTCCGCCTTGACTCGTTGACAAGTTAGACACCTTGAGATAAACCCCGCTATCTCTCTCTTCATATTGCTCCATAAAAATGTATGTCGAAGATAACGATACATTATGGTACTCCCATGATGGATTGCAAATGGTGTGTTGTGCGCCTCCATCATAATTTTATACTTCAAGTCAAAATCGTTAGAAACACAAAGTCTGGAGTTGACTTGAAGTATTCCTTCTTCATCTATTCTTGCTTCTGGAATAGCACCTTCTTGCACTTTCTTCTTCATACGCATTAGCTCCAGGTCTGTAGCTTGAGTTGCTTTAACTTTATCGATTAAAGTCGATTCTACTTGTATATTCGCCATCATCACATGGGTCCCTGGAGTCTTTAACTCTATCTCCATCCTTTGTAAGTCATACAAATTGGGCTTTTGCGTTGACAATATCACATTCGTACCCATTAATGATCTTCTACTCAATGCATCAGCTACTACGTTCGCTTTTCTAGGATGGTATTGAATGGTATGATCATAATCTTTCAACAGCTCAAGCCATCGTCTTTGCCGTATGTTGAGTTCCTTTTGAGTGAAGAAATATTTGAAGTTTTTATGATCTGTATAAATCTCCACCTTCTCTCCATACAGGTAATGCCTCCAAATCTTAAGCGCAAAAACAACAGCTTCCAACTCTAGATCATGAGTAGGATAATTTCTCTCATATTCTTTGAGTTGTCGTGAGGCATAGGCTATGACTTTCCCATGTTGCATGAGAACACATCCTAAACCTTTACCTGAAGCATCACTGTAGATGACAAATCCCTCCGAACTAGATGGTATTGTCAGAACAGGTGCTGAAATGAGTCTCCTCTTGAGTTCTTGAAAACTCTTCTCACATTCTTCGCTCTAACCGAATTTTGTATCTTTTCGAGTCAGATGAGTTAATGGAGTAGCGATTCGAGAAAATCTTTCCACGAATCTCCGATAATAACCAGCTAAGCCGAGAAAGCTACGTACTTCGGCCACTGACTTGGGTTGCTCCCAGCTTTGGATTGCTTCAATCTTTGCTGGGTCAACAGATATTCCATGATTTGATATCACGTGCCCAAGGAATGCTACTTCCTCAAGCCAAAACTCGCACTTCTTTAACTTGGCATAAAGCTTGTTTTCACCAAGCTTTTAGAGTATCAGCCTCAAGTGTTGCTCATGATCTTCACGGCTTTTGGAATATATGAGGATGTCATCAATAAAGACGACCACAAAGTGATCCAAACATTCCTTGAATACTCGGTTCATCATATCCATGAAGGCAGCAGGAGCATTGGTCAATCCAAAATACATGACTAGCAATTCATAATGCCCGTACCAAGTTCTGAAAGTAGTCTTTGGGATGTCATCAGTTTGAATCTTTAACTGATGATATCTGGAATGAAGATCGATCTTTGAAAAGAATTTGGCGCCTTGCAACTGGTCAAACAGGTCATCAATGCATGGCAACGGGTACCTATTTTTTATGGTGACATGATTCAACTCTCGATAATCAATACAAATTCGCATACTTCCATCTTTCTTCTTTACGAAGAGAATAGGAGCACCCCAAGGAGATGTACTAGGACGAATGAAACCGATGCCTAATAATTCCTGCAGTTGAGTCTTTAACTCCTGAAGTTCAACAGGAGCCATTCGATATGGGGCTTTGGAAATTGGTTTTGTACCGGGTTCAAGGTCGATACAAAATTCAATTTCACGCTCTGGGGGTAGGCCAGGAAGTTCTTCAGGGAATACGTCAGGAAATTTATTAACAATGGAAATATCATTCAAATCTGACATATTTTTATCTAAATCTGTGACATGGGATAAGAAAGCTTGACATCTGTTTTTCAATAAACGAATAGCTTTATGACTTGAGATGACAGTAATTGACTTTAATGGTTTAGTTGCTTGAATTCGTATAATAGGTTGGTTAGGAATATGAAAACTAACAACCTTATGAAAATAATCAATTTTAGCATGATGAGTAGTCAACCAATCAATTCCTAAAATTACATCGAATGCAAGTATTTTTAAAGAAATAAGATTGATAGGTAACGTGCGGTTACCGATTTGAATCAAACAAGAATTATAGACAGTAGATGTTATGAAGGTTTCTCCCAGCGGAGTTTCAACAGATAAATCAAAGTCTAATTTCTCCGGAGTCAAATTTAAACGTTGAGCGCAAGTAGGAGAAATAAAGGAATGGGTAGAACCAATATCAAATAAGGTATAAGCTTCGCAAGAGTTTATGATTAGCTTACCCGTGATCACCTCGTTCGGATTCCTTGCTTTTTGGGAGGTTACGACAAATGCTCTCCCTTGAACTACCGGTTTTGTCTTGTCTGGGACGGCCTTTGATGCCTCCATCCCAGCTGGACTTGACTTTGGTGCACGACAAAATCGAGCTAGGTGACCTTCTCTTCCACAATTGTAACATGCTTTGGACTGGTGCGTACAGTTTGGACTGATGTGTCCCTCTCCTCCGCATTTGTAACATACGACCGGTGGTCGTTCTCCTTCCTTAACAGCAGGTGTTGGTGCTGACGTCTTTCTATCATTATTAAATCTCCTCTTCTTGAAATTTCCACTTCTATTATCTTGGCCATGATCACCACTGGAGTGGTTACCATTTCTTACATGTTGATTCCCTCCACGTTTGTTGTCACCGCTTCAATGACTACTACCACTAGTATTATCGACTTGCTGGTTGCTCTCTCTTGGTTGGGTTGACACATTATCGCGCTCCAATAACTGAGCCCTATTTACAACATCTGAATACAAACACAGTTTATGAGAAATGAGGTATTAACGTATTTCGGGTCTCAAACCTCGTAGAAACATTCACGTCATTCTCTTCTCATTATCAACCAAATGGGATGCGAACCGGGACAACTCGGCAAACTTAGCCTCGTACTGCGACACGGTCATATTGTTTTACTCCAACTTGATAAACTCCACCTCCTTTATGTGACGAATACTTTCAGGAAAGTACTTATCATTGAACAGCTCTTAGAACTTCTCCCAAGACATTTTGAGTGCGGCAGGCTGGGTATGCTTTACTGATTCCCACTAGTAATCTGCTTCTCCTCTCAACATGAAGGTGGCAAAGGGAACCTTTTGCTCTTCGGAGCATCCCAAGACATCAAATATCTTGGTGATCTGCTTTATCCACGTCTCGGCCTTAAGTGGTTTTGGCTCTCCCCAAAACTCCAATGGTCCCAGCTTCTTGAATTGTTTAGCGGTGACCATCTGTGAGTTTCCAGTGTGTCCACCTACATTTTGAACAGGAGCCGCTCTCGCCTTATATTGCATAAATTGCATGAAGCCTCTAAACATCCCATCGTTCATCATTTGATCGGTGTTGTTATTTACCTGAGGATTATTGTCTTCCTGTTGCACATTAACCTGGATATTGATCGTTGGTGAATCAACGGTCTCATGTGCTTCATTGCTTATCTCGACATTTTCAGATGCCATTTTCAAATACTACCACAAAACAAGGGTTAATTGACATGCCACATATTATCCCTATACTCTGACCGACCAATTAAATACCAAATAAACTTAGGTAGATCATACTTGCGAAGGAATTCCCCGTCTCTCCCCTCCTAGTTCTTGTCTCACATCTCAGCCAGGGATCATATCCCTAAGCTTTGATACCAACTATGACGCCCCCAAAATAGGTATACATCACCCATCTTGGGTCGCCAAATACAGGGTACAAAATTCAAATACAACTTAATTACAATTGCTGTGTAACATACGACAAAATATAAGTGAGAGTTTTAAACGAATATTGTCTTCTAGACAATATCCATACTCAAATGGAGTCCTCATTACAATTATTATCACACTATTTTATAGAATAGTGAGGACTACTAAAACACCATCTCGGACCATCACTCCGTTCCCCACTAGTTCCAAACTCGTTCTCATTTCTGAAGAGAATAATGGAAATAAAAGGGTGAGCTCAACTAGCCCGATGAAATATTATGACTAAGATAATGCGAAATAAGTTATCATTAGCCTTGAACAATGTTAAACCGATAGAATATAATGAACAACAAGTTTAAGCTGCAGTGAACAAGCAATCCATTAGAAGAGTCAGTAGAGCATGATATCTACTATCTTCTATGATTTAAAAAGTTTATCATTAACTTTATTGTTGGGACTCGACAATAAAAATAGATCAAATCATAGAATCATCCACCTTTCTACGGGCCAAGGATATTCATTAGTATCACGTCCACAAATTATTCTTGCACTACGAGCGAAGAATATTAGATGTAATCATCAATGGTCATGACTATACGAATTATCCTCAGTCATAATCATACCAATCAACAGGTCCATCTATGCACGTAAGCCAAAGATGACTTTCATCACGATATATAAGCATGATGATGATGACAATGATATAAGAATTCAATTAAAAGAAAGTAAAGGATAAATTTTTAAAATTTATAATTTAATTTATCCCTAAATTGATAATGTCCAAATTTTCAACATGATCTTGCTTTGTAGAGTAAAATTCAAGAATAATATCCATGTATCAAAAATAATTTGGAATGAAAAAAGAAATAAATTTTTAAATTGAATAGTATCCGTGAATAGTACCACAAATAGTACTTGAGAATAATATCTAAATGAATAGTAACCCAGAACGTGAAAAGTGCCCCAAATACTCGAGTGAACAATATTTGAGTGATAGTAATCGGGTAAATAGTAACCCATAAATAGTAACTCCTGAATAGTACCCCAGCATGAAAAGTGCCCCAAATACCCGAGTGAATAATATTATAGTGAATAGTAATCGGGTGAATAGTAACCCGTGAATAGTAACTCGTGAATAGTACTTCGGTGAAAATATTGATATTTAATAAGAAAGTTCATATCAATATTCCAATAAAATGATACTGGATGAAGCGCAAACTCACGGATATTCCACTAATTTCAAGGATTATAGAAGCAATATTTACTATAGTAAGTTTAGATTTAAGAATATTAAAAGAATTAACATCTCTGAAAAAACTCAGAAATGGATTTTCACGTCAATACGATGCGTAATCCGTGGTGAGAATGGTTATTCTATACATACTAAAGGATGAATACTGAAAAAAATAGTATTCCTTATGAATCTGAAAGAAATAATACCCTTACCTTAGTAGAAAGTTGGATACTACAAAAGTGAAGTAGCAGAATACTCTTCTTCTTGCTCTCTATAGTTTCTCTCTCTATAGTGTCTCTTGTGAATCTCAGTGAATTAGTGAGAATGAAAGAAGAATTAAGTTTCTATTTATAGGAGAATGGACTAAATAGTAACTAATTCATGAACGGTCCAGATTGATTCACTATTAGAACGGACGGTCCATATTGATTACTATTAAAACCACAACCAATAGTCCAGTTGATTTACTTTTAAAACCACCACAAGCGGTCCAGTTGATTTATTTTTAAAACCACCACCGATTTTATTACAGATTGATTTACTTTTAAAACTACCAATTGACTGGTCAGATTGATTTACTTATTAAAACCACCATCAATGGTCCAGTTGATTTACTATTAAAACCACCACCAATGGTCCAGTTGATTTAACTTATTACACTTTAGTACCCTAAAGTTTTCCAAGTTTGCATTATTCCCCTTAACTTTTTGTAAATCACTTATCTTGATAAACACATTCTTAATACTTTAACAATTATTCATCATTAATATTATAACTCACAATATTTAACAACCAGGTCGTTCCCAGGAAAGAGGGGGCTTTCCGATAAGGATTTCTCCTTATTGGCGAGCAATTAGGTGACCAAACCTCTCATTGACAGAACTTCTAGACATTATCAATATTACAAATAATAATATAAATAACTTTGTTTTCTCAATTATAAAATATTATGCTGATGATAATGTGACAATAATTGAATCAAATAATGTGAGATATTATGCAACAATTACTATAGCAATAATTGAGTATAACTGAGTGACTTCTCACGTAAGCATCAATAATCAATACCGTGTGCTACTATGCAACCACGCGTATTACTGTACTTTTACCACCGGGTAGTTCAACAGTTTAACAGTTATACTTTCACAGTTATTTTTATAAAGAGATATTTCTATCGTTTTCTAACTATGATAATACTTCCGTTGTGGGATCCACCAATGATTGTGTCGTCGTACGAATATTCCCTGTTAAAACGAATATTCCTCGACCAATCAAATATTCACTGACACAACGAATATTTTATATCAACTTGATTACTTTGCAAAATTTTCCAAATATTACCCACAACTATAACATTATATCATATCCACACCATAATATTCAAAAATATATTTCGAGAAAAATTATTCTTTATTCAAAAAAGTTAGGGTCTTACATGTTTGGCCTCTAGAGGTGATCCACCAAGGAAGAACAAAAATTTAAGAAGATGAGTGTTTTGGTTCAAACCCTAATTTTTATATCTCTATAAAAAAGGGGCGTACTCTCCAACCATTGGAATCATGTATGTTGTGAAAGCATCAACAAAAACCCTCACCCATAATAAGAATCCTTTTATTTATAGATGTAGGCAACCCTCCTTAACAATTAAGGAATTTGATTTTATTTTAATTAATTAAACTCCTTTAATTAATTAGGCTCCCAATCTTATTAAGAATAATTAATTAAACTCTTTTAATTAATTAGTCTACTAAAGTTATTAGGAATATATGAGAGTACTTTATTAATTAATTCATAAACTCCTTCAGAAATTAAACAATAATAATTGTAATAATAATAATAAGACTCCTCTTATTAATTTATTTTAATAATTCTAAAATATTAAATAATAAATATTAAGCTATTTAATTTATTCTATCACCATAGATTAAATTAAAGACACTTAAATTATTATTATGATTATGTCATTTAGCTTCTTAAATAAATATTTTTCCTTTTGAGGTGTGACCCTTTAGGTTCTCCATATTAAATTGGTTGTGAATAAATCAATTAGAACAATTCTAATCTTATTTAAATAAATAAATAAATTAAATTATTAATTTATTTAAATAAATAATATTTATTCTACAATTGGGATAAGCCACTCTAGCGATTAACGACTTTCCACATAATATAAATTTTAACATTAATCATAAAAGAACCTTTGAGTAAATAGTTATCGTACAATTCAATCATTCTACCATACAATGTTCCAATTAAGTTTAAGACATGGAATTACTGTCAAGTCTTATTTTATTTAATTCTATGTATTTCGATTCTCAAATACACCACTCCAAATAATACAAATTAGAAACTTTTTTCTAATTTCATTCTGCCGTGGTCAAGGACTATAGAGTTGTCATTTATCAAATCATATACGATATTTCTTTTCTTTTTTTAAAAGCGATAGATTCTTTGTTGATCATACATTATCTCCATGTATAACTTATTATACCCAAGTATACCCTTTGATATATCCTAAGGGTCTTAAGGAATAAATCAAAGTATAACTCATCATACACAAGATACTATAATGATCTCAAGTCCAAGGATCACTTGTATTACTATCACTACAAGAATTCCTATTGACAGACAAGTAAAACTCTATTAGGTATTCATTAGCGAGTCACGTTCAGTAAACTTATTCTCCAATAAGCACCTACATACTTCCTTTAAGGTCTCCACACAAATGATCATGAAATCAATCATCCTCATCCAATGAATAAATAACGTATGTACCAATCTATCCAGATTCACCAATCCTGTGACGCCCCCAAAATAGGTATAAATCACCCATCTTGAGTCGCCAAAAACATAGTACGAAATTCAAATACAACTTAATAATACAACTGTCATGTAAAATACGACAAAACATAAACCGAGAGTTTTAATACGAATATTGTCTTCTAGACAGTATTCAAACTCAAATGGAGTCCTCAATACATTTATTATCACACTATTTCATAGAATAGTGAGGACTACTAATGCTATCATCTGGACCGTCACTCCGTTCCCCGACTAGTCCTGGCTAAGTTCTCATTTTCTAAAGAGAACAATGAAGGCAAAAAGGTAAGCTCTACCAGCCCAGTAAGGAATATTATGACTAAGATAATGCAGAATAATTTATCGTTAGTCTTCAACAGTGTTAAACTGATAAAATATAACAAACATCAAGTTTAATCTGGCTGCGAACAAGCAATCCATTAGAAGAGTCAAGTAGAGAATAAAATCTACTATCTTCTATGATTTAAAAGGTTTTCATCACTTTTATCGCTAAGACTCAACTTAATAAATAATCCACATCATCCCCGCTTTACTACCGAGGATATTCATTAGTATCACGACCACAAATTATCCATGCTTTTACGGGCCAAGGATATTCGTGTTTTCATCAATGGTCATGATAATGCCAACAACATCGTCCATCAATGCACTACGGGCCAATGAGGACTTTTAACACATCATTTGTAACATTATGGTCATGATTATACTGAATAATCCTCAGTCATAATCATACCAAGTCCATCTATACTCTGAATACAAAATGACTTTCAACATAATATAAACATGGGGATGATGACTGTGACGCCCCCAAAATAGGTCCACACGACCCATTCTGAGTCGCCAGATATCACACTATAAAAATCATTTACAAACTTCATTTATATAATCTGTTGAACTGCGTAAATGCGAATATCGACCATAGTTAAACTTGTGAGTTTTAATACAAATGTATATAACTCTCATGGTTCCTCGACCACAACCTTACAATGGTACTTTACATAAAAGTACAGTCAAAAACTATTTTAGAAATTAAAATCTTTGGGAAGTGCTCAAGGAAACCTTCGTACATGGGAGGCCATACGTCAAGGTTATGATAAATATCATATGTCCAAAGAATTATCCTTGGTTGACCCAATAGACCCCAAAGAAAAACAAGAAGATTACTATCATGTTCTTTCCAATGGTGAGTCTTCTCTTGACATAACTATCTCCACTGTCTGCAATTGAAAATTATATTTCAACCAAACTCCAAGATCATATAGGTAGTGTTCGTAGATATACTTAGCAAGTGGATGTGCACAACCTTGTCTTATGATAACACGAGGTTGTATATCATTAGACATCTTGTATGATAGTGGCAAAACACCCTTCCAAAGTTAGGTTCACCTCACCCTATTCGGTTCACCAAAATTAAATATCAAACGACGTATACAGTACGACACACTTATCTAAAGTTCCCAATAAAATTATTTTCATACTATTTAAGGAGAACCTCAACAGCTATAGACCACCGTTCTATTCTCCTACATACCACACCCAAATACACTCTTATTACACCGAAAGGAATTGTGAAGCAAAAAGGGTGAGCACAACTAGCCCAGTAAAGAATATCATGACTAAAGATAATTTACATCATCAATACCCTTCATCAGTAATAAATCAGAGATTTAGAACATATGGTAGATGATAAAACTTTTCAACCATAGTTGCATCGGAACGAGCAATCCATTAGAAGAGTCAAATAGACCATCAGATCTATTATCTTCTCCATGTTAAAAGTCCACCAATAATGTTTTATCCCTGTAACATCAATCAACAATTCCTATCCACAATCATGTGAATAACTCATAATCATAATTGTGTTTCTAAATTCCTCTTTGCACCCAGGACGAAAATAATTTTCATCACCTGTCTTTACCTGAAACATCAAAAATCATGGTTATACCAAATCACAATTCTTGTTCATAATCATACTAATAAATTCATCTTTGCACTACGGGCCAAAGATATTCATTAACAATTCATCTTTGCACTGCAGGCCAAAGACATACAACTATATTTTAGAAGAGTCCAGTAGAGCATGATATCTACTATCTTTTACGAATTAAAAGTCTATTATCAATATTTTATCGCTGAGACTCAGCTTAATAAATAATCCACATCATCGAATCATCCATGCACTACGGCCAAGGATATTCATGTAATCATCAATGGTCATGATTATTGTGACGCCCCCAAAACAGGTATACATCACCTATTTTGAGTCGCCAAATACATGGTACAGAATACAAATACAACTTTAAATATACAACATGAGCTGTGAGTTTTAATACAAATATTGTCTTCTAGACAGTATTCAAACTCAAAATAAGTCCTCAATACATTTATTATCACACTATTTCATAGAATAGTGAGGACTACTAATGCTATCATCTGGACCGTCACTTTGTTCCCCGACTAGTCCCTGCTACGTTCTCATTTCCTGAAGAGAACAATTAAAGCGAAAGGTTGAGCTCAACTAGCCCAGTAAGAAATATTATGACTAAGATAATGCAGGATAAATTATCATTAGCCTTCAACAATGTTAAACTGATAAAATACAATAGACATCAAGTTTAACAGCAGCGAAAAAAGCAATCCATTAGAAGAGTCAAGTAGAGCATAATATCTACTATCTTCTATGATTTAAAATATTTTCATCAATTTTTATCATTTGAGACTCGACAATAAATAAACCACATCATCGAGTCATCCACCACTTTTCTGAGCCAAGGATATTCATTAAATCATCAATGATCATGACTATACTTAGAATAATCCACGGTCATAATCATACCAAAAGCGCCTATCAATGCACTACAGAGCCACTGAGGACTTTTACCACATCATTTATAACATTACAGGTCATGATTATACTGAATGATCCCTGGACATAGTCATACCAAGTCCATCTATGTACGTAAGCCAAAGATGACTTTCATAATAATATAAGCATGAGGATGATGACAATGACATAATAATTCAATAAAACAAGTTCAAGAATAAATTTTAAAGATTTATAAGTTAATTTATCATGAAATCAATTACGTCCAAATTGTCAACACGAATCTTGCTTTGTGGAAGTAAAATTCAAGAATGCTCGAAGAATATTTCCATGAAAACGATCTCGGATTAAGCGCAAATATCCGTGATATTCTACTAATTTCATGGAGTATAAAAGCCAAAACTTTAACCCACTAAGTATAATAGAATATATGAAACTATGAATGGATTTTAAATCGCCATGCGAGTAATCCACGTAAGCATGATCATTTCCACAATTTAATAAGGAATGAATACGAAGGATCATTCACCATGCATGCGGTAATTCACATGAGCGAGTTATTCCAACGTAATAATAAAGAATGGAATAACAAAAGAATTCACCGATAAGGCGATAGATAGACCACATAGACGCGACTTATTCCCAAATGTAATAATAAAGAATGGAACTAGGTCATGCGTAATCCGCACAGACAGGATATTTTAACAGAATAATAAAGAATGGAATAACGACAGAATTCACCATGTATGCGGTACTTCGCATAGACAGATTATTCCAACAGAATAACAAATAATGGAACCAAGTCATGCGTAATACGCACAGATAGGATATTTCAACAGAATAATAAAGAATGGAATAATAGAAGAATTTCACCATGTATGCGGTACTTCGCATAGACAGGTTATTCCAACATAATAATAAAGAATGGAATAATAGAAGAATTTCACCATGTATGCGGTACTTCGCATAGACAGGTTATTCCAACATAATAATAAAGAATGGAATAATAGAAGAATTTCACCATGTATGCGGTACTTCGCATAAACAAAGTTACTCAACATAATTATAATAAAGAATGGAATAACTAAGAACTCTTCATGAATACTGAAAAGAAATAATACCCTTATAATAATAATATCCCTTACCTTAAAAAAAGAGTATTCCAATTTGGTATGGCGAGGATATTCTTGAAGAAAACTTGTAATATTTTCTACGCTCAAAACTTTCTTAAACTCTAAAGAAATACGCTCAAGATTATAGAAGAAGAATTCTCTGAATTTCTGGTGTGATTTTTCATTCTAACTAAGCATCCTATTTATAGGAGAATGGAAAGGATACTATGCAATAAAATATAATATATTCTATTTCTAAATATATATATATATAGAAATAATGGTATAAAAGTAATCAGTATATATATATATTTATATATATCTAATAAAACAAATAACTTTATAAAAGTATTTTATTTTATATAAAAAGATTTTACTATATGCAAACACTATGCAGCACTTATTCAAACACTATGCATAATAAAATATAATATATTCTATTTATAATCTAATAAAATAAATAACTTTATAAAAGTATTCTGTTTATATAAAAAGATTTTACTATGCAAATATTATGCAAGCAATTACGAAATACTATGCATAATAAAATATATTATATTTTATTTATAATCAAATAAAACAAAACTTTATAAAAAGTATTCTGTTTTATATAAAAAGTTTTCAATTTTATTACATTTATAATAATAATAAAACAAAACTCATCATCATTATTATAATTCACACTATTAATCGACCAGGTCATTCCTAGAAAAGAGGGGGCTTTCCAATAAGGATTTCTCTCTATTGGCGCGCAATTAGGTGACCAAGCCTCTCCTTGACAGAACTTCTAGACGTCGTTAATATTGCAAATAATAATATTAATAACTTTGTTATCTCAATTATTGATTTAATAATATATAAAATATCGATAATAATTGAATCAAATAACGTGAGATCTTATGCAACAATTCTTTGTAGCAATAATTGAACAAAAGCTGAGTGACTTCTCACGTATGCATCAATAATCAATATCATGTGCTACTATGCGACCACACGCGTATTACTTATACTTTTAAACACAGGGTGTTTCAATTTAACAGTAAAACTTCCGCCGTTATTTTCATAAAACTATTTTTGTCGTTTTCTCAATCCGAAATAATAATTTCATTGTAGGGTCCACCAATGATTGTATAAAATCATTATGGATATTCCCAAACAAAAAGAATATTTCCCCATCAATCGAATATTATATAACAACTTGCATACTTTTCAAAATTTCTAAATATTACCCACAACTATAACATTATCTCAAATCCACACCATAATTTTGAAAAATATATTTGAGAAAATTAAATCTTTATTAAGTAAAATTTTGGATTTTACAATCTCCCCTCCTTATGAAATTTTTCCCTCGAAATTTACGTGCGTTACTAGTATCTTAGAACAAATGAGGACACTTCTTTAGATTCTAAATCTTGAGGTATAACCTTTGAGTGTTGAATACGATCCTTCTTATCCAAGATTTTAACACGTATCTCCTCATACATTAAATCTTCTGCTATCTCGTCTAGTTTTAACTCAATAATGTGGTTAGGGTCATCCACATATTTAGGTAACATCGATACGTAAAAAATATTATGAACATGTGACATACTTGGCGGTAAAGCGAGTCTATAGGCCACAGTTCCTACTTGATCGAGAATTTCAAATGGGCCAATTAAATCGAGGGTTGAGATTTCCTCTCTTCACCAATTCTTGCTTCTAGAATAACGCCCTCTTGAACCTTCTTCTTCACATTCATCAGCTCTGAGTATGTAGTTTGAGCGGCTTTAACTTTATCGATTAAAGTCGATTCTACTCATATATTCGTTATCTTCACGTGGGTCTCTAGAGTCTTTAACTCTATCTTCATCATTTGTAAGTTATACGGAATGGGTTTTTTTGTTAACAACATCTCACTCGTAAACGCATATGATCTTTTACTCAACGCGTCAGCTACCACGTTCGCTCTTCTATAATGATATTGAATGGTATAGTCGTAATCTTCAACAGCTCGAGCCAACGTATTTGGCGCATTCTACATTCGTTTTGGTTGAAGAAATATTTAAGGGTTTTAGAAATGGGTTTTGTACTGGGGTCAATACAAAATTCAATTTCATGCTCTAGGGGTAGACTAAGAAGTCTTCAAGAATACGTCAGGAAATTTATTAACAATAGAAATATCATTCATAACTGTGACTCTCATCCAAGACTTGGATAGTTCACAGCGTCCCTTACGGAAAGTTCGGCTTCGGTGCATTCCACATAAGGAAGTCACAAGCGAAAGGCTCTAGGCTCTTTTCTTATGGCTTGATATAACAGTGATTAACTTTAGTGGTTTGGTTGCATGAATTCACATAACAGGTTGGTTAGGAATATGAAACCTAACAACCTTACGAAAATAATCAATTTTGGCATGATGAGTAGTTAACCAATCGATTCATAAAATCACATCAAAGGCAAGTATTTTCAAAGAGATAAGATCGACATGTAACGTGAAAGTGTCGATTTGAATTAAACAAGATTTATAAACAGTGGATGTAACGAAGGTTTCTCCTAACAGAGTTTTAACAGATAAGTCAAAGTCTAATTTCTCAAGAGCCAAGTTCAAACGTTGAACACAACTAGGTGAAATACAAGAGTGGGTAGAACTGGTATCGAATAAGATATAGACTTCGCAAGAGTTTATAATTAACTTACCCGCAATAACTTCATTCGGGTTTCTCGAAAAAAAATGCTCTCACTTACACTCTTACGGATTTGACTTTGCTATAGAGTACATTCCACCCTTAATTGCTTTGTCACATTCACGATCCATGATTCAATCATTACTTTCCGATCCATATCGAATTGGGGTTGATCGCTTTACACAGGGTAATTCCGAATTCGATGTTGGATTCTCCTAATTGTTGTCCAAAAATCAAAATCCATTTCATCTATTTTGGCCTTATTGGATCGGACGTCTTTTTCTACAATATCTATGCGTCGTGCGGCTTTTACCCATGCATGATCTATTCTCCTTCGCTTCGATTGTTTCTTCTTTCATCGAACTTTGATTGTAGCATTCTCGATTCCACTCTAATATCTTATACTCGCGAAAGAGTACTTACATTCAAGCATCGCACATCGGGTAACACAATTTTGAATTATTACATCTCTTTGCTCCACGACCGCCTGCCGTTCTTTAGCCTGCTCTTCTAACTCATGAATACAATTTTGTAATTCTAAATCTCGATCATAAAATTCTTCTAATAAATTCTCCTCGGGTTCCTCTTCTTCTTCTTCTTCCTCGACTCTCAAATTACCTCTGCAACTAGCTCTAAAAGCAACTATTAGTTCTTCACTCATCACGTAGATATCTCTACTTTCTTCTTCGTGTGACATCACATTAACCTAGTTAGTGATTAAAGGTGTATCAATGGTCTCATGTGCTTCATCACAGCGTATCTCAACATTTTCTGGATGCCATTTTCAAATCTTGCCACAAAACAAGGGTTAATTATCATATCACATATTATTCCTATACTCTAACCCAATTATTAAATACCAAATAAACTTAGGTAGGTCATACTAGCAATGGAATTCCCCGTCTCTCCCCTCCTAGTTCTTGTCTCACATCTCAGCCAGGAATCATATCCCTAAGCTTTAATACCAACTGTGACGCCCCCAAAAAAGGTATACATTATCTATTCTGAGTCGCCAAATACATGGTACAGAATACAAATACAACCTTAAATATACAACATGAGCTGTGAGTTTTAATACAAATATTGTCTTCTAGACAGTATTCAAACTCAAAATAAGTCCTCAATACATTTATTATCACACTATTTCATAGAATAGTGAGGACTACTAATGCTATCATCTGGATCGTCACTCTGTTCCCCGACTAGTCCCTGCTACGTTCTCATTTCCTGAAGAGAACAATGAAAGTGAAAGGGTGAGCTTAACTAGCCCAGTAAGAAATATTATGACTAAGATAATGCAAGATAAATTATCATTAGCCTTCAACAATGTTAAACTGATAAAATACAATAGACATCAAGTTTAACAGCAGCGGAAAAAGCAATCCATTAGAAGAGTCAAGTAGAGCATAATATCTACTATCTTCTATGATTTAAAATATTTTCATCAATTTTTATCGCTGAGACTCAGCTTAATAAATAAACCACATCATCGAGTCATCCACGCTTCTGAGCGAGGATATTCATTAAATCATCAATGGTCAAGACTATCTTAAAATAATCCTCGGTCATAATCATACCAAAAAGCGTCCCATCAATGCACTACTGTGCCACCGAGGACTTTTACCACATCATTTATAACATTACGAGTCATGATTATACCGAATGATCCACGGACAAAGTCATACCAAGTCCATCTATGCACGTAAGCCAAAGATGACTTTCATCACAATATAAGCATGAGGATGATGACAATGACATAATAATTCAATAAAACAAGTTCAAGAATAAATTTTAAAGATTTATAAGTTAATTTATCCTGAAATCAATTATGTCCAAATTGTCAACATGATACTGCTTTGTGGAGTAAAATTCAAGAATGCTCAGAAGAATATTTCCATGAAAAGATACTAGATGAAGCGCAAATATCCAGGATATTCTACTAATTTCATGGAGTATGAAAGCCAAAACTTTAACCCAATTGAGTATAATAGAATATATGAAACTATGAATAGATTTTTCACCGCATACATGCGGTAATCCACGTAAACAGATCATTTCCACAATTTAATAAAGAATGAATACGAAGGATCATTCACCATGCATACGGTAATCCACACAGACAGGTTATTCCAACAGAATAATAAAGAATGGAATAACAGAAGAATTGACCAGGCATGCGATAGACCGCACAGACAGGTTATTCCCAAAAGAATAATAAAGAATGGAACCAAGTCATGCGTAAATCCGCATGCATGGATATTCCAATGTAATAATAAAGAATGGAATAACAAATGAAATTCACTATATATGTGGTACTTATGTATGATGAGGCAGAGTTATTCCAATGAATAATAAATAATGGAACTGTGTCATGCGTGTCTGCGTGATGCGGATATTCCAACAAAATAATAAAGAATGGAATAACGTAAGAATTTCACCATGCATGCGGTATTTCAGATGTATAGGCAGTTATTCCAACATAATAATAAAGAATGGAATAACACAAGAATTTCACCATGTATGCGGTACTTCAGCATGGCGAGTTATTCCACATAATAATATAGAATGGAAGAACAAAGCTCTCTTCATTAATACTGAACGAAATAATATCCCTTACTATAATAATAATATCCCTTACCTTAGAAAGAAGAGTATTCGACCGGTAGTGGGCGAGGATATTCTTGAAGAAAACTTATCTGTTTTTCTACGCTCAAAGCTTTTTAAAACTCAAAAAAAATACGCCAAGATTATAGAAGAAGAATTCTGCGAATTTACGGTGTGATTTTCCATTCTAACTAAGCATCCTATTTATAGGAGAATGGAAATGATACTATGCAAAAAATATTATATATTCTATTTATAAATATATATATATATATATATATATTATTTAAAATCTAATAAAACAAATAACTTTATAAAAGTATTCTATTTTATATAAAAAGATTTTACTATGCAAATATTATGCGAGCACTATGCAAACACTATGCATAATAAAATATAATATATTTTATTTATAATCTAATAAAACAAATAACTTTATAAAACTATTACTGCTTATATAAAAAGATTTTACTATACAAACACTATGCAAGCTTATGCAAATACTATGCATAATAAAATATATTATATTCTATTTAGAATCAAATAAAATAAAATTTTATAAAAGTATTACATTTTTATATAAAAAGTTTTCTGTTTTATTACATTTATAATAATAATAAAACAAAACTCATCATCATTATTATAAATCACACTATTAATCGACCAGGTCGTTCCCAGGAAAGAGGGGGCTTTCCAATAAGGATTTCTCCCTATTGGCGCGCAATTAGGTGACCAAACCTCTCCTTGACAGAACTTCTAGACATCGTTAATATTGCAAATAATAATATTAATAACTTTGTTATCTCAATTATTGATTTAACAATATATAAAATATTGACAATAATTGAATCAAATAACATGAGATACTATGCAATAATTATCATAGCAATAATTGAACAAAAGCGAGTGACTTCTCACGTAAGCATCAATAATCAATAAGTATGCTACTATGCAACCACGCCAGACATTCATTACTTTAACAACGGGTGTTTCAACAGTTAACGGTAAAACTTCCACCGTTATTTTCATAAAAATATTTTTGTCGTTTTCTCAATCCGACAATAATTCCGTTGTGAGGTCCACCAATGATTATACCGTCATACGGATATTCCTCGACAAAAAGAATATTTCCCGATCAATCGAATATTATATAACAACTTCCATACTTTTCAAAATTTCTAAATATTACCAACAACTATAACATTATCTCAAATCCACACCATAATTTTGAAAAAAATATTTCGAGAAAATTAAATCTTTATTCGTAAAATTTGGAATTTTACAATTATACCGAATAATCCCTGGTTATAATCATACCTATAACTGTCCATCAATGCAGCACTACGGGCCAATGAGGACTTTTACCACATCATCTATAACATTACGGGTCATGATTATACTTGAATGATCCTAAGTCATAATCATACCAATAAACAATTCATCTATGCATATAAGCGAAAGATACTCATCAATCAATAGTTCATCTTTGCACGTAAGCCAAAGATATACAACTGTAAAATCAATAATCAACAGTCCATCTTTGCACGTAAGCCAAAGATATACAACTGTAAAACCAATAATCAACAGCTCGTCTTTGCACGTAAGCGAAAGATGACTTTCATCATAATATAAGCATGAGGATGATGACAATGATATAAGCATTAATCAAACGAAATCAAGGATAAATATTAAAGATTTTAAATTTATCCAGTGTTTAAAAATATCCAAATTGTCAACATGATACTGCTTTGTGGAGTAAAATTCAAGAATAATATTCATGTACCAAAAATAATTTGGACAGAAAAGAAATATATTTTTCGGGTAAATAGTACCCCGCAATAGTACCCTATGAATTGTACTTCAGGAATAGTACCTCGTGAATAGTACCCTGGCATAAAAAGTACCCCAAATACCCGAGTGAATAATATTCGGGTGAATAGTAATTTGGGTGAATAGTAACCTATGAATAGTACTTCAACACGAAAAGTGCCCCGAATACCAAAGTGAATAATACTAGAGTAAATAGTAACCGGGTGAATAGTAACTCGTAAAAAAATACCTAAGAAAATGATATTTCATGACGAGTACAAAAGAAATGATATCTCATACGATTATAATAGAATATACGAAACTGTAAATGGATTTTCGCCCGCCATTCGGTAATCCACGTAAGATAGATCATTTCCATAATTTAATAAGGAATGAATACAAAGGACCATTCACCATGCATGCGGTAATCCACATAGACAGGTTATTTTAACAGAATAATAAAGAATGGAATAACAGAAGAATTCACCATGCATGCTATAGACCACCCAGACAGGTTATTCCCAACAGAATAATAAAAAATGGAACCAGGTCATGCGTAATCTGCACAGACAGGATATTCCAACAGAATAATAAAGAATGGAACTAGGTCATGCGTAACCCGCACAGACAAGATATTCCAAAAGAATAATAAAGAATGGAACCAGGTCATGCGTAATCCGCACAGACTGGATATTCCAACATGATAATAAAGAATGGAATAACAACAAAATTCACCAGGCATGCGATAGACCGCACAGACAGGTTATTCCAACATAATAATAAAGAATAGAATAACAGAATAATTTCACCATGTATGTGGTACTTCTCATAGACAGGTTATTCCAACATAATAATAAAGAATGGAATAACAACCCTTATGAGTATTGAAAGAAAATAACTCTTTTTATGAATACAAAAGAATAATACCCCTTACTATAATAATAATAATATCCCTAACCTCGGAAGAAGATCGGATCTTGGAATAGTGAAGTAGCGAGATTTCACTTCTTCTTTCTCTCTATAATCTCTATAATAATTGCTTTATAGCTTTAGTGAATTGGTGAGAAATGAAGAATGAGCTTCTATTTATAGGAAAATATAGTTTCGATAATTGCATGTTTTGGGGCTCAAAATGTTACAGTATAATACCTTCCTCTTTTTCTTCATTTTTAATTTAGTCCTGCAAGTATTATCAAACTTGCATCATCTCCCCTAATAGTGAATCATGTGAATCAATAGTTCTAGACATATGAAAATCACGAATTACAAAGATAAGATCTCCATCTATACCTCCATTTTTAACTTAGTCATGCAAGTATTATCAATCTTGCACCAGCTCCCCTAATAGTAAATGAATATGAATCAATAGTACACACATGTGAACAAATAGTTATAATCATGTGAATTAATAGCAATTAATTGCTCATTTATCCGATTAATTACCCGATCGGTCAATATAACCTCCAGACATCAATTATTATCGAAATAAATGATGATTTTCACTAACACTAATAATTCCAACACAATGGAACTATCAATTTCATCTTTAATCAACACGAACTTATTCATCATTAATATTATAATTCACAATACTAACAACCATCGTTCCCGGAAAGAGGGGCTTCCAGATAAGAATTTCTCCTTATTGGCGCCGTAATTAGGTGACCAAACCTCTCCTTGACAGAACTTCTAGACATTGTCAATATTACAAATAATAATATGAATAACTTTGTCGTCTCAATTATTGATTTAATAATATAAATAATGCAGATGATACTATGACAATAATTGAATCAATAATATGAGAGATATGATGCAGCAATTACTGTAGCAATAATTGAGTATAATTAAGTGACTTCTTACGTAAGCATCAATAATCAATACCGTGTGCTACTATGCAACCACGCGTGTATTCTTTGTACTTTTACTACCGTAGTTCAACGGTTTTAACGGTAACACTTTTTTCGTAGTTATTTTTATAAAAAAAAAATCGTCGTTTTCAAATACGACAATACTTTCGATTGGGGGTCCACCAATGATTATGCTTAGTCGAACGAATATTCTCTGTGAAAATGAATATTCCCCGACCAATCGAATATTCCCCGAGACAACGAATAACAACTTTTTTACTTTGTAAAATTTTCAAATATCACCCTTAACTTTAACCCTTTCTCAATTTAACCACTTACTAAATAACATAATAATTATAAGAAAATTGAATACTTTCATTTCATAAAATTCGAGGTCTCACAATGATGATGATATAAGAATTCAATAAAACAAGTTCAAGGATAAATTTTAAAGATTTATAATTTAATTTATCCGTAAATCAATAACGTCCAAATTATCAACTCGAATCTTCGCTTTGTGGAGTAAAATTCAAGAATAATATTGTACCAAAATAATTTGGACCGAAAATGAATCAATTTTATCATGAATAATACCCACGGGTGAATAGTACCCGTGTGAATAGTAATTCGTGAATAGTAACCTCGTGAATAGTACTCCCAAGATGAAAAGTTAAAACTTATCAAGAATGCTTAGAATAATATTTCCATGAAAGATCTTCGGATGAAGCGCTTGAAATATCAAGGATATTCTACTAATTTCATGGAGTTTAGAAGCCAAAACTTTAACAAAACGAGTATAGAATTGAAATCTAAAACAAAATAATATTACTTACATACTACAGTATGGAAGAAAATATTATTTCAAGCGAATATTGAACAAAAATAATATCCTTACGAATATTAAACAAAAATAATATTCGCTATTCACGAATATTAAACGAAAATAATATTCATTACGAATATTAAACAAAAATAATATTCATTATGAATATTAAACGAAAATGATATTTCTTACGAATATTGAACGAAAATAATATTCATACGAATATGAAAAATAATATCTCTTCAGGATATGAAATAAATAATACCCCTTACCTTAAAAGAAGAGTATTCTGACTGGTAGGACAGAGATATTCTTAAAGAAAACTTATACTATTTTCTACGCTCAAAGTTTCTTAAAACTCTAAAGAAATACGCTCAAGATTATAGAAGAAGAATTCTCTGATTCTGGTGTGATTTTCAATTCTAACTAAGCATCATATTTATAGGAGAATGGAAAGGATACTATGCAATAAAATATTCTAATAAAACAAAAACTTTTAAATAAAATATAATATATATTATATATTATATATTATATATTATATATATATATATATAAAAACTCACGGGTCATTACCCCCGTGATACAACCTGCCAATTCCCGTGAATTCCTGCCAACTTTCAAATTATCACATGTATATATATAATTGTACTCCTTTCCTGTCAATTTTCAAACATTACATATACATATATATAAATAATACATATAGTACTCCATCCTGTCTCAGCCAAAAACCTCCCCCCACCTTTCATTTTATTTTTCAAACGTGGGCCCGACATGTGGCTCCCACATTAATATATTAAATAATTTTCTACCGATTATTTTGAAAAATGGGTAAATGGGGGGTCCATAAAAACTTTATAAAAATCTCCTCAATATTTTTTAACAACACTTATCATCATTATTATAATTCACAATATTTAACGACCAGGTCGTTCCCAGGAAAGAGGGGGGCTTTCAAATAAGGATTTCTCCCTATTGGCGCGCAATTAGATGACCAAATCTCTCCTTGACAGAACTTCTAGACATCGTTAATATTGCAAATAATAATATTAATAACTTTGTCATCTCAATTATTGATTTACTAATATAAAAAAATATCGACAATAATTGAATCATATAACGTGAGATACTATGCAACAATTACTGTAGCGATAATTGAACAAAACTAAGTGACTTCTCACGTAAGCATCAATAATCAATACCGTGTGCTACTATGCAACCACGCGTATTACTGTACTTTTAACACCGGGTGTTTCAACAGTTAACAGTAAAACTTTCGCCGTTATTTTTATAGAAAGATATTTTTGTCGTTTTCTTAATCCGACAATAATTCCGTTGTGGGGTCCACCAATGATTGTGCCGTCATACGAATATTCCCTGTTAAAACGAATATTCCCCGACCAATCGAACATTATATAACAACTTACGTACTTTGCAAAATTTATAAATATTACCCACAACTATAACATTATATCAAATTCACTTCATAATATTCAAAAATGATATCTATAGAAAATTCATTTTATTCATAAAAGTTGAGTCTTACAAATCCCTTTTTTAATAATCCATCAATTGGAAAATTTTTAATTTTTAAGCTATCTAAAAATTTAGATCTCATTAACATGATCTCATCATGATTCTAAAAGCACTACTTAAAACTATAGATTTATCACATATTATTAAAACAGCACCATGAAGATAAATTAAAGGTCATAATTATACATTACAGGTCATGATTATACTGAATGATCCCTGGACATAGTCATACCAAGTCCATCTATGCACGTAAGCCAAAGATGACTTTCATAATAATATAAGCATGAGGATGATGACAATGACATAATAATTCAATAAAACAAGTTCAAGAATAAATTTTAAAGATTTATAAGTTAATTTATCATGAAATCAATTACGTCCAAATTGTCAACATGATACTGCTTTGTGAAGTAAAATTCAAGAATGCTCAGAAGAATATTTCCATGAAAAGATACTGGATTAAGCGCAAATATCCAGGATATTCTACTAATTTCATGGAGTATAAAAGCCAAAACTTTAACCCACTAAGTATAATAGAATATATGAAACTGCAAATGGATTTTCGTCCGCCATGCGGTAATCCACGTAAACAGATCATTTCCACAATTTAATAAGGAATGAATACGAAGGATCATTCACCATGCATGCGGTAATCCACATAGACAGGTTATTCCAACAGAATAATAAAGAATGGAATAACAAAAGAATTCACCGAGCAGGCGATAGACCACATAGACAGCTTATTCCCAACAGAATAATAAAGAATGGAACTAGGTCATGCGTAATCACTTACAATCGGGATATTTAAAGAATAATAAAGAATGGAATAACGACGAATTCACCATGTATGCGGTAGATTAGATGTATGATTATTCAACGTAATAACAAATAATGGAACGAAGTCATGCGTGTCATGCCACGATAGGATATTTCAATGAAATAATAAAGAATGGAATAATAGAAGAATTTCACCATGTATGCGGTACTTGATGTGACGGAGTTATTCAACATAATAATAAAGAATGGAATAATAGAAGAATTTCACCATGTATGCGGTACTTCGCATAAACAGGTTATTCCAACAAAATAATAAAGAATGGAATAATAGAAGTATTTCACCATGTATGCGGTACTTCGCATAGACAGGTTACTCCAACATAATAATAATAAAGAATGGAATAACGGAAGAACTTTTCATGAATACGAAAGAAATAATACCCCTTATAATAATAATATCCCTTACCTTAAAAAGAAGAGTATTCCGACTGGTATGGCGAGGATATTCTTGAAGAAAACTTGTAATATTTTCTATGCTCAAAACTTTCTTAAACTCTAAAGAAATACGCTCAAGATTATAGAAGAACAATTCTCTGAATTTCTGGTGTGATTTTTCATTCTAACTAAGCATCCTATTTATAGGAGAATGGAAAGGATACTATGCAATAAAATATAATATATTCTATTTCTAAATATATATATATATATATATATAGAAATAATGGTATAAAAGTAATCTGTATATATATATATATATATATATATATCTAATAAAACAAATAACTTTATAAAAGTATTTTATTTTATATAAAAAGATTTTACTATCTGAAACACTATATAAGTACTATCTGAAAACACTATGCATAATAAAATATAATATATTCTATTTATAATCTAATAAAACAAATAACTTTATAAAAGTATTCTGTTTATATAAAAAGATTTTACTATGCAAATATTATGCAAGCACTATGCAAATACTATGCATAATAAAATATATTATATTTTATTTATAATCAAATAAAACAAAACTTTATAAAAAGTATTCTGTTTTATATAAAAAGTTTTCAATTTTATTACATTTATAATAATAATAAAACAAAACTCATCATCATTATTATAATTCACACTATTAATCGACCAGGTCATTCCTAGAAAAGAGGGGGCTTTCCAATAAGGATTTCTCTCTATTGGCGCGCAATTAGGTGACCAAGCCTCTCCTTGACAGAACTTCTAGACGTCGTTAATATTGCAAATAATAATATTAATAACTTTGTTATCTCAATTATTGATTTAATAATATATAAAATATCGACAATAATTGAATCAAATAACGTGAGATACTATCACAACAATTCATCAGTAGCAATAATTGAACAAAACTAAGTGACTTCTCACGTATGCATCAATAATCAATATCATGTGCTACTATGCAACCACGCGTATTACTGTACTTTTAACACCGGGTGTTTCAACAGTTAACGGTAAAACTTCCGCCGTTATTTTCATAAAAATATTTTTGTCATTTTCTCAATCCGACAATAATTCCGTTGTGGGGTCCACCAATGATTGTACCGTCGTATGGATATTCCCCGACAAAAAGAATATTTCCCGATCAATCGAATATTATATAACAACTTGCATACTTTTCAAAATTTCTAAATATTACCCACAACTATAACATTATCTCAAATCCACACCATAATTTTGAAAAATATATTTCGAGAAAATTAAATCTTTATTCGTAAAATTTTGGATTTTACAATCTCCCCTCCTTATGAAATTTTGCCCTCGAAATTTACGTACGTACCTAGTATGCCGAACAAATGAGGACACTTCTTTAGATTCTAAATCTTGAGGTATAACCTTTGAGTGTTGAATACGATCCTTCTTATCCAAGATTTTAACACGTATCTCCTCATACGTTAAATCTTCTGCTATCTCGTCTAGTTTTAATTCAATAATGTGGTTAGGGTCATCCACATATTTAGGTAACATCGATACGTAAAAAATGTTATGAACATGCGACATACTTGGCGGTCAAGCGAGTCTATAGGCCACAGTTCCTACTTGATCGAGAATTTCAAATGGGCCAATTAAATCAAGGGTTGAGATTTCCTCTCTTCACCAATTCTTGCTTCTAGAATAACGCCCTCTTGAACCTTCTTCTTCACATTCATCAGCTCTGAGTATGTAGTTTGAGCGGCTTTAACTTTTTCGATTAAAGTCGATTCTACTCATATATTCGTTATCTTCACGTGGGTCTCTAGAGTCTTTAACTCTATCTTCATCATTTGTAAGTTATACGAAATGGGTTTTTGTGTTAACAACATCGCACTCGTAAACGCATATGATCTTCTACTCAACGCGTACCAATTTACCACGTTCGCTCTTCTATAATGATATTGAATGGTATAGTCGTAATCTTCAACACTCGAATAGCAACGTATTTGGCGCGATTCTACATTCGTTTTGGTTGAAGAAATATTTAAGGGTTTTAGAAATGGGTTTTGTACTGGGGTCAATACAAAATTTGATTTCATGCTCTAGGGGTAGACTAAGAAGTCTTCAAGAATACGTCAGGAAATTTATTAACAATAGAAATATCATTCATAACTGTGACTCTCATCCAAGACTTGGATAGCACGTCACATTGATACTATCAACTTGCCACACGAATATTCACGTGGCGTCCCCTACGGAAAGTTCGGCTTCGGTGCATTCCACATAAGGAAGTCACCAGCGAAAGGCTCGAGGCTCTTTACTTATGGCTTGATATAACAGTGATTAACTTTAGTGGTTTGGTTGCATGAATTCGCATAACAGGTTGGTTAGGAATATGAAACCTAACAACCTTACGAAAATAATCAATTTTGGCATGATGAGTAGTTAACCAATCGATTCATAAAATCACATCAAAGGCAAGTATTTTCAAAGAGATAAGATCGACATGTAACGTAAAAGTTTCGATTTGAATTAAACAAGATTTATAAACAGTGGATGTAACGAAGGTTTCTCCTAACAGAGTTTTAACAGATAAGTCAAAGTCTAATTTCTCAAGAGCTAAGTTCAAACGTTGAACACAACTAGGTGAAATACAAGAGTGGGTAGAACTGGTATCGAATAAGATATAGACTTCGCAAGAGTTTATAATTAACTTACCCGCAATAACTTCATTCGGGTTTCTCGAAAAACGCTCTCACTTACACTACCGGATTTGACTTTGCTATAGAGTACATTCCACCCTTAATTGCTTTGTCACATTCCTGATCCATGATTCGAATCATTACTTTCCGATCCATATCGAATTGGGGTTGATCGCTCTACACAGGGTAATTCCGAATTCGATGTTGGATTCTCCTAATTGTTGTCCAAAAATCAAAATCCATTTCATCTATTTTGGCCTTATTGGATCGGACGTCTTTTTCTACAATATCTATGGGTCGTGCGGCTTTTACCCATGCATGATCTATTCTCCTTCGTTCAGTTGTTTCTTCTTTCATCAGAACTTTGATTGTAGCATTCTCAGATTCCAGCTCTAATATCTTATACTTTGCCAAAGAGTACTTCTGTTCAAGAATCGCACATCGGGTAACACAATTTTGAATTATTACATCTCTTTGCTCCACGGTCACCTTCTTGTTCTTGACCTTTCTCTCTTCTAACTCATGAATACAATTTTGTAATTCTAAATTTCGATCATAAAATTCTTCTAATAAATTCTCCTCAGGTTCCTCTTCTTCCTCTTCTTCCTGACTCTCAGCTGCTACCTCTGCAACTAGCTCGGGTGCAACTATTAGTTCTTCACTAATCACGTAGATATCTCTAATTTCTTCTTCGTGTGACATCACATTAACCTAGTTAGTGATTAAAGGTGTATCAATGGTCTCATGTGCTTCATTGCGTATCTCAACATTTTCGGATGCCATTTTCAAATACTGCCACAAAACAAGGGTTAATTATCATATCACATATTATTCCTATACTCTAACCGACCAATTAAATACCAAATAAACTTAGGTAGGTCATACTAGCAATGGAATTCCCCGTCTCTCCCCTCCTAGTTCTTGTCTCACATCTCAGCCAGTGAATCATATCCTAAGCTTTAATACCAACTGTGGCGCCCCCAAAAAGGTATACATTATCTATTCTGAAAGTCGCCAAAATACATGGTACGAATCTGAAATACAACCTTAAATATCTGACATGAAATGTGAGTTTTAATACAAATATTGTCTTTTAGGCAATATTCAAACTCAAAATAAGTCCTCAATACATTTATTATCACACTATTTCATAGAATAGTGAGGACTACTAATGCTATCATCTGGATCACCACTCTGTTCCCCGACTAGTCCCTGCTACGTTCTCATTTCACGAAGAGAACAATGAAAGCAAAAGGGTGAGCTTAACTAGCCCAAAGAAGAAATATTATGACTAAGATAATGCAGGATAAATTATCATTAGCCTTCAACAATGTTAAACTGATAAAATACAATAGACATCAAGTTTAACAGCAGCGGAAAAAGCAATCCATTAGAAGAGTCAAGTAGAGCATAATATCTACTATCTTCATGATTTAAAATATTTTCATCAATTTTTATCATTTGAGACTCGACAATAAATAAACCACATCATCGAGTCATCCCGCACTTTCTACAATGCGAAGGATATTCATTAAATCATCAATGGTCATGACTATACCGAATAATCCCTCGGTCATAATCATACCAAAAGCGTCCCATCAATGCACTTCTGTGCCACCGAGGACTTTTACCACATCATTTATAACATTACTACAAGTCATGATTATACCGAATGATCCCTAGACAAAGTCATACCAAGTCCATCTATGCACGTAAGCCAAAGATGACTTTCATCACAATATAAGCATGAGGATGATGACAATGACATAATAATTCAATAAAACAAGTTCAAGAATAAATTTTAAAGATTTATAAGTTAATTTATCCCGAAATCAATTATGTCCAAATTGTCGACATGATCTTTGCTTTGGGAGTAAAATTCAAGAATGCTCGTAAGAATATTTCCATGAAAAGATACTAGATGAAGCGCTAAAATATCCGTGATATTCTACTAATTTCATGGAGTATGAAGCCAAAACTTTAACCCACCGAGTATAATAGAATATATGAAATCGCAAATAGATTTTACTTTTATATGCGGTAATCCACGTAAATGCATCATTTCCACAATTTAATAAAGAATGAATAATGAAGGATCATTCACCATGCATCTGATAATCCACACGTATACGAGTTATTCCAACGAATAATAAAGAATGGAATAACGGAAGAATTGACCGAGCATGCGATAGATCGCATGCATGTGTTATTCCCAAAAGAATAATAAAGAATGGAACCAGAATCAATGCGTAATCCGCTTGACATGATATTCAAACGAATAACAAAGAATGGAATAACAACGAATTTCACTATATATGGTACTTGCATAGACAGGTTATTCCAATGAGAATAATAAATAATGGAACCGAATTAAATGCATGAATACGATGTAGAGCGGATATTCCAACAAAATAATAAAGAATGGAATAACAGAAGAATTTCACCATGCATGCGGTATTTCGCATAGACAGGTTATTCCAACATAATAATAAAGAATGGAATAACACAAGAATTTCACCATGTATGCGGTACTTCGCATAGACAGGTTATTCCAACATAATAATATAGAATGGAAGAACAGAAGCTCTCTTCATTAATACGAACGAAATAATATCCCTTACTATAATAATAATATCCCTTACCTTAGAAAGAAGAGTATTCCGACCGGTAGGGCGAGGATATTCTTGAAGAAAACTTATACAGTTTTCTACGCTCAAAGCTTTCTTAAACTCTAAAGAAATACGCTCAAGATTATAGAAGAAGAATTCTCTGAATTTCTGGTGTGATTTTCCATTCTAACTAAGCATCCTATTTATAGGAGAATGGAAATGATACTATGCAAAAAAATATTATATATTCTATTTATAAATATATATATATATATATATATTATTTAAAATCTAATAAAACAAATAACTTTATAAAAGTATTCTATTTTATATAAAAAGATTTTACTATCTGAAATATTATGCGAGCACTATGCAAAATACTATGCATAATAAAATATAATATATTTTATTTATAATCTAATAAAACAAATAACTTTATAAAAGTATTACATTTATATAAAAAAGATTTTACTATACAAACACTATGCAAAACACTATGCAAATACTATGCATAATAAAATATATTATATTACATTTAGAATCAAATAAAACAAAATTTTATAAAAAGTATTACTGCTTTATATAAAAAGTTTTACGTTTTATTACATTTATAATAATAATAAAACAAAACTCATCATCATTATTATAAATCACACTATTAATCGACCAGTCGTTCCCGGAAAGAGGGGCTTTCGATAAGGATTTCTCCTACATTAGCGCGCAATTAGGTGACCAAACCTCTCCTCGATGAACTTCTAGACATCGTTAATATTGCAAATAATAATATTAATAACTTTGTTATCTCAATTATTGATTTAACAATATATAAAATATTGACAAATAATTGAATCAAATAACGTGAGATACTATGCAATAATTCATCGTAGCAATAATTGAACAAAAGCGAGTGACTTCTCACGTAAGCATCAATAATCAATACTGTGTGCTACTATGCAACCACGCCAGACATTCTTGTATTTTTTTAACACCGGGTGTTTCAACAGTTAACAGTAAAACTTCCACCGTTATTTTCATAAAATATTTTGTCGTTTTCTTAATCCGACAATAATTCCGTTGTGAGGTCCACTGATGATTATTCCGTTATACGGATATTCCTTGACAAAAGAATATTTCCCGATCAATCGAATATTATATAACAACTTCCATACTTTTCAAAATTTCTAAATATTACCAACAACTATAACATTATCTCAAATCCACACCATAATTTTGAAAAAAATATTTCGAGAAAATTAAATCTTTATTCGTAAAATTTGGAATTTTACAATTATACCGAATAATCCCTGGTTATAATCATACCTATAACTGTCCATCAATGCAGCACTACGGGCCAATGAGGACTTTTACCACATCATCTATAACATTACGTTCATGATTATACCGAATGATCCCTAGTCATAATCATACCAATAAACAATTCATCTATGCGCACATAAGCCAAAGATACTCATCAATCAATAGTTCATCTTTGCACGTAAGCGAAAGATATACAATCAGTAAAATCAATAATCAACAGTCCATCTTTGCACGTAAGCCAAAGATATACAACTCTAAAACCAATAATCTGTTAGGTTTGTAATATTCATGAAGCAATCAAATTGCATAAAAAGTGCGGAAGCGTGTAAAAATCAGAGTTTAAAAATTTTACAAACCATATACCCGGATCACCTTTATGCACAATTATTAATTAAGCGAAAAAGATAAAGAATAAAATCATACCCTTGAAGATCGAGCTTCCTCGTGCAAGTTCACCTCCAAATCCTTTCGCGTTCAACTTGAATCCACCGGGTTTGGTTCTTTCCTTTGATCAACGTTAGCCACCCAAATGTTTGGCCTCTAGAGGTGATCCACCAAGGAAGAAGAAAATTCAAGAAGAAGGGTATTGGCTCAAACCCTAGTTTTTCTATCTCATAGAAAAGGGTGTACTCTCCAACTATTGGAATTACGTAGTTGTCAAAGTCAACAACCCATACCCACCCATAATAAGACTCCTCTTATTTATAGATGTGGGCAACCCACCTTAACAATTAAGGAATTGGGTTTTATTTAATTAATTAAATTCTTTTAATTAATTAAGCTCCCTAATCTTATTAGGGATAATTAATTAAACTCTTTTAATTAATTTAACCTCCTAATCTTATTAGGAATAAATGAGAGTACTTATATTAAATTAATTCCTAAACTCTTTAGAAATTAAAATAATAATAATTGTAATAATATTAATAAGACTCCTCTTATTAATTTATATTTAATATTTCTAAAATATTAAATAATAAATATTAAGTTATTTAATTTATTCTATCACCATAGATTAAATTAAATATACATAACATATTATTACGATTATGCCATTAACTTCTTAAATAATTATTCTTCCTTTTATGGTGTGACCTTTAGGTTCTCCATATTAAACCGGTTGTGAATAAATCAATTAGAACAATTCTAATCTTATTTAAATAAATAAATTAAACAATTAATTTATTTAAATAATATTTATTCTACATAGGGATAAGCCTCCTAGCGATCAACGACTTTCCGGATAATATAGATTTCAACATTAATCATTAAAGAACCTTTGAGTAAATAGTTACTGCATGACAATTCAATCCTTCCACCATACAATGTCCCAATTAAATATAAGACATGGAATTATCACAAGTCTTATTTTATTTAATTATATGTATTTCGACTCTTAAATGCACAACTCCAAATAATGCAAATTAGAAACTCCTTTCTAATTTCATTCTTATTAACCAAGGACTCTTTGGGTTGTCATTTATCGAATCACATAGGACATTTCTCTTCTTTTATTAGAAGTGGTAGATTCTTTATTGATCATACATTATCTCCATGTACAACTTATTATACCCAAGCATACCCTTTGATATACCCTAAGGGTCTTAAGGAATAAGTCAAAGTATAACTCATCATACACAAGATACTATGATGATCTCAAGTCCAAGGATTACTTGTACTACTATCACTACAGAATTCCTATTGATAGGCAAATAAAACTCCATTAGGTATTCCTTAGCGAGCCACGTTCAATGAACTTATTCTCTAATAAGCACCTACATACTTGCTTTAGTGTCTCCACACAAATGATCATGAGATCAATCATCCTCATCCATGAGCAAGCGCGTATGTACCAATCTATCCCGGATTCACTAATCCCCAATTTAGTAATCCAATGATTGGGAACTATTTTAGTTTTAAGCTTTCTAAGAATTTAGATCTCATTAGAATGATCATCATCATTATTCTAAAAGCATTGCTTAAAACTATGGGTTTATCACATATTATAAAAGCAACATCATGTAGATAATTAAAAGCCTTTAATAAATTAATACTTTTTATTAATAAATGAATAAGATTGTTACAAAGTATATGCTTTATCATCAAACATGATTGGCTTGTGTGCATACTACTTTCAATCTCCCACTTGCACTAAAGCCAATCGTCATGGTAACTTATACTCTTCTTCTTTAAGTGACGATTATCCTGCTGTTGGATAAGCTTTAGTTAATGGATATGTAATGTTGTTCATGAGAGTCCACTATCTCTATAGTGATTTCCCATCTTTCAATGATTCTAATAATCAAATGAAAGTGCCACAACACATGTTTAGATCCAAGATGAGACTTAGGAACTATTCCTAGTTCTGTAATGAACTTTTAATCCAAACAATCAACTTGTAGCTTCATTTATAGCTATATACTTTGTCTTTATTACTAAATCAGCAACTCTTTGCTGTTTGGAACCTTTCCAATTCACTGCATCACTGTTCAAGGTAACACTTTACCTTAAAGTGGATTTTTGGTCGTCTTGGTCTGTCTGAAAAACTTGAGTCTGTAAAGCCCTCTAGTTTTAATTCAGACCCACCATGTATGCTCACATCCTTAGTGCTGGTTAAGAACTTTAAGATGTTTTTCACCGCCTTCGGATGATCTTCTCGAATATGATCGATCGACATCAGGTCTCGTATATTTCATTGCATACATGATTGTCACTCATGCGATCTCTCTTCTTTGGAGTCTATGCGGACTATTAAGAGAGATACACTCCATGGCTCATCAACATGAGACATCTTTTGGAGTTTGCCATGCTAAACGACTTTAGCATCAAATGAATATGCGTTCTTTGGGTTAAGTCGAGCATCCTCTTAAATCTATCTATATAGATTTTATCCCCAATTAAGATACTCTTCCCAAATCATTCGTGGAGGAATTTTTAGACAACTTTATCATTACTGATTGTAGCATTAGTATGTCATTCCTTATCCGTAGTATATCAACATATAATATTAGGAATGTCACGGCGCTCCACCCATGACCCTTTTGTACACACTAGAAGTCTTACCTCATCGAATGTAACTCGGATCATCATCTTCTATGACGCGTACCTCATCATCATCATCCATGATGAATCCATACCTCCTAGGTATCTTCGGTACTATTCGAGACTTACGATTCGATTGTGGTACAATAGGTCTATCTACAGGTTCCTCTTATTTGACTTATAGTGTTTTGTGGTTCTTGAACTCTTCAAGATCTATTATCCTCCCACTAGCCCTTTCAATGATAAACACCTTTATCTTAGAAGGAAGCGTGTTTCGTAACAAACACCTTTTGCTAAGTAGGATTATAGAACATATGCCCTAAACTTACTTTAGGATGTCCCACAAATCTGTACTTGTCAAATTTTTGTCCCAAGATTATCTTTTTGAAACCGTTTCATATAAGTTGGACAACCCCTTATCTTAACATACTTAAGATTAGGAATCCTCCCTGTCCATAACTTTTATGGAGTCTTGGGGCGGATTTTGAGGTTACCTTTTAAAATAGATATGCAACCATTTCTAGGACATCGACCTGAGGATCTTTGGAATGTCGGTAAAATCATTATGGACCGTACCATGTTCAACAAGGTATGATTTTTCCTTGAGATACATCAATCAATTATTACATGTCGGGATGTGTCCATTATGAGAAAACCATTTGAGATGATCTAGAAACTTATTGCACAAGTATTTATTCCTTGATCCGTCAAAGAATCCTAATACTTTGCCAATTTGTTTCACTTACGAATTCTTTGAACCTTTCAAATAATTCACAATTGTATTCAACAAATACACACATTCAACTCTTTGAATGATCATCTCCTTTTCTTATACTAATTTGTTCAATATGCAAAATTATTTTCATGTAAGTCAGTATACAAAATTATTAAGTAATATTCCAGTTCTATACAAAACATTATTATTATAAATAGAACAACAAATGTTCTTAATTATAATACCAAAGATTTCATTGTCCAACAATAAAATGGAAATAATATTTTTTACAAGAACTGGAATACAATAACAACTTATTGACTTAATAGATTTGCGTAGTAGTCTTGCTAAACTATAAGTTTCTATGGCTAATATGGCAACCTTTGCTACATTTCCAGAGACATAGGATTACTTATATTTGTTTAGCTTTCTACTTCTGTTTGGTCCTTTCATAAATCTATATTTATGATAACCAAAGTCGATATCCAATATCCAAGTAGAACCTTGACTTAAAGAAAAATTTATTTCAATCATGAACAAAACTGTATTGTAATCGAAACTTCACTAAGCTTCTTTGGTTAGCCTCTGCAAGATGCTTCTCGCAGTTTCTTTCCAGTGTCCAGGCTTATTGTAGTGGAAGCAAACGCCTTTGCCATCCATATCAGTTTTGTTCTTATTATCCTTTGTTTACATCTTTCTATTTACCTTCTTTGAATCGTTCTTCTTTTCAGAAGATCCTTTGGCCCCTACCAGTAAGACATGGTCTTTCTTGGTTGGAAAGTGACTCTCAACATTTTTCATTATGTTAAGCAAATCAGCGAAGCTGATATCTAGCTTGTTTATATGAAAAATTCACGACAATTGTGAAAGGAGTCCGGGAGTGATTGCAAGATCAAATCTTGGCTCAACTCTCCATCCATGACAAAACTCGTTGTCCTAATTGATCAATCAAATTGATAATGTTAAGGACTTTTATCTGTACTGTAGTGTCATTGGTCATTCTAGATCGGAAGAGCTCCTTAGATATCTGATATCAATCAGTCCTACTTTCCTCACCATCAACTACTTGATGTGCAGGAATATAGTAAAACATCCATAGTTTCATCTTGTGACATTTGAGCTCGTTACTTTCGTGGATCTGAGCATGATGCATTGAGCCAATTGTGCATCATTTTGCCACTTTCTAAAAGTAGCAATCTCTTCCTCGAGGCATTATGCGCAACCATTGCGGGGATAGGCGTATTAAGGACATAAGATAGCTTTTCACTATGAGAACTATTCTCAAATTCCTTAACCAATCCGCTTAATTGATTACGATTAATTTAGCATCTAATATGCTTCGCAATGATGATAGTAATTTTAGACATTGTAAAATTACGTAAATGAATTTGTAATTAACAACATTTTAACATACATTCTTTTATTAATTACCAAAATAAATTAGGTCTTGTTTTAAATTGGTATCTCCCACTATTTTCTTCAAACTATATTACCCTCGATATATATAGTTCGGCAAAATCTAATTAAAGATTTGCTAGTGAGAATAAGGATCCCATTTCAAATGTATATAGCCTTGTGGTGACACAACAAACTATATATAAATAAATAGGCGAACAACTTTTGTCAATTACATCAACTATGCTGACTCCTTGTATTTTGCCTCTTAGATTATTTTGATCAAGTGGTGGCACATCCGAATCAAAATTATCCAAGTTAAGTCCGACCTAGCACTCCATATATTCAAAAAAGAAAAATATCATCCTTGTGGTGTCATGACAAAACAATATTGTTCAATTTTCTTTATAAACATCAAATGTGATAAATTAACATCTTAAATACTTAATACTTGCCTTGTGGTGACACAACAAACTCATATTAAATATTTAATACTCTATTAATTTTATCATGCTAGAAAGGCGACGTTCGATATTCCAAATATCTTTGAGCGCTTAGGACTTAATATAAAAATTGAGGGGTTTGTTAATTTGTCTCATCTTGTTTAATAAGATGCATATATATATATAAAAATACGCGTCATATTAATTAACATGCGAATCATGTTTGCATAATATATAATATATATATAGTATAAGCATGCACATATAGAATACTATATTCTACCCAGATTGATTATGGACTTTTATTCTAGTTTGGTTCACTAGAGCCACCAAGTGAACCAAAAGGTCAAACTCTAAGGGTGCAAGAAATAATATTTAAATATAACTATTACATTTAAACCCTGGGCTCCATTACAAAGCGGGTCTTCACGCATCTCTTGCTCCTTGATCTCCAATTTTTCAAAATTAATTCTAACTATTCCTATTACAAAACTATTTTAAAATAAATAGAAACCTTGATCGTGATCGAGGGAAATACATAGGAGGGAATAGAATTTACATTAAGAAAAATTAGAGAAGACGAAATTCTGTGAGACCCCATTTATTAAAACCCATACATTCATTGCATCCAACTAAAATAAAATCCAATCGCATTGGTCAATAGTCCATAATCAATCCCATTTATTATCATACACATCACCATATGCATCAATAAATAACATTCATCTCATGAATAATAAACATTTAATATATATATTGATATCATTTAATGGGCAAATTTAGTTAGTATAAAATCTATTTTTGAATCAAAATAAACTCCTTTATTTTAATCCAAATTTAAATTAAAATAAAACTATTTTATTTTAATTTATCCAATTTTGAATAAAATAAACTATTTTATTTTAATCAAAATTTTAATCAAAATAAACTCCTTTATTTTAATTAATTATGGAATCCAATTCCATGTAATAATAAAAAAAAAAATTAATTAAAATAAACTCTTTTATTTTAATTAATTATGGAATCCAATTCCATGTAAAAAAATATTAAAGGAAACACGGATTATCTTTCCTATTCACAAATAAACTCCTTTATTTTTTGAATAATATGAAATCTTATTTCATATTTAAATAAACTCCTTTATTTAAGGAAACATGGATTCTCTTTCCTATTCACAAATAAACTCTTTTATTTTGAATAATATGAAATCCTATTTCATATATAAATAAACTCCTTTATTTAAGGAAAAAATAGAATCCAATTTCAACTCCAATTAGTTAGCATGGAATCCAATTCCAACTCTAATTAGTTAGCATGAAATTCTAATTAAAATAAATCTTTTATTTTAATATTAAAATAAACCTTTTATTTTAAGATTAAAATAAACCTTTTTATTTTAATTATAAAATAATTAAGAATATTTATATATATATATATATATTCGTAATATATATATTATATATATATATAACCGTTCTCGATTTCCGTGCCATGCATACAAAAAAAAAATTGTGCTACTTTCTTATTTTCCGTGCACAGCTTGTTAACTAAAATCCATACTGGCTTCCAAGTTACTATCATGCACGGCCAGTAAGTATATATATATATATAATAAATAACGGAATGCCCCTTTGAACAAGCCAGTAACAAGAGAGCCGCACCACGTAAATAGCATCCATTTCCGGTTTTTTTTTATTTTTTTTTTATTTTTATAAATTTTATACAATAAAAATTATGCCCAATTAAATTGTTCTAAACACATATCAATATACATATCAAATCTGAACAATTAATAATTTGCATAAAGGTTTGGCTCTGATGCCACTGTTAGGTTTGTAATATTCATAACGCAATGAAAATTGCAAAATTAAGCGAAAGCGTGTAAAAATCAGAGTTTAAAAATTTTACAAACCATATACCCGGATCACCCTTTATGCACAATTATTAATTAAACGAAAAGATAAAGAATAAAATCATACCCTTGAAGATCGAGCTTCCTCAGGTACAAGTTCACCTCCAAATCCTTTCGCGTTCAACTTGAATCCACCGGGTTTGGTTCTTTCCTTTGATCAACGTTAGCCACCCAAATGTTTGGCCTCTGAAATGATCCACCAAGGAAGAAGAAAATTCAAGAAGAAGGGTATTGGCTCAAACCCTAGTTTTTCCTATCTCTATAGAAAAAGGGTGTACTCTCCAACTATTGGAATTACGTAGTTGTCAAAGTCAACAACCCATACCCACCCATAATAAGACTCCTCTTATTTATAGATGTGGGCAACCCACCTTAACAATTAAGGAATTGGGTTTTATTTAATTAATTAAATTCTTTTAATTAATTAAGCTCCCTAATCTTATTAGGGATAATTAATTAAACTCTTTTAATTAATTTAACCTCCTAATCTTATTAGGAATAAATGAGAGTACTTATATTAAATTAATTCCTAAACTCTTTAGAAATTAAAATAATAATAATTGTAATAATATTAATAAGACTCCTCTTATTAATTTATATTTAATATTTCTAAAATATTAAATAATAATATTAAGCTATTTAATTTATTCTATCACCATAGATTAAATTAAATATACATAACTATATTATTACGATTATGCCATTAACTTCTTAAATAATTATTCTTCCTTTTATGGTGTGACCCTTTAGGTTCTCCATATTAAATCGGTTGTGAATAAATCAATTAGAACAATTCTAATCTTATTTAAATAAATAAATTAAACAATTAATTTATTTAAATAATATTTATTCTACAATAGGGATAAGCCTCCCACTAGCGATCAACGACTTTCCGGATAATATAGATTTCAACATTAATCATTAAAGAACCTTTGAGTAAATAGTTACTGCATAATTCAATCCTTCCACCATACAATGTCCCAATTAAATATAAGGCATGGAATTACTTGTCAAGTCTTATTTTATTTAATTATATGTATTTCGACTCTTAAATGCACAACTCCAAATAATGCAAATTAGAAACTCCTTTCTAATTTCATTACGCCTTAACCCAGGACTATTGGGTTGTCATTTATCGAATCACATAGGACATTTCTCTTCTTTTATTAGAAGTGGTAGATTCTTTATTGATCATACATTATCTCCATGTATAACTTATTATACCCAAGCATACCCTTTGATATACCCTAAGGGTCTTAAGGAATAAGTCAAAGTATAACTCATCATACACAAGATACTATGATGATCTCAAGTCCAAGGATTACTTGTACTACTATCACTACAGAATTCCTATTGACGAGACAAATAAAACTCCATTAGGTATTCCTTAGCGAGCCACGTTCGATGAACTTATTCTCTAATAAGCACCTACATACTTGTTTTAGTGTCTCCACACAAATGATCATGAGATCAATCATCCTCATCCAATGAGCAAGTAGCGTTATGTACCAATCTATCCTGGATTCACTAATCCCCAATTTAGTAATCCAATGATTGGGAACTATTTTAGTTTTAAGCTTTCTAAGAATTTAGATCTCATTAGAATGATCATCATCATTATTCTAAAAGCATTGCTTAAAACTATGGGTTTATCACATATTATAAAACAGCATCATGTAGATAATTAAAAGCCTTTAATAAATTAATACTTTTTATTAATAAATGAATAAGATTGTTACAAAGTATATGCTTTATCATCAAACATGATTGGCTTGTGTGCATACTACTTTCATAATCAACAGCTCATCTTTGCACGTAAGCCAAAGATGACTTTCATCATAATATAAGTATGAGGATGATGACAATGATATAAGCATTAATCAAACGAAATCAAGGATAAATATTAAAGATTTTAAATTTATCCAGTGTTTAAAAATATCCAAATTGTCAACATGATACTGCTTTGTGGAGTAAAATTCAAGAATAATATTCATGTACCAAAAATAATTTGGACAGAAAAGAAATATATTTTTTAAGTAAATAGTACCCATGAATAGTACCCTATGAATTGTACTTGAGGGAATAGTACCTCGTGAATAGTACCACGGCATAAAAAGTACCCCAAATACAGAGTGAATAATATTCTAATGAATAGTAATTTGGGTGAATAGTAACCTGTGAATAGTACTTCAACACGAAAAGTGCCCCGAATACCCGAGTGAATAATACTAGAGTGAATAGTAACCGGGTGAATAGTAACTCGTAAAAAAATACCTAAGAAAATGATATTTCATGACGAGTACAAAAGAAATGATATCTCATACGATTATAATAGAATATACGAAACTGTAAATGGATTTTCGCCCGCCATTCGGTAATCCACGTAGACAGATCATTTCCATAATTTAATAAGGAATGAATACAAAGGACCATTCACCATGCATGCGGTAATCCACATAGACAGGTTATTTTAACAGAATAATAAAGAATGGAATAACAGAAGAATTCACCATGCATGCGATAGACCACCCAGACAGGTTATTCCCAACAGAATAATAAAAAATGGAACCAGGTCATGCGTAATCTGCATGAGATGGGATATTCCAATGAATAATAAAGAATGGAACCGAGGTCGTGCAAATCTTACATGACAAGATATTCCAAAAGAATAATAAAGAATGGAACCAGGTCATGCGTAATCCGCACAGACTGGATATTCCAACATGATAATAAAGAATGGAATAACAACAAAATTCACCAGGCATGCGATAGACCGCACAGACAGGTTATTCCAACATAATAATAAAGAATAGAATAACAGAATAATTTCACCATGTATGTGGTACTTCTCATAGACAGGTTATTCCAACATAATAATAAAGAATGGAATAACAACCCTTATGAGTATTGAAAGAAAATAACTCTTTTTATGAATACAAAAGAATAATACCCCTTACTATAATAATAATAATATCCCTAACCTCAGAAGAAGACTGGATACCGGAATAGTGAAGTAGCAGATTTCACTTCTTCTTTCTCTCTATAATCTCTCTATAATAATTGCTTTATAGCTTTAGTGAATTGGTGAGAAATGAAGAATGAGCTTCTATTTATAGGAAAATATAGTTTCGATAATTGCACGTTTTGGGGCTCAAAATGTTACAGTATAATACCTTCCTCTTTTTCTTCATTTTTAATTTAGTCCTGCAAGTATTATCAAACTTGCATCATCTCCCCTAATAGTGAATCATGTGAATCAATAGTTCTAGACATATGAAAATACGAATTACAGTATAGTACCTCCATCTATACCTCCATTTTTAACTTAGTCATGCAAGTATTATCAATCTTGCACCAGATCCCCTAATAGTAAATGAATATGAATCAATAGTACACACATGTGAACAAATAGTTATAATCATGTGAATTAATAGCAATTAATTACTCATTTATCCGATTAATTACCCGATCGGTCAATATAACCTCCAGACATCAATTATTATCGAAATAAATGATGATTTTCACTAACACTAATAATTCCAACACAATGGAACTATCAATTTCATCTTTAATCAACACGAACTTATTCATCATTAATATTATAATTCACAATATTTAACAACCAGGTCGTTCCCAGGAAAGAGGGGCTTTCCGATAAGGATTTCTCCTTATTGGCGCGTAATTAGGTGACCAAACCTCTCCTTGACAGAACTTCTAGACATTGTCAATATTGCAAATAATAATATGAATAACTTTGTCGTCTCAATTATTGATTTAATAATATAAATAATGCAGATGATACTATGACAATAATTGAATCAATAATATGAGAGATATGATGCAGCAATTACTGTAGCAATAATTGAGTATAATTAAGTGACTTCTTACGTAAGCATCAATAATCAATACCGTGTAACTACTATGCAACCACGTGTATTATCGCATTTTTTACTAAGGGGTAGTTCAACGGTTTTAACGGAACACTTTCGCCGTTATTTTTATATAAAAATAATCATGCTTTTAAATACGACAATACTTTCGTTGGGGGGTCCACCAATGATTATGCCGTCGAACGAATATTCTCTGTGAAAATGAATATTCCCCGACCAATCGAATATTCCCCGAGACAACGAATAACAACTTTTTTACTTTGTAAAATTTTCAAATATCACCCTTAACTTTAACCCTTTCTCAATTTAACCACTTACTAAATAACATAATAATTATAAGAAAATTGAATACTTTCATTTCATAAAATTCGGGGTCTCACAATGACAATGATATAAGAATTCAATAAAACAAGTTCAAGGATAAATTTTTAAAGATTTATAATTTAATTTATCCAGAAATCAATAACGTCCAAATTGTCAACCTGATACTGCTTTGTGGAGTAAAATTCAAGAATAATATTGTACCAAAAATAATTTGGACCGAAAATGAATCAATTTTTATCATGAATAATACCCCGGGTGAATAGTACCCCGTGAATAGTAATTCAGGAATAGTAACCTCGTGAATAGTACTCCGGCATGAAAAAGTTAAAACTTATCAAGAATGCTTAGAATAATATTTCCATGAAAAGATACTGGATGAAGCGCAAATATCAAGGATATTCTACTAATTTCATGGAGTTTAGAAGCCAAAACTTTAACAAAACGAGTATAGAATTCGAAATCTAAAACAAAATAATATTACTTACATACTACAGAGTATGGAAGAAAATATTATTTCAAGCGAATATTGAACAAAAATAATATCCCTTACGAATATTAAACAAAAATAATATTCGTTACGAATATTAAACAAAAATAATATTCATTACGAATATTAAACAAAAATAATATTCATTATGAATATTAAACGAAAATGATATTTCTTACGAATATTGAACGAAAATAATATTCATACGAATATGAAAAATAATATCTCTTCAGGATATGAAATAAATAATACCCCTTACCTTAAAAGAAGAGTATTCTGACTGGTAGGACAGAGATATTCTTAAAGAAAACTTATACTATTTTCTACGCTCAAAGTTTCTTAAAACTCTAAAGAAATACGCTCAAGATTATAGAAGAAGAATTCTCTGATTCTGGTGTGATTTTTAATTCTAACTAAGCATCATATTTATAGGAGAATGGAAAGGATACTATGCAATAAAATATTCTAATAAAACAAAAACTTTTAAATAAAATATAATATATATTATATATTATATATTATATATTATATATATATATATAAAAACTCACGGGTCATTACCCCCGTGATACAACCTGCCAATTCCCGTGAATTCCTGCCAACTTTCAAATTATCACATGTATATATATAATTGTACTCCTTTCCTGTCAATTTTCAAACATTACATATACATATATATAAATAATACATATAGTACTCCATCCTGTCTCGTAAATGAAAACCTCCCCCCACCTTTCATTTTATTTTTCAAACGTGGGCTGACGTATGGCTCCCCACATTAATATATTAAATAATTTTCACCGATTATTTTGAAAAATGGGTAAATGGGGTCCATAAAAACTTTATAAAATCTCCTCAATATTTTTTAACAACACTTATCATCATTATTATAATTCACAATATTTAACGACCGTGTCGTTCCTCGGAAAGAGGGGGCTTTCCAATAAGGATTTCTCCTATCATGCGGCGCAATTAGATGACCAAATCTCTCCTTGACAGAACTTCTAGACATCGTTAATATTGCAAATAATAATATTAATAACTTTGTCATCTCAATTATTGATTTACTAATATAAAAAAATATCGACAATAATTGAATCATATAACGTGAGATACTATGCAACAATTACTGTAGCGATAATTGAACAAAACTAAGTGACTTCTCACGTAAGCATCAATAATCAATACCGGTGTGCTACTTATGCAACCACGCGTATTCATCGTACTTTTAACACCGGTGTTTCAACGATTAACGATAAAAACTTTCGTAGTTATTTTTATAGAAAGATATTTTTATGTCGTTTTCTTAATCCGAAAAATAATAATTCCGTTATAGGTCCACTAATGATTGTCTTGAGTAATCACTGAATATTCCCCTGTTAAAACGAATATTCCTCGACCAATCGAACATTATATAACAACTTACGTACTTTGCAAAATTTATAAATATTACCCACAACTATAACATTATATCAAATTCACTTCATAATATTCAAAAATGATATCTATAGAAAATTCATTTTTATTCATAAAAGTTGGGGTCTTACAAATCCCCTTTTTAATAATCCATCAATTGGAAAATTTTTAATTTTTAAGCTATCTAAAAATTTAGATCTCATTAACATGATCTCATCATGATTCTAAAAGCACTACTTAAAACTATAGATTTATCACATATTATTAAAACAGCACCATGAAGATAAATTAAAGGTCATAATTATACATTACAGGTCATGATTATACTGAATGATCCCTGGACATAGTCATACCAAGTCCATCTATGCACGTAAGCCAAAGATGACTTTCATAATAATATAAGTATGAGGATGATGACAATGACATAATAATTCAATAAAACAAGTTCAAGAATAAATTTTAAAGATTTATAAGTTAATTTATCATGAAATCAATTACGTCCAAATTGTCAACATGATACTGCTTTGTGAAGTAAAATTCAAGAATGCTCAGAAGAATATTTCCATGAAAAGATACTGGATTAAGCGCAAATATCCAGGATATTCTACTAATTTCATGGAGTATAAAAGCCAAAACTTTAACCCACTAAGTATAATAGAATATATGAAACTATGAATGGATTTTCAATCATACCATGCGGTAATCCACGTAAACAGATCATTTCCACAATTTAATAAGGAATGAATACGAAGGATCATTCACCATGCATGCGGTAATCCACATAGACAGGTTATTCCAACAGAATAATAAAGAATGGAATAACAAAAGAATTCACCGAGCAGGCGATAGACCACATAGACAGCTTATTCCCAACAGAATAATAAAGAATGGAACTAGGTCATGCGTAATCCGCACAGTCAGGATATTTTAACAGAATAATAAAGAATGGAATAACGACAGAATTCACCATGTATGCGGATTATGATGCATGCATTATTCCAACATGAATAACAAATAATGGAACCAAGTAAATGCGTGTCACGCATGCAGAGATAGGATATTTCAAATGTAATAATAAAGAATGGAATAATAGAAGAATTTCACCATGTATGCGGTACTTCAGCATGATAAAGTTATTCCAACATAATAATAAAGAATGGAATAATAGAAGAATTTCACCATGTATGCGGTGCTTAGCAACAAAGTTATTCCAACAAAATAATAAAGAATGGAATAATAGAAGTATTTCACCATGTATGCGGTATTTAGCAGACAAAGTTACTCCAACATAATAATAATAAAGAATGGAATAACGGAAGAACTTTTCATGAATACGAAAAGAAATAATACCTTATAATAATAATATCCCTTACCTTAAAAAGAAGAGTATTCCAATTGGTATGGCGAGGATATTCTTGAAGAAAACTTGTAATATTTTCTATGCTCAAAACTTTCTTAAACTCTAAAGAAATACGCCAAGATTATAGAAGAAGAATTCTCTCTAATTTACGGTGTGATTTTTCATTCTAACTAAGCATCCTATTTATAGGAGAATGGAAAGGATACTATGCAATAAAATATAATATATTTCTATTTCTAAATATATATATATATATATATATATAAATAATGGTATAAAAGTAATTATATATATATATATATATATATATATATCTAATAAAACAAATAACTTTATAAAAGTATTTTATTTTATATAAAAAGATTTTACTATGCAAACACTATGCAGAGCACTATGCAAACACTATGCATAATAAAATATAATATATTCTATTTATAATCTAATAAAACAAATAACTTTATAAAAGTATTACATTTATATAAAAGATTTTACTATGCAAATATTATGCAAGCACTATGCAAATACTATGCATAATAAAATATATTATATTTTATTTATAATCAAATAAAACAAAACTTTATAAAAAGTATTCTGTTTTATATAAAAAGTTTTCAATTTTATTACATTTATAATAATAATAAAACAAAACTCATCATCATTATTATAATTCACACTATTAATCGACCAGGTCATTCCTAGAAAAGAGGGGGCTTTCCAATAAGGATTTCTCTCTATTGGCGCGCAATTAGGTGACCAAGCCTCTCCTTGATGAACTTCTGGCGTCGTTAATATTGCAAATAATAATATTAATAACTTTGTTATCTCAATTATTGATTTAATAATATATAAAATATCGACAATAATTGAATCAAATAACGTGAGATACTATGCAACAATTACTGTAGCAATAATTGAACAAAACTAAGTGACTTCTCACGTATGCATCAATAATCAATATCATGTGCTACTATGCAACCACGCGTATTACTGTACTTTTAACACCGGGTGTTTCAACAGTTAACGGTAAAACTTCCGCCGTTATTTTCATAAAAATATTTTTGTCATTTTCTCGAATCCGATAATAATTCCGCTGTAGGGTCCACCAATGATTGTCTTGTCATTATGGATATTCCCCGACAAAAAGAATATTTCCCGATCAATCGAATATTATATAACAACTTGCATACTTTTCAAAATTTCTAAATATTACCCACAACTATAACATTATCTCAAATCCACACCATAATTTTGAAAAATATATTTCGAGAAAATTAAATCTTTATTCGTAAAATTTTGGATTTTACAATCTCCCCTCCTTATGAAATTTTGCCCTCGAAATTTACGTACGTACCTAGTATGCCGAACAAATGAGGACACTTCTTTAGATTCTAAATCTTGAGGTATAACCTTTGAGTGTTGAATACGATCCTTCTTATCCAAGATTTTAACACGTATCTCCTCATACGTTAAATCTTCTGCTATCTCGTCTAGTTTTAATTCAATAATGTGGTTAGGGTCATCCACATATTTAGGTAACATCGATACGTAAAAAATGTTATGAACATGCGACATACTTGGCGGTCAAAAGCGAGTCTATAGGCCACGCCCTACTTGATCGAGAATTTCAAATGGGCCAATTAAATCAAGGGTTGAGATTTCCTCTCTTCACCAATTCTTGCTTCTAGAATAACGCCCTCTTGAACCTTCTTCTTCACATTCATCAGCTCTGAGTATGTAGTTTGAGCGGCTTTAACTTTTTCGATTAAAGTCGATTCTACTCATATATTCGTTATCTTCACGTGGGTCTCTAGAGTCTTTAACTCTATCTTCATCATTTGTAAGTTATACGAAATGGGTTTTTGTGTTAACAACATCGCACTCATAAACGCATATGATCTTCTACTCAACGCGTCAGCTACCACGTTCGCTCTTCTATAATGATATTGAATGGTATAGTCGTAATCTTCAACAGCTCGAGCCAACGTATTTGGCGCATTCTACATTCGTTTTGGTTGAAGAAATATTTAAGGGTTTTAGAAATGGGTTTTGTACTGGGGTCAATACAAAATTTGATTTCATGCTCTAGGGGTAGACTAAGAAGTCTTCAAGAATACGTCAGGAAATTTATTAACAATAGAAATATCATTCATAACTGTGACTCTCATCCAAGACTTGGATAGCACGTCACATTGATACCTATCAACTTGCCACCGACATTCACAGCGTCCCCTACGGAAAGTTCGGCTTCGGTGCATTCCACATAAGGAAGTCACCAGCGAAAGGCTCGAGGCTCTTTACTTATGGCTTGATATAACAGTGATTAACTTTAGTGGTTTGGTTGCATGAATTCGCATAACAGGTTGGTTAGGAATATGAAACCTAACAACCTTACGAAAATAATCAATTTTGGCATGATGAGTAGTTAACCAATCGATTCATAAAATCACATCAAAGGCAAGTATTTTCAAAGAGATAAGATCGACATGTAACGTAAAAGTTTCGATTTGAATTAAACAAGATTTATAAACAGTGGATGTAACGAAGGTTTCTCCTAACAGAGTTTTAACAGATAAGTCAAAGTCTAATTTCTCAAGAGCCAAGTTCAAACGTTGAACACAACTAGGTGAAATACAAGAGTGGGTAGAACTGGTATCGAATAAGATATAGACTTCGCAAGAGTTTATAATTAACTTACCCGCAATAACTTCATTCGGGTTTCTCGGCAACGCTCACTTACACTCTGGATTTGACTTTGCTATAGAGTACATTCCACCCTTAATTGCTTTGTCACATTCCTGATCCATGATTCGAATCATTACTTTCCGATCCATATCGAATTGGGGTTGATCGCTCTACACAGGGTAATTCCGAATTCGATGTTGGATTCTCCTAATTGTTGTCCAAAAATCAAAATCCATTTCATCTATTTTGGCCTTATTGGATCGGACGTCTTTTTCAACAATATCTATGGGTCGTGCGGCTTTTACCCATGCATGATCTATTCTCCTTCGTTCAGTTGTTTCTTCTTTCATCAGAACTTTGATTGTAGCATTCTCAGATTCCAACTCTAATATCTTATACTTTGCCAAAGAGTACTTCTGTTCAAGAATCGCACATCGGGTAACACAATTTTGAATTATTACATCTCTTTGCTCCACGACCGCCTGCCGTTCTTCAGCCTGCTCTTCTAACTCATGAATACAATTTTGTAATTCTAAATTTCGATCATAAAATTCTTCTAATAAATTCTCCTCAGGTTCCTCTTCTTCCTCTTCTTCCTGACTCTCAGCTGCTACCTCTGCAACTAGCTCGGGTGCAACTATTAGTTCTTCACTAATCACGTAGATATCTCTAATTTCTTCTTCGTGTGACATCACATTAACCTAGTCAATGATTAAAGGTGTATCAATGGTCTCATGTGCTTCATTGCGTATCTCAACATTTTCGGATGCCATTTTCAAATACTGCCACAAAACAAGGGTTAATTATCATATCACATATTATTCCTATACTCTAACCGACCAATTAAATACCAAATAAACTTAGGTAGGTCATACTAGCAATGGAATTCCCCATCTCTCCCCTCCTAGTTCTTGTCTCACATCTCAGCCAGGAATCATATCCCTAAGCTTTAATACCAACTGTGACGCCCCCAAAAAAGGTATACATTATCTATTCTGAGTCGCCAAATACATGGTACAGAATACAAATACAACCTTAAATATACAACATGAGCTGTGAGTTTTAATACAAATATTGTCTTTTAGACAGTATTCAAACTCAAAATAAGTCCTCAATACATTTATTATCACACTATTTCATAGAATAGTGAGGACTACTAATGCTATCATCTGGATCATCACTCTGTTCCCCGACTAGTCCCTGCTATGTTCTCATTTCCTGAAGAGAACAATGAAAGCAAAAGGGTGAGCTTAACTAGCCCAGTAAGAAATATTATGACTAAGATAATGCAGGATAAATTATCATTAGCCTTCAACAATGTTAAACTGATAAAATACAATAGACATCAAGTTTAACAGCAGCGGAAAAAGCAATCCATTAGAAGAGTCAAGTAGAGCATAATATCTACTATCTTCTATGATTTAAAATATTTTCATCAATTTTTATCATTTGAGACTCGACAATAAATAAACCACATCATCGAGTCATCCCCGCACTACTACAGTGAAGGATATTCATTAAATCATCAATGGTCATGACTATACCGAATAATCCCTGGTCATAATCATACCAAAAACTGTCCATCAATGCACTACAGGCCACTGAGGACTTTTACCACATCATTTATAACATTACAAGTCATGATTATACCGAATGATCCCTAGACAAAGTCATACCAAGTCCATCTATGCACGTAAGCCAAAGATGACTTTCATCACAATATAAGCATGAGGATGATGACAATGACATAATAATTCAATAAAACAAGTTCAAGAATAAATTTTAAAGATTTATAAGTTAATTTATCCTGAAATCAATTATGTCCAAATTGTCAACATGATACTGCTTTGTGGAGTAAAATTCAAGAATGCTCAGAAGAATATTTCCATGAAAAGATACTAGATGAAGCGCAAATATCCAGGATATTCTACTAATTTCATGGAGTACAGAAGCCAAAACTTTAACCCACTGAGTATAATAGAATATATGAAACTGCAAATAGATTTTCGCCCGACATGCGGTAATCCACGTAAACAGATCATTTCCACAATTTAATAAAGAATGAATACGAAGGATCATTCACCATGCATACGGTAATCCACACAGACGGGTTATTCCAATGAATAATAAAGAATGGAATAACGAGAAGAATTGACCGAACATGCGATAGATCGCATGCATGAATGTTATTCCCAAAAGAATAATAAAGAATGGAACCAAGTCATGCGTAATCCGCACGCATGGATATTCAAACGAATAACAAAGAATGGAATAACAAATGTAATTCACTATATATGTGGTACTTAGCATGGGCAGTTATTCCAATGTAATAATAAATAATGGAACCGAATTCAATGCGTACGCGGCGTATAGATGATATTCCAACAAAATAATAAAGAATGGAATAACAGAAGAATTTCACCATGCATGCGGTATTTCGCATAGACAGGTTATTCCAACATAATAATAAAGAATGGAATAACACAAGAATTTCACCATGTATGCGGTACTTCGAATAGACAGGTTATTCCAACATAATAATATAGAATGGAAGAACAGAAGCTCTCTTCATTAATACGAACGAAATAATATCCCTTACTATAATAATAATATCCCTTACCTTAGAAAGAAGAGTATTCCAAATTTAGGCGAGGATATTCTTGAAGAAAACTTATCTGATTTTCTACGCTAAAAGCTTTCTTAAACTCTAAAGAAATACGCTCAAGATTATAGAAGAAGAATTCTCTGAATTTCTGGTGTGATTTTCCATTCTAACTAAGCATCCTATTTATAGGAGAATGGAAATGATACTATGCAAAAAATATTATATATTCTATTTATAAATATATATATATATATATATATATATATATATATTTTATTTAAAATCTAATAAAACAAATAACTTTATAAAAGTATTCTATTTTATATAAAAGATTTTACTATGCAAATATTATGCAGCACTATGCAAATACTATGCATAATAAAATATAATATATTTTATTTATAATCTAATAAAACAAATAACTTTATAAAAGTATTACATTTATATAAAAAGATTTTACTATACAAACACTATGCAAGTACCTTTATCACAAATACTATGCATAATAAAATATATTATATTCTATTTAGAATCAAATAAAACAAAATTTTATAAAAAGTATTCTGTTTTATATAAAAAGTTTTCTGTTTTATTACATTTATAATAATAATAAAACAAAACTCATCATCATTATTATAAATCACACTATTAATCGACCAGGTCGTTCCCAGGAAAGAGGGGGCTTTCCAATAAGGATTTCTCCTATTGGCCGCGCATGATTAGGTGACCAAACCTCTCCTTGTGAAACTTCTGACATCGTTAATATTGCAAATAATAATATTAATAACTTTGTTATCTCAATTATTGATTTAACAATATATAAAATATTGACAATAATTGAATCAAATAACGTGAGATACTATCTGATAATTCTTGTGTAGCAATAATTGAACAAAACTGAGTGACTTCTCACGTAAGCATCAATAATCAATACCGTGTGCTACTATGCAACCACGCGTATTACTGTACTTTTAACACCGGGTGTTTCAACAGTTAACGGTAAAACTTCCACCGTTATTTTCATAAAAATATTTTTGTCGTTTTCTTAATCCGACAATAATTCCGTTGTGAGGTCCACCAATGATTATTCCGTCATACGGATATTCCTTGACAAAAAGAATATTTCTCGATCAATCGAATATTATATAACAACTTCCATACTTTTCAAAATTTCTAAATATTACCAACAACTATAACATTATCTCAAATCCACACCATAATTTTGAAAAAAATATTTCGAGAAAATTAAATCTTTATTCGTAAAATTTGGAATTTTACAATTATACCGAATAATCCCTGGTTATAATCATACCTATAACTGTCCATCAATGCAGCACTACGGGCCAATGAGGACTTTTACCACATCATCTATAACATTACAGGTCATGATTATACCGAATGATCCCTAGTCATAATCATACCAATAAACAATTCATCTATGCACATAAGCCAAAGATACTCATCAATCAATAGTTCATCTTTGCACGTAAGCCAAAGATATACAACTGTAAAATCAATAATCAACAGTCCATCTTTGCACGTAAGCCAAAGATATACAACTGTAAAACCAATAATCTGTTAGGTTTGTAATATTCATGAAGCAATCAAATTGCATAAAAAGTGCGGAAGCGTGTAAAAATCAGAGTTTAAAAATTTTACAAACCATATACCCGGATCACCCTTTATGCACAATTATTAATTAAACGAAAAGATAAAGAATAAAATCATACCCTTGAAGATCGAGCTTCCTCAGGTACAAGTTCACCTCCAAATCCTTTCGCGTTCAACTTGAATCCACCGGGTTTGGTTCTTTCCTTTGATCAACGTTAGCCACCCAAATGTTTGGCCTCTAGAGGTGATCCACCAAGGAAGAAGAAAATTCAAGAAGAAGGGTATTGGCTCAAACCCTAGTTTTTTCTATCTCTATAGAAAAAGGGTGTACTCTCCAACTATTGGAATTACGTAGTTGTCAAAGTCAACAACCCATACCCACCCATAATAAGACTCCTCTTATTTATAGATGTGGGCAACCCACCTTAACAATTAAGGAATTGGGTTTTATTTAATTAATTAAATTCTTTTAATTAATTAAGCTCCCTAATCTTATTAGGGATAATTAATTAAACTCTTTTAATTAATTTAACCTCCTAATCTTATTAGGAATAAATGAGAGTACTTATATTAAATTAATTCCTAAACTCTTTTAGAAATTAAAATAATAATAATTGTAATAATATTAATAAGACTCCTCTTATTAATTTATATTTAATATTTCTAAAATATTAAATAATAAATATTAAGTTATTTAATTTATTCTATCACCATAGATTAAATTAAATATACATAACATATTATTACGATTATGCCATTAACTTCTTAAATAATTATTCTTCCTTTTATGGTGTGACCCTTTAGGTTCTCCATATTAAATCGGTTGTGAATAAATCAATTAGAACAATTCTAATCTTATTTAAATAAATAAATTAAACAATTAATTTATTTAAATAATATTTATTCTACAATAGGGATAAGCCTCCCTAGCGATCAACGACTTTCCAGATAATATAGATTTCAACATTAATCATTAAAGAACCTTTGAGTAAATAGTTACCGTATAATTCAATCCTTCCACCATACAATGTCCCAATTAAATATAAGACATGGAATTCTTTGTCACAAGTCTTATTTTATTTAATTATATGTATTTTCACTCTTAAATGCACAACTCCAAATAATGCAAATTAGAAACTCCTTTCTAATTTCATTACGCCTTAACCAAGGACTCTTTGGGTTGTCATTTATCGAATCACATAGGACATTTCTCTTCTTTTATTAGAAGTGGTAGATTCTTTATTGATCATACATTATCTCCATGTACAACTTATTATACCCAAGCATACCCTTTGATATACCCTCAGGGTCTTAAGGAATAAGTCAAAGTATAACTCATCATACACAAGAGATACTATGATGATCTCAAGTCCAAGGATTACTTGTCTACTATCACTACAGAATTCCTATTGACGAGCAAATAAAACTCCATTAGGTATTCCTTAGCGAGCCACGTTCGATGAACTTATTCTCTAATAAGCACCTACATACTTGCTTTAGTGTCTCCACACAAATGATCATGAGATCAATCATCCTCATCCAATGAGCAAGCAACGTATGTACCAATCTATCCGGATTCACTAATCCCCAATTTAGTAATCCAATGATTGGGAACTATTTTAGTTTTAAGCTTTCTAAGAATTTAGATCTCATTAGAATGATCATCATCATTATTCTAAAAGCATTGCTTAAAACTATGGGTTTATCACATATTATAAAACAAAGATCATGTAGATAATTAAAAGCCTTTAATAAATTAATACTTTTATTAATAAATGAATAAGATTATTACAAAGTATATGCTTTATCATCAAACATGATTGGCTTGTGTGCATACTACTACTTTCAATCTCCCACTTGCACTAAAAGCCAATCGTCATGGTAACTTATACTCTTCTTCTCTAAGTGGCGATTATCCTGTTTGTTGGATAAGCTTTAGTTAATGGATATGTAATGTTGTTCATGAGAGTCCACTATCTCTATAGTGATTTCCCATCTTTCAATGATTCTAATAATCAAATGAAAGTGCCACAACACATGTTTAGATCCAAGATGAGACTTAGGAACTATTCCTAGTTACGTAATGAACTTTTAATCCAAACAATCAACTTGTAGCTTCATTTATAGCTATATACTTTGTCTTTATTACTAAATCGAAGAACTCTTTCTTTGTTTGGAACCTTTCAATTCAACGCATCAACGTTTCAAGGTAACACTTTACCTTAAAGTGGATTTTGGTCGTCTTAGTCTCATAGAAAACTTGAGTCAGAAAGCCCTCTAGTTTTAATTCAGACCCACCATGTATGCTCACATCCTTAGTGCCGGTTAAGAACTTTAAGATGTTTTTCACTGTCTTACAGTGATCTTCTCCAGAATATGACCGATCGACATCAGGTCTCGTATATTTCATTGCATACATGATTGTCACTCATGCGATCTCTCTTCTTTGGAGTCTATGCGGACTATTAAGAGAGATACACTCCATGGCTCATCAACATGAGACATCTTTTGGAGTTTGCCATGCTAAACGACTTTAGCATCAAATGAATATGCGTTCTTTGGGTTAAGTCGAGCATCCTCTTAAATCTATCTATATAGATTTTATCCCCAATTAAGATACTCTTCCCAAATCATTCGTGGAGGAATTTTTAGACAACTTTATCATTACTGATTGTAGCATTAGTATGTCATTCCTTATCCGTAGTATATCAACATATAATATTAGGAATGTCACGACGCTCCCACTGACCCTTTTGTACACACTAGAAGTCTTACCTCATCGAATGTAACTCTGGATCATCATCTTCTATGACGCGTACCTCATCATCATCATCCATGATGAATCCATACCTCCTAGGTATCTTGATTTATTCCGGACTTCACGATTCGATTGTGGTACAATAGAATTACATCTACGGTTTCCTCTTATTTGACTTATAGTGTTTTGTGGTTCTTGAACTCTTCAAGATCTATTATCCTCCCACTAGCCCTTTCAATGATAAACACCTTTATCTTAGAAGGAAGCGTGTTTAAGTAACAAACACCTTTTGCTAAGTAGGATTATAGAACATATGCCCTAAACTTACTTTAGGATGTCCCACAAATCAGTACTTGTCAAATTTTGTCCCAAGATTATCTTTTTGAAACCGTTTCATATAAGTTGGACAACCCTTATCTTAACATACTTAAGATTAGGAATCCTCCACATCCATAACTTTTATGGAGTCTTGGGGCGGATTTTGAGGTTACCTTTTAAAGTGATATGCAACCATTTCTAGGACATTGACCTGGAGGATCTTTGGAATGTCGGTAAAATCATTATGGACCGCATACCATGTTCAACAAGGTATGATTTTTCCTTCGGATACATCAATCAATTATTAACGTGTCGGGATGTGTCCATTATGAGAAAACCATTTGAGATGATCTAGAAACTTATTGCACAAGTATTTATTCCTTGATCCGATCAAAGAATCCTAATACTTTGCCAATTTGTTTCACTTCAATTCTTTGAACCTTTCAAATAATTCACAATTGTATTCAACAAATACACACATTCAACTCTTTGAATGATCATCTCCTTTTCTTATACTAATTTGTTCAATATGCAAAATTATTTTCATGTAAGTCAGTATACAAAATTATTAAGTAATATTCCATTCTATACAAAACATTATTATTATAAATAGAACAACAAATGTTCTTAATTATAATACCAAAGATTTCATTGTCCAACAATAAAATGGAAATAATATTTTTTACAAGAACTGGAATACAATAACAACTTATTGACTTAATAGATTTGCCCGTAGGTAGTGCTAAACTATAAGTTTCTATGGCTAATATGGCAACCTTTGCTACATTTCCAGCACATAGGATTACTTATATTTGTTTAGCTTTCTACTTCTGTTTGGTCCTTTCATAAATCTATATTTATGATAACCAAAGTCGATATCCAATATCCAAGTAGAACCTTGACTTAAAGAAAAATTTATTTCAATCATGAACAAAACTGTATTGTAATCGAAACTTCACTAAGCTTTTTTGGTTAGCCTCTGCAAGATGCTTCTCGCAGTTTCTTTCCAGTGTCCAGGCTTATTGTAGTGGAAGCAAACGCCTTTGCCATCCATATCAGTTTTGTTCTTATTATCCTTTGTTTACATCTTTCTATTTACCTTCTTTGAATCGTTCTTCTTTTTCGGAAGATCCTTTGGCCCCTACCAATGAAGACATGGTCTTTCTTGGTTGGAAAGTGACTCTCAACATTTTCATTATGTTAAGCAAATCAAATGAAGGCGATATCTAACTTGTTTATATGAAAATTCAACGACAATTAGAAAGGAGTCCGGGAGTGATTGCAAGATCAAATCTTGGCTCAACTCTCCATCCATGACAAAACTCGTTGTCCTAATTGATCAATCAAATTGATAATGTTAAGGACTTTTATCTGTACTGTAGTGTCATTGGTCATTCTAGATCGGAAGAGCTCCTTAGATATCGATATCAATCACCTACTTTCCTCACCATCAACTACTTGATGTGCGGGAATATAGTAAGAGCATCCATAGTTTCATCTTGTGTTTGAAGCTCGTTACTTTCGTGGATGCGAGCATGATGCATTGAGCCAATCGTGCATCATTTTGCCACTTTCTAAAAGTAGCAATCTCTTCCTCGGAGGCATTATGCGCAACCATTGCGGGATAGGCGTATTAAGGACATAAGATAGCTTTTCACTATGAGAACTATTCTCAAATTCCTTAACCAATCCGTTTAATTGATTACGATTAATTTAGCATCTAATATGCTTCGCGATGATAGTAATTTTAGACATTGTAAAATTACGTAAATGAATTTGTAATTAACAACATTTTAACATACATTCTTTTATTAATTACCAAAATAAATTAGGTCTTGTTTTAAATTGGTATCTCCCACTATTTTCTTCAAACTATATTACCTCAATATATATAGTTCGGCAAAATCTAATTAAAGATTTGCTAGTGAGAATAAGGATCCCATTTCAAATGTATATAGCCTTGTGGTGACACAACAAACTATATATAAATAAATAGGTAGACAACTTTTGTCAATTACATCAACTATCTGACTCCTTGTATTTTGCCTCTTAGATTATTTTGATCAAGTGGTGGCACATCCGAATCAAAATTATCCAAGTTAAGTCAAACCTAGCACTCCATATATTCAAAAAGAAAAATATCATCCTTGTGGTGTCACAACAAAACAATATTGTTCAATTTTCTTTATAAGCATCAAATGTGATAAATTAACATCTTAAATACTTAATACTTGCCTTGTGGTGACACAACAAACTTATATTAAATATTTAATACTCTATTAATTTTATCATGCTAGAAAGGCGACGTTCGATATTCCAAATATCTTTGAACGCTTAGGACTTAATATAAAAATTGAGGGGTTTGTTAATTTGTCTCATCTTGTTTAAGCGCGCATGCATATATATATATATAAAATACGCGTCGTATTAATTAACATCTGAAGTGTTTGCATAATATATAATATATATATAGTATAAGCATGCATATAGAATACTATATTCTACCCCGATTGATTATGGACTTTTATTCTAGTTTGGTTCACTAGAGCCACCAAGTGAACCAAAAGGTCAAACCCTAGGGGTGCAAGAAATAATATTTAAATATAACTATTACATTTAAACCCTGGCTCCATTACAAATCGAAGTCTTCACGCCTCTCCTTGCTCCTTGATCTCCAATTTTTCAAAATTAATTCTAACTATTCCTATTACAAAACTATTTTAAAATAAATAGAAACCTTGATCGTGATCGAGGGAAGTACATAGGAGGGAATAGAATTTACATTAAGAAAAATTAGAGAAACGAAAGTTATTCTGTGAACCCCATTTATTAAAACCCATACATTCATGCATCCAACTAAAATAAAATCCAATCGCATTGTCAATAGTCCATAATCAATCCCATTTATTATCATACACATCACCATATGCATCAATAAATAACATTCATCTCATGAATAATAAACATTTTAATATATATATTGATATCATTTAATGGGCAAATTTAGTTAGTATAAAATCTATTTTTGAATCAAAATAAACTCCTTTATTTTAATCCAAATTTAAATTAAAATAAAACTATTTTATTTTAATTTATCCAATTTTGAATAAAATAAACTATTTTATTTTAATCAAAATTTTAATCAAAATAAACTCCTTTATTTTAATTAATTATGGAATCCAATTCCATGTAATAATAAAAAAAATTAATTAAAATAAACTCTTTTATTTTAATTAATTATGGAATCCAATTCCATGTAAAAAAAATATTAAAGGAAACACGGATTATCTTTCCTATTCACAAATAAACTCCTTTATTTTGAATAATATGAAATCTTATTTCATATTTAAATAAACTCCTTTATTTAAGGAAACATGGATTCTCTTTCCTATTCACAAATAAACTCTTTTATTTTGAATAATATGAAATCTATTTCATATATAAATAAACTCCTTTATTTAAGGAAAAAATAGAATCCAATTTCAACTCCAATTACTTAGCATGGAATCCAATTCCAACTCTAATTAGTTAGCATGAAATTCTAATTAAAATAAATCTTTTATTTTAATATTAAAATAAACCTTTTATTTTAAGATTAAAATAAACCTTTTATTTTAATTATAAAATAATTAAGAATATTTATATATATATATATATATTAAGTAATATATATATTATATATATATAACCGTTTCTCGATTTAGTGCCATGCATACAAAAAAAAAATGTGTCTTACTTTCTTATTTTCCGTACATTACGACTTTTGTTAACTAAAATCCATATCTTGGCTCCAAGTTACTATCATGCACGGCGATAGTATATATATATATATAATAAATAACGGAATGCCTCTTTGAACAAGCCAGTAACAAGAGAGCCGCACCACGTAAATAGCATCCATTTCCGGTTTTTTTTTATTTTTTATTTTTTTTTTTTTATAAATTTTATACAATAAAAATTATGCCCAATTAAATTGTTCTAAACACATATCAATATATACATATCAAATCAAACAATTAATAATTTGCATAAAGGTTTGGCTCGATGCCACTTTATTAGGTTTGTAATATTCATAACGCAATGAAAATTGCAAAATTAAGCGAAAGCGTGTAAAAATCAGAGTTTAAAAATTTTACAAACCATATACCCGGATCACCCTTTATGCACAATTATTAATTAAACGAAAAGATAAAGAATAAAATCATACCCTTGAAGATCGAGCTTCCTCAGGTACAAGTTCACCTCCAAATCCTTTCGCGTTCAACTTGAATCCACCGGGTTTGGTTCTTTCCTTTGATCAACGTTAGCCACCCAAATGTTTGGCCTCTGAGGTGATCCACCAGGAAGAAGAAAATTCAAGAAGAAGGGTATTGGCTCAAACCCTAGTTTTCCTATCTCTATAGAAAAAGGTGTACTCTCCAACTATTGGAATTACGTGAGTTGTCAAAGTCAACAACCCATACCCACCCATAATAAGACTCCTCTTATTTATAGATGTGGGCAACCCACCTTAACAATTAAGGAATTGGGTTTTATTTAATTAATTAAATTCTTTTAATTAATTAAGCTCCCTAATCTTATTAGGGATAATTAATTAAACTCTTTTAATTAATTTAACCTCCTAATCTTATTAGGAATAAATGAGAGTACTTATATTAAATTAATTCCTAAACTCTTTTAGAAATTAAAATAATAATAATTGTAATAATATTAATAAGACTCCTCTTATTAATTTATATTTAATATTTCTAAAATATTAAATAATAAATATTAAGCTATTTAATTTATTCTATCACCATAGATTAAATTAAATATACATAACATATTATTACGATTATTATGCATTAACTTCTTAAATAATTATTCTTCCTTTTATGGTGTGACCCTTTAGGTTCTCCATATTAAATCGGTTGTGAATAAATCAATTAGAACAATTCTAATCTTATTTAAATAAATAAATTAAACAATTAATTTATTTAAATAATATTTATTCTACAATAGGGATAAGCCTCCCTAGCGATCAACGACTTTCCAGATAATATAGATTTCAACATTAATCATTAAAGAACCTTTGAGTAAATAGTTCTTGCATAATTCAATCCTTTCCACCATCAATGTCCCAATTAAATATAAGACATGGAATTCTTCATCAAGTCTTATTTTATTTAATTATATGTATTTCGACTCTTAAATGCACAACTCAAATAATGCAAATTAGAAACTCCTTTCTAATTTCATTACGCCTTAACCAAGGACTCTTTGGGTTGTCATTTATCGAATCACATAGGACATTTCTCTTCTTTTATTAGAAGTGGTAGATTCTTTATTGATCATACATTATCTCCATGTATAACTTATTATACCCAAGCATACCCTTTGATATACCCTAAGGGTCTTAAGGAATAAGTCAAAGTATAACTCATCATACACAAGATACTATGATGATCTCAAGTCCAAGGATTACTTGTACTACTATCACTACAGAAATTCCTATTGACAGACAAATAAAACTCCATTAGGTATTCCTTAGCGAGCCACGTTCAGTGAACTTATTCTCTAATAAGCACCTACATACTTGTTTTAGTGTCTCCACACAAATGATCATGAGATCAATCATCCTCATCCAATGAGCAAGCAACGTATGTACCAATCTATCCGGATTCACTAATCCCCAATTTAGTAATCCAATGATTGGGAACTATTTTAGTTTTAAGCTTTCTAAGAATTTAGATCTCATTAGAATGATCATCATCATTATTCTAAAAGCATTGCTTAAAACTATGGGTTTATCACATATTATAAAACAGCATCATGTAGATAATTAAAAGCCTTTAATAAATTAATACTTTTATTAATAAATGAATAAGATTGTTACAAAGTATATGCTTTATCATCAAACATGATTGGCTTGTGTGCATACTACTTTCATAATCAACAAATTTCATCTTTAACGTAAAGCGAAGATGACTTTCATCATAATATAAGTATGAGGATGATGACAATGATATAAGCATTAATCAAAAGCGAAATCAAGGATAAATATTAAAGATTTTAAATTTATCCAAAGTTTAAAAATATCCAAATTGTCAACATGATCTTTGCTTTGTGGAGTAAAATTCAAGAATAATATTCATGTACCAAAAATAATTTGGATGAAAAGAAATATATTTTTCGGGTAAATAGTACCCATGATAGTACCCTATAGAATTGTACTTGAGAATAGTACCTCGTGAATAGTACCTGGCATAAAAAGTACCCCAAATACCCGTGAATGAATAATATTGGGTGAATAGTAATTGGGTGAATAGTAACTCGTGAATAGTACTTGAACACGAAAAGTGCCCTAATACCCGAGTGAATAATACTAGAGTGAATAATGAATCGGGTGAATAGTAACTCGTAAAAAATACCTAAGAAAATGATATTTCATGATTTAGTACAAAAGAAATGATATCTCATACGATTATAATAGAATATACTGGCTGTAAATGGATTTTCTACCGCCATTTCGGTAATCCACGTGATGCGGATCATTTCCATAATTTAATAAGGAATGAATACAAAGGACCATTCACCATGCATGCGGTAATCCACATAGGCAAAGTTATTTTAACGTAATAATAAAGAATGGAATAATGAAGAATTCACCATGCATGCGATAGACCACCCAGCATGAGTTATTCAGCAATGAATAATAAAAAATGGAACCAGTCATCGCAAATGCGTAATCTGCAGCATGGATATTCCAAATGTAATAATAAAGAATGGAACCAGGTCATGCGTAACCCGCACAGACAAGATATTCCAAAAGAATAATAAAGAATGGAACCAGGTCATGCGTAATCCGCACAGACTGGATATTCCAACATGATAATAAAGAATGGAATAACAACAAAATTCACCAGGCATGCGATAGACCGCACAGACAGGTTATTCCAACATAATAATAAAGAATAGAATAACAGAATAATTTCACCATGTATGTGGTACTTCTCATAGACAGGTTATTCCAACATAATAATAAAGAATGGAATAACAACCCTTATGAATATTGAAAGAAAATAACTCTTTTTATGAATACAAAAGAATAATACCCCTTACTATAATAATAATAATATCCCTAACCTCAGAAGAAGACTGGATACCGGAATAGTGAAGTAGCAGATTTCACTTCTTCTTTCTCTCTATAATCTCTATAATAATTGCTTTATAGCTTTAGTGAATTGGTGAGAAATGAAGAATGAGCTTCATTTATAGGAAAATATAGTTTCGATAATTGCACGTTTTGGGGCTCAAAATGTTACAGTATAATACCTTCCTCTTTTTCTTCATTTTTAATTTAGTCCTGCAAGTATTATCAAACTTGCATCATCTCCCCTAATAGTGAATCATGTGAATCAATAGTTCTAGACATATGAAAATACGAATTACAGTATAGTACCTCCATCTATACCTCCATTTTTAACTTAGTCATGCAAGTATTATCAATCTTGCACCAGATCCCCTAATAGTAAATGAATATGAATCAATAGTACACACATGTGAACAAATAGTTATAATCATGTGAATTAATAGCAATTAATTACTCATTTATCCGATTAATTACCCGATCGGTCAATATAACCTCCAGACATCAATTATTATCGAAATAAATGATGATTTTCACTAACACTAATAATTCCAACACAATGGAACTATCAATTTCATCTTTAATCAACACGAACTTATTCATCATTAATATTATAATTCACAATACTTAACAACCATCGTTCCCAGGAAAGAGGGGGCTTTCCGATAAGGATTTCTCCTTATTGGCGCGTAATTAGGTGACCAAACCTCTCCTTGATAGAACTTCTAGACATTATCGATATTGCAAATAATAATATGAATAACTTTGTCATCTCAATTATTGATTTAATAATATAAATAATGCGAGATGATACTATGACAATAATTGAATCAATAATATGAGAGAGATATGATGCAAAGAATTCTTCGTAGCAATAATTGAGTATAATTAAGTGACTTCTTACGTAAGCATCAATAATCAATACCGTGTGCTACTATGCAACCACGTGTATTACTGTACTTTTACTACCGGGTAGTTCAACAGTTTTAACGGTAACACTTTCGCCGTTATTTTTTATAAAAATAAATCATCGTTTTCTAAATACGACAACACTTTCGTTAGGGGTCCACTAATGATTATCCGTCGAAACTAATATTCTCTCGTGAAATGAATATTCCCCGACCAATCGAATATTCTCCGAGACAACGAATAACAACTTGTTTACTTTGTAAAATTTTCAAATATCACCCTTAACTTTAACCCTTTCTCAATTTAACCACTTACTAAATAACATAATAATTATAAGAAAATTGAATACTTTCATTTCATAAAATTCGGGGTCTCACAATGACAATAATATAAGAATTCAATAAAACAAGTTCAAGGATAAATTTTTAAAGATTTATAATTTAATTTATCCAGAAATCAATAACGTCCAAATTGTCAACCTGATACTGCTTTGTGGAGTAAAATTCAAGAATAATATTGTACCAAAAATAATTTGGACCAAAAATGAATCAATTTTATCATGAATAATACCCACGTGAATAGTACCCGTGAATAGTAATTCAGAATAGTAACCTCGTGAATAGTACTCTACAAGTGAAAAAGTTAAAACTTATCAAGAATGCTTAGAATAATATTTCCATGAAAAGATACTGGATGAAGCGCAAATATCAAGGATATTCTACTAATTTCATGGAGTTTAGAAGCCAAAACTTTAACAAAACGAGTATAGAATTGAAATTCAAAACAAAATAATATTACTTACATACTACAGTATGGAAGAAAATATTATTTCAAGTGAATATTGAACAAAAATAATATCCCTACTTAATATTAAACAAAAATAATATTCATTATTTAATATTAAATCGAAAATAATATTCATTACTTAATATTAAACAAAAATAATATTCATTATGAATATTAAACGAAAATGATATTTCTTACGAATATTGAACAAAAATAATATTCATACGAATATGAAAAATAATATCTCTTCAGAATATGAAATAAATAATACCCCTTACCTTAAAAGAAGAGTATTCTGACTGGTAGGACAGAGATATTCTTAAAGAAAACTTATACTATTTTCTACGCTCAAAGTTTCTTAAAACTCTAAAGAAATACGCTCAAGATTATAGAAGAAGAATTCTCTGATTCTGGTGTGATTTTCAATTCTAACTAAGCATCATATTTATAGGAGAATGGAAAGGATACTATGCAATAAAATATTCGAATAAAACAAAAACTTTTAAATAAAATATAATATATATTATATATTATATATTATATATATATATAAAAAATCTCACGGGTCATTACCCCCGTGATACAACCTGCCAATTCCCGTGAATTCCTGCCAACTTTCAAATTATCACATGTATATATATAATTGTACTCCCTTCCTGTCAATTTTCAAACATTACATATACATATATATAAATAATACATATAGTACTCCATCCTGTCTCAGCCAAAAACCTCCCCCCCCCCCCACCTTTCATTTTATTTTTCAAACGTGGGCTCGGCATGTGGCTCCCATATTAATATATTAAATAATTTTCTACCGATTATTTTGAAAAATGGGTAAATGGGGGGTCCATAAAAACTTTATAAAAATCTCCTCAATATTTTTTAACAACACTTATCATCATTATTATAATTCACAATATTTAACGACCGAATCGTTCCTGGAAAGAGGGGGCTTTCGATAAGGATTTCTCCTATTGGCGGCATGATTAGGTGACCAAACCTCTCCTTGATGAACTTCTAGACATCGTCAATATTGAAAATAATAATATTAATAACTTTGTCATCTCAATTATTGATTTACTAATATAAAAAATATCGATGATAATTGAATCATATAACGTGAGATCTTATCGCAAAGAATTACTATAGCGATAATTGAACAAAACTAAGTGACTTCTCACGTAAGCATCAATAATCAATATCGTATTGCTACTATGCAACCACGCCAGATTCTTTATTTTTTTAACAAGGGTGTTTCAACAGCTAACGATAAAACTTTCATTTATTATTTTTATAGAAAGATATTTTTATCATTTTCTTAATCAAGCAATAATTACATTGTAGGGTCCACCAATGATTGTGCTTGGTCATACTGAATATTCCTGTTAAAAGCGAATATTCCCAGACCAATCAACATTATATAACAACTTACGTACTTTTGCAAAATTTATAAATATTACCCACAACTATAACATTATATCAAATTCACTTCATAATATTCAAAAATGATATCTATAGAAAATTCATTTTATTCATAAAAGTTGGGGTCTTACAAATCCCTTTTAATAATCCATCAATTGGAAAATTTTTAATTTTTAAGCTATCTAAAAATTTAGATCTCATTAACATGATCTCATCATGATTCTAAAAGCACTACTTAAAACTATAGATTTATCACATATTATTAAAACAGCACCATGAAGATAAATTAAAGTCTTTAGTAAATAAATCTTGTAAGACCCTCAACTTTTATGAATAAAATGAATTTTCTATAATTATCATTTTTGAATATTATGAAATGAATTTGATATAATGTTATAGTTATGGGTAATATTTATAAATTTTGCAAAAGTACGCAAGTTGTTATATAATATTTGATTGGTCTGGGAATATTCGCTTTAACAGGAATATTCGTATAACCAAGACAATCATTGGTAGACCCTACAAATCGAAATTAATGCTTCTGATTGAGAAAACGACAAAAATATTTTATGAAAATAATAAATGAAGTTTTACCATCTAACGTTAAAACACCCTATGTTAAAAGTACAGAATATGCGTGGTCGTATAAGAGTATACCAGATTGATTATCGATGCTTACGTGAAAAGTCACCGCTTATGTTCAATTATTGTTACAAAGAATTATTGCATAGTATCTCATGTTATTTGATTCAATTATTGTCGATATTTTATATATTATTAAATCAATAATTGAGATGACAGAGTTATTAATACTATTATTTACAATATTAACGATGTCTAGAAGTTCCGCCAAGAGAGGTTTGGTCACCTAATCATGCGCGCCAATAGGGAGAAATCCTTATTGGAAAGCCCCCTCTTTCCTGGGAACGACTTGGTCGATTAATATTGTGAATTATAATAATGATGATAAATGTTATTAAAAATGTGTTTTGTGAAACCAAGTGAATTGTTTGACTTAAATTATTGAATCTGATAGAATTCGCATATATCAACTAGCACAGCACCAACACAGCAACTTACTACCAGTAGATTGTTTAATTTTGTTGGGGCTTTATTTTTTTAATAATGGCTCAACTTGTAGAAAGGTAATGCAAGAGTTCCACTTTTGTCCAGCATGTGAAAAGTTAGATTATTAGTAGCATATTCATAAAATCATGCAATTCTTGATTTATGGGTAGTTTTTTTAATGTGCACTTAGGCATAAAGTAATTTAGTTTTTGTCCTACTTAAATGCAACCTCGGGATCTCAGTCTCGTGAACCAAATAGATGTAACTGGTCTTATGTATATAATATGTAACGTATGGGAGAGGTAATATATATATATATATATATTATTATTTTATTTAAAGTTTTTGTTTTATTAGACTATTTTATTAATACTACATAGTAAATCAATATGGACCATCCGTTTAAAAGTAAATCAATCTGGACCGTTCATGAATTAGTTACTATTCAGTCCATTCTCCTATAAATAGAAGCTCATTCCTTCATTATTTCTTACGAATTCACTGAAACTCTAGAGAGAGAAACTATAGAGAGAAAAAAAAAAGTATTCTGCTACTTCACTACTCCTATATCCAGTTCTTCTAAGGTAAGGGGTATTATTTCTTCTTTCGTCTTCATGAAGAGAACTTCTGTTATTCCATTCTTATTTATTATGTTAGAATAACCTGTCTATGCGAAGTACCGCATACATGGTGAAATTTTTATGTTATTCAATTCTTTATTATTCTCATTGGAACATCCATGCATGCGTTATGCATGACACTTAATTCCGTTCCATTATTTATTATTCTATTGAATATCCTCCGTCTCGTGCAAGGCGCGCACCGGTTCCATTATTTATTATTTTGTTGGAATAATTTGTCTGTTCGATCTATCGCATGCCTGGTGATTTCTTTTGTTATTCCATTATTTATTATACTCAGTTGGTTAAAGTTTTGGCTTTTATACTCCATGAAATTAGTGGAATATCCTTGATATATGCGCTTCATCCAGTATCTTTTCATGGAAATATTCTTCTGAGCATTCTTGAATTTTACTCTACAAAGCAGTATCATGTTGACAATTTGGACGTTATTGCTTCCTGAATAAATTAATTCTTGAACTTGTTTTATTGAATTCTTATATCATTGTCATCATCCTCATGTTTATATTTTGTTGAAAGTCATATGTGGCCTGTAGTGCATGGATGGACTTGGTATGATTATGATAGGGGATTATTCGGTGTAATCATGACCGTAATGTTACAAATAATGTGGTAAAAGTCCCCATTGGCCCGTAGTGCATTGATGGACAGTTGTTGGCATGATCATGACCATTGATGAATACACGAATGTCCTCGCCCGTAGTGCATGGATAATTTGTGGTTGTGATACTAATGAATATCCTTGGTCGTAGTCTGAGGATGATGTGGATTATTTATTAAAATCGAGTCCCAAATGATAAAAGTGATGAAAACCTTTTAAATCATAAAAGATAGTAGATTTTATTCTCTACCGACTCTTTTAATGGATTGCTTGTTCACCAGTAGTTAAACTTGATGTTTGTTATATTGTATCGCTTTAACCGTTGAAGCTAACGATAATTTATTCTGTACTATCTTAGTCATAATATTTCGTACTCGACTAGTTGAGCTCATCCTTTAACTTTCATTGTTCTCTTCAGGAAATGAGAACGTAGCAGGGACTAGTCGGGGAATGGAGTGACGGTCCAGATAATAGCATTAGTAGTCCTCAGTATTCTATTAAATAGTGTAATAATAAATGTAATGAGGACTCAATTGAGTTTGGATATTGTCTAGATAACAATATTTGTATTAAAACTCACAGCATATGTTTTGTCGTATTTTACACGATAATTGTATAATTTAAGTATTTGAATTTTGTACCACGTATTTGGCGACTCAAGATGGGTGATGTATTCCTATTTTGGGGGCGTCACAAATTATATCAAAGCTTGGGGATATGATCCCGGACTAAGATGTGAGACAAGAACTAGGAGGGAGAGAGATTAGGGAATTCCTTCGCTAGTATGACCTACCTAAGTTTATTTGGTATTTAATTGGTCTCATGTAGTATAGGGATAATATGTGATATGTTAATTAACCCTTGTTTTGTGGCAGTATTTGAAAATGACATCCGAGAATGTTGAGAACATCAATGGAGCACAGGAGACCGTTGAGTCTCCACAAATCAATAATCAGGATAATGTGCATCAAGAAGGCGACAATCCTTAGGCAAACAACAACACTGACCAGATGATGAATGTTAGAATTTTCAGAGGCTTTATGTAATTCATGCAACATCAGGCAAGAGCGGCGCCTGTACAAAATGCAGGTGGAAACACTGCAACTCTCGGACGATCACAGCTAAGCAGTTTAAGGAACTGGGACCACCGGAGTTTTTTGGAGAGCCAAAACCACTTAAGGCGGAGACGTGGATAAAGCAGATCAACAAGATATTTGATGTCTTGGGATTCTCTGAGGAACAAAAGGTTCCCTTTGCCACCTTCATGTTGTGGGCGAGGCGATTCTTGGTGGGAATCAGAAAGCGACTCAACTCCGCCGCATCAAGATGTCTTGGGAGAAGTTCCAAGAATTGTTCAACGACAAGTACTTTCCGAAAGTATTCGTCACATGAAAAAGAGGTAGAGTTCATCAAGTCGGAGCAAAACAACACGACCAGCAGGTCGCAAAGACGAAGCCAAGTTTGCCGAGTTGTCTCGGTTTGCGTCCCATTTGGTTGATAATGAGGAGAGAATGACGCGAATGTTTCTAAGAGGTTTGAAACCCAAGATACGTCAATATCTTATCTCTTATACACTGTGTTTATATTCAGATGTTGTTAATAGGGCTCAGTTATTGGAGTGCGATAATGAGTCAACCCAACCAAAAGAGAACAGCCTGCAAAATGATAATACCAGTGATAACAGTCATGAAAGCGGTGATAATAAGCGTGGAGGGAATCAACATGCCAGAAGTGGTAACCACTTCGGTGGTAATCATGGTCAAAACAATAAGAGTGGACATTTCATGAAGAGGAGATTCAACAATGATGGAAAGACGTAAGCATTAACACCCGTCGTTAAGGAAGGAGAACGACCACCTATCATATGCTTCAAATGTGGAGGGGAGGGACAAATCAATCCAAACTGAGCGATGCCATCCAAAGCATGTTACAATTGTGGAAGAGAAGGTCACCTGGCCTGATTTTGTCGTGCACCAAAGACAAGTCCAGCTGCGATGGAGGCATCAAAGGCCGTCCCAAACAAGAAAAAACTGGTAGTTCAAGGAAGAGCGTTTGTTGTGACCTCCCAAAAAGAAAGGAACCAGAACGAGGTCATCACGGGTAAGCTAATCATAAACTCTAGCGAAGTATATACCTTATTTGATACCGGTTCTACCCATTCTTTTATTTCTCTTACTTGCGCTCAACGTTTAAATTTGACTTCGGAGAAATTGGACTTTGACTTATCCTTTTAAAACTCTGTTGGGAGAAACCTTCATACATCCACCTTTTTAAAACTTGTTTAGTTCAAATTGGCACCCGCACATTACCTGTCGATCTTATTTCACTGAAAATACTTGCATTTGATGTGATTCTAGGGATTGATTGGTTAACTACTCATCATATAAAAATTGATTGTTTTCATAAGGTTGTTAGCTTTCATATTCCTAACCAACCTATTATGCGAATTCAAGTAACCAAACCATTAAAATCAATCACTGTCATCTCAAGCCATAAAGCTATTCGTTTATTGAAAAACGGATGTCAAGCTTTCTTAGCTCATGTCACGGATCTAAACAGAAATACGTCAGTTTTGAATGATATTTCTATTGTTAATAACTTTCTTGACGTATTTCCTGAAGAACTTCCTGGCCTACCCCCAGAGCGTGAAATTGAATTTTGTATCGACCTTGAACCCGGTACAAAACCTATTTCCAAAGCCCCATATCGAATGGCTCCTATTGAACTTCAGGAGTTAAAGACCCAACTGCAGGAATTGTTAGACATTGGTTTCATTCATCCTAGTACTTCTCCTTGGGGTGCTCCTGTTCTATTCGTGAAGAAGAAAGATGGGAGTATGCGACTTTTTATTGATTATCGGGAGTTGAATCATGTCACCATCAAGAATAGGTACCCATTGCCACGTATTGATGACCTGTTTGACCAGTTGCAAGGCGCCAAATTCAAAGATTGATCTTTGTTCTGGTTATCACCAACTAAAGATTAGAACCGATGACATTCCAAAGACGGCTTTCAGAACTCGGTACGGGCATTATGAATTCCTAGTCATGTCTTTTGGATTAACTAATGCTCCTGCTGCCTTCATGGATATGATGAACCGAGTATTCAAGGAATATTTGGAGCACTTTGTGGTCGTCTTTATTGATGATATCCTTATTTATTCCAAAAGTCGTGAAGATCATGAGAAACACTTGAGGCTGATACTCCAAAAGCTTCGTCAAAACAAGCTTTATGCCAAGTTGAAGAAATGCGAGTTCTGGCTTAAAGAAGTAGAATTCCTTGGGCACGTAGTGTCAAGTCATGGAATATTAGTTGACCCAGTAAAGATTGAAGCTATTCAAAGCTGGGAGCAACCCAAATCAGTGACCAAAGTACGTAGCTTTCTCAGCTTAGCTGGTTATTATCGAAGATTCGTGGAAGGATTTTCTCGAATCGCTACTCCATTAACTCAGCTGACTCAGAAAGATACAAAATTTGGTTGAAGCGAGGAATGTGAGAAGAGTTTTCAAGAACTCAAGAGAAGACTCATTTCAGCACCTGTTCTGAAAATACCATCTGGCTCGGAGGGATTTGTCATCTACAGTGATGCTTCAAGCAAAGGGTTAGGATGTGTTCTTATGCAACATGGGAAAGTCATAGCCTATGCCTCTTAACAACTCAAAGAATATAAGAGGAATTATCCTACTCATGATCTAGAGTTGGCAGTTGTTGTCTTCGCACTTAAAATTTGGAGGCATTACTTGTATAGGGAGAAAGTGGAGATCTTTACGGATCATAAAAGCCTCAAATATTTCTTCACTCAAAAGGAACTCAACTTGCGATAGCGACGTTGGCTTGAACTATTGAAAGATTATGATCATACCATCCAATACCATCCTGGAAAAACGAACGTGGTAGCTGACGCATTGAGTAGAAGATCATATGCGGGTATGAGTGCGATATTAACAACGCAAAGGCCCATTTTGTGTGACTTGCAAAGGATGGAGATAGAGTTAAAGACTCTAGGGACCCATGTGATGATGGCGAATATACGAGTAGAACCGACTTTAATTGATAAAATTAAAGTCGCTTCAAATTACTGAGATCTGGAGTCGATGCGTATGAGGAAGAAAGTGCAAGAAGGTGCTACGCTTAGGCAAGAATCGATGAAGAAGGAATACTTCGAGTTAACTCCAGACTTTGTGTTCCTAACAACCCTGATTTAAAGTATAAAATCATGATGGAGGCGCACAACACACCATTTGCAATCCATCCTGGGAGTACCAAAATGTATCGTGATCTTCGTCATACATTTTGGTGGAGCAATATGAAGAGAGAGATAGCGTTGTTTATCTCAAGGTGTCTAACTTGTCAACGAGTCAAGGCGGAGCATCAAGTACCAAAAGGTCCATTACAACCACTTGAAATTCAAGAATGGAAGTGGGAGCACATTACCATGGATTTCGTTACTGGTCTTCCCAAGGTTTCTCACGGCATAGATTCAATTTGGGTCATTGTTGATAGATTGACCAAGTTTGCTCACTTCTTACCAATACGAAAAACTTATACCCTTGAACGTCTTGCTCATATGTACATAAACGAGATTGTAAGACTGCATGGTATGCCAGTATCCATAGTTTCTAATCGAGACCCAAGATTCACTTCACGATTTTGGGTTAGTTTGCAAAAAGCTATGGGCACGGACTTACAATTTAGTTCGGCATATCATCCTTAGACGAACGGACAATTAGAGAGGACTATTCAAACTCTTAAAGATTTATTAAGACTCTGTGTCCTTGACTTCAAGGGAAGTTGGGACAAGTTCTTACCATTGGTGGAGTTTTCCTACAACAACAGTTATCAAGCAAGTATAGGCATGGCTCCATTTGAAGCGTTGTATGGAAGAAAGTGTCGTTCTCCAGTATGCTGGGATGAGGTGGGTGAAGCAACGTTGTTGGGATCGGAGTTGGTACGTATGACTACGGAAAAGATTCAAACGATCCGACAACGTATAAAAACCTCACAAGATCGACAAAAGAGTTATGTTGATCTTCATCGAAAGGACGTGGAATTCGATATTGGAGATCATGTGTTACTACATGTTGCTCCATGGAAAAGAGTTACGAGATTTGGAAAGAGAGGAAAGCTCAATCCTCGATTCATTGGCCCATTTTTAATCCTCGATCGAGTAGGAACTGTGGCGTATAGACTCGCTTTATCGCCAAGTATGTCTCGTGTTCATAACGTTTTTCACATATCCATGTTACGTAAATATGTGGAAGACCTGAACCACATTATTGAGTTAGAACCGGACAAAATAGCGGAAGATTTGACGTATGAAGAGGTTCCTGTTCAAATCTTGGATAAGAAGGAACATATTCTACGCTTCAAGATTATACCTCAAGTCAAAGTTTTATGGAGAAACCACGATGTGGAGGAAATGACCTGGGAGTTAGAATCTGAAATGAAATCAAGGTATCCTTACCTCTTCGACATACCAGGTACGTACCCTAATTTTGAGGGCGAAATTTCATAAAAAGGGGAGGTTGTAAGACCCCAACTTTTATGAATAAAAATGAATTTTCTATAATTATCATTTTTGAATATTATGGAATGAATTTGATATAATGTTATAGTTGTGGGTAATATTTATAAATTTTGCAAAGTACGCAAGTTGTTATATAATATTCGATTGGTCGGGGAATATTCATTTTAACAGAGTATATTTGTACAACGGCACAATCATTGGTAGACCCCACAACAGAATTATTATCGGATTGAGAAAACGATAAAAATATTTTATGAAAATAACGGCGAAAGTTTTACCATTAACTGTTGAAACACCCGGTGTTAAAAGTACAGAAATACGCGTGGTTGCATAGTAGCACACGATATTGATTATTGATGCTTACGTGAAAAGTCACTCAGTTGTGTTCAATTATTGTTACAGTAATTGTTGCATAGTATCTCATGTTATTTGATTCAATTATTGTCGATATTTTATATATTATTAAATCAATAATTGAGATGACAGAGTTATTAATATTATTATTTGCAATATTAACGATGTCTTAAAGTTCTGCCAAGGAGAAGTTTGGTCACCTAATTGCGCGCCAATAGAGAGAAATCCTTATTGGAAAGCCCCCTCTTTCTTGGGAACGACCTGGTCGATTAATATTGTGAATTATAATAATGATGATAAATGTTATTAAACATGTGTTTTGTGAAGCCAAGTGAATTGTTTGACTTAAATTATTGAATCTGATAGAATTCGCATATATCAACTAGCACAGCACCAACACAGCAACTTACTACCAGTAGATTGTTTAATTTTGTTAGGGATTTATTTTTTTAATAATGGCTCAACTTGCAGAAAGGTAATGCAAGAGGTCCACTTTTGTCCTGCATGTGAAAAGTTGGATTATTTGTAGCATATTCATAAAATCATGCAATTCTTGATTTATGGGTAATTTTTTTAATGTGAACTAAGGCATAAAGTAATTTAGATTTTGTCCTACTTAAATGCAACCTCGGGATCTCAGTCTCGTGAACCAAATAGATGTGACTGGTCTTATGTATGTAATAGGTAACGTATGGGAGAGGTAATATATATATATATATATATATATTATATTTTATTTAAAGTTTTTGTTTTATTATAATATTTTATTAATACTACATAGTAAATCAATATGGACCGTTCATGAATTAGTTACTATTCAGTCCATTCTCCTATAAATAGAAACTCATTCCTTCATTATTTCTTACGAATTCACTGAAACTCTAGAGAGAGAAACTATAAAGAGAAAGAAGAAAAGTATTCTGCTACTTCACTACTCCTATATCCAGTTCTTCTAAGGTAAGGGGTATTATTTCTTCTTTCGTCTTCATGAAGAGAACTTCTGTTATTCCATTCTTATTTATTATGTTGGAATAACCTGTCTATGCGAAGTACCGCATACATGGTGAAATTCTTCTATTATTCCATTCTTTATTATTCTATTGGAACATCCTGTCTGTGCGTTACGCATGACCTGGTTCCGTTATTTATTATTCTGTTGGAACATCTTGTCTGTGCGTTTACACATGACCTGGTTCCGTTGTTTATTATTCTGTTAGAATATCCTGTATGTGCGTTTACGCATGACCTGGTTCCATTATTTATTATTCTGTTGGAATATCCTGTCTGTGCGTTTACGCATGACCTGGTTCCATTATTTATTATTTTGTTGGAATAATCTATCTGTTCGATCTATCGCATGCCTGGTGATTTCTTTTGTTATTCCATTATTTATTATACTCAGTTGGTTAAAGTTTTGGCTTTTATACTCCATGAAATTAGTGGAATATCCTTGATATATGCGCTTCATCCAGTATCTTTTCATGGAAATATTCTTCTGAGCATTTTTGAATTTTACTCTACAAAGCAGTATCATGTTGACAATTTGGACGTTATTGGTTCCTGAATAAATTAATTCTAAAACTTGTTTTATTGAATTCTTATATCATTGTCATCATCCTCATGTTTATATTTTGTTGAAAGTCATATGTGGCCTGTAGTGCATAGATGGACTTGGTATGATTATGATTGGATTATTCTTGCAATAATCATGACCGTAATGTTACAAATAATGTGGTAAAAGTCCCCATTGGCCCGTAGTGCATTGATGGACAGTTGTTGGCATGATCATGAACATTGATGAATACATGAATGTCCTTGGCCCGTAGTGCATAGATAATTTCTGGTTGTGATACTAATGAATATCCTTGGCCGTAGTGCAAGGATGATGTGGATTATTTATTGAGCTGAGTCCCAGCGATAAAAGTGATGAAAAACCTTTTAAATCATAAAAGATAGTAGATTTTATTCTCTACTTGACTCTTTTAATGGATTGTTTGTTCCATTGCAGCTTAAACTTGATGTTTGTTATATTATATCGCTTTAACATCATTGAAGGCTAACGATAATTTATTCTCAGATTATCTTTTAGGGGTGTTCATCTCAGAAAAATCGACCAAACCTAAGCCCGAACCGAACTGCATCATAGAATACCGATAGTAGCTAATTTCATGCACCGATACCGGTACCAATTAAATCGGTATCCCAACCTAAGTTACCTGGTATTTATCTGTTCAGATATCGGTTTATACATGATTTATATCGGTTTATACATGTTCATGTGCACAAGCAAAGATTCAAAGTGAATAATGGACCTATTCATGACAACCACAAATCTCATCTCACAATTAAGCAAACTAAAACAAACATTAATAACCTATGAGCCAACATAAGATTAAACATAAAGTAGGTATATATGTCAAACTTGCAAGGCAACCCACTTACCACTTACATAGTTACATCAACTTACCACTTATGTACATGAACTTGACCACTTACCACTTACATAGTTACATCAACTTGCAACTGTTATGTACATGAACTTATGACCACTTACCACTTACATAGTTACATCAAGTCATCAATACAAATAGATGATTAAACAACTTCTCCAAAAGGACATAACATGAATATTATACAAAATAATACTTCTCCAAAATAAGACATAATATGAAAACAAAACAATAAAAGCAATAGTAATAAATACCAAAGTGATCGGTGACATGATGCCAAAGGTCATTGTGTTGGCAACAAAATAAAGCTAAACAAACTTCGAGCCACCATTCAGATGTCCATTAGTCCATGTCCATTACTGTAAATATTTCGACTATGTTAGTCAATTATGTTAGAAAAATCCAAGTTCTACATGATCATATACATTAATGCCTAAGCTTTGAAGCACCTTAATGGACACTTTCCACTAATTACCCCAATGGCAGTAGACCATCAATCATATAATCAAAATAACTCAACTCAGAAATCAGAATAAAACAAATAACAAAAAGAAAATAAAACCTTTAAGACTAGTCTTTCTCTTCAAACTATAATTACACATGAGCATATAAAGAGGAACAATGATGTTAATGAAGAACATTATTAATAACTATCTCTTTAAGTCCAAACTATATGTAAGTCCAAACAACTAGTCTGGGCATTCCCCTGCTGTGTGAAATGTAAGACCCCAACTTTTATGAATAAAAATGAATTTTCTATAAATATCATTTTTGAATATTATGGAATGAATTTGATATAATGTTATAGTTGTGGGTAATATTTATAAATTTTGCAAAGTACGCAAGTTGTTATATAATATTCGATTGATCGGGGAATATTCGTTTTAACAGGGAATATTCGTACAACGGAACAATCATTGGTGGACCCCACAACAGAATTATTGTCAGACTAAGAAAACGATAAAAATATCTTTTTATAAAAATAACGGCGGAAGTTTTACCGTTAACTGTTGAAACACCCGGTGTTAAAAGTACAGTAATACGCGTGGTTGCATAGTAGCACGCGGTATTGATTATTGATGCTTACGTGAGAAGTCATTCAGTTTTGTTCAATTATTGCTATAGTAATTGTTGCATAGTATCTCACGTTATTTGATTCAATTATTGTCGATAATTTATATATTATTAAATCAATAATTGAGATGATAGAGTTATTAATGTTATTATTTATAATATTAACGATGCCTAGAAGTTCTGCCAAGGAGAGGTTTGGTCACCTAATTGCGCGCCAATAGGGAAAAATCCTTATTGGAAAGCCCCCTCTTTCTTGGGAACGACCTGGTCGTTTAATATTGTGAATTATAATAAAGATGATAAATGTTGTTAAAATTATTTAGGTGATTTTTATGAAGTATGTGATGTAAATTTTATTTATTTTGTGGACCCCCATTTACCCGTTTTTCAAAATAATCAATATATATATATATATATAATATATTATATTTTATTTAAAAATTTTGTTTTATTAGAATATTTTATTAAATCAATCTAGACCGTTCATGAATTAGTTACTATGTAGTCCATTCTTCTATAAATAGAAGCTCATTCCTTCATTATTTCTTACGAATTCATTGAAACTCTAGAGAGAAAAATTATAGAGAGAAAGAAGAAAAGTATTCTGCTACTCCACTACTCCTATATCTAGTACTCTTCTTCTTAAGGTAAGGGGTATTATTTCTTTCTTTCGTCTTCATGAAGAGAACTTCTGTTATTCCATTCTTTATTTTTATGTTGGAATAACCTGTCTATGCAAAGTACTACATACATGGTGAAATTCTTCTGTTATTCCATTATTAATTATTCTGTTGGAATAAACTGTATACACGGGCTACCCTATACTTGGTGAAATTCTTCTATTATTCCATTCTTTATTATTCTGTTGGAACATCCTGTCTGTGCGTTTTACGCCAGACCTGGTTCCGTCTTTATTATTCTGTTGGAACATCCTGTCTGTGCGTTTTATGCCGGACCTGGTTTCGTCTTTATTATTCTGTTGGAATATCTTGTTTGTGCGTTTTACACCGGACCTGGTTCCGTTATATATTATTCGGTTGGAATAACCTGCCTGTGCGGTCTATCGCATGCCTGGTGATTTCTTTCGTTATTCCATTCTTTATTATATTCAGTTGGTTAAAGTTTCAACTTTTATACTCCATGAAATTAGTGGAATATCCTTGATATTTGCGTTTCATCCAGTATCTTTTCATGGAAATATTCTTCTGAGCATTCTTGAATTTTACTCCACAAAGCAGTATCATGTTGACAATTTGGACGTTATTAGTTCCTGGATAAATTAATTCTTGAACTTGTTTTATTGAATTCTTATATCATTGTCATCATCCTCATGTTTATATTTTGTTGAAAGTCATATGTGGCCTGTAGTGCATAGATGGACTTGGTATGATTATGACCAGGGATTATTCGGTATAATCATGACCGTAATGTTACAAATGATGTGGTAAAAGTCCTCATTAGCCCGTAGTGCATTGATGGATAGTTGTTGGCATGATCATGACCATTGATGAATACACGAATATCTTTGGCCCGTAGTGCATGAATAATTTATGGTTATGATACTAATGAATATCCTTGGCCGTGGTGCAGGTATGATTTGGATTATTTATTAAGCTGAGTCTCAGCGATAAAAGTGATGAAAAACCTTTTAAATCATAAAAGATAGTAGATTTTATTCTCTACTTGACTCTTTTAATGGATTGCTTGTTCCGCTGCAGTTTAACACTGTTGAAGGCTAACAATAATTTATTCTGCATTATCTTAGTCATAATATTTTTTACTGGGCTAGTTGAGCTCACCTTTTTACTTTCATTGTTCTCTTCAGGAAATGAGAACGTAGCAGGGACTAGTCGGGGAACGGAGTGACGGTCCAGATGATAGTATTAGTTGTCCTCACTATTATGTTAAATAGTGTGACCGTAAATGTAATGAGGACTTATTCTGAGAGTGGATATTGTCTAGAAGACAGTATTTGTATTAAAACTCACAGCTCTCTTGTTGTATATTAAAGATTGTATTTGTATTCTGTACCATGTATTTGGCGACTCACAATAGGTGATGTATACCTATTTTGGGGGCATCACATGAAATGTTAAAATGTATGTGTAATAAGCCCACAATAAATTATTCTTACCCATGCCAAGTGCCAAGTGCCAAGTGCCATATCTCCATTAACACAAAGCAGTAACCTTAAAGCTAGACAAGGACATTGCATAATACACAAAGCGAAGGTCGTTATGCGGTCGATAATAACACAAGTACATCACTCAATCAGCAGCGGTCAGATGCGCAATCATTAACACAAAGCAATTACATACTTACATCCCATGAGCCATGACCACCAAAATAAACAAAAACCACTAGCAAAAAAAAAAGCCCTAACAAAGTAACAAGTAACAGTGTAACACTAACACCCATATGCCATATATAGATAAATCGACATAAATAGGAAGAAATCAATTAACTAAATCTCAAAATAAACTCAAAATTACCTACAGCAAAGGAAAATTCTGGAATCTAGAGACTAGAGTTGGAGAGGCAATCGCCGATCATGATCACGCCACCATCTGGCGATCGAGGCGAGGTTGGCCGGTGGCCGGTGGCCGGTGGGGAAGAATGGATGGATCGTCGAGGTGGAGACTTTGAGAATCGAGATGGATGGACTGGCATGGGTTCGTTCGATTGTTCGAGAAGGAGATGACTGGCCGACTGGGTTCGCGTTCGACACTTCGAGTCTTCGACTGGTCTGTTCAAGATGGGACTTGGGATGGGAGAGAAAGGTTTGCGTGTTTAGGAATAAAGGGAAGACTGAAGTCAAATAACTGAGATATTTTTATTTTTTAATATTATTAAATAAACCGGTACAAATGGTCTGGTTCGGCATATACCGATCAAGCCAAATAGACAATCAAAACCGGTCCCGAAAACCCGGTATGTATCGGTTCTGTGTACCGGTATCGAACCGGTTCAATTTTGCACCTTCGATTTCCCTAAAAACCGAAAAAACTGTTTGTTTTGAACACCCCTAGTATTGAGAGGTTTCACAGACTCTAAACCAAATTTCTTTATCATTTCTTTTCAATATTTGGATTGATAAATGTAAATACCTTTTTTTACCCTACTTGATTTGCAATCCTAGGAAGTAATTTAATTCTCCCATCATGCTCATTTCAAACTCCTTACTCATATTTTCAGAGAAATCATTACACATAGTAATATTAATAGAACCAAAAATGATGTCATCAACATAGATTTAAATAATAAAAATATCATCATTTTTGTATTTAGGAAACAGAGTAGTATCGACAGTACCCCTTTTAAAACTATTATCTATCAAAAATTTACTTAGACGTTCATACCATTCATTAAGAGCCTGTTTCAAACCATATAAAGCTTTATGCTATTTATAAACATATTTGGGATGATCAAAATCTTTAAAACTAGGAGGTTGTTTAACATAAACTTCCTCTTTAATAACACCATTTAAGAATGCAGATTTAACATCCATTTGAAATAATTTAAAATCTTTATAACATGCAAAAGCTAATAACATACAAATAGACTCAATTCTAGTAACAAGAGCATATGTTTTATCATAATTAATACCTTCAAGTTGAGTATACCCTTGTGCAACAAGTCTTGCCTTGTTACGAGTAATAGTTCCATTTTCATCTAAATTGTTACGAAAAATCCATTGAGTTCCAATAATGGAAGTATCCTCGGGTTTTGAAACTAATTCCCAAACTTTATTTCTCGTGAACTGTTCAAGTTCATCCTGCATAGAAATTATCCAATTTTCATCCAATAAAACATCTTTTATGTTTTTAGGCTCAATTCGGGATAAAAATGATAAATGACCAGCTAAGTTATGTGTTTGTGATCTAGTAAGAATTCCTCTATCAATATCACCAACCACATTCTCTAAAGGATGATTTTTAATAACAAGTGTATCTTTGGGTAAATCATTTAACTAGGGATTGGGATTTTCAATACGATTTATATTGACAGGTGAAGATGTATTTTCTAATTTTGGTTCCTCCATATTTCTGAAAATATTTTCAATGACCACATCACTGTCAATTATCTCTTTATATTTAGGAGGTGGCTGCGACTCATCAAAAGTTATATTCATTGATTCTTCAACAACTAGGCTTCTATTGTTAAAAACTTTATATGCTTTACTATTCAATGAATATCCTAGAAAAATTCCTTTATTAGATTTGGGATCAACCTTTAGCAAATGTCCTTTAGTATTTAAAATGAAACATTTACTTCCAAAAATACGAAAAATAATTTATTTTTGGAGTTCTTTTATAATAAAGCTCATAGGGAGTTTTAAGTAAAACGGGTCTTAATAAAATTTTGTTTAAGATGTAACAAGATGTTGTTACAGCTTCAGCCCAAAAATATTTTGGAAGACGATATTCATTTAACATGGTATTAGCCATTTCTTGTAAAGTTCAATTTTTCCTTTCAACTACACCATTTGATTGTGGTGTATAAGGAGCAAAGAAGTTATGACTTATACCGTGCTCATCACAGAACATAATAAAATTAGAATTGTCAAATTCTCTTCCATGATCAGACTGAATATAAACAATAGAGCTTCTATGTTGATTCTGCATTTTCTTACACAAGTCAGAAAAAGAGTTAATGGCTTCATTTTTAAATTTCAGAAAATTAACCCATGTAAATCGATAATAATCAACAACCAAAACTAGAATGTATACAGAACCACCCATACTATGTTTAGGAATAGGTCGTACTAGGTCCATATGTAAAAGTTCTAAGGATCAAAAAGTTGACAAGGTGAGTTTAGGTTTATGAGATGGATGAATTATTTTTCCAGTTTACAGTCTTTATATATATGATCTTTAAAGAATTTTAACTTAGGAAGACCACGCACGTGTTCTTTAGATGAAATATTATTAATTAGCTTCAAGTTGATGTGTCCTAAATCTAAGATGCCAAAGTCATGGATCATCATTTGCAGACACAATACAAATCTTATCTAGGTGAGAATATGCATCTAAATCACTTGTATAAACATTTTGATATCTAGGACATATTAAAACTAATTTACCAGTTTGATCAAATATGGACCAATTATGTATAAGACCCCAACTTCTTTTTTTTTATAAAGATGATTTTTTTTATAAATATCATTTTTAAATATTATGCAGTGAATTTGATATAATGTTATAGTTGTGGGTAATATTTATAAATTTTGCAAAGTATGCAAGTTGTTATATAATATTCGATTGGTCGGGGAATATTCATTTTAACAGGGAATATTAGTACGACGGCACAATCATTGGTGGACTCCACAACGGAATTATTGTCGGATTGAGAAAACGACAAAAATATTTTATGAAAAAAACGGCGAAAGTTTTATCGTTAACTGTTGAAACACCCGGTGTTAAAAGTACAGGAATACGCGTGGTTGCATAGTAGCACACGGTATTGATTATTGATGCTTACGTGAGAAGTCATTTAGTTTTGTTCAATTATTGCTACAGTAATTGTTGCATAGTATCTCACGTTATTTGATTCAATTATTGTCGATATTTTATATATTATTAAATAAATAATTGAGACGACAAAGTTATTAATATTATTATTTACAATATTAACGATGTCTAGAAGTTCTGTCAAGGAGAGGTTTGGTCACCTAATTGCGCGTCAATAGGGAGAAATCCTTATTGGAAAACCCCCTCTTTCCTGGGAACGATCTGGTCGATTAATATTGTGAATTATAATAATGATGATAAATGTTGTTAAAATAATTGAGGAGATTTTTATAGTATTTATGGACCCCCATTTACCTATTTTTCAGAATAATCGGTAGAAAGTTATATATATATATATATATATATATATATATATATATATATATATATATATATATACCGTGCATGATTGAACTTGGTGGGGGGGGGGGGATCACATGATAGAGTACTATATGTATTATTTATATATATGTATAGGAAATGTTTGAAATTTGGCAGGAAGGGGTGTACGATTATTATTGTTATATATATATATATTATTTTATTTTTGTTTTACTTGATGTTGGTATATCAGATTCTTGCGCATAACATCCGTGACTGCTACAATTTCATCCGTGAAATTATCATTCGGTGCACCCGTGATCAAACAGTACCCCTTCAATTCTCCTATAAATAGGATGCTTAGTTAGAATTGAAATCACACCAGAATTTCAGAGAATTCTCTTCTATAATCTTGAGCATATTTCTTAGAGTTTTAAGAATTTTTGAGCGTAGTGCAAGTTTTCTTCAAGAATATCCTCGCCTACCAAATGTAATACTCTTCTTTTTTTACTTGCAGGGTATTATTTCTTTCATATTCATGAAGAGAACTTCTGTTATTCCATTCTTTATTATTATGTTGGAATAACCTGTCTATGTGAAGTACCGCATACATGGTGAAATTCTTCTGTTATTCCATTCTTTATTATTCTATTGGAACATCCTGTTTGTGCGTTTACGCATGACCTGGTTCCGTTATTTATTATTCTGTTGGAACATCCTGTCGGTGCGAATTTCACATGACCTGGTTCCGTTATTTATTATTCTGTTGGAATAACCTGTCTGTGCGGTCTATCGCATGCCTGGTGATTTCTTTTGTTATTTCATTCTTTTTTATACTCAGTTGGTTAAAGTTTTAACTTTTATACTCCATGAAATTAGTGGAATATCCTTGATATTTGCGCTTCATCTAGTATCTTTTCATGGAAATATTCTTCTAAGCATTCTTGAATTTTACTCCACAAAGCAGTATCATGTTGACAATTTGGACGTTATTGGTTCCTGGATAAACTAATTCTTGAACATATTTTATTGAATTCTTATATCATTGTCATCATCCTCATGTTTATATTTTGTTGAAAGTCATTTGTGGCCTGTAGTGCATAGATGGACTTGGTATGATTATGACTAGGGATTATTCGTTATAATCATGATCGTAATGTTACAAATGATGTGGTAAAAAGTCCTCATTGGCCCATAGTGCATTGATAGAAAGTTGTTGGCATGATCATGACCATTGATAAATACACGAATATCCTTGGCTCGTAGTGCATGGATAATTTGTGGTTGTAATACTAATGAATATCCTTGGAGGAGAGAGACGGGGAATTCTTTCGCTAGTATGACCTACCTAATTTTATTTGGTATTTAATTGGTCGGTCAGAGTATAGGGATAATATGTGATATGTTAATTAACCCTTGTTTTGTGGTAGTATTTGAAAATAACATCCGAGAATGTTGAGAACATCAATGGAGCACAGGAGACCGTTGAGTCTCCACATATCAATAATCAGGATAATGTGCATCAGGAAGGCGACAATCCTCAGGCAAACAACAACACTGACCAGATGATGAACGATGGGATGTTCAGAGGCTTTATGCAATTCATGCAACATCGTGAAGAGCGAAGCGGCCTCCTGTCAAAAATGCAGGTGGAAACACCGGCAACTCTCGGACGATCACCGCTAAATGATTCAAGGAGCCGGACTACTAGGAGTTTTTAGAAAGCCAAAACCACTTAAAGCGGAGACGTGGATAAAGCGAGATCAATAAGATATTTGATTTCTTGGGATGCTCCGAGGAGCAAAAGGTTCCTTTGCCACCTTCATGTTATGAAGCAGAGAGGTCGATTCTTGGTGGGAATCAGAAGCATACTCAACTTGCAGACCGAACAAGTCTTGGGAGAAGTTCCAAGAACTGTTCAACAACAAGTACTTTTTCGAAAGTATTCGTCACATGAAAGAGGTAGAATTCATCAAGCTGGAGCAAAATAACATGACCGTGTCGCAGTACAAAGCCAAGTTCGCCGAGTTATCCTGATTTGCGTCCCATTTGGTTGATAATGAGGAGAGAATGACACGAATGTTTTTAAGAGGTTTGAAACCTGAGATACGTCAATATCTTATCTCTCATAAACTTTATTTTTATTCAGATGTTGTTAATAGGGCTCAGTTATTGGAGCGCGATAATAAGTCAACCCAACCAAAAGAGAGCAGTCGGTAAAATGATAATACCAGTGATAGCAGTCATCGAAGCGGTGACAATAAGCGTGGAGGGAATCAACATGCCAGAAATGGTAACCACTTCGGTGGTAATCATAGTCAAAATAATAAGAGTGGACATTTCAAGAAGAGGAGATTCAACAATGATGGAAAGACGTCAGCATCAGCACCCGTCGTTAAGGAAGGAGAACGACCACCTATCATATGTTTCAAATGTAGAGGGGAGGGACACATCAGTCCAAACTGCGCGATGCCATCCAAAGCATGTTACAATTGTGGAAGAGAAGGTCACCTGGCCCGATTTTTTCTTGCACCGAAGACAAGTCCAGCTAGGATGGAGGCATCAAAGGCCATCCCAGACAAGACAAAACTGGCAGTTCAAGGGAGAGCGTTTATCGTGACCTCCCAGAAAGCAAGGAACCCGAACGAGGTCATCACGGGTAAGCTTATCATAAACTCTAGTAAAGTATATATCTTATTTTATACTGGTTCTACCCATTCTTTTATTTCTCCTACTTGCGCTCAACGTTTAAATTTAACTCCGAAGAAATTGGACTTTGACTTATCTGTTGAAACTCCGTTGGGAAAAACCTTCATTACATCCACTGTTTATAAGTCTTGATTAGTTCAAATCGGTACCCTCACATTACCTGTCAATCTTATTTCATTGAAAATACTTGCATTTTACGTAATTCTAGGGATTGATTGGTTAACTACTCATCATACAAAAATTGATTATTTTCGTAAGTTTGTTAGCTTTCGTATTCCTAACCAACCTATTATGCGAATTCAAGCAACCAAACCATTAAAATCAATCACTGTCATCTCAAGCCATAAAGCTATTCATTTATTAAAAAACGGATGTCAAACTTTCTTAGCTCATGTCACGGATCAAAACAGAAATACGTCAGTTTTGAATGATATTTCTATTGTTAATAAATTTCTTGACGTATTTCCTGAAGAACTTTCTAGCCTACCCCCAGAGCGTGAAATTGAATTTTGTATCGACCTTGAACCCGGTACAAAACCTATTTCCAAAGCCCTATATTGAATGGCTCCTATTGAACTTCAGGAGTTAAAGACCCAACTACAGGAATTGTTAGACATCGATTTCAGTCGTCCTAGTACTTCTCCTTGGGGTGCTCCTGTTGTATTCGTGAAGAAGAAAGATGGGAGTATACGACTTTGTATTGATTATCGGGAGTTGAATCATGCCACCATAAAAAATAGGTACTCATTACCACGTATTGATGACCTATTTGACCAGTTGCAAGGCGCCAAATTATTTTCAAAGATTGATCTTCGTTCTGGATATCACCAATTGAAGATTATAACCGATGACATTCCAAAGACTGACGGCTTTCAAAACTAAGATGCGGGCATTATGAATTCCTAGTCATGTCTTTTGGATTGACTAATGCTCTTGCTGCCTTCATGGATATGATGAACCGAGTATTCAAGGAATATTTGGATCACTTTGTGGTCATCTTTATTGATGATATCCTCATATATTCCAAAAGACGTGAAGATCATGAGCAACACTTGAGGCTAATACTCCAAAAGCTTCGTGAAAACAAGCTTTATGCCAAGTTAAAGAAATGCGAGTTCTGGCTTGAGGAAGTAGCATTCCTTGGGCACGTGGTATCAAGTCATGGAATATCTGTTGACCCGGCAAAGATTGAAGCTATTCAAAGCTGGGAACAACCTAAATCAATGGCCAAAATACGTAGCTTTCTTGGCTTAACTGGTTAATATCAGAGATTCGTAGAAGAGTTTTCTCGAATCGTTACTCCATTAACTCAGCTGATTCAGAAAGATACAAAATTCGGTTGGAGTGAGGAATGCGAGAAGAGTTTTCAAGAACTCCAGAGGAGACTCATTTCAGTACCTGTTCTGAAAATACCATCTGGCTCGAAGGGATTTGTCATCTACAGTGATACTTCGAGAAAAGGGTTAGGATGTGTTCTCATGCAACATGGAAAAGTCATAGCCTATGCCTCTCGATAACTTAAAGAATATGAGAGGAATTATCCTACTCATGATCTAGAGTTGGCAGCAGTCGTTTTTGCACTAAAGATTTGGAGGCATTACTTGTATGGGGAGAAAGTGGAGATCTTTACGGATCAATAAAGTCTCAAATATTTCTTCACTCAAAAGGAACTCAACATGCGACAACGACGTTGGCTTGAACTGTTGAAAGATTATGATTATACCATCCAATACCATCCTGGAAAAGCGAACGTGGTAGTGACGCGTTGAGTAGAAGATCATATACTGCAATGCGAAAAGCGATATTGTCAACGAAAGGCCCATTTTATATGACTTGCAAAGGATGGAGATAGAGATAAAGACTCCGTGGACCCACGTGATGATGGCAAATATCTGAGTAGAACCGACTTTAATCGATAAAGTTAAAGTTGTTGCTCAAGCTACGGACTGAGGAGATGCGTATGAGGAAGAAAGTGCAAGAAGGTGCTATGTTAGAAGCAAGAATCTATGAAGAAGGAATACTTGAGTCAACTCCGGACTTTGTGTTCAGTATTAACCACGAAAGTTAAAGTATAAAATCATGATGGAGGAGCTGACGACAACACAATTTTGCAATCCATCTTAGGAGTACCAAAATGTATCATGATCTTCAATATACATTTTGGTGGGGCAATATGAAGAGAGAGATAGCGTTGTTTATCTCAAGGTGTTTAACTTGTCAATGAGTTAAGGCAGAGCATCAAGTACCAAAAGGTCCATTACAACCACTTGAAATTCCGAATGGAAGTGGGAGCACATTACCATGGATTTCAAGCATCGGTCTTCCCAAGGTTTCTCAAGGCATAGATGTAATTTGGGTCATTGTTGATAGATTGACCAAGTCTGCTCAATTCCTACCAATATGAGAAACTTATACACTTGAACGTCTTGCTCGTATGTACATAAACGAGGTTGTAAGATTGCATGGTATGCCAGTATCCATAGTTTCTGATCGATACCCAAGATTCACTTCATAATTTTGGGTTAGTTTGCAAAAAGCTATGGGCACGGATTTATGATTTAGTTCGACATATCATCCTCAGACGGACGAACAATCAGAGAGGACTATTCAAACTCTTGAAGATTTATTAAGACTCTGTGTCCTTGACTTCAAGGGAAGTTGGGACAAGTTCTTACCATTGGTGGAGTTTTCCTACAACAACAGTTATAAAGCAAGTATTGGCATGGCTCCATTCGAAGCGTTGTATGGAAGAAAGTGTCGTTCTCCAGTATGCTGGGATGAGGTGGGTGAAGCAACGTTGTTGGGACCGAAGTTAGTACGTATGACTACGAAAAAGATTCAAAAGATCCGGCAACATATAAAAACCTCACAAGATCGACAAAAGAGTTATGCTAATCTTCATCGAAAGGACGTGGAATTCGATATTGGAGATCATGTGTTGTTATGTGTTGCTCCATGAATTCTATATTATTCTGTTGGAACATCCTGTCTGTACGTTTACGCATGACCTGGTTCCGTTATTTATTATTCTATTGGAACATCCTCGCTTGCGTCGAATTTCACTTTGACTTCGGTTCCGTTATTTATTATTCTATTGGAATATCTTGTGCAAGCGTTTCTGCATGACTTCGTTCCGTTATTTATTATTCGGTTAGAGAATAACTTTTACTTTGCTTGATATATCGCAAGCCTGGTGATTTCTTTTATTATTCCATTCTTTATTATATTTAGTTGGTTAAAGTTTTGACTTTTATACTCCATGAAATTAGTGAAATATCCTTGATATTTGCGCTTCATCCAGTATCTTTTCATGGAAATATTCTTCTGAGCATTCTTGAATTTTACTCCACAAAGCAGCATCATGTTGACAATTTGGACGTTATTGGTTTCTGGATAAACTAATTCTTGAACTTGTTTTATTGAATTCTTATATCATTGTCATCATCCTCATGTTTATATTTTGTTGAAAGTCATCTGTGGCCTGTAGTGCATAGATGGACTTGGTATGATTATGACCGTGGATTATTCGGTATAATTATGACCGTAATGTTACAAATGATGTGGTAAATGTCCTCATTGGCCCGTAGTGCATTGATGGACAGTTGTTGACATGATCATGACCATTGATTAATACACGAATATCCTTGGCCCGTAGTGCATGAATAATTTATGGTTGTGATACTAATGAATATCATTGGCCGTAGTGTAGGGATGATGTGGATTAATTATTAAGTCGAGTCTCAAATGATAAAAGTGATGAAAAACCTTTTTAAATCATAAAAGATAGTATATTTTATTCTCTACTTGACTCTTTTAATGGATTGCTTGTTCCGCTGCAGTTAAACTTGATGTTTGTTATATTTTATCAGTTTAACACTATTGAAGGCTAACGATAATTTATTCTACATTATCTTAGTCATAATTATTCTTATTGGGCTAGTTGAGCTCACCCTTTTTCTTTCATTGTTCTCTTCAAGAAATGAGAACGTAGCAGGGACTAGTCGGGGAACGTAGTGACGGTCCAGATGATAGTATTAGTAGTCCTCACTATTCTATGAAATAGTGTGATAATAATTGTAATGAGGACTTATTCTGAGAGTGGATATTGTCTAAAAGACAATATTTGTATTAAAACTCACAACTCTTGTTGTATATTTAAGATTGTATTTATATTCTGTACCATGTATTTGGCGACTCAGAATAGGTGATGTATACCTATTTTGGGGGCGTCACATTATGTGTACTGAAAGATATTTTAAAACCACTATCACATAGTTGATTGATAGATAGAAAATTATACCTGAGTCATGTGACTAATTGAACGTTAGAGATTGTTATGTGGTTATTATTGACACTTCTAACTCTAATTATTTTACCTTTATTGTTATCTCAGAAGGTTACCTCACCATAGTATGTAGCTTGCAAATTCTTCAATTTTGATTTGTCACCAGTTAAATGTCTTGAACAATCGCTATCGAGATACCATTTATTTTTATTCAAGTCAGCTGCAAGACATACCTGCAATATATAATAATTTCACAAATGGGTACCCTTTAATATAAAGGGTCCTTTGGATAAGTTTTCCATTTTGTATAAGGAAAATTTGTATTTTCCTTTACAAAACTAGGCATATAATAATCAGTTTTAGTAGAGATAAATATTCTATGAGTGACAGGATTATGAGATGTATGATAATAATATTTATGAAATTCTTTTCTCGTAATAGTTGGTATAGTGTATGTTCCTTTGGGAACCCAAATCATTTTTCTTTTATAGTTTCCATTTCTAGCATACACATATAAAAGGAATGACCATTTCTATTACAGTAAGAACATTTAGTGAAAGGAGATGTATGACTTTCTTTTTCTTTTCTTTTAACATGATATAGTCCATTTATCTTTTGATTTACTTATCTCTCCAGTATACCCTAATCTTTCTTTATTAAAAACATATCTTTGTTGATTCAACATGACATCAAGATTTTATTTTCCTTTGGTAAATTTAAACACTATATTTTTTAAATCGTCACGTTCTTTGGTTGAATTATCAATTAAAGAATTATGTTTTTCTAACTCTGTTTTTAGATGTGAATTCTCAATCTTGAGATTTTTAATATCTTCAGTTAATGTTTGATCTTGTATTTGAGTATCTTCATTAACTACAACAAGTGTTGACTTTTCAACTTCAAGATTTTCAATAGAAATGATAAGTGTTGAATTTTCTATTTCAAGATTTTTATCTATTTTTCTAATTTTTTCTAATTCTTCTTTTAGTGAATCATTTTCTAGTTTTTCTTCATCTAAATTTTCATTAGTTATAATTAAATTTTCATTTTTAATTTCAAGATTTTTGTTTATTTTTCTATTTCCTCTTTTAATAATAAATCATTTTCTAATGTTTTTCATTCAAACTTTCATTAGTTATGATTAAACTTTAATTTTCTATTTCAAGATTTTTGTTAGTTTTAATTAATTTTCTAAAGAAACTTTTAATCTAATGAAATTTTCTTTAATTATTTCATTATTTTCATATAAATAGTTGTAAGCTTCTTGTAATTCATAATGTTCTTCATTTATATTTTCTAATGTATATGTGGCAAATGAAGTGCTAGGTAATTGATGTTCAGAATTTACCTCATATCATGGTGATGAGTCATTGTCTGCCATTAAACAAAGTTTTGTAATTTCTTCAGTTTGTTCGGCAGTCACTTAGATCACAGCCTTCCTCAACTATTAGAATTTTGTTGTGGCCTAGTTTTGGGCAATCCTTCTTGAAATGTCCAGGTTGATTGCATTCAAAACATGTGTTTGGATTTTCATTTGAATTGACATTTTTAAAGTTTTTATTTGCTTTGAAATTTCCTCCTTGTGCCTTTGGCTTTATTTGCTTACTTTGGAAGTTGTTAAAGTTGTTGCTTGTTTTCATAAAGCCTTTGCCATATTTTCTGGCTTTTCTTTGAACCACTCTTCTGAGTTGTCTGGATAGTAGAGAAACTTCATCATTTTTTTAGACTTAGAAGTTCTTCATTTAGTTCTTCATCATCGCTTTCTTGATCTACAAGTAGAGCTTTAAAAGCAATTCTTTTCTTCTTGAGATCTATGTCTGATCCAGATTTTTCGACTAGCATGTCGACTGCGTGGGCACGAAGATTTCTAATGAGGTTATCAAGAGGATATGTAGTTAGATCTTGCATTTCCTTGATTGTTGTAACCTTTATTTTCCAGATGGATGGAAGGGCTTTGAGAATTCTTCTGTTTTTCTCATTAATTGTATATGCTTTCCCTAGTTGTTCTAGCTCATCAATGATTCTGGAAAAACGTGTTTCCATATCAATAATCTTTTCTCCTTCTTCAAAATTGAAACTTTCATATTCTTGGATTAGAGCATCTTTTATGGTTTCTTTGATATGATTGGTTCCTTCATAGGTTACTATCAATTTTTCTTGTATTTTCTTTGCATTTTTATAGTTGCTAACTCTTATGTACTCTATTTTAATTAGAGCACTAGTTCACACTTGTTCATCCCATGAAGCTATATCCATAGCCACTTCATCTTCAGTGATGAATTCATCAATATCTTTCTCAACGATTTTTTCTCCATGAATTTTGGTTGGAACTTTTACACCTCGTTCTATTGCAGAACAAATTTTGATTCCTTGTGACTTGGCATAGATTTTAAATATGTTCTTCTAGGTGACAAAGTTGGTTCCATCAAATAGTGGAGGTCTAGACAGTCCTTCTCCGCAACTAGTAGCATTTGTGTAGGCCATAGATGAATCTACTCTTAGATATGTATGTATTCACTTAAAAAATAAATTAAAGAGCACTGCTCTGATTCCAATTGAAAGTCCAATAATAATCTAGAAGGGGGGTTGAATAGATTATTACTGTTTAAAAATTATCTTAGGCCTTTTTGAATTTTTAGTTAATTAATTTGTAGTGTTAAAATTAATATGCAAGATAATAAAAAATTTAATCACACAATCCACAAAGATTTGTCTGGTTCACAATATACATCCCGGATATGTTGCTACGTCCAGTCTCAAGCTCCTTTCCAGGACTTGAGATCCTATTACTATCAGTAATAAATACTCCTTCAACAGGCGGATAGCATTTAAAAAGTTTTATAGAAAAATTTTTAACTATTAACAACTACCTATCTTGGACAGCAAACTCTCAGCTCCCTCCTCAAGTTTAGTTGTAATTTCTTTTAAGTATAGTTCTATTCTATGAACTGGTCTTGAAACGACAGTCTCTTCCTCACCTCACAAGTACACTAGAGACCTAACTACCAGCTGAGCTCTCTAAGACTCTGATCTTGGTCAATAATTATTCATCTTCCTCATAGGTACATAAAATAAATTAACTCTACCCTTTTCCCGTTTTACAAAGTTTTTAACATAATTTTGCTTCTAGAATAAGCATAAATAATTTAGTACAAATATATAAAAGTTTAAATAAATTTAATATTTAAATCTTCTCAAATAAGCAGATATCCATTAAAGAGTAGATATATTTATAAAAGTTTAAAAACTTTTATACTTGAGAAAATATGCTTCTTTGTAAGCAGATAATAATTTATGCTTGGATCAAATAATGCTTCTATGTAAGAAAATATGTAAATGTCTCATCTTTGTTATAAAAGTTTAAATAAATTTTATATATTCATTGAAAAGTGCTTCTTGAATAAGCAAGTATATAAATTTAAGCTCAATTTAAGTATGCTTCCTTATAAGCGAGATATAAGTCTTTTGTTCAAATTTATAAAGATTTAATTTTCTTTATATAATAAAGAATGTGTTTCTATAGAAAATGATTTATCTTTAGTTTTAGATATAAAATTTAAATAACATTTATAATTATACTTCTTGATAAGCGAGATAAATTTATAGGCCTTTGTGATATAAATGTTTAAGTAACTTTTATATTATGCAACAAATATTTATGAATAAATGAATGTTCAAATATTAGCAATGACATATATCTAGTATAATAAATTAAACAATTTAAGTAATACTTGATATAACAAATAAATTTGTTAAACTGGAAGATATATATAATAATATATTATATATCCTCTGAATAGTAAATAAGACTACTTAGAACTTCAAGCACCGGTCGGATGATATTCTTGTTTAAGGAATACCTCTAAATATCGGCATCTAAAACTGACAGAATTTAAAGTTTCACTGTTAATATTTGCTTAAATATTTTCGATCGATCACTTAGAACTTCAAGCATCGGTCGAATGATATTCTTGTATAAAGAATACCTCCAAATATCATTATCTAAAACTGATCTACTTTACGAAATATTAATAAAGAGTCACTAGAACTTTAAGCACCCTTTGAATAATATTCTTATATAAGAAATATCATCAAATTACGGTATCTAAACTTTCCTTTTTATTGATATGAATAGATGAAATATAGATAATATAAATGTGTATAACAATGTATATTTGTATATATATAATTATAAATAGATATGAGATAATATAAATAAATGGTTATTTATGTTATTTTTTGCATTCAATAATTATTTCATTATAGGGCCCACCAATAATTGGTTATTTCGGCGTCATCTTACTTTAGTGAATATTCCCAGACATACATTTTATTTTATAATTTCCACATATCACCATTAACTTTATCATTTTATCAATTTAATATCTTACTATTTATAATAATAATTATAAGAAAAAATTAAATTTTATTTCCTAAAATTTTGGGGTTTTATAATCGTAGAGTTGAGTGAACGATCGTAAAGTTGCTTTGTGTTATTGTAAAGTTTATTTAAAGATCGCAGAGTCAATCAGTCTATCGTAGAGCGTTTAGTTCAAGATCACAGAGTTTACCAGGAAATTGTAAAGCTAAATTAAGATCGCAGAGTCTGCAAAAGAATTATAGAGTCTACCAAAGGAACAAAAGGCTTATTAAAGATCATAAGGCAAAATAAAGATCGTATAGCATATCAAGAATCGTAAAGCGAAAAGAATCGTAGAGTCAGTTTAGTCAAACACTCTTTGATCACCATTAAAGTCTACGATCATCATTGAAGTCTACGATCAAGCAAATAGTAGAGTATATCAGGTCTAACATTGGAATGCATTGGGAAGACTTGCAGAGTGAGGATTTTGAGATGGTTGTTGATCATCCTAAGTTTAAAATGAAGATCAGATTGTGTTGTGTTTAACAACTAGTTTGGCGATGTAACAAAACCCACGTGGTTGTTGCTATAATAGTCTGATGATAAGTCCAAGATATTCATTTTTTTTTATTCCTTTATGTTTAGTTTTATTGCATGTTTAATGTGTATGTGAGCTTATTAATGTGTTTAATGATTTCAGCAGGAATAAGAGCTGAAACGAGGAAAAAAAGAAGATTGCAGGATTTTTAACACTAAGTTGGATGTATGTTCTTGGCTTGGAATTTGGATTTTATTTTAGATCTCGTCGAGAGCTTCGATTTGATAGGTGGCATGTCCTGTGACTCTTTCTGGATCAAAAGTAATGAAATTTTTACCAAACGGACGTTACCTCAAAGTTTGGAGTTGTCATTTACATAGAAGTCATTTGGGGACCAATTTCGACCTTGATCTAGTGAGAATTCCTCAATTTTTAAAGAATGAAAATTTTAGATCTATTTCTTATCTTTTCGGAACATCTTTAATCGGTCGAATTGGAGTTTGGATGCGAGATTTATGGTCATTTTACCAAAGGATATCGCAGTAGAAAATGGTCAACTCGCCCTGGCGTACTAAACTCACCCCGGCGAACTTAACTCGCCTCAACAAACTTAGCTCTCCCTGGCGAGCTCCTCAGGCATAACGAACTCGCCGGGGCGAGTTCGTCGGGATCCAAAAAAATAAGAAAAGTTTCAAAGCCAGATTTTGACGGAATTCTACTAAGATTTAGATTGTGATTCCTCTTAGGACTTTGTTTAAGTACTATAAATATATGTTCTTAATTAGCTTTTAGGGGGATCTATTATCTATCATCTCTGTGACGCCCCCAAAATAGGTATACATCACCCATCTTGGGTCGCCAGATACAAGGTACTGAATACAAATACAAACTAATTATACAACAGTCATGTAAAATACGACAAAACATAAATTGAGAGTTTTAATAAGAATATTATCATCTAGACAATATCCACACTCAAAGGAGTTCTCAATACATTTATTGTCACACTATTTAACATAATAGTGAGGACTACTAATACTATCATCTGGACTGTCACTCCGTTCCCCGACTAGTCCCAGCTACGTTCTCATTTCCTGAAGAGAACAGTGAAAGAAAGGGGTGAGCTCAACTAGCCCAGTAAGAAATATTATGACTAAGATAATGCAGAATAAATTATCATTAGTCTTCAACAATGTTAAACTGATAAAATATAATAGACATCAAGTTTAACTGCAGCGGAATAAGCAATCCATTAAAAGAGTCAACTAGAGCATGATATCTACTATCTTCTATGATTTAAAATGTTTTTATCAATTTTTATCGCTGAGACTCAGCTTAATAAATAAACCACATCATCGAGTCATCCCTGCACTACGGGCCAAAGATATTCATTAAATCATCAATGGTCATGACTATACCGAATAATCCCTGGTCATAATCATACCAAAAACTGTCCATCAATGCACTACAGGCCACTGAGGATTTTTACCACATCATTTATAACATTACAAGTCATGATTATACCGAATGATCCCTGGTCATAATCATACCAAGTCCATCTATGCACGTAAGCCAAAGATGACTTTCAACATAATATAAACATGAGGATAATGACAATGATATAAGCATTAATCAAACAAAAATAAGGATAAATATTAAAGACTTTAAATTTATCCAAATATTATCAATCACTTAATAAACTCATAATCTAATATTATTAATATTATAATAACATTTTAATCACTTCATAAACTTATAAATAATTTATTTTAATTGTTTACACTTTATCAAATAATGCATTTAATCATTCAAAAACTCTATACTCATAAGATTTCATCACCAATGATCAAATTCCTCATCAAAAATCTGCATATACCTTATATAAGATTTTCAAGCCCTAAAATCCTATTTACCAATTCTTCAACTTCACATAACATATTTAACTCATATGTTTATAACTAAACCATTTTCATGAAAAATTACCAAATCAACTTATTATTTTTCTATCCTTTGTCCAAACATATATACATATATTTCATACACAACAAGTATTTTTTTATAATTTTTCAACTCCCTTAAGTATTTTTTAAAAATCAATTTTTAATTAATTCCTTAAGAAATTAGTTACCTCAAGTTTAACCCCAGAAATTTCTAAATCTTGGCAGGATCTTACACATGTTAACGTGAGCTTCCAATTTAAATTTCATGGTCATTGGAGTTATAGAACTCCGGTTATAGCATTTTTCGTCGAAAAAACCTAAATATTAAAATAGTCATAACTTGCTCATTTTAAGTCGGAATGAGCTCATTTTTGGACAGGAGATACTTTATACCCTATATTTCCATGTCCCAAAAGGCCAGAATTTTTTTCACAAATTAAGTGGCCGAAAATGCCCTTTTAAATTTCTGGGTAGTAGCTTTTTTGTACTTTGCAGTTTTTGACTCCTTTGCTAAAATCAGTCCACACGAAAATCTACAACACTTTTTCTAGTGATTCCACTTGTATAAGTTAGAAAACTCTTAGATCTAACTCTAGAACTTTACCACACTCAAAAATTCGAAATATAATAGGAGATATGGTTAATTGAATTTCATGTTCCATTTTCACCAAAAATCTGATTTTCAACTCTTTGTGATTTCTAAGAAACTTTCATGTTTTCACATAATAACCAACATAACTCATCATAACACTTACTAACACTACATATACCCATGATTTTCATCATTCCAATGCTTTTATTATGACTTTTATCATAATTCACGTAAATAGATCATTTCCACAATTTAATAAGGAATGAATACAAAAGATCATTCACCATGCATGTGGTAATTCACATAGACAAGTTATTCCAACAGAATAATAAAGAATAAAATAACTGAAGAATTCACCATGCATACAATAGATCGCACGGACAGGTTATTCCCAACAGAATAATAAATAATGGAACCAGGTCATGCATAAATGCATAGACAGGATATTCCGACAGAATAATAAATAATAGAACCAGGTCATGCGTAAATGCACGGACAGGATATTCTGACAGAATAATAAAGAATGGAATAATAGAAGAATTTCACCATGTATGTGGTACTTCACATAGACAGGTTATTCCAACATAATAATAAAGAATGGAATAACAGAAGAATTTCACCAAGTATAGGGTAGCCCGCATATACAGGTTATTCCAACAGAATAATAAATAATGGAATAACAGAAGTTCTCTTCATGAATACGAAAGAAATAATACCCCTTACGAGTACAACAAAAAATATCCCTTACCGTAAAAGAAGAGTATTCCGACTGGTAGGGCGATGATATTCTTGAAGAAAACTTGCACTACGCTCAAAGCTTCTTAAAACTCTAAAGAAATAAACCAAGATTATAGATGAGAATTCTCCAATTTACGGTGTGATTTCAATTCTAACTAAGCATCCTATTTATAGGAAAATAGAAAAGATACTATACAATAAAATATAATATAATATAATATAATATAATATATTATATTATATTTAAAATATAATAAAACAATTAAATTTATAAAAATATTCTATTTTATATAAAAAGATTTTACTATGCAAACACTATGCATAATAAAATATATTATATTCTAATTATTGTCTAATAAAACAAATAACTTTATAAAAATATTATGTTTTATATAAAAAGATTTTACTATACTGAAAACACTATGCGTAATAGAATATAATATATTCTATTTATAGTCTAATAAAACAAATAACTTTATAAAAGTATTACATTTTATATAAAAAGCTTTTCATTTTATTACATTAATAATACTAATAAAACAAAATTTATATATAATATATATATATATATATATATATATAAAACTTCCGTGACTTCATAAAAACACCTCAATATATTTAACAACATTTATCATCATTATTATAATTCACAATATTAATCGACCGTGTCGTTCCCGGAAAGAGGGGTTTTCCAATAAGAATTTCTCCTATTAGGCGCAATTAAGTGACCAAACCTCTCCTTGGCGAACTTCTAGATATCGTTAATATTGCAAATAATAATAATAATAACTCTCATCATCTCAATTATTGATTTAATAATATATAAAATATCGACAATAATTGAATCAAATAACGTGAGATACTTATGCAACAATTCTCAAGCAATAATTGAACAAAAGCGAAAGTGTCTTCTTACGTAAGCATCGATAATCAATACTGTAGTGCTACTATGCAACCACGCGTATTCATCGTACTTTACTACCGAGTAATTCAACGGTTTTAACGGTAAAACTTCCGCCGTTATTTTCATAAAAAATATTTTTGTCGTTTTCTCAATCAAACAATAATTTCATTAATGGGGTTCACCAATGATTGTCTTGTTGTCTGAATATTCCTGTTAAAACGAATATTCCCCGACCAATCGAATATTATATAACAACTTGCATACTTTGTAAAATTTATAAATATTACCCACAACTATAACATTATATCAAATTCATACCCTAATATTCAAAAATATTTCGAAAAATTTAAATCTTTATTCATAAAATTTGGGGTCTCACAATCTTAGCTACATCATTGTAAACCCTAGTCTTAGAGATTGAAGATGGAAGACATGTTGAGCTAAGTTCTTTATTTTCAGTTCTAACGGGGATGTGGAACCATATTTACAGTTAATGGTTAATTGAGTTTCATTATTGGTTCATTCGTACATGAAATTTATTCTGATAATCTGTTTCAACTTCTTATATATTATTCAGTTTACTAATTTGGTTTATACATGATTAAATTAGTTAACTGATATCATATGCTATATTAAGATATGATATTAAGCAAATGATGTTATATATGATCACAGGTAGTACTTAGTGATACTTGATTATGTAAAAGCTTTTTATTATTAAGATTATCAGAAGGCAAGTTAAATAATCTATGATAGTGTGATTGTTGCTTGAAACAACCTAATTCTCTAATTTTTCATGCTACTGTTATATGAAATGTAGACTGATAGTTTTAGGTTGTATGATAGTTAAAGTCTATTAAGGCAATCGTCACATTAGATTTACAACATAAGGAGAATTTTGGATAATTAGAGATTGCAATTATCTAGGGTTGTTAATTTCATGAAAGGAAGAGATAATGTTAACTTGATTTGTTGCTGTGAATTGGTGAAACTGAACTGAAGAACTTAAGTTTTAATTAAATCAGTTTTCTTTAGTTAATTATAATTCATTCAAAATCCCCAATCTTTATTTTCTGTTAGAAATATTAGAATAAATATAAGAAAACGATACTCTCCGTGGGATCGACCTTTACTTGTCATTATACTAATTTTTGTGTTAATTTTTGGGGTGTAAAGGACAACTCCCATTTGATGTGACGTATCAGATCCAAAAGTAAGCTGACACAGTCACCCTAAAAGTTAACATCAAATATCTTATATGATTGGAGCATTTAATGAAGCAACAACAACTTTTTAATGGAAACAACTCAGGGTCGTCGATCTATAAGAGAGTACGAGGATTTAATCCAACTGTACAAATCATGAATTACAAGTTGAACCTCTGCCCAAGTCTTAAGAACTCTACTCTACGATACGAAATTAGAACGATTTGTTCTGCTACTAAATCTTTCAAAAGCCGAGCTTAACGCCACTTAGTACCACCTCATAAAATAATTTAATCTCATTGTGATTCATTGGTCTTTGTGACCTATTATTTCAAGTTTAAGTGAGTTGAAGAGTTCTGAGTGAGCTGATCTTAGTGACCTTGTCTTAGAAAATATGTCAAGTCTAAGTGACTTGAAAGAATCATAGTGATTCTCAATTGTAATAGATCTTAGTGATCATCCTGCATCCTTAGTGGATTTTCTACTCGTAGGGTAGAACAGTGGACTAAAAGTTATTTGTACTCCGAACCACTTACATATGTCATTTAATTTCCTACATTTATATATCTGCTATTATATATTATATCTAATAGTGACTTAATTCCACAAGTGAACTAAATTTAGAATTAAGACTTTATTTAAATCTTTGAAGGGATTTTCAAACTAATATTCTAAATCTCTGAGTGCCCTTTGGGAAACAACAATTTTAAGTAGTATATACATGCTTATACTATTTAATTATATTGTTTTATATAAGAAAATATAATTAAATGACTTTAAATACATTAAAAGTATTAAAATACGTTTATATTATTATTATTTTCTTAGTTATTCTTTTCCCCCTTAATTGTTATTTTGTATTAATTGATAGGTTTAGTTATTTTATTTAGGTTAATAGTTTAGTTAATTATTTAATTTAATTTAATTAGTGTGATAAATTATTTTATTTGAATTAATTAGTTAGTTTTAATTATTTAACTTGAATTATTTATTTTATTTGATTAATTAACGATTTTTAAATATTTTATTTGAATTAAATTAGTATTTGAGTTTTATTTGATAATTAATCGTATAGTCAACTCAACATTTATTATGCGATTTTTAAACGGTCAAACTATATATTATATCACATGAACGGTACTGGTGGTATTCCAACCAAAATTTTGACCGAAATGTCACTTTTGCTTACTTAAATATACTTGGAGTTTGTTATTATTATTTTTATAGTTAGGATCACTTATGTAAGTTGGAATACTTTGAGGCATAAAAGTGTATTTAACCCTTTTATTTATGTATTTTGGTTCTTCATACAATTTATACCATTATTCAATTTTATAATTTTTAATTTCTTATAATATACGGTCAACGCGCATGTTTCTACGATCAAACTGTATAAACACGTTAGGCTCCAATCGGGTTGTCATTCGGGTCCGAGTAATTTCAATCAAAAATTGAATTTGGGGGAGGGGGATTTTGTGAAATTAGGTAGTTTGTGGGCTAAATTTTGAGCCCAGTTAGTTTATGGGCTAAATTGTGAGAAGGGTAGAACTTGGTGTAACATAAGTGTATTTAGTCATTCATATTAGCATAAGTATTATCCAAATTTATATCAATTAAATACTATCTAAATTTAAAAATATTCCTATCTCTAAGAGAAATAGAAAAAAAAAACTTCTCTTTCCTATTCAAATTATTATAAATACTCTAAAATTTTGAATAATTACTACATGTTATCCATCAATAATTATTACATGTGTTCTTTTTAATAATTTTATTTAGTTTATATATCTTAATAAATTTGTATAGGAAAATTTTATTGCTACAATTTTATTAAAATATTAAGATATCGAAAAACCTCTTAACATATCACTAACAAATAAATATTATACTAATTTAAATAGTAAAAAGAAAAATAAATTAATAATAATTAATAATTAAATATATACTATCTAAATTTGTAAAGTATTCAAAAGAAACCCAACAAATTTGTAATAGAAAAGATAACTTCTAAAAGAACTTTTATTTCTAATTTTACCAATTTTATTACAAATTTGATAAAACACACTTAGTTAAAAAAATCACCTGCAAAAATAATTACAAACAAATAAGTAAACACAATAAAAAGATATATCACTTGATTTAATTATTATTCATGTCGCTCGTGCTTCGCACGAAATCGGTGAGTTTGTAGTTATAATAATAAGAACCTAGATGAAAAGATGTTGAAATCAAATAAAAGATGAAAAATCATGATATCATCTCTAGCACTCCACGTCACTTGATATAATTCGTTTTAGAGTTGTGCACAAATATTAAAGAAATAATTGTATACATTAAATATAACATCAGTTGTCTATATTATCCTTGTATTGAAAATAAAAATGTTATTTATTTAATAGAAAATAATGAGAGAACCAAAGTTATGTTTAATATTTTGGGTAATATTAAAAACCAGAAAATTAATATTTATTTAAAATTCTCAAACCACAAATATTAAGAGACAAAAATAACTTATAACTTATATTAAAATAACTAATATTAAAAGACGGGGGTAGGTACGTATAATGTATATTATTTATTATATATATGAAGGGGATAGAACCTAATCTCAACCCTATAAGAACTGGCCTTACACTGTTATGAAAGAAGGCATTTAAATTTAAACTTGAAACCTTCTCCTCTTGTTAATTAGGGGAGATAGGGTACCACTTAAACTATCGCTCGTTGATAAAAAAAGGGTTTTTTGCAGAAATATACAATAATTAGAAACTAATTATACTATTAGTGCATCAATAAAATAATTATAAAAAGAGTGTAATTAGGACCCATATTACAAAAATAGTACAATTCACATTAATAAGGAAACCTAAAATCAAAGAGAAATAACTACTATAATTAATAATTTAAATTCAAATATTTGGGATCTAACAACAAAAACAAATTCAAATATTCAAATTCAAATCTTCATCTCCCTCACATACACTTTGAAATAATAGTTATCAAATAAGTAAATAAATAAATAAAATATTTGTACATGTAATTGGGCTCTGTTTCAGTTTTTACTTTTTTAGTTCTATCTTCCCGCCGGCTTATCTTCCGCTACTCCACTGTTACACCGCCGCGAATCTCCGTTGACCAAAACGCGAATGAGAAGAAGAAGAAGATTCACCCTACAAAAAGTTTAAAAATAAATAGATGTAATTTTTACTGTTCTGAAATTTTTTTTTATGACTATTTTGTTACTCATAAATACTAAAATGGTTACCTTTATATGAATGATTGGCTACCAACTACATCACAAAATTGGTAACTTAATAAAACTGAATTGGTTACTTTGGTCTGAAGGTTTGACTATCAACTGTACTATGAAAAAACTGTAGGTGTGGATGTGAATTGGTTACCTTGGTATGAATGTTTTGTTACCTTGGTATGAAGGTTTGTTTACCTTGATCTGAAGGTTTGGTTACCAACTGCACTAAGAAAAAATTGAAAGTGTGGAGGTTGATTGGTTACTTTGATATGACAGTTTGGTTACCTTAGTATGAAGGTTTGGTTACCATCATCCAGTATTTGAAGGAACACATTGAACACGTCAAAATGAGCTTTCTCAGTATCATCAAACAAAATAACTACATATTTTTCTGTCAAGTGACCTCCTTCGTCATACCCAACATAACCAGGTGGAGCTCCTATTAACCTTGAAATTGCTTCGTGTTGAACATATAATTTGCAAGTGCCTTGGCTAGTTCTGTTTTCCCAACTCCTGTAGGACCCATGAACATGAAGCTAGCTATTGGACGGTGAGGATCTGAGAGACCTGCTCAAGATCGTTGGATAGCCTCAAACATGATTTCAACTGCAGGATCTTGACCAACAACACGTTTATGTAGCTCTTCTTCCAAATGTAACAGCTTCTCCCTCTCCGATTGTTGTATCTTGAAAACAGGAATACCAGTCTATTTACTCACAATCTCAGGAATATCACTCCCAGTTACTTCTTCTCTAAGCATGGACTTCCCAGACCTTACAAAGCTCATAGCTGTTCATCTTCAAAAAAGAAATCCTAAATTCTCTCTCCTCTACAACTCTTGAAAGGAAGGGAAGAAGAACCGACTACCCACTTCATGGAAACATATATATATATATATATATATATATATATAGAAAGAATACGATTGAATGAAGAAGGGTGATGACTAACTAATGTAGTTGTTCTAGATGAGGAGAGAGAAGAAGCCATGGGGATAACTAATCCCTAAATTAAGGAATTCTAATTTCACTAATATTGTAAATAAATATGAAATTGTATTAATTGTGTAAATATTTTACGAGTACACTATTATTGTAATTATTTACAAAAATGTAATAGAATATGTAATTCATCCTAAGAAGTATAAATTCGTTCAATATAATTAAAACAATGAAGAGCCCATCACCAAAGCCCTTTGTTTAAAATGAGAATTTTATTGGATTTTTGACATTTTTTATGAATTTTTGTTTGTAATATTTTTTCTCAATTAGGAAATATATATATATATATATATATATATATATATATATATATATATATATATATGGGAAATAATCCATAGCAAGTATTTGCTATGGATCAAAAATGGGCAAATAGCATCATAGCCGTCCATTATATACATTAAGGGATGAGATTTAAAAATTAAACAGCCCATCCGCTAGACCGTCTGGCGTAGGACTAAAATGTATACAGCCCATCCGCTAGTTCGTCTAGCGGATCTGAATTTGCTTTTTTGATTCCCAAACTACCCCCAAGTCTCAGTAACATTCGTCTGGTGCTTCATCTAGACCCTCGATTCCTAAATCAAAACCCTCCCTCCTGCGATTTTTGAAATCCAACCCCCCCTTTCTCTGCGATTTCAAGCAACTAAGCAACCTCGATTCCTAAATCAAACTAGCCCTCTTGTGATTTTCGAAATCCTACCCCCCCTTCTGCGATTTCGAGCAACTAGCAGCCTCGAAATTCCTTCTGCAAACTAGCCCTCCTGCGATTTTCAAAATCCAAACCCTCCCCCCCCCCTTCTGCGACTTTGTATCGATTCCTGCGACGATTCCCAGCGATTTTGAAAAGCAAACCTTCCCACTGCTGCCGGTTTTCGAGCTGCGATTCCCTAAAATAGTTTGGCTACTCGCCTAGCTCTCCACTTCTACAGGTTCAGTGCCCACTCTCTTCTCCATTACTTTCTTTGTTGCTATGAGAAAGCACAAAACACTTTTTACTACTCTTAATTCCTTGCACCAGAATAACACTGCTTTGCATTTTGCTTTATATATGTTCATTAAGTTTTATTTCTGTTTATATTTGTCATTTTGCTCATATCTATTTTTGATGGGGATTTTTATAGATTATTTAATACTTGACATTGTGATGAATGTTTAGGATACATATGGATATTAATCCCGGACCTGCTGATCCTATTGTGTTATGGGACCAAGAAAATCACGTATCGTCAAACTTATGGCAAAATAATGTAAGTTTATTAATGTATAACCACTTTCATTTTGTGCTACATTTGTTAGAAACATACAAAAGTTGTGACGATTTATGTTTTTATGTTGTTGGACGTGTAGGATAGGGGTGTGTTAGAAATTTGTCAAATGTTTGCAAAATTAACTGAATAGAACTTGACTGAACAACAAGAATATTTGCTGGAACAAGTAGGTTTTGGTATATTTTGTCATCAAGCTATAGTGTCAAAGATTGATGCATCTCTTGTATCTGCTCTGGTTGAACGTTGGAGAAGTAAAATAAATACGTTTCACTTAAATTGTGGAGAGATTAGCATTTCTTTAGAGGATGTGGAATTTTTATTTGGGTTGCCCGTATTAGGAAAAGCTTTGACTTGCGGAGAATTAGAAAATCCCAAAAGCTATTTTATAAGGGTTTTTGGGCAACAAGTTGCAGTAGATGAGTGGGAACAATGCTATAAAAGGGGGGGCATAAGTTTGCCCCGGTTAAGACAGAGATATGGTCAAGTACCTGGTGATGCTACTCCAGATGATGTCGTAAAACACACTAAGGCATATCTGTTGTACTTGTGTGGCGCTATTTTGTTTCCAACCAAGTGTAAAAATGTTGTGCATCCTAGATATTTGTTGCTATTGGAAAGATTGGAAGACGTAGTTACATATGCTTGGGGGCGGCAGTTTTAGGGCATTTGTATAGGGGTTTGCATGAGGCTACTCGCAAAACAATGAAAAAATTCGCAGGTTGTGCAACCCTTCTTATGATGTGGGCTCATGAACGGTTCAACATTGGTCGTCCTACCCCTAAGCCTATGTCCCAGAAGTGGATACCAAGGGCATTATCCTGGGCATACTCCTCTTTTGATCCTAATTCAAAACAATATCAGCGCCTTAAAAATCCACATCACCATCTTCTGTTTTACCGAGGAGAGTTTGATAATATGTTGGAAACAGATGGGGTGTGGCGTCCATATCAGTTATTTGATAGACGTTTGTCTTGGGATTTTTTTGAGGCAAGGTTAGGTGGAGCTGCTCGTATACCATTGATACATTACGACATTGTTGAGTTCCAAATGCCTGACAGATTTATGCGGCAATTTGGATATTTGCAGTCGTATCCATCTAATGCTGAAAATATGGTGGAATTGCGGAAGGAACATAAATTATTTGAGAGAATAAATTTTGAAAATCATAGGGCCAACTATATTTGATTGTGGGATGCATACATGGAGAGTTTAGAAGGACAAGTGTTGGAGGCTTTGTAGCATATATCTACCGAGGATTATATGATGTGGTATAGAGAAATTACTCGACGACGGATACACCATACTCGACCCTTTAGGCGTCAAGGGGAAGATTATGAGCCACGGGTCTTCATTGACCAATATTTGGCTATAAACACTGTAAGTTATTCAATTTATAATATTTATTATTGTTTTTGTTTTAATAAAACTGATTCTCTTATTTTATTAATATAATTTTTTTATTTAATTATAGATTGAGAGTGCAAAAGCTATATTTGAAAAGATGTTGTCAATTGGACATCCACCTGAGTTAAGAACCATGTATGACACACGGTTCAATACATTATACCTGTCGTTCATGAATGACTATAGAGGTGTTCCAATCAATCCAAATCCAACGCAACCTCAAGTTGGGCAGATGGAGATTGACATGACAGGATCCCATCCTACAGTTGGGCATATGGAGATTGACATGACAGGATCCCAACCTACAGTTCAAGAGACTCAGCCTAGCGTTGGCCCTTCTACTCGACATAGTAAGAAAGTGCCAGCTAGAAGGACGGAGGGAACAAAGCACACTCACTTTTTCAAGTACTTAAAGATGGAAAAAATCAATTGGCTAAATCATCATTGGTTTAGTCCAACTCACGACCCATCAGACTTTCCTCATATCCATCCAGAAGGTCTGTACAAGTTTGAATTTAAAGATGTTAACTGTTTGAGACCCAATGGTTAGTTATGGGAACATGTCTTGGATGCTTATATGTTGTTGTTGCGAGGCAGAGAAGCTAAAATGTGTAAAGAAGGTATCCAAAGATGGGCTCGATTTTATTTCATGCCAATGTACTTTGCGTTGTTAGGTACCCAAAACTTACCAAGTGCCGGAGTAGACATGCCAACCATACGAAAATTTCTAAGAAGTTACATCAATCCTACAGTTGGTGACCCAATACATGAGTGTGATTACATATTCATTCCAGTCTTCAACGAAACCAACAGTCATTTTTTGCTTGTTTATTTGGAGTGTCAGAAAGTGGAAAGTTATGCTACTTGACCCACTTTATGATGACAAACCATTAATGCCATTGTCACAATTATACCAAAACTTCTTTGCGGTTGTGGTGAGTTCATTAATATAAGTCTTGTTTTTCATGTCATTACAAAGACATGTAATTCCTACTACTTCGGACTTATAAGTCTTGGGGTTTATTGTTTATAGGTGGAGTTAATTCCTTTCTTTTTGCTTACGTCGAGCAAATCCTACAAAGAAAGTGGCCAAAATCGAAGCCAAAAGTTGAAGCCTGTGTGAATAGACCGAGACAATGGAACGAAGACGATTGTGGCATATATTTTTCAAAGTACGTGGATTTCTTTTTGCACCGTATAAACATCATGGAGCAACCGAGGTGGACACTTAATGAGGCTTATAATTTTAGGTTTAGAATAGCACATGAGCTTAGGATGTACAAAGCTAGGGACATTCCTGAATCATATTTGTAACGAACAAACTTTAGATTCGGATTCAAATGAAAACTAGTTAATTTATTTTTTATTAACTTTTGTAATACTTTGATTTAGTAACTCGGTTATCAGATTCAAAAATGTTTCAATCTTTTGTATGTACGTTACTATGGATGTCTTTTAAGTTTGTGTTTGCATTAGTTTGTGTTTACTATTCTTCACCTTACTTTATTAGTTTTGTGTTTATAATATTAAAGCAATAGTTTTTCTTGACAACTCCTTTGATGTGGTGAAGACAAGATTGCAGACATAGGTCACTATTCGTTTGAATCATTACAATTTCAATTACAAACAATATGTTGCAGTGATTTGAGCACCAGTCATGTTTTTATTTTTTAAACTGGTAGCTGGCGAATTGAGTTCGTGTTTGGATTTAGTAAAATTTGGTTCCGGTATGTGAGGAATATAAGTCGGTGTTAGACACACTTTACCTTTGCAAGCATCTCGTTGATTTGTTTCTTTCTCGATTACTTCATTAAAAGGCGGAGATCTATGATGGTTGCCTTTTGTTGACTTTAATTTAAAGTAAAGTAAACAATTTTTTTATATTGATCTGACTCGACAAAGGTGTGGTTTTGTCTTTGGGTCGGTTTTTGGCCATTAAGTTTCTTGATGAAATCTTGTCGATACTTGAAATGCATCTTCTAGTGATCCTTCATTTTTGTTTAAAGTCTGAACTGAGGTTTGAACTGAGGTTTGAATCATTTTCTAATTTCCACGTTAATTGTAATTGTGATTGAACATGTTGAAGAGCTTTTTCCAGGTGATAATTTATATATGGTTCACTAAAAGCTATTGTCTCAAATTTCAGCTGGTCCTATATTATAATTAATTTTTTCACATGTTTAGAACTATTGAGTCACATGATTTACTATTGATTCACATGATTTACTATTAGGAGAGGGGTGCAAGTTTGATAATACTTGCAGGACTAAATTAAAAATGAAAGAAAAGTTGAAGGTATTGTACTGTAATATTTCGAGCCCCAAAAGGTGCAATTATTGAAACTATATTTTCCTATAAATAGAAGTTCATTCTTCCTTCATTTATCACCAATTCACTAAGTCTCACAAGAGAAATTATAGAGATAGAAGCTATAGAGAGAAAGAAGAAGAGTAGTCTGCTACTTCACTACTCCAGTAACCAGTCTTCTTCTGAGGTAAGGGTTATTATTTTTTTTATATTCTGAAGAGATATTATTTTTTGTATTCGTATGAATATTATTATCGTTAAATATTCATTATATTCGTTTAATATTCGTAAGGAATATTATTTTCGTTCAATATTCGTAAGGAATATTATTTTCGTTCAACCGTTGTAAGTAAGGGGTTTCTGCCAGGGGCAGTTTTATAATTTTTCTGACCCTCAAAAATTCTGAAAAAATTTGAAATGATAATTTGATGAATTTTCTAGATTGTGTCCAAAAATGGAGATTTTTGGATGTATACATTAGAAGTTATGAATTTTATGGGAAAAGACTATTTTAAAACTAAACCCTTATAACTCCTTGTGGTTAACTCCAAAATTGGTGAAATTATTTTTGGGAGTACATCTATATAACAGAAGTATACCTTGTAAATTTTAGAATTTTTGGACAAAAGTATATTTTTTCATAAATGTCTAAATATTCGGCAGTTTTAGCCATATGAAAAATAGTAAATGAATTTTAAAAATTTTGAGAAAAATATATGTTCAATATGGGACTATATTCTGCTAAATCCCAGAAAAGAAAATTTGTTTGTGCTGATTTGGTATTTTTTATGAAAATGGACTAGTTATGAGTAAATGAATTAAATATGTTATGTGAAGTAAGAAAATTGGAAAATAGGATTTTATGGCTTGAGAATCCTATATAAGGTATATGCAGATTTTTGATGAGTGTTTTGGTTATTGGTGATGAAATCTTATGAGTTTGGCATTTTAGGATGATTAAACGCATTAATTAGTAAAGTGTAAATAATTAAAATAAATTATTTATAAGTTTAAGAAATGATTAAAATATTATGGTAATATTAATAATATTAGATTATGAGATTATTAAGTGATTTATAACATTTGGATTAAGGTGTTATAAATATTGATATGGATTTTATTGTGAAACTTTATTTTTTTGTGCTTTGGTTTACTTATTCACGTGATACTAAGACTATTCACGATATCTCTGATACTATTTATGTATATGGCACTATTTGCGTATATGACTTTATTTATGTATACGGTACTATGTACAAATAGAGAGTACTATTTACGAGTTACTATTCATGAGTTACTATTCATGAGTTAATATTCACGAGTTACTATTCACGAGTTACTATTCATGAGTTACTATTCACGGGGTACTATTTACCCGAAAAATATATTTCTTTTTTGTCCAAATTATTTTTGGTACATGAATATTATTCTTGAATTTTACTCCACAAAGCAGTATCATGTTGACAATTTGGATATTTTTAAACTCTGGATAAATTTAAAGTCTTTAATATTTATCCTTGATTTTGTTTGATTAATGCTTATATCATTGTCATCATCCTCATGTTTATATTGTGATGAAAGTCATCTTTGGCTTACGTGCATAGATGGACTGTTGATTATTGATTTTACAGTTGTATATCTTTGGCTTACGTGCAAAGATGGACTGTTGATTATTGATTTTACAGTTGTATATCTTTGGCTTACGTGCATAGATGGACTATTGATTGGTATGATTATGACCAGGGATCATTCGGTATAATCATGACCCGTAATGTTACAAATGATGTGGTAAAAGTCCTCATTGGCTCGTAGTGCATTGATGGACAGTTGTTGGTATGATTATGATCAGGGAGTATTCGGTATAATTATGACCATTGGTGATTACATGAATATCCTTGGCCCGTAGTGCAGGGATGATTCAATGATGTGGTTTATTTATTAAAATTTGAGTCTCGTGATAAAGTTGATGAAAACTTTTAAATCATAGAAGATAGTAGATATCATGTTTTACTTGACTCTTCTAATGGATTGCTTATTCCGCTGCAGTTGTTGATCTAAAACTTGTTGTCTATTGTATTAGATCAGTTGTTATACTGTTGAAGGCTAAGGATAATTTATTCTGCATTATCTTATTCATAATATTTCTTACTGGGCTAGTTGTGCTCACCCTTTTCTTTCACTGTTCTGTCGTATTTTACACGATAGTTGTATAATTAAGTTTGTAGTTGAGTTCTGTTCCATGTATCTGGCGACCCAAGATGGGTGATGTATACCTTTTTTGGGGGCGTCATAGTTGGTATCAAAGCTTAGGGATATGATCCCTAGCTGAGATGTGAGACAAGAACTAGGAGGGGGGAGACGGGGAATTCCTTCACTAGTATGACCTACCTAAGTCATTTGGTATTTAATTGGTTGGTCAGAGTATAGGGATAATATGTGGCTTGTTAATTAACCCTTATTTTGAAACTATATTATAGAATGATATCTGAAATACAGGAGATGAGAAATGGGAAAATCATAATAGAGAGAAAATAACCAGGAAGATACAATCCGAAAAGAAAGCAAGGTATTCTCATCTCTTCGAACTACCAGGTACGTAAATTTTGAGTGCAAAAATTCATAAGGAGGGGAGATTGTGAGGCCCCGAATTTTATGAAATGATAGTATTCAATTTTATTATAATTATTCTAATTAGTAAATGGTTAAATTGATAAAAGGTTAAAGTTAAGGGTGATATATGAAAATTTTTCAAAGTAACCAAGTTGTCATAAAATAATCGATAGTAAAAGTATAGTAATACGTGTGGTTGCATAGTAGCATATGCTACTGATTATTGATGCTTACGTGAGAAGTCACTCAGTTTTATTCAATTATTGTCATAATATTTATATTATTAAATCAATAATTGAGACGATAAAGTTATTCATATTATTATTTGCAATATTGACAATGTCTAGAAGTTCTGTCAAGGAGAGGTTTGGTCACCTAATTGCGAGCCAATTAGGAGAAGTCTTTATCGGAAAGCCCCCTCTTTCCTGGGAACGACTTGGTTGTTAAATATTGTGAGTTATAATATTAATGATGAATAAGTTCGTGTTGATTAAAGATGAAATTGATAGTTTCATTGTGTTGGGATTATTAGTGTTAGTTGAAATCGACATCTATTCTGATAATAATTGATGTGTGGAGGTTATATTGACCAATCGGGTAATTAATCGGATAAATGAGCAATTAATTGCTATTAATTCACATGCTTATAACTATGTGTTCACATGTGTGTACTATTAATTCACATGATTTACTATTAGGAAAGTTGGTGCAAGATTGATAATACTTGTATGAATAAATTAAAAATGGAGGTATAGTTGAAGGTACTATACAATAATTAATTTTTTCACATGTTTAGAACTATTGAGTCACATGATTTACTATTGATTCACATGATTTACTATTAGGGGAGGTGGTGCAAGTTTGATAATAGTTGCAGGACTAAATTAAAAATGAAAGAAAAGTTGAAGGTATTGTATTGTAATATTTCGAGCCTCAAAACGTGCAATTATTGAAACTATATTTTTCTATAAATAGAAGCTCATTCTTCCTTCATTTCTCACCAATTTACTAAGTCTCACAAGAGCAATTATAGAGATAGAAGCTATAGAGAGAAAGAAGAAGAGTAGTCTTCTACTTCACTACTCCAGTATCTAGTCTTCTTCTGAGGTAAGAGTTATTAATTTTTTTATATTCTGAAGAGATATTATTTTTCGTATTCGTAAGAATATTATTATCGTTCAATATTCATTATATTCGTTTAATATTCGTAAGGAATATTATTTTCATTCAACTGTTGTAAGTATGGGGTTTCTGCCAGGGGTGGTTTCGTAATTTTTCTGACCCTAAAAAATTTTGGAAAAATTTAAAATGATAATTTGATGAGTTTTCTAGATTGTGTCCAAAATGGCGATTTTTGGATGTTTACATTAGAAGTTATGAATTTTATGGGAAAAGACTATTTTAAAACTAAACCCTTATAACTCCTTATGGTTAACTCCAAAATTGGTGAAATTGTTTTTGGGAGTACATCTATATAACAGAAGTATACCTTGTAAATTTTAGAATTTTTGGACAAAAGTATATTTTTTTTATAAATGTCTAAATATTCGCCAGTTTTAGCCATATGAAAAATAGTAAATGAATTATAAAAATTTTGAGAAAAATATATGTTCAATATGGGACTATATTCTGCTAAATCCTAGAAAAGAAAATTTATTTGTACTGATTTGGTATTTTTCATGAAAATAGACTAGTTATGAGTAAATGAATTAAATATGTTATGTGAAGTAAGAAAATTGGAAAATAGGATTTTATGGCTTGAGAATCCTATATAAGGTATATGCAGATTTTTTATGAGAGTTTTGGTTATTGGTGATGAAATCTTATGAGTTTGGCATTTTAGGATGATTAAACGCATTAATTAGTAAAGTGTAAACAATTAAAATAAATTATTTATAAGTTTAAGAAATGATTAAAATATTATGGTAATATTAATAATATTAGATTATGAGATTATTAAGTGATTTATAACATTTGGATTAAGGTGTTATAAATATTGATATGGATTTTATTGTGAAACTTTATTTTTTTTGTGCCGGAGTTACTATTCACGTATAGGACACTATTTACGTATACGGCACTATTCATGTATATGGCACTATTTGCGTATATGACATTATTTATGTATACGGGACTATGTACAAATAGAGAGTACTATTCATGAGTTACTATTCATGAGTTACTATTCACGAGTTACTATTCACGGGGTACTATTTACCCAAAAAATATATTTCTTTTCTGTCCAAATTATTTTTGGTACATAAATATTATTCTTGAATTTTACTCCACAAAGCAGTATCATGTTGACAATTTGGATATTTTTAAACTCTGGATAAATTTAAAGTCTTTAATATTTATCCTTGATTTCGTTTGATTAATGCTTATATCATTATCATCATCCCCATGCTTATATTGTGATGAAAGTCATCTTTAGCTTACGTGCATAGATGGACTGTTGATTATTGGTTTTACAGTTGTATATCTTTGGCTTACGTGCAAAGATGGATTGTTGATTATTGGTTTTACAGTTGTATATCTTCGGCTTACATGCATAGATGGACTGTTGATTGGTAAGATTATGATCAGGGATCATTCGGTATAATCATGACCCGTAATGTTACAAATGATGTGGTAAAAGTCCTCATTGGCCCATAATGCATTGATGGACAGTTGTTGGTATGATTATGACCAGGGATTATTCGGTATAATCATGACCATTGGTGATTACATGAATATCCTTGGCGTGGTGCAGGGATGATTCGATGACGTGGTTTATTTATTAAGCTGAGTCTCAGCGATAAAGTTGATGAAAAACTTTTTAAATCATAGAAGATAGTAGATATTATGCTTTACTTGACTCTTCTAATGGATTGCTTATTCCGCTGCAGTTGTTGATCTAAAACTTGTTGTCTATTGTATTAGATCAGTTGCTATACTGTTGAAGGCTAAGGATAATTTATTCTGCATTATCTTAGTCATAATATTTCTTACTGGGCTAGTTGAGCTCACCCTTTTCTTTCACTGTTCTCTTCAAGAAATGAGAATATAGTTGGGACTAGTCGGGGAATAGAGTGACGGTCCAGATGGTTGCTTTAGTAGTCCTCACTATTCTATTAAATAGTGTAAAAATAAATGTATTGAGGATTCCATTTGAGTTTGAATACTGTCTAGAAGACAATATTCCTGTTAAAACTCCCAACTATGTTGTATTTTACACGACAGTTGTCTAATTAAGTTTGTATTTGTATTTTGTACCATGTATTTTGGTGACTCAAGATGGGTGATGTATACCTATTTTGGGGGTGTCACAATTAACACTTGGCATGTCATTTCGACGTTCATTCGTCACACGCCCGATTCGTCTCTCATGTGTGTGCTTAGTATGCTTCTACAACTTATCCAATACATCATTTATTAATGTTAAGCATCATTATATTTTCTAATATTCATGTTTTATAACTTAGGACAACATCTTTTATCGTCAGGAGCACTATATTTGCATATGTACATTCCCGACGCCCTCTGATTGCCTCCTAATACATATCAGTCCCACAAATGACCATTTTTACCCCTTTTACCGACCTCAAATTGAAACACTTAAATAATAAAAGTTGTAGGTCTATTCGTCCTCGTAAACATTTACTTATCATACATATACCAATTTAAAGCAATTAAACAATAATTTCAGAAAATTAAAATCCTTGAAACCATAGTTTAAAACAAAACTCCATTGTTGACGTTGTTTTACAAGGTTTAACACTGTAAACCACAATTATCCACCGAATTCATTCCTTTGAACTACGTTCTCTGTAATTCTTAACAAACTAATTAACATAGTCAAAGTTCAATTTCACATATTAGCTCAAAATCCAATACTAATTTTGTTATCCTACAAAACATGTTCATACATGTGTTCACCATAAAACCAATTCCTTTTCTTGTAGACTTAATTTAGCATACAATCTTATCTATATGTTAAGCATACAATCATATATATATATATATATATATATATATATATATATTTTTAGTATAACAATTACAATTACAAATACACAAAATTTTCTAACCAATTATAAAAACATGGGTTTACAGAAAGTTTGTAAAGAACTTTATATTACAGTCAAATTCATGAACACAGAGACTTAGAAATTATAGGCGTAAAACATATATATTAAGGTTATGCAACATACCTTTTGTTGCTTAAGAAATCCTTGTTAATCACTGAAAATAGCTTGATGAACTCAGAACTTTCTCTCTTGATTCTTTCTCAGGCTCTCTCAAACTCTCTCAAAATTCTTTTCTTTTGTTAGTTATCACTAAGCCAATATTCTATACGTAAAAACAAAATAAAACCAACGCACGTCCGTTTAAAAAAAACCGACGCCTACTAATTACCCTTATTCAATTTATCAGTTACCAAATTAATATATATATATTTTGTTTATTTAATTTATATTATTAAAATTCAAATTTTAAAAAAAATCCAAAAGACATAAGGCTCTATTTGGCAAAACTCTTTAAAAATTAAAGAATTAATATATTTAAGTCTTGTTTAGCAAAACTAAATTAAACTCTTTTAATTTATTTTAATAACTCCTTTATAATATAGTTATTTATCACACTTTATTTAATTAAGTTTTCATACTTAATTTAATTAATTCTAATAACAATTTATTGAATAAATCATTTAATCATTATAAACTCTCTAACTTAATTATTAAATTAAATTAGAATATTATCTCATAATAATTAATTTCCTTAACCCATTAATTATTTATTAAACAAATAATTAACCAAATCAAATTAAACAAATATTTATTCAACAATAAACACATCAATTAAATATTTATATAATTCAATAAATATTTATAATTATAATTAAAATTCTGGATTGTTACATTAATCATATCGTAATAAGAATTTTAATTATTAAATTCTTATTTTAATAACTTGTGAAAATTCGGGTTGTCGCATCCTTCCCTCCTTATAAGGATTCCGTCCTCATAATCAACGAAACCTCCCTTACTCGGTTTTCACCAAATCTCTTTTCAAAAATTTATCGTTGAATATCTTCAATACATTACCTTATTATAGATTTTATATTTCCTATTACATTCACTACTTCAACAAATTCTAGGTTTTATTTCATAACTTTCACTTGAACTCAATTATATTTTGAGTATTACATACTCTTTAACCCATTCATTTCCTTTGCTAAGGATCGTTATCATAAATACTCGGGATATTACATTCACCCATTCTTCTAAGAATTTCTTCCTCGAAATTTTATCTATTAATCTTTATTCATTCAATTTATAAAAATAGATTTTATGTTAATACTTCATTCATTCATTGGGTTCTATAACCACTTCTTTCCATAAAGATCTTTCTACAATTATTAAACTTTTCTATTAAAAGTTTTACATTATTCTTTGATAACTCATCTCCTTCTCAAAAAATTCTTTTCTCACTTATTTAATATATTCATCATTCAGTGTCGCATTCTATGACTTACTTCTTTCTAAAGAATATTATCCTTACCACATTCACCTTTTAGAATTACAAGAATCTTCCTTAATTGCTCAATAATTGGGAAGCGATATGAATAACAGGAATTTAAAAGATTCCAAATTATGCTGAGGGTCATAAGTGAAAGTAGTATGCACACAAGCCAATCATGTTTGATGATAAAGCATATACTTTGTAACAATCTTATTCATTTATTAATAAAAAGTATTAATTTATTAAAGGCTTTTAATTATCTACATGATGCTGTTTTATAATATGTGATAAACCCATAGTTTTAAGCAATGCTTTTAGAATAATGATGATGATCATTCTAATGAGATCTAAATTCTTAGAAAGCTTAAAAACTAAAATAGTTCCCAATCATTGGATTACTAAATTGGGGATTAGTGAATCCGGATAGATTGGTACATACGTTGCTTGCTCATTGAATGAGGATGATTGATCTCATGATCATTTGTGTGGAGACACTAAAGCAAGTATGTAGGTGCTTATTAGAGAATAAGTTCACTTTGAACGTGGGCTCGCTAAGGAATACCTAATGGAGTTTTATTTGCTGTCGTCAATAGGAATTCTCAGTAGTGATAGTAGTACAAGTAATCCTTGGACTTGAGATCATCATAGTATCTTGTGTATGATGAGTTATACTTTGACTTATTCCTTAAGACCCTTAGGGTATATCAAAGGGTATGCTTGGGTATAATAAGTTGTACATGGAGATAATGTATGATCAATAAAGAATCTACCACTTCTAATAAAAGAAGAGAAATGTCCTATGTGATTCGATAAATGACAACCCAAAGAGTCCTTGGCGGCGGTAATGAAATTAGAAAGGAGTTTCTAATTTGCATTATTTGGAGTTATGCATTTAAGGATCGAAATACATATAATTAAATAAAATAAGACTTGACAAGAATTCCATGTCTTATATTTAATTGGGACATCGTATGGTGGAAGGATTGAATTGTCAGTAACTATTTACTCAAAGGTTCTTTTATGATTAATGTTGAAATCTATATTATCTGGAAAGTCGCTGATCGCTGGGGAGGCTTATCCCTATTGTAGAATAAATATTATTTATTTAAATAAATTAATTATTTAATTTATTTATTTAAATAAGATTAGAATTATTCTAATTGATTTATTCACAACCTAGGTTTAATATGGAGAACCTAAAGGGTCACACCATAAAAGGAAGAATAATTATTTAAGAAGTTAATGGCATAATCGTAATAATATAAAGTTAAGTATATTTAATTTAATCTATGGTGATAGAATAAATTAAATAGCTTAATATTTATTATTTAATATTTTAGAAATATTAAATATAAATTAATAAGAGGTGTCTTATTAATATTATTACAATTATTATTATTTTAATTTCTAAAAGAGTTTAGGAATTAATTTAATATAAGTACTCTCATTTATTCCTAATTGGATTATGAAAGAAAATTAGTTAAAGGAGTTTAATTAATTATCCCTAATAAGATTAGGGAGCTTAATTAATTAAAAGGATTTAATTAATTAAATAAAACCCAATTCCTTAATTGTGAAGGTGGGTTGCCCACATCTAAAAATAAGAGGAGTCTTATTATGGGTGAGTGGGTTGTTGACTTTTTGAACATACGACATAATTCCAATTGTTGGGAGAGTACACCCTTTTTCTATAGAGATAGGAAAAACTAGGGTTTGAGCCAATACCCCTTCTTCTTGAATTCTATTCTTCCTCAAAGTGGATCACCTCTAGAGGCCAAACACATGGGTGGCTAACGTTGATCAAAGGAAGGAACCAAACCCGGTGGATTCAAGTTGAACGCGAAAAGGATTGGAGGTGAACTTGTACCTGAGGAAGCTCGATCTTCAAGGGTATGATTTTATTCTTTATCTTTTCGTTTAATTAATAATTATGCATAAAGGGTGATCCGGGTATATGGTTTGTAAAATTTTTAAACTCTGATTTTTACACGCTTCCGCATTATTTTGCAATTTGATTGCGCACATGAATATTAAAAACCTAACAATAAGACCTTGAACTATGTCCATGGTTATAAGTACTCTTTCAACTTAGACTATAGGGACTCCCGTACTTAGGGTGTTAAGCCCTTCGTACGATGTATTATGCACAAAAATTTAAACGCTATGCGTATGTCCATAGTTATAAGTAATCTTTCAACTTAAACTTTAACAGTCATAAGACTATAGGGACTCCTCGTACTTAGGGTGATCAGCCCTTCGTACAATGTATTGTGCACAAACATCTAAACACCTCCGCATAATCCCCTATAAAAGGGTTGTTCATCTCAGCTTTTCAACATCTGAATCCGCACCAAAATAATTTGCTTTGGCATAACTTTTCAAGAAACGCTTGAATTTCATGAACATCTTTCAATAATCGTCTAGCTGAATCAAATAGCATAGACTTCTACAGCAATTCGGATATCAATCGAAATATATATATATATATATATATATATATTCTCATATCTTAAAGAAATCTCAAAAATCCTTTTTATGACATCATGATATCGCACTGTATTTATAGTCCGTTTGAGGATTCCTTCATTTGGTGATTTTATTATACTACATCATACCATAGTGGGCTGACAATCCTTAGATCACATCCAACACTAAGTAATACTGCATTGATGACTCCATCATTTTTTTTTCATCTCTGCACCAGGTTCCATGACACATTGATGATATAAAAAAAATACATTTTGATATATTTCAAATCATTTTTGTCTAGCCAAAGCAATTAGCATAGACATACGAATAATGATATTATTTTTAAAACTCATTGGTTTCATCATTTGATCCAATGTTTTTCAAGAAAATAGAAGTGCAAACATCAGCACGAAGTTAATAAATTTTGAAAGTCTAGCATAGCTAGTAGATTTAGAATATCCAGGTATCCATTAACTTCAATCTTTACTTCATTACTTCATTACTTATCCATTCTATCAATCTTTAACTTCATCAATGCTCTCTATACTATAATCGTTTTCTACCCAGAATAGTTCATCAAACTTACCGCACATTGGAAGTTCAGGAACTTACCACAATAATATGAGTTTAAGAACTTATCCTAGTCAGACCATAGGCGTCCATTCGCTAAGGGGTTCAAAATATATCATATTATTATGAGTCACGAACTTACCATATGCATTAGTTTTAAGAACCGCACCAAATCCTAATAATATCTTACTAATCTTAATAGTTTCTAACTATCAAATATACACATGAGAAAAGAATCACCTTTTCACCACACATACATTGATAGCGCGACACCGACATTCCAATGATTATCAATGTAATAAACTGAGTGCACGCACAAAACCCTCACCCATACAAAGGTTTGTACAACTCAGCCATCACATGAGTCCTCAATTAAAATCCCACCTAACTCTATCTTACTCTTAACAACCTACCCTTAACTTGTTCAATACGAATTCCTCGTATCACATTATCTATAATTCCTCATGAGCTTATCATGTACTATATCATTGTACATTATCTTCACAGCATCAAGCTATAATTATTCAAACATTACAGACCATCTTCCTTTACTTAAACAGATCACGTCGTGATCTTATTCTATAATCATCTCCCTTAAAATTCTTTTCTTAACTCGTGATCGTTTTGTTTTAAGATCCTCTTTCTTTCCTTTTTCATCATTTAAGATTTCATTTATGCTTTTAATCTTACAGATTTGTCTATTTATCATTATTCGTTATCTTGGCTATTGGAGTTAGGTGACTCCCATTTCTTATCTTCATATCTCTTCAAGATTCTTCTTTGAATTCTCTTGTTTATAAAATAATTCTTCCTTTAAGAATTTCTAACTTTGTTTACATTGCTCAACATTTCATTCGAGTTCCACATTTTCATCATACATAACCACTTTCTATACTTGGTACATATCGAGTCTCTAACAGTTTCAATATGGTACGCTGAGTGGTTTCCCACAAACAACCAACAAACGAGGTTCCGAGTTGCTAGTTTGTATATGCCTCCGCTCTATGAAGGAATCGTTTAGCCTAGATACCATACATCAACTATTAAAGAGTACAATTGTCCTATACTTAAATATAACTTTTTGATTCTTAACTTCTTTATCATTCTCTTTTTATAGACTTTTTCTATTTATTATCACCTTACATCCTTATTATTGGAGTTGGGTAACCCCACTTTCATATTCCTTATAACTCTATGAGATTCTTCTTTGAATCCTCTCACATAAGTTTTAATCCCTTCTTTATATATTTCTTAAATTACTTCTTATTGTTCAAACTTTATTTGAGCTTATTTGTTCATTATCTTAACCTCTCTTCTCTAAGGTTATAGCCTAAGGTACTCTTACCTAAGGTTTCTAACCTATCAGCTTTGATACCAACTGTAACGACCCCAAAATTCATACAATTTAATTCTCGACTTCGGTCGTTAATGTAAGACCCCAACTTTTATGAATAAAGATGAATTTTCTATAATTATTATTTTTTGAATATTATGGAATGAATTTGATATAATGTTATAGTTGTGGGTAATAGTTATAAATTTTGCAAAGTTACGCAAGTTGTTATATAATATTCGATTGGTAGGGAATATTCGCTTTTAACAGGGGAATATTCAGATGACTAAGACAATCATTGGTGGACCCCACAATGGAATTATTGTAGGATTGAGTAAATGACAAAAATATTTTATGAAAATAACGGCGGAAGTTTTATCGTTAACTATTGAAACATCCGGTGTTAAAAGTACAGGGATACGCGTGGTTGTATAGTAGCACACGGTATTGATTATTGATGCTTACGTGAGAAGTCACTCAGTTTTGTTCAATTATTGCTTCAATAATTGTTACATAGTATCTCACATTAATTGATTCAATTATTGTCGATATTTTATATATTATTAAATTAATAATCGAGACGACGAAGTTATTAATATTATTATTTGCAATATTAACAATGTCTAGAAGTTCTGCCAAGTAGAGGTTTGGTCACCTAATTGCGCGCCAATAGGGAGAAATCCTTATTGGAAAGCCCCATCTTTCCTGGGAACAACTTGGTCAATTAATAGTGTGAATTATAATAATGATGATGAAATTTTGTTTTATTAGTATTATTAATGTAATAAAACAGAAAAACTTTTTATATAAAATAGAATACTTTTATAAAGTTATTCGTTTTATTAGACTATAAATAGAATATATTATATTCTATTATGCATAGTGTTTTGCATAGTAAAATCTTTTTATATAAAACAGAATTCTTTTATAAAGTTATTCGTTTTATTAGAATATAAATAGAATATATTATATTTTATTATGCATAGTGTTTGCATAGTGCTCGGATAGTGTTTGCATAGTAAAAAAATTTTTTATATAAAATAGAATACTTTTATAAAGTTATTCATTTTATTAGATTATAAATAGAATATATTATATTTTATTTAAAAGATTTTGTTTTATTAGAATATTTTATAGTAAACCAATCTGACCATCTGCTTAAAAGTAAATCAATCTCGGACCGCTCAGAATTAGTTACTATTCACCCATTCTCCTATAAATAGAAGCTCATTCCTTCATTATTTCTTTTAATTCACTTTGAAACTCTAGAGAGAGAAACTATAGAGAGAAAGAAGAAAAGTATTCTGCTACTTCACTACTCCTATATCTAGTTTGTTCCGAGGTAAGGGGTATTATTTATTTCTTTTGTCTTTATGAAGAGAACTTTTGTTATTCCATTCTTTGTTATTATGTTGGAAAAAACTTTCTATGCGAAGTACCGCATACTTGGTGAAATTCTTATGTTATTCCATTCTTTATTATTATGTTGGAATAACCTGTCTATGCGATGTACCGCATACATGGTGAAATTCTTCATTATTCCATTCTTTATTATTCTGTTGAACATCCTCGTCTCGCGTGCTTACGCATAACTTGGTTCCATTATTTATTATTCTGTTGGAACATCCGTTGGGTGCGAATTTTGCACCACTGACCGTTCCGTTATTTATTATTACATTCGTTGGAATATCCTATCCGTGCGCTTACGCATATGACCTGGTTCTATTATTTATTATTCTGTTGGAATAACCTATCTGTGTGGTCTATCACATGCCTGGTGATTTCTTTTGTTATTCCATTCTTTATTATACTTAGTTGGTTAAAGTTTTGACTTCTATACTCTATAAAATTAATGGAATATCCTTGATATTTGCGCTTCATCCAGTATCTTTTCATGGAAATATTATTCTGAGCATTCTTGAATTTTACTCCACAAAGAAGTATCATGTTGACAATTTGGACGTTATTAGTTCCTGGATAAATTAATTCTTGAACTTGTTTTATTGAATTCTTATATCGTTGTCATAATCCTCATGTTTATATTATGATGAAAGTCATATGTGGCCTGTAGTGCATAGATGGACTTGGTATGATTATGACCAGGGATTAATCGGTATAATCATGACCGTAATGTTATAAATGATGTGGTAAAAGTCCTCATTGGCCCATAGTGCATTGATGGACAGTTGTTAGCATGATCATGACCATTGATGAATACACGAATATCCTTGGCCGGTAGTGCATGGATAATTTGTGGTTGCGATACTAATGAATATCCTTGGCCATAGTGCAGGGATGATGTTGATTATTTATTAAGCTGAGTCCCAGCGATAAAAGTGATGAAAAACCTTTAAAATCATAAAAGATAGTAGATTTTATTCTCTACTTGACTCTTTTAATGGATTGCTTGTTCCACCGCAGCTTAAACTTGATGTTTGTTATATTGTATCGCTTTAACAACATTGAAGGCTAACGATAATTTATTCTCGTATTATCTTAGTCATAATATTTCTTCTTTGGGCTAGTTGAGCTCACCTTTTACTTTCATTGTTCTCTTTCTTGAAATGAGAACGTTTGAGGGACTAGTCGGGGAACCAGAGTGACGGTCCGTATAATAGCATTAGTAGTCCTCACTATTCTGTTAAATAGTGTGATAATAAATGTAATGAGGACTCAATTGAGTGTGGATATTGTCTAGATGACAATATTTGTATTAAAACTCACAACATATGTTTTGTCATATTTTACACGACTGTTATATAATTAAGTTGTATTTAAATTTTGTACCATGTATTTGGCGACTCAAGATGGGTGATGTATACCTATTTTGGGGGCGTCACAGTTGGTATCAAAGCTTAGGGATATGATCCCTGGCTGAGATGTGAGACAAGAACTAGGAGGGGAGAGACGAGGAATTCCTTCATTAGTATGACTACCTACCTAAGTTTATTTGGTATTTAATTGGTCTCACGTAGTATAGGGATAATATATTGCATGTCAATTAACCATTGTTTTGTGGAAGTATTTGAAAATTGCATCCGAGAATGTTGAGATTAGCAATGGAGCACAAGAGACCGTTGAGTCTCCATAGATCAATAATCAGGATAATGTGCATCAAGAAGGCGACAATCCTCAGGCAAACAACAACACTGACCAGATGATGAATGATGGAATGTTCAGAGGCTTTATGCAATTAATGCAACATCAGGCAAGAGAGGCTCCTATATAAAATGCAGGTGGAAACACTAGCAACTCTCGGACGGTCACCGCTAAGCAGTTCAAGAAACTAGGACCACCGGAGTTTTTTGGAGAGCCAAAACCACTTAAGGCGGAGACGTGGATAAAGCAGATCTGCAAGATATTTGACATCTTGGGATGCTCCGAGGAGCAAAAGATTCCCTTTGCCACCTTTATGTTGCGTGCATAGGCATATTACTGGTGGAAATCTGTAAAACGTACTCAACCTGCCGCACTGAAGATGACTTGGGAGAAGTTCCAAGAATTGTTCAACGACAAGTACTTTCCCAAAAGTATTCGTCACATGAAAGAGGTAGAGTTCATCAAGCTGGAGCAAAATAACATGACCGTGTCGCAGTACGAAGCCAAGTTTGCCGAGTTGTCCCGGTTTGCGTCTCATTTGGTTGATAATGAGGAGAGAATAACGCGAATATTTCTAAGAGGTTTGAAACCCGAGATACGTCAATATCTTATCTCTCATAAACTGTGTTTGTATTCAGATGTTGTTAATATGGCTCAGTTATTGGAGCGCGATAATGAGTCAACCCAACCAAAAGAGAGCAGCTGACAACATGATAATACTAGTGATAGCAGTCATCGAAGCACTGACAATAAGTGTGGAGGGAATCAACATGCCAGAAATGGTAACCACTTCGGTGGTAATCATGGCTAAAACAATAAGAATGGAAATTTCAAGAATAGGAGATTCAACAATGATGGAAAGACGTCAGCATCAGCACCTGTCGTTAAGGAAGGAGAACGAGCACCTATCATATGCTTCAAATGTGGAGGAGGGGGACACATCAGTCCAAACTGCGCGATGCCATCCAAAGCATGTTACAATTATGGAAGAGAAGGTCACCTGGCCCGATTTTGTCGTGCACCGAAGATAAGTCCAGCTGGGATGGAGGCATCAAAGGCCGCCCAGACAATACAAAACCGGTAGTTCAAGGGAGAGCGTTTGTTGTGTCCTCCCAAAAAGCAAGGAACCCGAACGAGGTCATCACGGGTAAGCTTGTCATAAACTCTAGCGAAGTATATACCTTATTTGATACCGGTTCTACCCATTCTTTTATTTCTCCTACTTTCACTCAACGTTTAAATTTGACTCCGGAGAAATTGGACTTTGACTTATCTATTGAAACTCCATTGGGAGAAACCTTTATTACATCCACTGTTTATAAGTCTTGTTTGGTTCAAATCTGTACCCTCACATTACCTGTCGATCTTATTTCATTGAAAATACTTGCATTTGACGTAATTCTAGGGATTGATTGGTTAATTACTCATCATGCAAAAATTGATTATTTTCGTAAGGTTGTTAGCTTTCATATTCCTAACCAACCTATTATGCGAATTCAAGCAACCAAACCATTAAAATCAATCACTGTCATCTCAAGCCATAAAGCTATTCATTTATTGAAAAACGGATGTCAAGCTTTCTTAGCTCATGTCACGGATCTAAACAAAAATACGTCAGTTTTGAATGATATTTCTATTGTTGATGAATTTTCTGACGTATTCTCTGAAGAACTTCCTGGCCTACCCCCAGAGCGTGAAATTGAATTTTGTATCGACCTTGAACCCGGTACAAAACCTATTTTCAAAGCCCCATATCGAATGGCTCCTATTGAACTTCAGGAGTTAAAGACCCAACTGCAGGAATTGTTAGACATCGGTTTCATTCATCTTAGTACGTCTCCTTGGGGTGCTCCTGTTCTATTCGTGAAAAAGAAAGATGGGAGTATGCGACTTTGTATTGATTATCGGGAGTTGAATCATGTCACCATCAAAAATAGGTACCCATTGCCACGTATTGATAACCTATTTGACCAGTTGCAAGGCGCCAAATTCTTTTCAAAGATTGATCTTCGTTCCGGATATCACCAATTGAAGATTAGAACCGACGACATTCCAAAGACGGCTTTCAGAACTCGGTACGGGCATTATGAATTCCTAGTCATGTCTTTTGGATTGACTAATGCTCCTGCTGCCTTCATGGATATGATGAACCGAGTATTCAAGGAATATTTGGATCACTTTGTGGTCGTCTTTATTGATAACATCCTTATTTATTCCAAAAGCCGTGAATATCATGAGCAACACTTGAGGCTGATACTTCAAAAGCTTCGTGAATATAAGCTTTATTCCAGGTTGAAGAAATGCGAGTTTTGGCTTGAGGAAGTTGCATTCATTGGGCACGTGGTATCAAGTCATGGAATATCTGTTGACCCAGCAAAGATTGAAGCTATTCAAAGCTGGGAGCAACCTAAATCGATGGATCAAGTCGTAGCTTTCTCGGCTTAGCTGGTTATTATCGGAGATTCGTAGAAGGATTTTCTTGAATTGCTACTCTCTTAACTCAGCTGACTCGGAAAGATACAAAATTCGGTTGGAATGAGGAATGTGAGAAGAGTTTTCAAGAACTCAAGAGGAGACTCATTTCAGCACCTGTTCTCACAATACCATCTGGCTTGGAGGGATTTGTCATCTACAGTGATGCTTCAGGCAAAGGGTTAGGATGTGTTCTCATGCAACATGGGAAAGTCATAGCCTATGCCTCTCAACAACTCAAAGAATATGAGAGGAATTATCCTACTCATGATCTAGAGTTGGCAGCTGTTGTCTTCACAATTAAAATTTGGAGGCATTACTTGTATGGGGAGAAAGTGGAGATCTTTACGGATCATAAAAGCCTCAAATATTTCTTCACTCAAAAGGAACTCAACATACGACAATGACGTTGGCTTGAACTGTTGAAAGATTATGATCATACCATCCAATACCATCCTGGAAAAGCGAACGTGGTAGCTGATGCATTGAGAAGAAGATCATATGCGGGTACGAGTGCGATATTGTCAACACAGAGGCCCATTTTGTATTACTTACAAATGATGGAGATAGAGATAAAGACTCCAGGGACCCACGTGATGATGGCGAATATACGAGTAGAACCGACTTTAATCAATAAAGTTAAAGCTGCTCAAGCTACAGACCTGGAGCCGATGCATATGAGGAAGAAAGTACAAGAAGGTGTTATGCCGGAAGCAAGAATCGATGAAGAAGGAAAACTTTGAGTCAACTCCAGACTTTGTGTTCATAACGATCCTGAGTTAAAGTTTAAAATCATGATGGAGGCGCACAACACACAGTTTGCAATCCATCCTAGGAGTACCAAAATGTATCATGATCTTCGACATACATTTTAGTGGGGCAATATGAAGAGAGAGATAGCGCTGTTTATCTCAAGGTGTTTAACTTGTCAACGAGTCAAGGCAGAGCATCAAGTACCAAAAGGTCCATTGCAACCACTTGAAATTCCAGAATGGAAGTGGGAGCACATTACCATGGATTTCAAGCATCGGTCTTCCCAAGGTTTCTCAAGGCATAGATGCAATTTGGGTCATTGTTGATAGATTAACCAAGTCTGCTCATTTCTTACCAATACGAGAAACTTATACACTTTAACGTCTTGCTCGTATGTACATAAATGAGATTGTAAGACTGTATGGTATGCCAGTATCCATAGTTTCTGATCGAGACCCAAGATTCACTTCACGATTTTGGGTTAGTTTATAAAAAGCTATGGGCACGGATTTACGATTTAGTTTGGCATATCATCCTCAGACGGACGGACAATCAGAGAGGACTATTCAAACTCTTGAAGATTTATTAAGATTCTGTGTCCTTGACTTCAAGGGAAGTTGGGACAAGTTCTTACCATTGGTGGAGTTTTCTTACAACAATAAAAGTTATCAAACAAGTATTGGCATGACTCCATTCGAGGCGTTGTATGGAAGAAAGTGTCGTTCTCCAGTATGCTAGGATGAGGTGGGTGAAGCAACGTTGTTGGGACCAGAGTTGGTATGTATGACTACGGAAAAGATTCAAACGATCCGACAGCGTATAAAAACCTCACAAGACCGACAAAAGAGTTATGCTGATCTTCATCGAAAGAACGTGGAATTCGATATTGGAGATCATGTGTTGTTACGTGTTGCTCCATGGAAAGGATTTATGAGATTTGGAAAGAGAGGAAAGCTCAATCCTCGATTCATTGGCCCATTTTTAATCCTTGATCGAGTAGGGACTGTAGCCTATAGACTCACTTTACCGCCAAGTATGTCTCGTGTTCATAACATTTTTCATATATCCATGTTACGTAAATATGTGAAAGACCCGAACCACATTATTGAGTTAGAACCAAACAAAATAGCGAAAGATTTAATGTATGAAGAGGTTCCTGTTCAAATCTTGGATAAGAAGGAACATATTCTACGCTCCAAGTTTATACCTCAAGTCAAAGTTTTATGGAGGAACCACGATGTTGAGGAAATGACCTGGGAGTTAGAATTTGAAATAAAATCAAGGTATCCTTACCTCTTCGACATACTAGGTACGTACCCTAATTTCGAGGGAAAAATTTCATAAGAAGGGGAGATTGTAAGACCCCAACTTTTATGAATAAAGATGAATTTTCTATAATTATCCTTTTTTGAATATTATGGAATGAATTTGATATAATGTTATAGTTGTGGGTAATAGTTATAAATTTTGCAAAGTACGCATGTCGTTATATAATATTCGATTGGTCAGGGAATATTCGCTTTTAACAGGAATATTCAGTATACGACACAATCATTGGTTGACCCCACAACAGAATTATTATCGGATTGAGTAAACGACAAAAATATTTTATGAAAATAACGACGGAAGTTTTATCATTAACTATTGAAACACCCGGTGTTAAAAATATAGGAATACGCGTGGTTGCATAGTAGCACACGGTATTGATTATTGATGTTTACGTGAGAAGTCACTCAGTTTTGTTCAATTATTGCTTCAGTAATTGTTGCATAGTATCTCATGTTAATTGATTCAATTATTGTCGATATTTTATATATTATTAAATCAATAATTGAGACGACAAAGTTATTAATATTATTATTTGCAATATTAACGATGTGTAGAAGTTCTGCCAAGGAGAAGTTTGGTCACCTAATTGCGCGGCAATAGGGAGAAATCCTTATTGGAAAGCCCCCTCTTTCCTGGGAACGACCTGGTCGATTAATAGTATGAATTATAATAATGATGATGAAGTTTTGTTTTATTAGTATTATTAATGTAATAAAACAAAAAAGCTTTTTATAGAAAATAGAATACTTTTATAAAGTTATTCGTTTTATTAGACTATAAATAGAATATATTATATTCTATTATGCATAGTGTTTTGCATAGTAAAATCTTTTATATAAAAATGTAATACTTTTATAAAGTTATTCGTTTTATTAGACTATAAATAGAATATATTATATTTTATTATGCATAGTGTTTGCATAGTGCCTGGATAGTGTTTGCATAGTAAAATCTTTTTATTTAAAACATAATACTTTTATAAAGTTATTCATTTTATTAGATTATAAATAGAATATATTATATTTTATTTAAAAGATTTTGTTTTATTAGAATATTTTATAGTAAACCAATCTGGACCGTCCGTTTAAAAGTAAATCAATCTGGACCGTTCAGGAATTAGTTACTATTCAGTCTATTCTCCTATAAATAGAAGCTCATTCCTTCATTATTTCTTATGAATTCACTGAAACTCTAGAGAGAAACTATAGAGAGAAACTATAGAGAGAAAGAAGAAAAGTATTCTGCTACTTCACTACTCCTATATCCAGTTTGTTCTAAGGTAAGGGGTATTATTTCTTTCTTTTGTCTTCATGAAGAGAACTCCTGTTATTCCATTCTTAGTTATTATGTTGGAATAACCTATCTATGCGAAGTACCGCTTACTTGGTGAAATTCTTCTGTTATTCCATTCTTTATTATTATGTTGGAATAACTTGTCTATGCGATGTACCACATATATGGTGAAATTCTTCTGTTATTCCATTCTTTATTATTACATTAGAACATCCTGCTTGTGCGTTTTTACATGCATGACTGAGTTCGATTATTTATTATTATTCGTTGGAACATCCTTTCGGTGCATGCAATTTACTTTGACACGTTCCGTTATTTATTATTCTCGTTGAAATATCCTGTCTACATCGTTTCTTACGCACGACTTTCGTTCCGTTATTTATTATTTTGTTGGAATAACCTGTCTGTGCGGTCTATCGCATGCTTGGTGATTTCTTTTATTATTTCATTCTTTATTATACTCAGTTGGTTAAAGTTTTGACTTCTATACTCCATGAAATTAGTGGAATATCCTTGATATTTGCGCTTCATCCAGTATCTTTTCATGGAAATATTCCTCTGAGCATTCTTGAATTTTACTCTACAAAGAAGTATCATGTTGACAATTTGGACGTTATTAGTTCCTGGATAAATTAATTCTTGAACTTGTTTTATTGAATTCTTATATCATTGTCATCATACTCATGATTATATTATGTTGACAGTCATCTGTGGCCTGTAGTGCATAGATGGACTTGGTATGATTATTACCAGGGATTAATCGGTATAATCATGACCGTAATATTAAAAATGATGTGGTAAAAGTCCTCATTGGCCCGTAGTGCATTGATGGATAGTTGTTGGCATGATCATGACCATTGATGAATACACGAATATCCTTGGCCCGTAGTGCATGGATAATTTGTGGTTGTGATACTAATGAATATCCTTGGCCGTACTGCAGGGATGATGTGGATTATTTATTAAGCTGAGTCCCAGCGATAAAAGTGATGAAAAACCTTTAAAATCATAAAAGATAGTAGATTTTATTCTCTACTTGACTCTTTTAATGGATTGCTTGTTCCGCTGCAGTTAAACTTGATGTTTATTATATTGTATCAATTTAACACTATTGAAGGATAACGATAATTTATTCTGTATTATCTTAGTCATAATATTTCTTACTGGTCTAGTTGAGCTCACCCTTTTCTTTCATTGTTCTCTTCAGGAAATGAGAACGTTTCAGGGACTAGTCGGGGAACGGAGTGACAGTCCAGATAATAGCATTAGTAGTCCTCACTATTCTGTTAATTAGTGTGATAATAAATGTAATGTGGACTCAATTGAGTGTGTATATTGTCTAGATGACAATATTTGTCTTAAAACTCACAACATATGTTTTGTCGTATTTTACACGACTGTTGTATAATTAAGTTGTATTTAAATTTTGTACCATGTATTTGGCGACTCAAGATAGGTGATGTATACCTATTTTGGGGGCGTAACAGTTAACAATACATCCAACCTCTAATTTTACATCATTAAACGATAATACAACCATTGAAATTTGTAGAATAATTAAAATTTTCTATTACAAACTATCCTTGTTCCCAAAACCTTCAACCTTTACATCTAAATATCTCATAATCATTTTAATACTACAATAGTTTACATCGCAAAATGTTATTACAATTCAACATTTATACATTGTTCGGAACCTTAAACATGGTTCAAATAATAATAACTCAGCTAAAGTGTATAATTCTTCAAGTATCACATCTGATATATGTCTTTCAGGTAACATATAACTTTACCTTGAATCTTGAACCTACAAAAATGGTTATTTGCAAGGTTGAGCTCGCCAAATTTCCCAAAGAAAATCTAATGCTTTTCATGCATCACATAGCACATAATAATATGCTCAACATATAACATACATGTTACAGTTCATATAACAGGTATAAAGATTGAGTCCTTACTCAATCAGCATGCTTTAATCAATCAACATAGTTATAAATTGACTTTAACATTTCATACTTTCAACATATACATATAACACATCATGCTCTTTGAAATAAAGATTTAAAACAGTTAATCATCAAGTTCACATAACAAATAGGAACTGAAAGACTTGCCTTGATTGTTGTTTACCAATAACAGTTTAACAGCTTACAGTTATTTGTACTTCACGTGCCCTACATAATTATATAATCATTCACACCAACTATTAGTCACATAGGAACGGATAGTAGTTGTAATGTAAACTTTAATCTACATCCTATAACTCTTCCTATTAATCAATACACAATGTTCAATTTGATTGTGTTAACTTTATACTTATAACTCACTATATTTCTTCTTAGTCAAACTCGAAGTTCGTTCAAGTGCTTAAGTATTGCTAGGACTACTTATTGGTTTTATATTAAATCCATTCCATATCTTATAATATTAATTTCAATTGAATTGAAACACTTTTTAAGTTTATTAACACTTGCACGCGGCGTTTGACGTTCATTCGCCGAGACGCCTTGGATTCTGTCTCTCATGTGTGTGTGCTTAGTATGCTTATACAACTTATCTAATACATCATTTATTAATGTTAAGCATCATTATATTTACTAATATTCATGTTTTATAACTTAGGACAACATCTTTTATCGTCAGGAGCACTATATTTGCATATGTGCATTCCCGACGCCCTCTGATTGCCTCCTAATACATAACAGTCCCACAAATGACCATTTTTACCCCTTTTACCGACCTCAGATTGAAAAACTTAAAGAACAAAAGTTGTAGGTCTATTCGTCCTCGTTCCGGATCATCTTGAATCACCTCAATTAGAGTTTGTATGAAAACATTATGGCCATTTTACTATAGTAGGTCAAAATTGTCCGACCCAGACTACTGTTCCGGCGCCGCGGCGTGAGAACTAAGTCATGAAGTGGCGCTGGGGCACAAATTTCAACTCTGGGGCACGAAGTTCTGGGCTATTTTTGGTGCTGAGGCGCGAAAATCACAGTTGGGGCGCAGATTTTGGCGCTAGGGCGCCAAAACTTACAGAACCCAACCACGAAGAATAGAATAACTAAATTCTGGACTAATTACTACTGATAATATCTAAATTAAGACGTAAAACTTATATACATTACTCATAAACATTTACTTATCATACATATACCAATTTAAAGCAGTTAAACAATAATTTCAGAAAATTTAAATTCTTGAAACCATAGTTTAAAACAAAACTCCATTGTTGACGTTGTTTTACAAGGTTTAACACTGTAAACCACAATTATCCACCGAATTCATTCCTTTGAACTACGTTCTCTGTAATTCTTAACAAACTAATTAACATAGTCAAAGTTCAATTTCACATATTAGCTCAAAATCCAATACTAATTTTGTTATCCTACAAAACATGTTCATACATGTGTTCACCGTAAAACCAATTCCTTTTCTTGCAGACTTAATTTAGCATACAATCTTATCTATATGTTAAGCATACAATCATATATATATATATATATATATATATTTTAGTATAACAATTACAATTACAAATACACAAAATTTTCTAACCAATTATAAAAACATGGGTTTACAGAAAGTTTGTAAAGAACTTTATATTACAGTCAAATTCATGAACACAGAGACTTAGAAATTATAGGCGTAAAACATATATGTTAAGGTTATGCAACATACCTTTTGTTGCTTAAGAAATCCTTGTTAATCACTGAAAATAGCTTGACGAACTCAGAACTTTCTCTCTTGATTCTTTCTCAGGCTCTCTCAAACTCTCTCAAAATTCTTTTCTTTTGTTAGTTATCACTAAGCCAATATTCTATACATAAAAACAAAATAAAACCAACGCACGTCCGTTTAAAAAAAACCGACGCCTACTAATTACCCTTATTCAATTTATCAGTTACCAAATTAATATATATATATATATTTTTGTTTATTTAATTTATATTATTAAAATTTAAATTTTAAAAAAATTCCAAAAGACATAAGGCTCTATTTGGCAAAACTCTTTAAAAATTAAAGAATTAATATATTTAAGTCTTGTTTGGCAAAACTAAATTAAACTCTTTTAATTTATTTTAATAACTCCTTTATAATATAGTTATTTATCACACTTTATTTAATTAAGTTTTCATACTTAATTTAATTAATTCTAATAACAATTTATTGAATAAATTATTTAATCATTATAAACTCTCTAACTTAATTATTAAATTAAATTAGAATATTATCTCATAATAATTAATTTCCTTAACCCATTAATTATTTATTAAACAAATAATTAACCAAATCAAATTAAACAAATATTTATTCAACAATAAACACATCAATTAAATATTTATATAATTCAATAAATATTTATAATTATAATTAAAATTCTGGATTGTTACATTAATCATATCGTAATAAGAATTTTAATTATTAAATTCTTATTTTAATAACTTGTGAAAATTCGAGTTGTCGTATCCTTCCCTCCTTATAAGGATTCCGTCCTCATAATCAACAAAACCTCCCTTACTCGGTTTTCACAAAATCTCTTTTCAAAAATTTATCGTTGACGAACTCAGAACTTTCTCTCTTGATTCTTTCTCAGGCTCTCTCAAACTCTCTCAAAATTCTTTTCTTTTGTTAGTTATCACTAAGCCAATATTCTATACGTAAAAAAAAAAAAAACCAACGCACGCCCGTTTAAAAAAACTGACGCCTACTAATTACCCTTATTCAATTTATCAGTTACCAAATTAATATATATATATATATATATATATATATATTTATATTTTATTTATTTAATTTATATTATTAAATTTCAAATTTTAAAAAAAAATCCAAAAGCCATAAGGCTCATTTGGGAAAACTCTTTAAAAATTAAAGAATTAATATATTTAAGTCTTGTTTGGCAAAACTAAATTAAACTACTTTAATTTATTTTAATAACTCCTTTATAATATAGTTATTTATCACACTTTATTTAATTAAGTTTTCATACTTAATTTAATTAATTCTAATAACAATTTATTGAATAAATCATTTAATCATTATAAACTCTCTAACTTAATTATTAAATTAAATTAGAATATTATCTCATAACAATTAATTTCCTTAACCCATTAATTATTTATTAAACAAATAATTAACCAAATCAAATCAAATTAAACAAATATTTATTCAACAATAAAAAATATTTATTCAACAATAAACACATCCATTAAATATTTATATAATTCAATAAATATTTATAATTAAAATTAAAATTCTGGATTGTTACATTAATCATATCGTAATAAGAATTTTAATTATTAAATTCTTATTTTAATAACTTGTGAAAATTCAGGTTGTCACAACTTCACCCGTGAAAACCAAGATTTTAGGCTATTCTACTCAATCGCGTAGCGTTTTTATTCCTGATTTGGTCTTTTCAGCTTGTGAGAACTCCTTTGCAACTCAAACTGGACTGAGCCGGAGGGGTGGACCCTACCCAGGGGAGCCGCAGGTACACCTACGACCAACTGTGGGTACTTTAAACCTGCAGGTTGCTTTCACAAGTTATTTTCACGTTGTGCCACGAAGGAAATCCGAGAGCTCTTCTTCAAATTTGCTGAGTTCAGGCGTTTTTCTGCAAATTTTGTCACCACGCAAGTGTTCTACACTGTCCTGGTAACGTATGTGTGTCTTCTTTTCCAGTTTTTATCCATTAAAAAATGACTTATGATATGAAATGCGTCTAAACACATAGTAGTGAATATGCATGCTCATATGATGTGATAAAAAATATTCAACATAGCAAATGTTAGTACTAAACCATGCAGAACATAATGATGTGAAAAAATTTGACTTTTGAAACAATCAAATTGGCACTTTTTTCTACTATTTCTTATCATATTTGAGGACAAATGAGCTAAGGTGAAAAAGCAAAGTAATCCTGGTAATTAGGCTACCCTTACGGATTTTTTACTGTGATGTATTAATGTATGTAGGATGTTTATGACTGTGGGCAGGTGTGCTACTGAATGGACACCTAGTCATACCTATGTGCATGTGGATAGTCCTATTTACAAAACGGACTATGGCAAAAATTTTCCAAAATGTAGGCATTGGGTAGTCATACATTGGGTAGTCATGCATGTGCATGCATGTAGTCATAAAAATGCATTTTGAAAAGCTCCAGGTTAGAATTTACCACACCCTTTCTGAGGTGATTTGGAGACTTATTGTCTTGATATATGGATCCAGATCAGCCGAGTAGTTCCCGCAGGACCACTTCAGGTGTGCGGAAGAAAGCTTCTAAAGTGCCTCGACCCCATTCTGTTAGACAGCCTTGTCATTTAGCGGAGGCGATGATACGTCCTATCCGGGTTGATGTGCCGAACGTTGAGGACGAGGAGGAGGATGTTCCGGTTGCTGACCCTGCTCCTGCTACACATGTTCCCCATAAGGATTTCCAAGGCATTCAGGTGTCGATCTTAGAGCTTCTGGGTGATTTGAGTAGACACCCCTCGATTTACTTGCATGTAAACGAGGTAAAAGCTAGATTTTGATCTTCCCCCTTTTTTCCTATTGACGAGGAGTAAAGATTCTGATGTTGATCTGCTTTGTGATGTAGGTTACCGGCTTTACACAGCCTAGAGGGAACTGGTTCAGCATTTATTCCACATACTAGGCTCTGCATCCTGATTATAGAGCAATTATGCATAGCCGGGGCTTCAGAGCGTTCTTTTCCATCCTTCCCCGTCGTTGTGATTGGGGTTACCTCAAGGCATTATCTGAGCGCTAGTTTCACCAAACTCAGTCTCTCCATTTGTTGGACTATGAGGTGATGATGATGTCGATGGATTGGCGATTTATCATCGCTATGGAGTTTGGAGGGGTGCCAGTGCTATGTATGACGGATATTACCCCGACTGCCGTTCGATCCTTGCTAGGAGTTTCTACCGAGGCGCTCGAGGCGGGGACCGTCGACAGTCCATTAAGTGTAGATTCTATGAAATGCGTCATTGAGTGAGCCCATACCCGATGATGTGAGAGTCAGGGATTTCATTCTTCAATGATTGTTCCTGATGATCATTAGGGGATGCTTCATAGCTGATAACTCTTCTACGGTGTCATTCACTCTGGTGAGTGCCACACGACATGTGGACCGTATGGGAGAGTATGACCGGGGTTCCTACACCTTCACCTATTTCCTCAAGGGTATACGCATGCGTTCGCAAGGCTTGACAGGGGCTTGGCTACGATTTTACCCATTTCTGCTGGTGAGTATTTTTCTTATAATTTCCCATGTACAGGTTAAGAGTGTTGACTGACAGTAGATGTTTGCCTTTGTGTTGGCAGTTCTGGGCCTATGAGAGGCTCCCATGTTTGCGTCCTGTGAGTGTGCTAGGCTTGGAGACCTATCCACGAGGACGGCGATGGCATCATTCCATACTTGCGGAGGTCCCTATAACTGAGGGTTTCACTCATTGTCGCCTACAGCTTGAGTTATTGATAGCTGATGTCATTACTTGGATTCCCTATTCTGGGGAGCACTTGGCTATTTGTTTTGAGGATGGATACCCGACTGGTGTCGAGTACGTGATTTCCACCTGTAGGATTCCTATCTTTACAGATGGAGGATGTGAGCTCTATTTCGGAGAGCGTGTTTTGGAGCACCACATGAGAAATTCGTATACCGATCTTGCCTCCTTCCAGACGTTATTTGCCTGTTTTACAATCACCCGTCATTGATACCCCCTTGATGGGTGTTGATGGTTTTACACTGTCAGAGGGTCTACATACCTAGGCTACATTCCAGCATTGGTGGTCCCCTCGTACCATCGGAGCCGAGACCCGTGCCACATAATTTATGGGGGATATGGTTCCTGGATCTGTGATGATGACGGATTGGATGGTCTGTGTCACAGATCCGACTCATTTGACACAGATTGATAGTTTGACCCGGTAGTTGGACCGGGCACATTTCTTTATCCGACCCTTGGGCAAAGATCTTGCAGAGGCAGATATATTTGATCCTTCTAGCTCAGGAGTTGGCCCCTCAGATAACTCATATGGCTTAGCCGGTGCAGATCCTCCATTGCATAGGACTGACATCCCCGTTTATGGAGATCTAGTGACTCAGGAGGAGTTACATCAGGTGGACAAGATTGATGATGTAGACATTGACACTATTATCTTCTTCTGATGTATATTCTCATTATATCTTTTGATAGGCCTCTGTTAGACACTAGGTGGATGTGCCCCATTCTCGCTATATCTTTTGATAGGCCTCTATTAGTAGTTGGGCGTATGTGCCCCATTTTCCTGTATTTTTAGCTGTATAGAGATGTATTAGATGATGATGTACTTAGGAATGTATATATTGTTATTCCTTACATCATATTGCCATCTATTTTTTATCATGCATGTATTATGTTATACATATGTATATATGTCCAGAGATATTTAGCATAACCCTTGGATGGTCTTATGACACGGCCCGTACAGATGTCTTCTTCGACAGTTAGCTGTATTGATCATACCCCACCAGTATTGGTGACATCCTATTTGAGATCGTGGTGTGATAGTATGTCACCTTCAGATAGGGTGACTGTAGATCAATTATTGCAGCACACTATGACTCTCTTGATGTTTCAGGTTCACGCAGGCTTTGTAGAGGGTATGCTAGAGCATTGGATACCGGAGAGGCAGGTCTTCCGGTTTGGTATCCATGAGTTGACTCCTACATTGGGGAGTACGCCTTGCGGTTGATAAGCGCTGCCAATCGGATGACTTCTGTGGCGATGGCTATCTCGGCGACATAAGCCGACAGTTTATGACCCTCAGCGGGTTGAGGCATAGAGTTGTGCAGGATGAGATCACATCCGGCCACATGGTATCCCATCATTTCTGATGGACAGATTTGGCTCAGAGGATAGCTATACATGACATTCCAGAGATTTCACCATGCCAGAGGATCATTGGCATTTGGCTAGAGTAGACGTACTGCTACTGTGCATATTTTCATATGTATACTTGCAACGGTACATGGATGAGATTGATATTAGTGTAATTATGGCAGTGAGAGCTCTCAGGGAGGGTCACACCATTGTGCCGATGATTGTAGTAGAGACATTGAGATCGGCTACATATTGTAGTTCCTACCCTCCAGGGGTATTCACAGGTAGTTCGGTCATGTTATACGTGTGGTTCATGTCACACTTGAGACCGATTGGCACTTTCTGACGGCACGGGTATTGTTTTACCCATGAGTTAGCCATATCGTACTCCTTTCAGCCAGCGAAGTGTACAGATCTTGCATCTTGGTCTGTTTTCCTGGCAGGGATTGGAGATCCATTTGATGTATTATCGTGTACAGGGCTTTGTTCACCCTATAGCTTCATCACTCATGCTCTGGGCATGGATTATCTCCCTCTAGCTGGTTTGAGGGGCATGACTACTTATCACCCACTGGCTATGATGTGTCAGTTTGACCAGTTCCAGGACTTCCATCCTTTTGAGGGGGCATTGAGTCAACATTTGGCTTCTCGCCACTTGTCAGCAGAGGACAGATCTAGGGTATATTCTTATTGCGATCATAGTGAGCTAGCTGCACTTTTTATTAGCCATCCAGGTTGTTCTGTAGAGTATTCCGCATAGATGGAGGTAGAGACTACATCGGATGCGGTAGTGTCCACATTGTCGGGGATTGATTCTGATGATGGGGATCCCATAGAGGACATTGATATTCCCACCGAGGAGGAGCTATTCACTGGGTTGCCAACAGCTCTTATAGATTTTCCCAGTACGAGTGCTACTGTGATTCAGCATTCAACACAGTATTTAGAGCAGAGTCTTCATCTGATGACCTTTGAGAGAGATCAAGCTAGGGCCTTGATGTTGACAGCTCTTGATGGGAGATATACCGCTCTATTGGAGAGAGATGAGGCCAGATCAACTAGAGATGCATTGATTATTGAGCGAGATGCTGCCCTATCTACTCGGGATGTGGCCGTTATAGATAGTACATTAGTGAGATCCCTTACGACTAGCATACTTACTGATATGAGTGCATATATTGATGAGCATCATGCCACCATGCAGTTGGCCTCGGATCTGCTAGCTCATGTAGAAACCCTTAGGAAGGAGCTTGTAGCATTACCCCCTTCTTCAGAGAGAGAGATGTTATGTTAGATCTGATAGTCCCCATACATACCGATCTGTAGATAGACTTGTATTTTCCTGCACAGACTAGTTTAGCCATTTTGTCATGTACAACACATATTGTATATATCAAACAATTTTATATATGGTAGGGAAATATATGTTGATTCACTTCCCTTTTAGTTGGGCCTTGATACTTGCTTAATATTTGCCTACTTCTCCATGGCTTGTGATCTTGATGTATTCTGAACTCATCCTTGATAGGTGAACATTGATATGTCGTAGGATCTTTCAGAATGGATCATTGATCTGCATGTATCCATACCCTCTTTGGTGTCTTGGGACTGATTTATGTATGTATATGTGTAGAGGAGTGTGACTTTTCCTCTCTGAGATTCACTGCACCACAGATGGTCGCCAATACTCCTATTTAAGAGGAGCTCAGTTAGTTCCATCTCTTATAGATTCGTGTTGCTCTTCAAGGAATCAACCGTAGCTTAGATGGTTACCAACTCTCCCATTTATGGGGAGGCCAGGTAATTCCATCCCTTTGATCTGAAGCCGATGAAATGTAATGGATTGAAGTTTGATCCCAGTACCGTGTGACAAGTATTTGTATTTTGGTAGAGGGTTAGACTGAACCATAAATGGTTGCCTACGTACTCCTATTGAAGAGGAGATCAGGTCTGCGTAGTTTGAACCTGGTGTAAGAGGTTCAACACTGAATGGTGTAAGGGTAGAAAGGTGTAGAAATATTTTTGTTGTTTTTGTTTATAGAGAAGGGTGTAGAAATGTTTTTGTTATTTTTGTTTTATTGCGACTAGGCCATATAAAATGGTTGCCTACGTACTCCCAGGTATCGGGGAGAACAGGTCGACGTAGTTCGCCCCATGTTTGAGATGATTTGCAGCCGAAAAAGTTTGATCCCATGTTCATGACAAACTATGGGGAAAAGTTTGATCCCATGTTCAGGACAAACTGCGGGTGTGAAAAAGTTTGATCCCATGTTCAGGACAAACTGCAGCGGAAGGGTTCAATCCATAGTGGGATAACCGAAATTGTATGGAGTGTGAAATGAAAGATCTTGTGATATGAAAACCAGGCTGCTGGCTTGAAGAATGTGTTTCCCTGATGGAGCAAATGGGTATGAAGAAAGGGTTTTGTGTAATAAGGGTTAGAAAACCTGAAATGACTTGTGATCTGGTGATCCAAAACCAGGATGTTTGCTTAATGGTAACTTCAGACATAGTACCGTTTCACGGTGTCTGAGTTGATGAGCTGTGGAAATTGGTCGCCATTCATTTCCTGTAATCTAAGAGCACCTCCTATGAATACCTCCTTGACAATAAACGGGCCCTCCCAATTTGGAGCGAATTTTCCCTTTGACTGATCCTGGTTGTTAATGATCTTCTTCAAAACCAAGTCATGTTGTTTAAACTGTTGTAGCCAAACTTTTTTGTTGTAGGACCTGGCGATCCTTTGTTGGTATAACTGACCATGGAAGATAGCATTACTTCGTCATTCATCTATTCGATACAATTAGTGATATCTGTATTATAACCATTGGTCTTCATCCAACTGAGCGTCAATCAACACACTGAGGGATTCCATTTCCACCTCTATGGGAAGTACTTCTTCCATCCCATAGGTCAATGAGTAGGGGGTTTTCCCAGTGGAAGTACACATTGAAGTTCTGTAGGCTAATAGAGTCAGAGGTAAGAGGTCATGCCATCCTTTGTGATTAGCGGACATCTTTTGCATGATCTTCTTAATGTTCTTATTATCCGCTTCAAGAGCACCATTCATCTTTGGATGGTAGATGACGGAGTCAAGGTGTTTGATGCGGAATTTACTGCACAACTCCTCCATTATTTTGTTGTTGAGGTTCTTAGCATTGTCTGTCACAATTACCTCTAGTTGTCCATACCGACAAATGACATTGTTTTTTATGAAAGTAATGATGACTTCTTTGGTAACCCTGGGGAAGGAGGCTGCTTCTACCCATTTGGTGAAGTAGTCAATCATGGTGAAGATAAACTGATGCCCATTACTGGCTTTGGGCTCGATGGGCCCAATCACATCCATTCCCCACATTGAGAAGGGCCAAGGTGAACTCATACTATGGAGTTCCCTAGGAGGGGCGTGGATAGAATTCCCATGAATTTGACATTGATAGCACCTCTTGACGTGATCATCACAGTTGGCCTTAAGCCAGAGTCAATAGTGCTCTGTTCTGATGATCTTTTTAATAAGTAAGGGGCCGCTCATGTGTGGGCCACATACTCCACCATGGATTTCATCCATGAGCCTTTGAGCATGGTCTTTGTCCAGACATCTGAGGAGACCTAGTCCTGCATCTCCGCTCAGGTAGAATTTCATAGCCAGTCGATGGATCCACCTTCTTTCAGTTGGGCTCACCTCAATGGGTGTAGATCTATCTTGTAAGTACTCCTTAATGTGCTGATACCAAGGGTTTTGGATGGGAGGTAGCTCATTCGATACTTCTCCAATATAATTCCCATAGGCTGGAGCCTTTTGTAGGGAAAATGGGATAATTGGCATGTTTCCCTTGTTATGTATGGTGATCAAGAAGGCCAAAGTTGCTATTGCATCCGCAAACTCATTCCTATTCCGAGGAATATGGAGGAAGTTTATTTCTACAAACTCCGAAGCCATATGTAAAACTTGCCGATGGTAAGGAAGCAAATGTAGCTCTTTGGTGTGATACATTCCTGTGGTCTGTCTGATTACCAATTTTGAATCCCCTAAGATAGTTAACCACTTGATACCTATTGATGTGGCAAGTTTGAGTCCCATGATCTGACCTTCATACTCAATTTGTGTTATTGGTCTTTACAAAGCTACAATTTGGCTGACGACGGATACTACTCTCCCGTCATGGGATACTAGAACCGCCTCCACTTCTAGAACCTTCCATGTTAACAGCTACATCAAAATACATTTTCCATGATTGGTGTGTATTGTAATGATGGTGTTGTTGCACTATCATTACCCCTTCATCGGGGAAGTATGTTTCCAAGGATTTGAAATCCCCTACAGGTGGGGCGTCCAGTTGATCTGCAATTACTTGTCCTTTGATGGACTTTTGTGTCACGTAGATGATGTCAAATTATTATAGGATCAACTGCCATCTAGATAGCCGACAATTTAATATGGGTTTACTGAACATGTACACGATAGCTCGTTCTTGGCCTCTATCGTCTTTTTGTCCCGGAATGTATCCCATGGCATTGTCTTTAATGGACATGTACACGAACAGGGGAACATCATCCCTGGGTGGTACCAAAACAGGAGCATTAACCAGCTGCTCTTTGATTGTAAGGAAGGCTTTTTGACAATCATCGTTCCATTTCATGGAGGAGTTCTTCCATAACAATTTGAAGATAGGCTCACAGGTTGCTGTGAGTTGAGAAATGAACCTGCTAATGAAGTTGATTCTTCACAATAATCCCCGTATTTCCTTCTCTGTTTGAGGAATGGGAATTTCCTTGATGGCCTGGATTTTGGTGGGATCCATCTTAATCCCTTTGTGGCTGACTAGGAAACCTAGAAACTTACCTGATTTAACGCCAAATGCACACTTGGCTTGATTCAACTTCAATTTGTACTTACACAACCTGTTGAAAAGCTTTCTGAGATGGTCTAAGTGATCTTCTTCCTTTCAGGATTTGACAATGATGTCATTCACGTAGATCTCTATCTTTTTGTACATTAAGTCATGAAAAAGAGCCATCATAGCTCGCCAGTAGGTTGCTCCGGCATTAATGAGGCCGAATGACAATCGTCTATAGCAAAAGGTTCCCCAAGGCGTGATGAATGCAGTTTTCTCATGGTCTTCCTCAGCAACCAAGATTTGATGATACCCCACAAAGCAATCAACAAATGAGTACATGTCATATTGATCAATATTATCAATGAGAATGTGGATAAATGTCACGGGAAAGCTATCCTTAAGGCAAGCTTTATTCAGATCCCGGTAATCCACATAAACTCATACCTTTCCTCCCGGTTTAGGTACGGGGACTATATTTGATAGCCATTCAGGATATGTGGACACCATGATGATGCCAGCTTGAAATTGTTTCATAATTTCTTCTTTAACCTTTAAACTTCACTCAGGTTTTAATCGCCTGAGCTTCTACCTGACTGGCTTGAATCCCTCTTTAATGGGAAGGCGATGGATGACGATGTCCGTGGAAAAACGCACCATATCTTTGTGACACCATGCAAACACATCCTGGAATTGGGTTAATAGTGCAACCATGTCATTCCTTTGGTTTGGAGTGAGGTCTGTACCAATCTGGATCAACTTAGGGCTTTCTAAGGTTCAGAGATTGAATGAGGTGGTTTGATCAAGATTTGGTTTGGGTTTGTCTTCGACCCATTCCTTGATCTCCTGAGTTATCTCAATGTCCTCTTGTATTTCCATCAAGTCTGAGTCCAACTTTTCATCAAAGTTACATTCCTTGTGGAGAAAAGTCACCTCATCAGCAAGTACAGGCACGTCTAAATTCAGAGTCCTGAAATAAAATATGCTTTCACTTAATATATAAAATTGTTCAATCATACAAAGTGTTAGCATGTAATGACAAAACAACTGCTAATACTGTACAGAAAAGTAAGCAGTTAAAACTATCTACAGGGCAGAGGGGTTCTGCCCTTTTTACCATTGGCGACGAATGCAAGGAGTGCTACTGCAATTGTCAAGGGTGAAGTCCTGGTGGACGACAGTAATGAAGTGACGATCATCATCCTCCTTCTCCCGAATGATGACCATAATGTTGGGATAATCATCATCTGGAGTGTATCTATTTGTGTGCTCATCATGAAAAAGGACGCGTAGATGAGACAATCTCCTGGCGATGTTTTGTTTACATCCCCGTTCCCTTTCTTCCACTTCGGGATCAGGAATCAGGACCTCTTTTGCTTTAACCGGTATCGATTTGGGAAATAGCATAGCCATAACATGGGCTGGAACCTTTACCGGAGACTGTATAGGCTCATGATCAGTAGGTGGAGATAATCGCCTTATAGCTGAAGATGAAGGAATCTGTTTGTGCTTGTGAGGATTCCTGTGACTGGAGCTAGCAGAATAGCCTAATCCAGCTGTCCCTGTTTGACTGGGAACTTGAATTGGGTGCTTAATACCCTGATAATCTTTGCCCAACCCTTGTCCAGGTTGATGACCCAATGATATCATCTCTTGAGTGGCCGACATTACCTCGACAAAAATCTTGAGTGTGGGAGGTGGACCACAATGGGATGGTAATGAGTGTTGCTCACCTCCAGGGTATGGAAACTGACCGGCTCAACTTCTGAATTGAAGCTGATGAGTGGTATGTCACCTTATTCAGGACATTCTGTCTCAGCATTTACAGTGACTAGGCTATTGTTTATAATGTACTTGAGTTATTGATGAAGGGTGGAAGGGACGACTCCAACCATATGAATCCATGGTCTTCCCAACAACAGATTATATCCTGTAGCTATTCTGAGCACGTGAAAGGATACATTGAATGTATGTGGACCAATCTCCACTGGCAGTTCAATCTCTCCCACGGCATTTCATCGGGACCCATCAAAAGCTTTGACAACCGTATGGATGCTTTTGATCCTCTTGGGGTTCATATTCATCTTCTCCAAGGTAGCATAAGGACAGATATTCAGAGATGAACCTCCATTTATCAAGACTCCTCCCACCATGTATTCGGAGGATAAAACTGCTATGTGCAACGACTTGGAATGACTAGTCCCTTCAGTGGGTATGTCGTCATCAGTGAAAGATATCACATTATTGTTAAAAATGTGATCAACCAGATGTTGGAATTTTTCCACATCCACTAATTTCGGTAAATAGGCTTCTTCCAAGACCCTTAGCAAGATCTTCCTGTGATCTTCGGAAGAGTCCAGTATAGAAATTTGTTGTTTAGTTTCTCTCAAGCTTAAAACCATCTTGGCTTCATTATGGCCCATGGTACGAAGGAACTCTTTGATTTTCTCCATGGGAACTTTCCCATTTGATTTAATGGTAGGCTTCATCACCCGATGGGGAAGATATACAGTGGATTCTCCTTCGACACTGCAGCAGTTGTATGTGAGGTAGATCCTTTAGCCTACCAATAATTCCATGGGACTTTTTTCAGGCTAACAACAGGATATTGTGGCCTAGATGGCAAGAGAATTGGCTCTGGTGCAGCCACTTTCAAAGGATTATCAGCACCTTGGAGTTGAATTGCTTGTATTGTGAGTGGTCTGGCAGCCAAATCATCCTCAGCGGATATAACTTCTACGCCGTCCTTCCATTTTATAGGACATGTGTTCCCACTTTTGAGTAATAAAGTGTTATCATCTGCCATTTGAAGGACAGCGCTGTCAATTAAATTCTAAATGAGGTGGCAAAGTGCCCAACATTCTTTTGTGCTGTGACCGCGACAGTGGGAGTGGTACTGGCATACTCCATTGGAATTGAACCATCTGGAACGGGGATTGATCGGAGGTAGAAGGGATGTAATTCTTCCTTCATTGATCAACATCTAAAATATTTCCTCCATAGGTTAGCCAAGGTATGTAAATTCCCTCTTGTTGGAAAAATCCCGACGGACTATGGTACTTGCTCTTTTTCCAACTTTATCCTCCAGTGTTTGACTTTCTGAAGGTGATGATGTAGTATTCATGACAAAAGGAAGGAGACTAGCAAGCTCCTGACTGACTAATTGGCGTGTGACTTAGTGTTGATGGATCACCAGTTCTGCCAATTGGTCTACTTGCTTGCAAAGAGCCTTAATCTTTTGTTCCATCATGAATTGGAACTGTACGTAATCCCATTTGTCAGCACAGTCTTTGCTGGTCTAGGAAGATTCAACAATGTAATTGGAACTTTATCCACTACTCTAATTAATCATATTGACCTCTTCTTTTTTGTGTTGAGGAAAAGGGTTGTCTTGCACATGAGGTTGGTCGGGTTTAGTCACCACAATCTCTCCATTGTCGATTAAGTCCTGGACCTTTTGTTTCAGGGCCCAGCAATCTTGAGTATCATGTCCCGGTGCCCCGACATGATAAGCACACTTCCATGTAGCATTGTAACCCTTTCCATTCGGGTTGGATAGTGGAAGAAGATGTGAAATTTTCTTTTGAGTGGTCAGAAGATTGAGAACATTCTTGAGCGAATCCCCTAGGGGTGTGAACGCTTGATTGCGTCAGACTTCTCCACCCTTTTGGCAATGTGCAGTTGGAAGACTGTACTGGAAAAGGGGAGTAGTTTCTCCTTTGGATAGGCATGTTCTGACTGCCTTTCTGACCTTGTAGTATCAAGGAAACATCCTCCTCTTTCTTTTTATGGACCCTCTAGGGGTTGTTTCCATAAGTTCTGGACTAGATGTGCTCAGCAACAGCTTTTAGAGCGACTAGGTCTTGAATTTTTCCTGAATTCAATCCCATCTCAGCCATCTCTCCATGTTTAATCATTTCAGAAAATGGCTTACCAATGCCAGCTAAGACTCTCTCATATAAAGGAGCTTCTTGTATATCTATAAAAGTTATCACCATTTTTGACTCTGTCATAGAAGGAATAACTTGAGCAACAAGGCGCCTCCACCTTTGAGCATACTCTCTAAATGACTCATTAAACTGTTTCTTGACCTTGGTAATTTGATACCGGTCAGGAGCCATCTGAGACTGAAAGCTATACTGAGTGAGGAAGGCATGAGCTAACTCTTCCCAACTATGTATTTTAGAATTGTTTAATCTGGTATACCATGATCGGGCATCTCCAGTTAGACTCTTTTAGAACAACTACATTCTGAGCTTCTCATTCTCGGCATAAGATCCGAGTTCTCCAATAAACACCTTCAAATGTGTGTAAGGATCTCCTAACCCATCATACTTTTCAAAGTCAGGAGTCTTGAACTTCTCTGGATAATGAACACCAGGGAATATACAAAGATCAGCATAGGAAACACTCCTGTGTTCTCCAATCCCTAATATCACCGGTGTATGGATCTTCTTTGAGATGGGTGTTTTCAGGAATTTTGTTGGTCGTATCCAATTGAAGTTCCAGAATTGATTTATCCGAACCTTGTGTTCCTCCCTATGCAGAGGATTCTGTATGTACGGGTATTTGTGAACCCTGAGTAGACTAGTGTAGTTCTTTAAGCGAGCGTACCCAAATCAGAATTTGCTTGCTTAATCCACAAACTCTTCGAGAGAGGCGAGAGCGAGGATTATATTGGTCAGATTAAGACATAATCGGCTGTAGGTGAAGGGGTTCAACACAAAAACGCAGCGGAAAAATAAAATAATCAAAGAAATTTCCGAAACCCTAAACAGGATCCATGCGAAATCAATTAATTCAGTGTAAAGAAATTATACCGAATATGAAAGTGCTTCTGAAACGCTTCGAATCTCTAACGGAATTCCTCACGAAACTACGTCTCTATGGTATCCACATGAACATATCACGAACCGTCGCACGATTCTGCAAAAAGGACTCGCGGTACTAGCCACAAAGGAACAAGATTTTCAAAAGGTTTTCTCTCTAGTCTCTCTTTAAGAGCGACTAGGGTTTTTTCTCTCTAGTCTCTCTCTAAGAGAGGCTAGGGTTATGAAGTTATGATCTAACCCTAAGTAGCTGCTATATATCCTATATATAGTAGTTAAAAGGAATTAATCAAAACCTAAAATCCGAATTTATATATATATAACTTAATTAAGTCTTACTTAATTAATATACATATATACAAATTTTCATTTTAATTTAAATTTGTGATTTAAATACTATTAATCATATTAATATATTTAATTCCTTAAAATTTAAATTTATTCCCTTTTAAATTACGTTCTATGTGTGTGACCCTATAGGTTATTATTACGTTGGCAATAATTTTAAAATCATATTATAAAATTATAAACAGTGAGCGGCATCTAGTAATGCATCACTGCTACCCAAGTAATAATAAGATCGATGATTCGATGCAACCTTTTCGTGACCAATGATTCAATGTAATTTAATCCTTTTAACCTTAATATCCTAGATTAAACTCGAGTCATGGAATGTGTCATACTCTTCATAATTTAATCTAAGTTTTCTTGATCAATGAGTAGACTATATGAAACAAATCACAATTTGAGCATGGCCATGCATTTCATAATCCTACTGAATCAAGAGGCCTATGGATATCACCCCTAATATATAGGAGGGTTAAATTCCATCTAGATCACTCATATTCCTCACACAATTCATGATGTACCCAATAATCATCTTTATAGTCCACCCTATTAAAGGTGACATTTGATGATATCAAAGTACATAAATTCTCGTGTAGTAATATAGTGATTTCAGGTCGAAGAACCATTACATCAATATCACTATGAGAATCGCTAATGACACTTTGCATAATGTTCCACGTAGAATTCTCATGGTGGGTCTGTCCAGTACATCGTTCTCTAACATGTACCTATGCATTGACTTAATATCTCATATATCTATGACCAATGAGATTTGGTCATTAGTCAATCCACATACTAGTCTCAATGCATCATTGTTGTCCCATCAACAATGATACTCAACTAGGGACATTTAAGAACAATGATACTAATTGTAATTATATAATCTCATGTTCAAGTCACATACTTGAAACTATATAATTTGTATCACTATTCTAAGGAATTTTATTATGTTAACATTTATATAACGCAGTAAATAAAACCATAATAAAATCATTCATTTATTCAATCAAATATAATATCAAATGTTAAGAAATTATATCAAATAATTGGCCTCTAGAGCATAAACTCTAACAGTAGGCCACTTGCACTAGAGCCAATCACTCATGTATCTAATACCCATGGAACTAGTGTGACCGTCGTGCTTCTGCTACGACAAAGCCTTGGTCAGTGGATCTGCAACATTGTCATCTGTTGGCACTCTTCCTATATGTACATCTCCTCTATCAATGATTTCACGGATGAGATGGTACCGCCTAAGTATATGCTTGGATCGTTGGTGAGATCTGGGTTCCTTAGCCTGTACAATGGCTCCATTATTATCACAGTATAGAGCAACCGGATCAACAATGGTTGGAACAACACCAAGTTTAGTGATGAACTTTTTAATCCATACAGCCTCCTTGGCTGCACTAGAAGAAGCAATATACTTAGCCTCTGTTGTAGAATCGGCTACTGTCTCTTGCTTCGAACTCTTCCAGCTAACAGCACCACCATTAAGGCAAAACACAAAACCTGACTGAGACTTATAGTCATCATTTTCAGTCTGGAAACTAGCATCTGTGTAACCCTTTACTTTGCCAGCCTAATCTTCACCTCCATATACCAAGAATGAATCCTTAGTCCTTTTTAGGTACTTGAGGATATTCTTGGCTCATTCATCGATGACCTTCACCGGATTCGATCGGTATCTCGCTCAAATCATGCTTAAAGCATACTGAGACATCCCGGACGAGTACATATCATTGCATACATGATAGATCCAATTGTCGAAGCATAAGGGATCTTTCTCATACGCTCCTCATCATCTTGTGATTGAGGACATTGGGCCTTAGAGATCTTTACACCATGAGTCATGGGTAAGTGTCCTCTTTTGCCTCTTGCATGCTTGAACCGTTTTTGACACTTTATCAATATATGTACTACGACTTTAGGTAGAGCATTTTCCTCGATCTATCTCGATAGATCTTAATACCTAAAATGTAGTCATGCATCGCCTAAATCTTTCATGGAGAAACATTTTCCTAACCATGTTTTTTGACTGTAATGAAGGAATGTCATTCCCAATAATTAATATGTCGTCAACATATAATATCAGGAATACAATGTGACTCCCACTAACCTTCTTATATACACAAGGTTCATCTTCATTATTAATAAAACCAAACTCTTTGACGGCTTCATCAAATTGAAGATTCCAACTTCGAGATGCTTACTTCAATCCATAAATGGATCGTTGCAGCTTACATACCTCTCCAGCATCCTTTGGAGTGACAAATCCCTCAGGTTGTGTCATGTACACATCCTCAAGGAGATTTCCGTTAAGGAAAGCAGTTTTGACATCCATCTGCCAAATTTCGTAATCGTAAAAGGCTGCAATAGCAAGTAAGATCCTGATGGATTTAACCATTGCCACTGGAGAGACGGTTTCATCATAGTCAAAACCTTGAACTTGTTTGTAACCTTTTGCTACCAGTCGACCTTTATAGGTTTGTACATTACCATCCATATCGGTTTTCTTCTTGAAAACCCACTTGCACCCGATTGGTTTTACCCCTTCGGGTGGATCAATCAAAGTCCATACTTGGTTAGTATACATGGAGTCCATTTCAAATCTCATGGCTTCAAGCCATCTCTCAGAATCTGGTCCATTCATAGCTTCTTGGTAGGAAGCAGGCTCATCCTGATCTATGAGCATCACATCGCCGTTTTGAGTCATAAGATATCCATAATATCTCTCGGGCTCTTGGCGTGTCCTACCAGATCTACGAATTCCTTGTGTAATTTGAGCAGGTCCACTTTCCACAACATCTTGTGTTTCCTGCTCACGTTCCAACTCAGGTTCAATGATATTCTGTGGTTCTCGAATTTCTTCGAGTTTTACTTTCCTCCCACTGTTTCCTTTAGAGACAAATTCTCTTTCTAGAAAAATACCAATTCGAGCAACAAACACTTTGTTCCCAGAAGGTTTGTAGAAATAATACGCTTTTGTTTCCTTTGGGTATCCCACAAAATTACATTTGTCAGATTTGGGTCTGAGCTTGTCAGAATCTAGACGTTTTACAAACGCCTCGCAACCCCAAATCTTCATGAACGACATACTAGGACGTTACCCAGTCCACATCTCATATGGTGTCTTCTGAACCATTTTTGTAGGAACATGGTTAAGTGTGAATGCAGCTGTCTCTAGGGCATGACCCTAGAAGCTTATTAGAAGATCTGCATGACTCATCATTGATCGTACCATGTCCAATAAAATAAGACTTGACAGTAATTCCATGTCTTATATTTAATTGGGACATTGTATGGTGGAAGGATTGAATTGTACGGTAACTATTTACTCAAAGGTTCTTTAATGATTAATGTTGAAATCTATATTATCTGGAAAGTCGTTGATCACTAGGGAGACTTATCCCTATTGTAGAATAAATATTATTTATTTAAATAAATTAATTGTTTAATTTATTTATTTAAATAAGATTAGAATTATTCTAATTGATTTATTCACAACCTGGTTTTAATATGGAGAACCTAAAGGGTCACACCATAAAAGGAAGAATAATTATTTAAGAAATTAATGGCATAATCGTAATAATATGTTAAGTATATTTAATTTAATCTATGGTGATAGAATAAATTAAATAGCTTAATATTTATTATTTAATATTTTAGAAATATTAAATATAAATTAATAAGAGGAGTCTTATTAATATTATTACAATTATTATTATTATTTTAATTTCTAAAGAGTTTAGGAATTAATTTAATATAAGTACTTCATTTATTCCTAATTGGATTAGGAAGAAAAATTAGTTAAAGGAGTTTAATTAATTATCCCTAATAAGATTAGGGAGCTTAATTAATTAAAAGAATTTAATTAATTAAATAAATCCCAATTCCTTAATTGTTAAGGTGGGTTGCCCACATCTATAAATAAGAGGAGTCTTATTATGGGTGTGGGGGTTGTTGACTTTTACAACATACGTAATAATTCCAATTTGTTGGAGAGTACGTCCTTTTTCTATAGAGATAGAAAACTAGGGTTTGAGCCATAACACCCATCTTCTTGAATCTTTATTTTTTCCTTAGTGGATCACCTCTAGAGGCCAAACATATGGGTGGCTAACGTTGATCAAAGGAAGGAACAAAACCCCGGTGGATTCAAGTTGAACGCGAAAGGATTTGGAGGTGAACTTGTACCTGAGGAAGCTCGATCTTCAAGGGTATGATTTTATTCTTTATCCTTTCGTTTAATTAATAATTGTGCATAAAGGGTGATCCGGGTATATGGTTTGTAAATTTTTTTAAATTCTGATTTTACACGCTTCCGCACTTTTATGCAATTTGATTGCGTTCATAAATATTACAAACCTAACAGTGGCATCAGAGCCAAACCTTTATGCAAATTATTAATTGTTTTAATTTGATATGTATATTGATATGTGTTTAGAATAATTTAATTGGGCATAATTTTGTTGTATAAAATTTATAAAAAAAAAAAAAAAAAAAAAAAACTTTTTTTTTTTTTTTTTCGTGATTGCGCGACCAAGTAAATAAAAAAAAAAGGTTACATGCAGGATCAAATGCGTTTAAGATTCATGTTAATTTTAAAAGGGACAGGAATGGTATATATTATATATTTTAGTTACAAATCTCATTATACCAATCTCATTAAAATGAAATGATTAGGTAATCATTGATCTGCTAGCAAATAGTACTAATCAAAAAAAAAAAATTGTCGATTCATGGATTCATATTAATACATATATATTACAAGGCGATAATTTTTTTGTTCAAAAACCATAGACCACGTGAATTGTTTATTTTTAGTAGGAAGAATACGGTTATATATATATATATATATATATATATATATATATATATATTTTATATTTATATTATATTATATATATATATATATATATTATTTTCAATAATTTTATAATTAAAATAAAGGTTTATTTTAATTTTAAAATAATAGGTTTATTTTAATTTTAAAATTAAATTTCATGCTAACTAATTAGAGTTGGAATTGGATTCCATGATAACTTATTGGAGTTGAAATTGGATTCTATGTTTTCTTAAATAAAGGAGTTTATTTAGATATGAAATAGGATTTCATATTATTCAAAATAAAAGAGTTTATTTGTGAATTGGAAAAAGAATCCTAATTTCCTTAAATAAAGGAGTTTATTTAGATATGAAATAAGATTTCATATTATTCAAAATAAAAGAGTTTATTTGTTAATAGGAAAGAGAATCCTATTTTCCTTAAATAAAGGAGTTTATTTAGATATGAAATAAGATTTCATATTATTCAAAATAAAGGAGTTTATTTGTGAATAGGAAGAGAATCCGTGTTTCCTTTAATAATTTATTTTTTTTTTATGGAATTGGATTCCATAATTAATTAAAATAAAGGAGTTTATTTTGATTAAAGATTTTGATTAAAATAAAATAGTTTATTTTATTCAAAATAGGATAAATTAAAATAAAATAGTTTTATTTTGATTTAAATTTGGATTAAAATAAAGGAGTTTATTTTGATTCAAAAATAGATTTTATATTAACTAAATTTGCCCATTAAATGATATCAATATATATATTAAATGTTTATTATTCATAAGATGAATGTTATTTATTGATACATATGGTGATGTGTATGATAATAAAAATGGGATTGATTATGGACTATTGACCAATGCGATTGGATTTTATTTTAGTTGGATGCATGAATGTATGGGTTTTATTAAATGGGGTCTGCGTACCTCGCCTTCTCTAATTTTTCTTAATGTAAATTCTATCTCTCTCCTATGTACTTCCCTCGATCACGATCAAGGTTTCTATTTATTTTAAATAGTTTTGTAATAGGAATAGTTAGAATTAATTTTGAAAAATTGGAGATCAAGGAGCAAGGAGCGCTTGAAGACCCGTTTGTAATGGAGCCCGGGTTTAAATGTAATAGTTATATTTAAATATTATTTCTTTCACCCCTAGGGTTTGACCTTTTGGTTCACTTGGTGGCTCTAGTGAACCAAACTAGAATAAAAGGCCATAATCAATCCGGGTAGAATATAGTATTCTATATGTGCATGTGCGCTAAACAAGATGAGACTAATTAATAACAAACCCCTCAATTTTTTTTTTTATATTAAGTCCTAAGCGTTCAAATATATTTGGAATATCGAACGTCGCCTTCTAGCATGATAAAATTAATAGAGTATTAAATATTTAATATGAGTTTGTTGTGTCACCACAAGGCAAGTATTAAGTATTTAAGATGTTAATTTATCACATTTGATGCTTATAAAGAAAATTGAACAATATTGTTTTGTTGTGTCACCACAAGGATGATATTTTTCTTTTTGAATATATGGAGTGCTAGGTTTGGACTTAACTTGGATAATTTTGATTCGGATGTGCCACCACTTGATCAAAATAATCTAAGAGGAAAAAGAAAAGGAGTTGCATAGTTGATGTAATTGACAAAATTTGTCTACCTATTTATTTATATATAGTTTGTTGTGTCACCACAAGGCTATATACATTTGAAATGGGATCCTTATTCTCACTAGCAAATCTTTTAAATTAGATTTTGCTTAAACTATATAAGTGAGGGTAATATAGTTTGAAGAAAATAGTGGGAGATACCAATTTAAAACAAGACCTAAATTATTTTGGTAATTAATAAAAGAATGTATGTTAAAATGTTGTTAATTACAAATTCATTTACAGATTTTTACAATGTCTAAATTACTATCACTACTGAAACATATTAGATGTTATTTAACCTGGAATCGTATTAAGCGGATTGGTTAAGGAATTTGAGAATAGTTCTCATAGTCGAAAAGCTATCTTATGTCCTTAATACGCCTATCCTCAAGTTGTTGCGCATAATGCCTCCGAGGAAGACATTGCTACTTTTAGAAAGTGGCAAGATGATGCACATTGGCTCAATGCATCATGCTCGCATCTATGAGTAACGAGCTTCACCACGAGATGAAACTATGGATGCTCCTACTATATTCCCGCACATCAAGTAGTTGATGGTGAGGAAAGTGGGACCGATAGATATCGAGATATCTAAGGAGCTCTTCCGATCTAGAATGGCCAATGGCACTATAAATATGCATAAAAAGTTCTTAACATAATCAATTTGATTGATCAATTAGGACAACGAGTTTTGTCATGGATGGAGAGTTGAGCCAAGATTTGATCTTGCACTCACACCCTACTCCTTTCACAATTGTTGTGAATTTTTCATATGAACAAGCTAGATATCGACTTCGCTAATTTGCTTAACATGTTGAAAAATGATGAGAGTCACTTTCAACCAAGAAAGACCAAGTCTTCTTGGTAGGGGCCAAAGGATCTTCTGAAAGAAGAACGATTCAAAGAAGGTATATAGAAAGGCATAAACAAAGGATAATAAGAACAAAATCGATACGGATAGCAAAAGAGTTTGCTTCCACCGCAATAAGCCCGGACAATTTGGAAAGAAATCTGCGAGAAGCATCTTGCAGAGGCTAACCAAAGAAGCTTAGTGAAGTTTCTACATAATACAATTTTTGTTCATGATTGAAATAAATTTTCTTTAAGTCAAAGTTCTACTTGGGTATTGGATACCGACTTTGGTTATCATAAATATAGATTTATGAAGGGACCAAGCGAAGTAGAAAGCTAAACAAATATAAGTAATCCTATGTGTGGAAAATGAAGCAAAGGTTCTTTGCATTAGCCATAGAAACTTATAGTTTAGCAATGCCTACTGAAAAATCTATTAAGTCAATAAGTTGTTATTGTATTCCATTCTTGTTAAAAATATTATTTCCATTTTATTGTTGACAATGAAATCTTTGGTATTATAATTAAGAACAATTGTTGTTCTATTTATAATAATAATGTTTTGTATAGAATCGGAATATTACTTAATAAATTTTGTATACTTGACTTACATGAAAATAATTTTGCATATTGAACAAATTAGTATAAGAAAAGGAGATGATCATTCAAAGAGTTGAATGTGTGTATTTGTTGAAATACAAGTGTGAATTATTTGAAAGGTTCAAAGAATTGGAAGTGAAACAAATTGGCAAAGTATTAAGATTCTTTGATTAGATCAAGGAATAAATACTTGTGCAATAAGTTTCTAGATCATCTCAAATGGTTTTTCTCATAATGGACACCTCATGATACGTAATAATTGATTGATGTATCCGAAATGAAAAAATCGTACCTTGTTGGACATGGTGCGGTCCCATAATGGTTTTACCGACATTCCAAAGATCCTTCCGGGATAATGTCCTAGAAATGGTCGCATATCTCACGAAAATGGTAATCTCAAAATCCCCCAAGACTCCATAAAAGTTATGGATGGGGAGGATTCCTAATCTTAAGTATGTTAAGATAATGGGTTGTCCAACTTATGTGAAAAGGTTTCAAAGGATAAGCTTGGGACAAGATTTGACATGTCTGATTTACAGGACATCCTAAAGTAAGTTTAGGGTATATGTTCTATAATTCTACTTAGCAAAAGGTGTTTGTTACGAAACACACTGCCTTCTAAGATAAAGGTGTTTATCATTAAAAGGGGCTAGTGGGAGGATAATAGATCTTGAAGAGTTCAAGAACCACAAAACACTATAAGTCAAATAAGAGGAACTTGTAGATAGACCTATTGTACCACAAATCAATCGTAAAGTCCGGAATAGTACCAAGATACCGAGGAGGTATGGATTCATCATGGATGATGATGATGAGGTACGATCATAGAAGATGATGATCCGAGTTACACATACGATGAGGTAAGAGTTCTAGTGTGTACAAAAGGGTCGATGGGGAGCGTCGTGAAATTTCTAGTATTATATATTGATATACTACGAATGAGGAATAACATACCAATGCTACAATCAGTAAAGATAAAGTTGTCTAAACATTCCTCCACGAATGATTTGGGAAGAGTATCTTAATTGGGGATAAAATATATATAGATAGATTCAAGAGGATGCTCGACTTAACCCAAGGAATGTATATTCATTTGATGCTAAAGTCGTTTAGCATGGCAAACTCCAAGAGATGTCTCATGTCGATGAGCTATGGAGTGTATCTCTCTTAATAGTCCCACAGACTCTTGAAAAGAGAGGTCGCATGAGTGACAATCATGTATGCAATGAAATATACGAGACTTGATGTTGATCACCATATTATGGAGAAGTTCACTATGAGTCGGTGAAAACATCTTAAAGTGCTTAACCCAAGCACTAAGGATGTGATCATATTCATGGTGGTCCGAATTAAAACTAGAGGGCTTAATGCACTCAAGTTTTTTAGGCAGATGCGAGACGACGTAAAAATCCACTTTAAGGTAAAGGGTTACCTTGAACAAAGGGTGTAGTGAATTGAAAGGTTCCAAACAAAGAAAGAGTTCTTTGGTTTAGTGATAAAGACAAAGTAAGTAGCTATAAATGAAGTCGCAAGTTGATTGTTTGGATAAAAGTTCATTACGTAACTAGAATAGTTCCTAAGTCTCATCTTGGATCTAAACATGTGTTGTGGCACTTTCATTTGATTATTAGAATCATTGAAAGATGGGAAATCACTATAGAGATAGTGGACTCTCATGAACAACATTACATATCCATTAACTAAAGCTTATCCAACAAAGCAGATAATCGTCACTTAGAGAAGAAGAGTATGAGATACCATGACGATTGGCTTTAGAGCAAGTGGGAGATTGAAAGTAGTATGCACACAAGCCAATCATGTTTGATGATAAAGCATATACTTTGTAACAATCTTATTCATTTATTAATAAAAAGTATTAATTTATTAAAGGCTTTTAATTATCTACATGATCTTTTTTTATAATATGTGATAAACCCATAGTTTTAAGCAATGCTTTTAGAATAATGATGATGATCATTCTAATGAGATCTAAATTCTTTGAAAGCTTAAAACTAAAATAGTTCCCAATCATTGGATTACTAAATTGGGGATTAGTGAATCCGGGTAGATTGGGTACATACGTTGCTTGCTCATTGGATGAGGATGATTGATCTCATGATCATTTGTGTGGAGACACTAAAGCAAGTATGTAGGTGCTTATTAGAGAATAAGTTCACCGAACGTGGCTCGTTAAGGAATACCTAATGGAGTTTTACTTGCATCGCAATAGGAATTCTCAGTAGTGATAGTAGTCAAGTAATCCTTGGACTTGAGATCATCATAGTATCTTGTGTATGATGAGTTATACTTTGACTTATTCCTTAAGACCCTTAGGGTATATCAAAGGGTATGCTTGGGTATAACAAGTTGTATATGGAGATAATATATGATCAATAAAGAATCTACCACTTCTAATAAAGAAGAGAAATGTCCTATGTGATTCGATAAATGACAACCCAAAGAGTCCTCGGCGGGCGAAATGAATGAAATTAGAAAGGAGTTTCTAATTTGCATTATTTGAAGTTGTGCATTTAAGAGTCGAAATACATATAATTAAATAAAATAAGACTTGACAATAATTCCATGCCTTATATTTAATTGGGACATTGTATGGTGGAAGGATTGAATTGTATTTATAACTATTTACTCAAAGGTTCTTTATGATTAATGTTGAAATCTATATTATCCGGAAAGTCGCTTGATCATTAGGGAGGCTTATCCCTATTGTAGAATAAATATTATTTATTTAAATAAATTAATTGTTTAATTTATTTATTTAAATAAGATTAGAATTGTTCTAATTGATTTATTCACAACCCGGTTTAATATGGAGAACCTAAAGGGTCACACCATAAAAGGAAGAATAATTATTTAAGAAATTAATGGCATAATCGTAATAATATAGTAAGTATATTTAATTTAATCTATGGTGATAGAATAAATTAAATAGCTTAATATTTATTATTTAATATTTTAGAAATATTAAATATAAATTAATAAGAGGAGTCTTATTAATATTATTACAATTATTATTATTATTTTAATTTCTAAAAGAGTTTAGGAATTAATTTAATATAAGTACTCTCATTTATTCCTAATTGGATTAGGAAGAAAAATTAGTTAAAGGAGTTTAATTAATTATCCCTAATAAGATTAGGGAGCTTAATTAATTAAAAGAATTTAATTAATTAAATAAATCCCAATTCTTTAATTGTTAAGGTGGGTTGCCCACATCTATAAATAAGAGGAGTCTTATTATGGGTGTGGGGGTTGTTGACTTTTACAACATACATAATAATTCCAATTTGTTGGAGAGTACGTCCTTTTTCTATAGAGATAGAAAACTAGGGTTTGAGCCATAACACCCATCTTCTTGAATCTTTATTTTTTCCTTAGTGGATCACCTCTAGAGGCCAAACATATGGGTGGCTAACGTTGATCAAAGGAAGGAACAAAACCCCGGTGGATTCAAGTTGAACGCGAAAGGATTTGGAGGTGAACTTGTACCTGAGGAAGCTCGATCTTCAAGGGTATGATTTTATTCTTTATCCTTTCGTTTAATTAATAATTGTGCATAAAGGGTGATCCGGGTATATGGTTTGTAAATTTTTTAAAATTCTGATTTTACACGCTTCCGCACTTTTATGCAATTTGATTGCGTTCATAAATATTACAAACCTAATACGATATTCCAAATATCTTTGAACGCTTAGGACTTAATATAAAAAAAATTGAGGGGTTTGTTATTAATTTGTCTCATCTTGTTTAGCTGCATTGCATATATATATATAAAAATACGTCATCGTATTAATGAACATGCAAAGCATGTTTGCATAATATATAATATATATAGTATAAGCATGCACATATAGAATACTATATTCTACTCCGAATTGATTATGGATTTTTATTCTAGTTTAGTTCACTAGAGCCACCAAGTGAACCAAAAGGTCAAACCCTAGGGGTGCAAGAAATAATATTTAAATATAACTATTACATTTAAACCCGGCTCCATTATAAATCGGGTCTTCGAGCCTCCTTGCTCCTTGATCTCCAATTCTTCAAAATTAATTCTAACTATTCCTATTACAAAACTATTTAAAATAAATAGAAACCTTGATCGTTAGCCAAGGGAAGTACATAGAGGGGAATAGAATTTACATTAAGAAAAATTAGAGAAGACGCAGGTAATGCAGACCCCCATTTAATAAAACCTATACATTCATGCATCCAACTAAAATAAAATCCAATCACATTGGTCAATAGTCCATAATCAATCCCATTTATTATCATACACATCACCATATGCATCAATAAATAACATTCATCTGATGAATAATAAATATTCAATATATATATTGATATCATTTAATGGGCAAATTTAGTTAGTATAAAATCTAATTTTGAATCAAAATAGACTCCTTTATTTTAATCCAAATTTAAATCAAAATAAAACTATTTTATTTTAATTTATCCAATTTTGAATAAAATAAACTATTTTATTTTAATCAAAATTTTAATCAAAATAAACTCCTTTATTTTAATTAATTATGGAATCCAATTCCATATAAAAAAAATAAATAACTCCTTTATTAAAGGAAACACGGATTCTCTTTTCCTATTCACAAATAAACTCCTTTATTTTGAATAATATGAAATCTTATTTCATATCTAAATAAACTCCTTTATTTAAGAAAATTAGGATTCTTTTTTCCTATTCACAAATAAACTCTTTTATTTTGAATAATATGAAATCTTATTTCATATCTAAATAAATTTCTTTATTTAAGGAAACATGAAATCCAATTTCAACTCTAATTAGTTATCATGGAATCTAATTCCAACTCTAATTAGTTAGCATGAATTTTAATTTTAAAATTAAAATAAACCTTTTATTTTAATATTAAAATAAACATTTTATTTTAAAATTAAAATAAACTTTTATTTTAATAATAAAATTATTAAGAATATTATATATATATATATATATATCATATATATATATATATACCGTATATAATATATATATACCCGTTAATATATATATATATATATATATATATATATATATATACTATATATAATATCTGACTACTCTCCTTAAAAACCGTGTTTGTCATCATTGATAGCAATATGAAATCAGGAATGCAGTAAGAGCTTTTTAAAAGGAAACAATTCGCGAATAATTATTTCGGTCCCTTTTTTTTTATTTTATTAATTTAAATTTTATACAATTAAATTATGCCCAATTAAATTGTTCTAAACACATATCAATATAATATCAAATTAAAACAATTAATAATTCGCATAAAGGTTTGGCTCTGATACCACTGTTAGGTTTGTAATATTCATGAATGCAATCAAATTGCAAAAATAAGCGAAAACGAGTAAAAATCAGAGTTTAAAAATTTTACAAACCATATACCTGTTAGGTTTGGAATATTCATGTATCTTGTGATCAAATTGCATAAAAAAAGTGCGAAGCGTGTAAAAATCGAGTTTAAAAATTTACAAACCATATACCCGGATCACCCTTTATGCATAATTATTAATTAAACGAAAAGATAAAGAATAAAATCATACCCTTGAAGATCAAGCTTCCTCGTACACAAGTTCACCTCCAAATCCTTTCGCTCAACTTGAATCTACCGGTTTTGTTCCTTCCTTTGATCAACGTTAGCCACCCATATGTTTGGCCTCTAGATGTGATCCACCAAGGAATAATAATGATTCAAGAAAAGGGTGGTTGGCTAAGCCCTAGTTTTTCTATCTCTATAGAAAGGGGTGTACTCTCCCAACAATTGGATTTATGTGTAATTTTGAAAAAGTCAACAACCCCTATCACCCATAATAAGACTCCTCTTATTTATAGATGTGGGCAACCCACCTTAACAATTAAGGAATTGGGTTTTAATTAATTAAATTCTTTTAATTAATTAAGCTCCCTAATCTTTTTAGAGATAATTAATTAAACTCCTTTAACTAATTTTCCTTCCTAATCCAATTAAGAATAAATGAGAGTACTTATATTAAATTAATTCCTAAACTCTTTTAGAAATTAAAATAATAATAATTGTAATAATATTAATAAGACTCTCTTATTAATTTATATTTAATATTTCTAAAATATTAAATAATAAATATTAAGCTATTTAATTTATTCTATCACCATAGATTAAATTAAATATACATAACATATTATTACGATTATGCCATTAACTTCTTAAATAATTATTCTTCCTTTTATGGTGTGACCCTTTTAGGTTCTCCATATTAAACCCATTGTGAATAAATCAATTAGAACAATTCTAATCTTATTTAAATAAATAAATTAAATAATTAATTTATTTAAATAAATAATATTTATTCTACAATAGAATAAGCCTCCTAATGATCAACGACTTTCCAGATAATATAGATTTCAACATTAATCATAAAAGTACCTTTGAGTAAATAGTTACTGTATAATTCAATCCTTCCACCATACAATGTCCCAATTAAATATAAGACATGGAATTACCACAAGTCTTATTTTATTTAATTATATGTATTTCGATCCTTAAATGCACAACTCCAAATAATGCAAATTAGAAACTCCTTTCTAATTTCATTCTATTGGCCAAGGACTACTTTGGGTTGTCATTTATCGAATCACATAGACATTTCTCTTCTTTATTAGAAGTGGTAGATTCTTTATCGATCATACATTATCTCCATGTACAACTTATTATACCCAAGCATACCCTTTGATATACCCTAAGGGTCTTAAGGAATAAGTCAAAGTATAACTCATCATACACAAGATACTATGATAATCTCAAGTCCAAGGATTACTTGTACTACTATCTACTACAGAATTCCTATCGACAGCAAATAAAACTCCATTAGGTATTCCTTAGCGAGCCACGCTCAAAGGAACTTATTCTCTAATAAGCACCTACATACTTGCTTTAGTGTCTCCACACAAATGATCATGAGATCAATCATCCTCATCCAATGAAAGTTAGCAACGTATGTACCAATCTATCCGGATTCACTAATCCCCAATTTAGTAATCCAATGATTGGGAACTATTTTAGTTTTAAGCTTTCTAAGAATTTAGATCTCATTAGAATGATCATCATCATTATTCTAAAAGCATTGCTTAAAACTATGGGTTTATCACATATTGTAAAACAGCATCATGTAGATAATTAAAAGCCTTTAATAAATTAATACTTTTTATTAATAAATGAATAAGATTGTTTACAAAGTATATGCTTTATCATCAAACATGATTGGCTTGTATGCATACTACTTTCAATACCCAGATCACCCTTTATGCACAATTATTAATTAAACGAAAAAGATAACGAATAAGAATCATACCCTTGAAGATCGAGCTTCCTCAGGTACAAGTTCACCTCCAATCTTTTTCGCGTTCAACTTGAATCCACCGGGTTTGGTTCCTTCCTTTGATCAACGTTAGCCACCCAAGTGGTTGGCCTCTAGAGGTAATCCACCAAGGAAGAAGAAGGATTTAAGAAGATGGGTATTTGGCTCAAACCCTAGTTTTCTATCTCTATAGAAAAGAACGTACTCTCCAACTTTTGGAATTGCGTATATTTTGATATCTGATATAAGACTCCTCTTATAAAGATATCAGGTAACCTTATTTAATAAAATAAGGTATTATTTAATTAAACTCTTTTAATTAATTGGGCTCCCTAATCTTATTAGGGATAATTAATTAAACTCCTTTAACTAATTTTCCCTCCTAATCTTTTTAGGAATAAATGAAAGTACTTATATTAAATTAATTTCTAAACTCTTTAGAAATTAAAATAATAATAATAATTGTAATAATATTAATAAGACTCCTCTTATTAATTTATATTTAATATTTCTAAAATATTAAATAATAAATATTAAGCTATTTAATTTATTCTATCACCATAGATTAAATAAAATATACATAACATATTATTACGATTATGCCATTAACTTCTTAAATAATTATTCTTCCTTTTATGGTGTGACCCTTTAGGTTCTCCATATTAAACCGGTTGTGAATAAATCAATTAGAACAATTCTAATCTTATTTAAATAAATAAATTAAATAATTAATTTATTTAAATAAATAATATTTATTCTACAATAGGGATAAGCCTCCCTAGCGATCAACAACTTTCCAGATAATATAGATTTCAACATTAATCATAAAAGTACCTTTGAGTAAATAGTTACCGTACAATTCAATCCTTCCACCATACAATGTCCCAATTAAATATAAGACATGGAATTACTGTCAAGTCTTATTTTATTTAATTATATGTATTTCGATCCTTAAATGCACAACTCCAAATAATGCAAATTAGAAACTCCTTTCTAATTTCATTCTGGCCAAGGACTACCGGGTTGTCATTTATCGAATCACATAGGACATTTCTCTTCTTTTAATAGAAGTGGTAGATTCTTTATTGATCATACATTATCTCCATGTACAACTTATTATACCCAAGCATACCCTTTGATATACCCTAAGGGTCTTAAGGAATAAGTCAAAGTATAACTCATCATACACAAGATACTATGATGATCTCAAGTCCAAGGATCACTTGTACTACTATCACTACAGAATTCCTATCGACAAAAAGTAAAACTCCATTAGGTATTCCTTAGCGAGTCACGCTCAAAGGAACTTATTCTCTAATAAGCACCTACATACTTGCTTTAGTGTCTCCACACAAATGATCATGAGATCAATCATCCTCATCCAATGAGCAAGCAACGTATATACCAATCTATCCAGATTCACTAATCCCCAATTTAGTAATCCAATGATTGGGAACTATTTTAGTTTTAAGCTTTCTAAGAATTTAGATCTCATTAGAATGATCATCATCATTATTCTAAAAGCATTGCTTAAAACTATGGGTTTATCACATATTATAAAAACAAAGATCATGTATATAATTAAAAGCCTTTAATAAATTAATACTTTTTATTAATGAATGAATAAGATTGTTACAAAGTATATGCTTTATCATCAAACATGATTGGCTTGTGTGCATACTACTTTCAATAATAACTTAGATTTGTTATTATTGGTTCTTACTTTTTATTACGTTGTTCTCATTAGATTCATCTTCAATTGATTATCAACCTTTAATCATCATACATTAAGTGTCTAACAATGCCTTAACAATGTTATATTTACACCTTAGTTCATTACTAATGAGTTATCTTTCATTCTATACTTGTAAACATTCTTGTCCGTCGAAACCATAGGATCGGCATCATGGCCACGCGGCCATAGCTCCTTCAACTCATGCTACCATGACGCTGGGTTAAGAGTACCGGCATCCGAACTTGGCGTTATAAGCACCACACATAACACTCAAGTTCGCATCACAGTGACGATTTCACATGAAAGAGGGTAGTGACATCAGGCTTGAAAATGCAAATACCACCAATTAATGTTGGGTTGGCGGCAGCAGCCAACTCTCGGCCTCGCATAATTTTACAGACTTTGAAATTTTGCGAAACTCCCGGACGCATAACTTTTTCGTTATAAGTCCGAATTGGCTCATTCAAGAGCCTACGGTTCACAATTTACATACTCTATGCGTTCATGTAAAAATTTTATCTATTTAACTTTGTTTGCTAAAATTTCACCTATTAGTTCATTTTTAACGAAAATAATAAATGTTCGTGAACGTTCAACGTTCGTTTCTTCGTTCTAAGTCGGAATCCGGCCATTTTTGACTCCACAACTCTATAATGCCAAATATGACTTGTCTCCATCGAAAACCAACGTTTCCGAGTTCAAACACAAAATATGACTTCCATTCCGAGAATTTCACGAATTCGTCGATTACCATCCAATCGTGTGAATTTCGAAGAAACTTCATTATCAATGATATGATCATGGTTCTAAATGGATTCTAACCATCATATGGACATTTTAAACTACTTATTTTATCAACTTATTTTCAATTTAGGTTTTGACTTATTCTTCATAAGTTCATGACTTAATCAACTTATAAACTATAACTTCCATTTCTTATGACTTAGTATGGACTTAAGTCCTTTACTTAAATTTCTCACATCATATTGAACATACTAACATCATATGACAATCATATGACAAGTTCAGCATAAGTTATCAACATATTTAGGTTCAAGTTGCTTCTTCATAACTTATTCGGCTTAAGTCCATTCATTAATCAATTCCTATGATTGTTAATCATACATGCTTATTAAGTTACACTTCCCTTATCATCCTACAACGATAGAGATAGAAGATGTATTAGACAAGAGTCTTACCCTTGAAGAACTTGTACTTCTCTTCCTTAAAGATTTATCAAAGGATGTTTGACTTATGTGAGCTTATTCTTTCTAACACTTAAGCACTTAACTTGATAGAAGTTGGATGAAATTTAATCAAGCAACAATTGAATTGTGAGCTTGTTATTTATTGAGCTCTCAAAGTTAAGGTATTATGGTCATTATAACCTCCCACCTCCTTAACTAACCTCCTTACTATTCATTGCTTTAGCCCTAAGTAAACTTGCTTATCACTTCTATTACTTGGCCACCACAAGACTTATCTTATACTTGGTCACCACTTAAAGTACTTGGTTACCAAGTCTAACCCATATTCACCTTGGTTGCTCCATGGATCATATTTATCCAATGGATCATGACATTGGGCTTGCTTCAATTAGTTTAGCTTATTTCTATTGGGCTTACATTACTTTAGCTAGGATTTTTAATTATCAAACACATGGGCTTGCATATCCAATTTCTATTCGACTTCTACCAATATGCTAACAATCCTACAAGTCCATTCTATTTAACTAAAAGTCTTATAACATATACTATATGTATAATTCTCGTACTCTAACTCGTATACTAAATCATAATATAAGAATTAGCATCATTCCCATATACTTGTATAATACTTTGTATCATACTCGCATATACTACCTCGCACAATACATACATATCATACGATCATTATATAAGATTATTAATACTTGATTTTCCCAACGTTCACGAACTAAGTCTGCATGCGAAATATTGTGTTTTCCATACTTATATTATTATTACATAATCCATCTCACATTGATATTATAACGTTACATATTTCTCGAAAGTTTAAAAATAATTCCCGAGCAGAAATCGATGAATATTGTTTTTCAGAAAATTTCTCGAAAAACTTTTATTTTCGTTTTAGAAATTCAAACACTTTAATTCTCCCACGTAGTTAAAATACTACAACTTTCTGACGTTTCTAGGTTATAGAACGACATTCATCTTACTAACACATAATAATAATAAATAATATTATTTTATTCATTATTAAAAGTATTTACAATTGGTTCGATTTTCTGGGGCATTACAGCACCTATATACACAGGGTTTGAATTTGTATAAAAATTCAGTTTTAAACAAGATATAGCAATGAGGTTTTATAAAAGAGGTTTTTCAAACCCTATGCTCAATAGTAATTGAGGCTTTTGATACTTTCATTTTATTAAATGTTCGGCTTGATTGCTTTTATTTTCGAGATGTGAAGCATCTTCGAGAAAATAATGTATAAAGCAGTGTCGGACTCCTAATGGGCATAAAAGTCATCTAAGGAAATTTAAACACCGTGAATAATTTACAAGCTGTTTACAGCTGAAAATGTTCATCACGGGAATCGAATTTAGATTCAGTAGACTGAATCTATGATCACGTGATTCCTAGGCTCACATGATGCCGTAATTTTTATGAAAGCAGTAAGAAGTTATATATATATATAAAAGCTGTAAATATATATATATATATATATATATATATATATAGGCATGATCAACCACCACGAAGCACCTCCATGGGGGATCGGAAATGTAAATATATAAAAGCGGTAAATATATATATAGAGACATGATCAACCACCACGAAGCACCTCCATGGGGAATCAGAAATGTAAATAAAGCTATAAAGACGATCAACCGCCATGAAGTAAACTCCAAAGTGACTTTAATGTAAATAAAGCAATAAAACGATCAACGGCCACTTAAGTAAACTTCAAAGTAGACGCAATATAAATAAAGCAAGAAAAGACCACGTAAGTAAACTTCTAATTCAAAAAATGTAAATATATATATATATATATATAGAGAGAGAGAGAGAGAAGTGAATAAGAGCATTACGATTAAATAGTATTCTCCTCATAATAACACTCCTTTATTAAAACTACGCTGCTTTTGAAGTCTTTTTAAAAAACAAGTAAATGTGAGTGGCATTTTTGTAAATAAAAGGAAAGCAAGTGGGACCACTTTCTTTTAAAAGACTCCAAAACGAGGTAATTTTAATAAAGGAGTGTTATTTAAGGAGGAATGTTATTTAAGGAGAATGCTCTTGATCCTTGCTCTCTCTCTCTCTCTCTCTCTCTCTCTCTATATATATATATATATATATATATATATATATATATATATAAGCAATTAAACGCTCCGGACGTGAGTCTAGGCTCAATCGAGGCATAACTCGATAATGTTAGTCCATATATATATATATATATAAGGAAATAAAAGCCACTGACCAAAGTCCGGGCATACACACGTAACACGACTCTCAATGTGAAGAACGGTGTGTACAAAGTAGAAGAGAAAGGCTTTACAGTGTGTAAGAAGGCTTATAGTGGTCTGCCAAAAAAGACTTCTATAGCTTTAAATATAAACTCACAAGTGTTTAAAATGAGAAAACACTCAGTTTAGGATGTATACAGAGAAAATTGGACAGGGCTTCCTCGTTGTTTTCTCTTCCAAATTGGCCACCCCAAGCCCTCTATTTATAGAGAGAGGAGTCAGAGGTACACCTGCAATGGCGTACCGCAGATGTACTGAGGTCGCCCGGTGCCCCGAGCTTCAGCAGTCTTCTTGCTCAAGCACGTGCATACGCAGTAATGTGTTGTCCGCTCAAACTTGCAAAACTTCAATCTGAGCCTCCGATTGAGGTGTATAAGACCTTTTACAGAGTGTTGTTGTCGAGAGCTACGCCATGACATGGGGTTAGAGCTTGTCAGAAAGTCAGGAAGATGGGACCATGCCCTTGGTCTTCAAGCTTCAAATTCTATCCGGTGTGCTGCTTTGTGTAGTAGTTACTCGGGATTGTAACTCCTTGGTTCTTGTGTGACATTTTTGTGTAGAATGTATGTTAAACTATTGTGTTAAGATGGCGTAATGTGGGATCGAGTTGGCAAAATGATGATTTTGCCCCTCATTGGGGTTATCTCCGGTTTGGGCTGTTAAAGCAGTCGTTGCTCAGGGTTATCTCAGAGATTGGGCTGCTGCAAGTACTGGATGTCCTCAGGGTTGTCTTAGAGGTGTTCTTGACCTCCCAGGGTTATCTCCGGGTTTGGAGCTGAGTGCCTCGATGTGGTTTCCGAGGTTGAAGCTGACTGCATAGGTTGAAACGAGCATCTCCGGGGTTATCTCCGGAACTGCAACTGCACTCCTTGGGGTTATCTCCAAGGTTGACATTGTCTTTCCCAGTGTTGTTTTCGGGACTGAGACTGAGTATCTCGGGGTTATCTCCGAGATGAAATGGCTTTCTCCGGTGTGATTTCCAGTATTGAGATGAGTTGTCCTTCAGGGTTATCTCTGAAAGACGATTTTACCCTCCTGTAATGTTAGTAACAGGTATGCAGAAAATTTTGTGTCTACAGGGATGTTATTTTTCAAGTAAATGATGTTGTTTCTTTTAATATCATTTCACCAAAATATTGGTATGAATTTTATTATGAATTTTTTACCTCTTCATGTCGAGATTACTATTCACATATACAACACTATTCATGTATACGACATTATTCACGAATACAATACTATTCACGAAGTATGATTTTTATTGTGAAAGTTTTACCTTTTCGTGTTGGGATTACTATTCACGTATACAACACTATTCACGTATACGATATTATTCACAAAAAAATAAATTTTCTTTTCTTGGTCCAAGTTGTTTATTATGGTTATTATCTTTGATTGTATCCATGGTTTGATCTTCATTCTTGAATTTTGCTCCATAATTGATTATTATGGAGTATTTTTGAACTTAGATAAACTAAAGTACGAATCCCTAATCTTTGTCCTTTTATCTCTCTAGATTCGTTTTCTTGAAAATATTTTTATCATCCTCAGTCTTAAATGATGATATAACTGAATATCTTTGGCCTGTAGTGCAAAGATGAATGATTACCTGATGAATATCTTTGCCCCGTAGTGCAAAGATGGACAGGTGTTAAGATGAACATGACCAACTAGTGATACGAATGAATATCTTTTAGCCCGTAGTTCAAAGATTAATATTTGATTCAAGATGTATATTGATTGATGTTATAGGGATAAAATATTGATGATGAACTTTAAAATCATAGAAGATAGTAGACTTCATTCTCTACTTAACTCTTCTAACGAATTGTTATTTCTGCTGCAATTGTTGATCTATAACTTATTGTCTATTGTATTCTATCAGATTTTTCCATGTTGAGGACTAATGATAATTTGTTCTACATTATCTCAGTTATAATATTCTTTACTGGGCTAGTTGAGCTCATCATTTTCCTTTTTGTACCATCTTTCTTCTCAGGAGGCGAGAATATAGCGTGAACTAGTCGGGGTATGGAGTGATGGTTTGAGACAGTTGTTTTAGTAGTCCTCACTATTTTTTAAAATAGTGTATCAATAATTGTAATGAGCACATATTTAAGTTTGGATATTGTCTAGAAGATAATATTTGTATTAAAGCACACAGTATATGTGTTGTCATATTTTACACGACAATTGTAATAGTGAAGTTGTAGTTGTTGTGACAACCCGAGAATTTAGAAAATTTTTAAAATCATAATTAATTGATTTAAGGTTCAATATTAGAACCTAGACAGAAAATAAGTGTTTGCATTTGATATTTTTGGGAAGGAATTTTGAGGATTTCAAAATTCTGTAAAGGATTTAGGTGAATTATTTAGGATTAAGTGTATACGTGATTATGTTCTATGAATATGGTATTATATGTGTACAGTATGTGGTTAAGGGTTAAGGGTTGACCAGATAAATTTTATTGTAAATTGTCAAACCTAATATTATTGTCGAATATCGACGTTCAGTTAGAAAACCCTAGCAATGGATAAGAAACCCTAGAATCTGATTCTGAAACCCTAATTTTGATTTTGGGAATTCGAAACCCTAATTTGGAAATTTAAAACCCTAATATGGGAATTGAAATGCTTGTATAAGGTTTAAACGTCATTAATTATAATTTATTAGGGAAAACCCTAATGAATTACTTGAAACCCTAATTGATTATTAAAAAACCCTAATACTAGATCTGGAAACTCTAATTTCAGATTTTGGGAATTTAAAACTCTAATCTGGGAACTTAAAGGATAATTATAATGCTCAAGTGATATTAATTATATTACTAATTAGGGTAAAGCTTAATTAATTAACAACCCTAATTAGAATTTTATAAAACCCTAGTTATTGGGTTATAAACCCTAATGTATAATTTCGACCCTAATTGCTAAATTAGCAATTTTAATTAGGAAATTACAATCCTAATTAGCAAGATTAAATTTCATGATTAGGAAATCTTAATATATTTATAGAATCCTAATTATAATTTAGAAATGCTAATTTTCTATTTTTGAAACCCTAATTTAGAAATCCTAAATGTGATTTTTGTAAACCTTAGGTTTTAACCCTAAGGGTTGTATCAAAATGATAATTTTAGAACTAAAATTGTATGGAAAATGACATTAATGCCCTTTTTATATTTTTTATAAAGTTGGTGTTTAGGTTTTGACTTTAAGAGAGTTGTTCACCAAAACCTAGCTCTAGCATGTGACTAATTTAATACATATCAGCCATCTAGATGGCTATATACAATGCATCATATCATTTATATGGATTAAAGAGAGAGAAAAGGGTCACTTTACCTTTCATTTTCTCCCAAGACTCTTCTCTCTCTAAAATTCGAAATGTAGAGTGAGAAAGTGAGATAGGATAAGCTAGTATCAGTCCTTAACTTGACAAGATCAGATCAACAAAGTCAGATCCAAAAATCAAAGTTTTAAAGGTATAAAAACCCTAAATTTTGAAATCCATGTGTTTTATGTTAGATGTTGTGGTTTGTTGTTTAGATATGTGTTAGAGGGTGTCACTTGATGATCTGGGTTGCCAAAACCTAGATCCATATCGTTTAGATGCTTGAAATTAAAGATTTATCAAATCTGGAAAAAATTAGAAATGGTGTCTAACAGTCAAATGTCAGGTCTCCTAGATTTGTCCTTGTTAATGTTTTTAGTGTGTTAAAGGTTTGTACTTATTGTATGTTATGTGGTCTTTATTATGCAACTGGAATCAAGGTCATATCCTATCTAGATTTCATGTTAGAAGCGGTCAAACCTCGTTGACCGTTCACGAAGACTGAGTTTCTGGTTAACCCAGAAACCCAGATCTCGTCTGACAACGTCTTCTGAGCCTTTGATCTTGCAGTATATTAGTGTTTTGGTTATGTTGTTGTTTGATCCTTGTATTCTGACATGAGGAGTACAGATCCAAGTCCTTAGAATACCCAGATCATGTATAGGATACAAGTTATTGTGGGAACCTGCGTTGACCACTAGCTTTTGTAGAAATCTGGAAAAAAAACCAGATTTCGTAAGAACATGATTTCTGTCAGAACTTTGACCGTGCTTAATCTCTTTATGTGATGTTATTAGACTTTTTTGGTGCATCATACGTGTACATTGACATGTCGAATACATGATAAAACCTTTACATCACACAAACCAAACCCAGATTCCATGTTATGAAGCTTTAAAGTACCCCACTCGAGCTGTTCTTCATTTCTAGGAAACCCAGAAATGAAGAACATGCACTGAAAAGAATTGGGAGGCTTAGATCTTGCAGATTTGATATATTTTGGCTATGAAACTTGTTGTATATTATAGTATTACATCAATACTACAAAATTATTACAACAAACTGCCCAGAAACCTTAGGATCAAGAAATTATAAGTGGTCAAACCTAGCCTCTCGAAGTCTGACATGAAGATCTGGGCAGGCTCAAGAACACTCAAGAACACCTATAGCGACGGTTCTATCGCTATAAGGCCCTTTAGTGACATTTGATTTCGAAAAATGATTTATTATAATAAATAAAAAGAAAAAAATGGTTTTTAATTATTAAAAATACAAAATAAATTCTTGAAAATTATTTTAAAGCCTAAAAATTAGTTTTTAATTATTTTGAGTATATTTCATAAATATTTAATATTTTTGGAATATAAATGATATTTAATTTATTTAATTATAATATTAAATAAATTAGTTAAAAATGATTTTAATACTTTAAAAATCATGAAAAATTATATTATGGTATAAGAAAATATTTTAAGTTATTTTAATAACTTTTGATATTTTGTGATGAAATTTATTAATAAATTAAAATTAAAGGTGATTAATTTGTTTAATAAATATATTAAATAAATTATGGAAAATTAGAATTAATGCTTTAAAAATAATATAAAAATGATTTAAGGGTTATAAAATATATTTGAAGTTATAAAATATAACTTTTGATATTTTGTCATGAAAATATTAATATTTTAATATTAAAAGCAATTATCGAATAATGAATTTGATTGTTTAAAATCATATAAATATGATTTTAAGGTATTAAAAATACTTTGATATATTATAAATATATTATAATATTATGTTATGATTTTCATTAATATTTAATATTAAATAAATATTAATGATATTAGAATATTGTGGTATTTAAGTTAGATAAATAGTATTTTAGTGATTGAAAAATTATGATAAATGATATTAATTATCTGAAAATTATTATGAGCCTACAAAAAATATTTTGACTGATAATCAATTATCTAAGATAATGGTTAAGTGTTTAGGCGGAGTTTAATTGGACTTAAACTTGATGTTTGTCCACTGTGAGCCCCAATTCGGGATGTCGGGCTTTTGTGTCGAGATCAACTCGCATCGCAATAGTTTGACTTGACCTAGAAGTTTTATGTGTGTTGTAGACTGATAGGGTTATGTGTTATGTGTTTAGGTTATTCTATGTATGTATGTGTGTGTGTGTGTATATATATATATATATAATAGTATTATATTATGATGATATTATTCTAATTTGTATATCGATATTATTTATATATTAGGTCTTCAGACAAAGTTCAATAAATTGTGTAACGATAATCAACGGAACATACAAGTTTTTCTGAACTCTACTAAGAGTTGTTTCATTCAGATATGCTTATGGTTAATCATTGCTGATTCCCATGGTAGAATTGTACTCTGTACATATTGCATGTATAAGTCAGGTATGAAAGGCTGATCACTTCATTACCGTTCGGTCCAAATATATTTGTCATGTTTAATACTTGTTCAGTCAAAAGTTTGTTCGTGCTAATTCATAACTATATTGATGAATTATAGCCAGCTTATTATTCAGACTCTTTCAATCATGATATATCCTTAAATAAATTTAAACTTGTTGGGAAACTTTCATGTTCACCCTTGCTATATCATGATAAAACATTACAAATAAAGACGAATGCGTTGGATACAAGGAAAGGTTAAAGACAGTTCCATCTTAAAGTTAATGTGCATGATTAGATTTGTAATAGCGTTGTATGATAATAATGTTATGTGTTAGATAAGTTATGAATTGTGCATAAGTTAAGGTTATTCGACCTTGGAGAAATAGTGTGTAAAGTTTAATGTATAAAAAATTTATGTTTATATCTTCCGCAATAGTTGTAGAATGATTGTACCAGATCCATGGTGACTTGGGACCCGAATTTTGGGCTCTTACAGTTGTTTTCTGTACCATATATTTAGCGACTCATAATGGGTTGTGTGGACCTATTTTGGGGGCGTCACACATGCAATTCTATATTTTGATCAAAAATTTCTCCTAATAAATCCTCCTCAGGGTCCTCTTCTTTCTCACTCTCAGCTGCTACCTCTGCGACTAGCTCGGGTGCAACTATTAATTCTTCACTCACTACATGGATATCTCTAATTTCTCCTTCGCTTGACATCCTACAATCAAGTTTAATAACTTAATTAGTAACCCTCAATAAAAATCTTTGTTATAACAAGATATTATACTTCAATATTTATTTTTTAAATAAATCTCTTCAATTCATCACTTAAAACTCTATATGAGTTCATCTATTAATTTTTAGATGTCATTCTCAAATACTGGCATAAAACAAGGGTTAATTAAAGAAATTAACATGCCACATATTATCTCTATATTCTGACCGACCATTTAAATAACAAATAAGCTTAGGTAGGACACACTAGCGAAGAATTTACTCGTCACTCCCCTCCTAGTTCTAATCCCAGATCTCCACCAGAGATCATATCACTATGCTCTTATACCAACTATGACGCCCCCAAAATAGGTCTATACAACTCATTCTCAGTCGCCAAATACATGGTATATAAACTAAATACAAACTTCATTAATACAATTATCGTGAAAAATACGACAACACATACGCTTTGATTTTTAATACAAATATTGTCTCGTAGACAATATCCAAACTCAAATAAAGTCCTCATTATAATTATTGTTACACTATTTTACAAAATAGTGAGGACTGTTATAATAACCATCTTGAATCATTACTCCACTCCCCGACTAGTCCCAACTATATTCTCGCCTCCTGAGAAGAACAATGGAATAAAAAAGGAAAAATGTGAGCTCAACTAGCCCAATAAAGAATATAATGAGTAAGATAATGTAGAAAAAATTATCCTTAGTCCTCAACAGGGAAAAATCTGATAGAATATAATAAACAACAAGTTTTAGATGACAACTGCAGCAAAAACAACAATCCATTAGAAGAGTTAAGTAGAGCATGATATCTACTATCTTCTATGATTTAAAATTCCATCATCAATATTTTATCCCTGTAAAACCAACTAATAAATATTTCAAATCAACGAATTATCCATGCACTACGGGCCAAGGATATTCTGTAGTTTCCCCAAATCCTGGTCCTAATCACCACGAATCTGGTATATTAATTCTATAACTATTGCGGAAGATATAAACATAAATTATTTATACATTAAACTTTACACACTATCCCCAAGGTCGATAACCTTAACATATTGCATGTATTACATATTATATCCGACATATAATGTCACTTGCTTCTCCTGTATTCGACGTATTCATTCTAATCTGCAATGTTTATCATGATATAGCAAGGGTAAGCAACAAGTTTGCCCAAAAAGTTTAAGTTCAATAAAGGATATATTATGATTGAAAGAATTGAATAATAAGCTAGCTAACGTTCAACAATATAACAACTGTGAACTAGCATGAATAAAATTTCATAACTAAATGATCAGGACAATAAGAATGAATGGTCAATAATAAACATAAACAAATCAACTGGACCAGATGGTAATGAAGGTGATCAGCATTTCATACCTGATGAACACATGTAACATGCACAAAGTTTGATTTAACAAATTATAGACATGTTATAATCAACAATGATTAACCACTAGCATACTTGAAAGAACAACTCAAGTTCGAGTTAGAGAACTTACCTTATCGCCGACTACTGCTACTCAATCTATTTAGCTTTATCCGAAGAACCTAATATTGATAATATGGGTCTCTCAAGTTAGAATAATATCATCACAGTTAATACTATTAAATACAGTTATAAAATAACATAAACACATTATCACATAATCCTATTAGTCCATAAAATACTTAAGACCCGTTATCAAGTTAAACTATTTCAGTCTGAGTTGAGTTCGGTACTATTTCGAACTCATGATTGCATAATCGGATAATTATCGAGCCTATTTTCCATATGAATCTGCCTTAATGCTTCAAAATTATCCTAGATAATTTATTTATTAGTCAAAATATTTTACAAAGGCTCATAATAATTTTCAAGTAATTATTATCATTTATCAATAATTTTCAATCATTAATATCATATTTATATGATTTAAATACCACTTAATTTTATTATCAATAATATTTATTAAATTTTAAATATTAATGAAATACATAACATAATATTATAAATTATTTATAATATCTCAAAGTATTTTTAATACCTTAATATCTTTTTTAAATGATTTTAAAATATTTAAAACCATTATCAAATAATTGCCTTTAATATTAAAAAGATTAATGTATTTCATGACAAAATATCAAAAGTTATATTTTATAACTTAAAATATTTTATAACCTTTAAATTATTTTTATATGATTTTTAAAACATTAAAACTAATTTTCCATAATTTATTTAATACATTTATTAAATAAATCAATTATCATTAATAGTAAATTATGAATGAAATTCATCACAAAATATTAAAATTCATTCAAAATAACTTAAAATATTTTCTTACACTTTATTATAATTTCAAATGATTTTTAAAATATTAAAATCATTTTTAAGTAATTTATTTAATATATTTATTAAATAAATTAAATATCATTAATATTTAAAAATATTAAGATATTTATGATATATATTCCAAATTATTAAAACCCCATTTTTAGGTTTTAAAATAAATTTTAGGAATTTATTATGAATTTTTCATAATTAAAAATTATTTAATACTAATTATTTAATAAAAATACTTAATTTATAATTAAACTATCACTAAATGTGCCTATAGCGACAAAACTGTCGCTATAGGTGTTCTTGAGCATTCAAGCACCTTCAATGTTTGTAATCCGGTTGCCATGTTTGACCACATATAGATCCTAGATCTTGGTGTTTTCTAGGCTTGCTATTGTGTTAAGAATGTAGTATTTACGTAATACTACAACCTTAAACAAGGTTCATTGCCATCCTACATCATATCAGTAAGTTATTGGCCATCAAAAACCTTGTCAGACCTGTTCTTCATTTTCTAGGTTACCCAAAAATGAAGATCAATTAAATTACCTACTTTCCAGCCTTTGAATCTTGGATTCTGGGCTTAGTTTGTGTGATCTAACAGTTTCATCTTGTAGTATACATGTCAAGGAACATATATAACATACTAAATCAAACTAACAACATCAAAAGTGAGAGATCAAGGATTGTCAAACCAAGTCAGAACACCTGTTCTTGAACTTTCTGGGTTTTCCATAAATTCATCAGGACAGATGGTCAACCCTACTTTGACCACCCATATCCTTGATCCTGTTCATGATCTGGGTAATCTAATGGCATGAATGTGTAGTCCAGATGTCAGACTACAAAACTCAAACACTAACATGGCCTAACTATCAAACATCGGCAAGATCTAATGCCTTAAAAATGTTGTTAGACCATTTCTGGGTTTCTGGGTTGCCTAGAAACTAGTGTCCCATGGTTGGTCAACCATGTTTGACCACTTATATCTGGAGATCTAGACATGGTATGGACTTGATTCCACTTCCAGTCTACTCTCCTCATGATAGAGAACAACTCTGTAACACTAAACACATATAACATCTAACACACAAAGATCTATGAGCCTCTGACATATGGCTGTCAGACCACAATATTAGGGTTCATAGTCAGTCCTTAAAAACCTATTTTCTTGCATCTAGATGTTATAAATCTATGATGTAACATCATAGATCATTAAATAACATCCTCTAACACAACTTTAAACAACAACTAACATACTTTAACATAAATCACAAAGATTTTTATAAAGCTAGGGTTTATACCTTTAAAGCTTTGATTCTTGAATCTGATCCTTTGATTCTGATCCTTGAGAGCTAAGACGGTGTGATATTATCTTAACTTCTCACTCCCTTTCACTCTAAATTTTGAAAAGTTAGAGAGAGAATGGTCTTGGCTAACTTAGCAAGTAAAGTAAGTTCTTTAATTAACATTTATCTTTGATTTTTGATTCAATGCATCAAGTCTTGCAAGGTGGCACATATTGGCTAATATAAAATAAATATAGAGCACATGACATATCAAATTTGATGAGTCACCAAGATTTGGTATAATCTTTTACTTAAAAAGTAAGTAAAAGGGAATTTTGGTCATTTCGCACTCACTAAGGGTAATTTAGTAATTTCCCCTACAATTTAAAGGGTATTTTGGATATTTCACATATATACCACAAATTAGGATTTTATACTTAGCATTTGAGCTCCCAAATTAGGGTTTTAATATTCCCGGTTAGGGTTTCGGATTCCCAGAACAGAAGTTAGGGTTTCCGAACAAATTCCTAGGGTTTCTAAACAATCGTTAGGGTTTACTAACTTATCAACCATATTCTTAACATAACTTTAGGGTTTGCTAAAGTTACACTTATTTGATCAATCCTTGATCCTAAACCACAATTTTGTACACATAAAACCACATACGCAGATTCATATACCCTCATACACTTAGTCTTAATAATTCTCCACAAAAAATTTTAAATCCTTAAAAATCCTTTACAGAATTCTTTAAATCCATACCTATTTCCAGTTTAAATCTTATCATAGAACCTTTAATCTATCATTTTAGGATTTTTTTTAAATTGTCTAGATTCTCGGATTGTCACATATTCGTTAGTATCACTAGTGGTCATGATCATGTCAAACAGCTGTCTATCTATGCACTACGGGCCAAAGAGGACTTTCACCACAAACCTTATCTGTAACACTAAAGGTTATGATTATACCAATACACAATTCATAATCATGATCATACCAATCAACAGTCCATCTTTGCACTACGAGCCAAATATGTCTTCCAGTACAATATAAGCATTAGGATGATGACAATGATATAAAGATTCAATCAATTGAGATCAAAGATAAATATTAAAGAATTCTAACTCAATTTATACTGAGTTTAAAAAAATGTCCAAATTGTCAACATGGTAACTATTTGTGAAGTAAAATTCAAGAATGATATTCATGTATCAAAAATAATTTGGATGGAAAAGAAAATTAAATTCTGTGGTGAATAGTGCTCGTGAATAGTATTGTATGAATAGTACCGTATAAATAGTACCCAAACATGAAAAGATTAAAATTTAATAAGAAAGTTCAGACCAATATTCCAATGAAATGATATTAGATGAAGCGCAAAATTTAAGGAATTTCTAATCAATAAAGGAATTATAAAAGCAATACTTACCATAGTAAGTTTAAATTTTGGAATATGAAATGAAATATTATCACTTACATAATATGGAGTATAAAAGAAAATAATATTTTTTTTATGAGTATTGAAATAAAATAATATCCTTTACCTTAGTAGAAACTAGATTTGACTGGAATATCGGATATTATCTTGAGAAAATCTTGTATCACACTCAAAGTATTCTTATACTCAAAAGAAATACTCACAAAATTATAGTAGGAAAGCTTGAGATTTTTGGTGTATTTAGGAAGGAGGATTACTATAAGACCCCAACTTTTATGAATAAAGATGAATTTTCTATAAATATCATTTTTGAATATTATGGAGTGAATTTGATATATTGTTATAGTTGTGGGTAATATTTATAAATTTTGCAAAGTACGCAAGTTGTTATATTATATTCGATTGGTCGAGGAATATTCGTTTTAACAGGGAATATTGGTACGACGACATAATCATTGGTGGACCCCACAACAGAATTATTGTTGGATTGAGAAAACGACAAAAATATCTTTTTATAAAAATAACAACAAAAGTTTTACCGTTAATTGTTCAAATACCCGGTGGTAAAAGTACAGTAATACATGTGGTTGGATAATAGCACACGATATTGATTATTGATGCTTACGTGAGAAGTCACTCAGTTTTGTTCAATTATTGCTACAGTAATTGCTGCATAGTATCTCACGTTATTTGATTCAATTATTGTTGATATTATATATATTATTAAATCAATAATTGAGACGATACAATTATTCATATTATTATTTGCAATATTGACGATGTCTAGAAAGTTCTATCGAGGAGAGGTTTGGTCACCTAATTGCGCGCCAATAAGGAGAAATCCTTATTGGAAAGTCCCCTCTTTTCTGAGAATGATCTGATTGTTAAATATTGCGAATAATAATAATAATGAATAAATGTTGTTAAAAATATTGAAGGGGTTTTTATGAAGTATTTATGGACCTCAATTTACCCATTTTTTAAAATAATCGGTAAAAAGTTATTCAGTATATTTTTTATATTATAAGGGTGGTGCCACATGTGGGGGCCACGTGTTGGGCCCGTGTGTGAATTATTAAACTAAAATGGAAATGGGGGGGGGGGGTTGAAGGTTACGGGGGATTGAAGGAGTATATATATATATATATATATACACACACACACATATATGTTGGATGCATTCACGGGGGAAATAGGGGGAGTCAGGGAGAATGTATTATTACGGTTATTATATATATATATATATTATAATAAGTTTTGTTTTATTTGATTATAAATATAATATAATATATTATATTTTATTTAAATTTTTCGTTTTATTAGAATATTTTATTGCATAGTGCTGCATAGTAAATCAAAATTTTCAAACGTTTCAGCCGAACGAATTCGTTCTATGCGTCCGTGATTAAAATTTTCAAATAGAATCCTTTTCATTCTCCTATAAATAAGATACTTAGTTAGAATTGAAAATCACACCAGAATTAGAGAATTCTTCTTTCATAATATTGAGCGTATTTCTTTCGAGTTTTAGAAAGCTTTGAGCGTAAAAAACAGTGAAAGCTTTCTTCATGAATATCCCCGCCCTACCAGTCGGAATACTCTTCTTTTTAAGGTAAGGGGTGTTATTTTTGTTCAATATTCATATAAAATAATATTTTCTTCCATACTCTGTAGTATGTAAGTAATATTATTTCGTTTCAGATTTTGAATTCTATACTCATTTTGTTAAGTTTTGGGCTTCTATACTCCATGAAATTAGTAGAATATCCTTGATATTTGCGCTTCATCCAGTATCTTTTCATGGAAATATTATTCTGAGCATTCTTGATAAGTTTTAATTTTTACATGCCAGAGTACTATTCACGGGGTTACTAGTCCCGAAGTTACTATTCATGGGGTACTATTTACTCGATTACTATTCATGACAAAAATTGATTTCTTTTTGGTCCAAATCATTTTTGATACAATATTATTCTTGAATTTCACTCCACAAAGCAGTATCATGTTGACAATTTGGACATTATTGAATTCTGGATAAATGAAATTATAAATCTTTAAAAATTTATCCTTTACTTTCTATTAATTGAATTCTTATATCATTGTCATCATCCTCATGCTTATATTGTTGTGAAAGTCATCTTTGGCCCGTAGTGCATAGATGGACCTGGTATGATTACGACCAGGGATTATTCAGTATAATCATGACCGTAATGTTACAAATGATGTGGTAAAATTCTTCATTGGCCCGTAGTGCATTGATGGACAGTTGTTGGCATGATCATGACCATTGATGAAAACACGAATATCCTTGGTCGTAGTGCATGGATAATTCATGGTCGTGATACTAATGAATATCCTTGGCGGTAGTGCAGGGATGATTCAATGATGTGGATTATTTATTAAGCTGAGTCTCAACGATAAAATTGATGGTAAATTCTTTTAAATCATAGAAGATAGTAGATATCATGCACTACTTGACTCTTCTAATGGATTGCTTGTTCCGCTGCAGTTAAACTTGATGTCTATTCTATTTTATCAATTTAACACTGTTGAAGACTAACGATAATTTATTCTGCATTATCTTAGTCATAATATTTCTTACTGGGCTAGTTGAGCTCACCCTTTTGCTTTCATTATTCTCTTCAGAAAATGAGAACGTAGCCGGGACTAGTCGGGGAACGGATTGATGGTCCGAGATGGTGTTATAGTAGTCATCACTATTCTATAAAATAGTGTGACAATAAATGTAATGAGGACTCTATTTGAGTTTGGATATTGTCTAGAAGACAATATTCGTGTAAAAACTCTCAGTTCGTGTTGTATAATTAAGTTTGTATTTGTATTCAGTACCATGTATTTGGCGACCCAAGATGGGTGATGTATACCTATTTTGGGGGCGTCACAATTACCCCCCTATTTATAGTGCAACGGAGGGAGAAAAAGTTAAGTAACTATGCCTAACTCTGCCAAACTTTCTCTGCCTAACTTCCTGCATATGCCTAACTTTCAAATTCTATTTTGCATAACCTCTCATTTCCTTATGGTGAGGGCTCACAATTTTGGAAACAAAAAATGGTTTGCAGGATGTCTCACCACCCACCAAAAAGAAGAAAGAAAAATATGTAGGAAACTTTAGCCAGCAACTTTAAAAAAGAAGAAGTACACGGAAAGAATTTCAATTCAAATTGTTAACCTCCACTCCAGTTTTATTCACATGCTAAAAACTATATATTATAAAAATATTACAATTATAAAAAAATTATATTATTATATTATCACATTATTATAATGTAATATTATAATAATATATTTAAATGAATATTTTATTGGGGAAGATAATTGCCAAACTTTTAACAAATAATTAAAGCAAAATTCTTTCATTTATATCAAAATTGAATCAATATCCACCACATAATAATTATTCACAATTTATATTATAAGCTCACAATATTAACAACCAGATCATTCCCAGGTAAGAGGGGGCTTTTCGATAAGGATTTATCCTTATTAGCGCGCAATTATATAACCTAACCCCTTTTCTTGACAGAATTTTTTAGACATTGCCAATAATGCTAACTAATAATATGAATAATTGTGTCGTGTCAATTATTGATTTAATAATATAAAATATTGTGCAGATGATACTGTGATAATATTTGAATCAATAATGTAGATACTATGCAATAATTACTGTGGCAATTATTGAATAAAATTGAGTGACTTCTTATGTAAGAATTAATAATCAGAATTCCTGTACAATACCGTGTGCTACTGTACAACCACGCATATTACTGTACTTTTATCACCGGGTATTTTAACAGTTAACGGTAAAAGTTTTGCCGTTATTTTTATAAAAAAGGTTATTTCTGTCACTTTCTATATCCGATAGTTATTCTGTTATGTTGTCCCCCAATGATTGCTTCGTCGTACGGATATTCCCCGACAAAAAGAATATTCCCTGACCAAATGAATATTATATGACAACTTGTTTACTTTGCAAAATTTGCACATATCACCCATAACTAAAGCATTATATCAAATCAACACCTTATTATTCAAAATAATAATTGGAGAAATTAAATCTTTATTCATAAAATGTTGGGGTCTTAAATCAACGTCTTACACCACCGGTCCATTTTCGATGTTATGTTGGAGTTATCATCAATGGTTTGCACTATCAGGGATATCTGACCTTCGTTGAAGTAGCCTTCAATGGCTTACATCATCAGACCATTTCTGATGCTACGCTGGAGTTGTCGCCAACGATTTGCAATGTTAGGGATGTCTGACCTTCGTTGAAGTAGCCTTCAATGGCTTACATCACTGGACCATTTCCGATGCTACGCTGGAGTTGTTGCCAACGGTTTGAAATGTCAAAGATTCTGACCCTCGTTGAAGTAGCTTTTAACGTCTTACACCACCAGACCATTTTTGATGTTATGCTGGAGTTGTCACCAACAATTTGCACTGTCAGGGATTTTCACCCTCGTTGAAGTAGCCTTCAACGACTTACATCACTGGACCATTTTCGATGCTACGCTAGAGTTATCATCAATGGTTTGCACTGTCAGGGATGTTTGATATCTCTGCTGGGGATATCTTTTTAACAAATTACACCCATAACAAATTTGGATGTTTGATTGCAATCAAGACCCCCGGTTCATGGCATTGGACCTTCACGATGCTTTGACAAGGGCCGCTTTCAATAGCTTCTATCATCGGTTCTTTGAACACCACCTCCGGGCGAATACCAATGACTTACATGTAGACCTGAAGTTTGGTCACCGAATTTAGGATTTTAGGCCCTTTCCGCTCAATCGCGTAACACCTTTTTCCTTGATTTGACTTTTTAGCTTCCGAGAACTCCGTTGTAACTTAAATTTGATCGAATCGGAGGGGGTGGGGACCACCCTGGCTAGCCACAGGTAGACCCGCAGCTACCGTGGATTGACCCGCGGCCACCTGTGGGTATATGTACTCCCTCTCATCTCTTTCACAAGTCATTTTTAAGTTGAAGCAACACAGAAAATCCTAGATTTCTTCTTCAGATCTACTGAGTTCAGGCTACTTTCTGCAAAATCCATCATTGTACAAATGTTCTGCACAATTCTGGTAACTTTTACATGTTTTCTTTTTAAGTTTTGACCGTTAGAACGGTAGATATCATACAAAATGCTTTTAAACACATAGTAGTGAATATGCAAGCTCATATGACGTGATAAAAATTATTCAACTTAGTAAATGTTAATCTTTTACCATACTGAATGTATTAATGTGGAAAAATTTAACTTTTGAGACAGTCATTTGACAGCTTTTTTTGCTATTTTATTCATCCTATTTGAGAACAAATGAGCAAAGGTTTTCAAGTAAAGCACACCTGGTAATTAGGCTACTATGATGGATTTGATTTTGATGTTTTTTTCATGCATATGAGATGTTTATGCACCTAAATGGTCACCTAGTTATGCCTATGTATATGTGGACAGTCCGTTTTACAAAAGAGCCTCTGGCAAAAAAAATTCACGAGTCTGGGCATTTAATGAACATGCAATTTTAACTCTACTGTAGATGTATGTTAACACAATGCATTTATTAGGACTTAGATTTATGTGTGAAGCAATGATTTAAATTTAATGAGCTTCAATTTAGAATTTACCTCACCCTTTCTGAGGTGATTTGGAGACTTTTGTCCAGATTATGGATCCAGACAAGCTGAGTAGCTCTCGTAGAGCCTCTTCAGGTGTAAGGAGGAGAGCTTCAGATGTTCCTCGGCCTTGCCTAGCCCAACAACCTCATCGGTTGACTAAGTCAGTGATTTGCCCTATCTGGGTTGAGAGACCGGATGTCGTGAGACGAGGAGGAGGATGTTCCTATTGTGGATCCTACTCCTTGTTCTTCCATTCCCCGCTAGGAGCTTCCAGCTATTAGTGTGACGATTTTAGATCTTCTAGATGATTTGAGTCGTCACCCCTCGATCTATCTTCATGTGAACGAGGTAATAGCCACTTCTATCTTTCTTTTCCCACTTTTGGGGTAAGGGTTTGATTTTGATTTGCAATTTGATGCAGGTTTCTGACTTTACACAGCCCAGACGGAACTGAGTTAGCATTCATTCTCTATACCAAAATCTCCATTCAGAGTACCGGGAGATTGTGCATGCGTGGGGCTTTGAGGCTTTCTTTTCTATCCCCCATGTCATTGTCCCTGGGGTTATCTCATGGCTTTATCTGATCGTTGGTTCCACCAGACCCAGTCTATCCATTTTCTAGATTGTGAGCTGATTAGGACACTGATGGATTGGCGATTCATCAATGGGTTGGAGTTTATAGGGGCGCCAGTGCTTTTGGTGGCTGACATTTTCTCGACTACCGTTAGATCCCTTTTGGGAGTCCTAACCACGACGCTCAAGGGTCAAACTGTCCGTTTTGGTTCCTTAAGTGTAGATGCCATGAGTTGAGCTCTAACTGAGCCTTTACCCGATGATCCGAGAGTTCGAGATCGCATTCTTTGGAGATTGTTTCTTATCATCATTAGAGGTTATTTCCTAGCGGAAAACTCCTCGATGGTTTCGTTCGCTTTAGTCAGCTCCACTCGGGAGGTAGACCATATCAGAGATTTTGACTGGGGCTCATTCAACTTCGCCTATTTCTTTAGAGGGATGCGCCTACGCTCAGAGGGCATGACGGAGGCTTAGCTAGGCTTTTAGCCATTTTTACTGGTGAGTATTTTCTCTTGATTTTTTGATTTCCCCTTAGTCGGGTTGTCAGTTTTCCTTACTAAAGATATTTGATCTTTGCATTTACAGTTTTAGGCCTATGAGAGGCTCCCATGTCTTTGTCCCATTAGAATGTTAGGTCTGGAAATGTAACGCACCCAAAATCGGGACAATTTCTCTTCCCGATCTTGTGCTTTAATATTATCCTGTTCTATCTTTAAAACATTATTTAATGTTAAAATAGCTAAAAATATGAAATAATTTTTTTTTCTTTCCATTCATTTATTCCCTGAATCGCAACCTTTACAATTCTTCTTTATACTAGAATAACATCTATTCTCATTTCAGAATAAACATTCTTTATCCATTAACCATTTCAAACTATACATAACTGCCAATTATATTTGACAAAACTATCAATCATATATTTATACCATTTCTAATTTAAGGAAATGTATTCATTTTGCACATCGTTCAATCTTCATCATCTGTGTATAGCAAGTAATATTGCCTAACATCATTAACTTGCAAAAAGTTTGTGTTTGCAAGATTGAGCTTGACAGCCCAGCAAATGTAACAATCTATCATGTTTCACATAACACACAATTCCATATGCACTACATTTCCTTTACTATGCATATCCGCATGCAACATATATTCTTTACTATGCATATCCTACATGCATCAATAATTCCTTACAAAGCATACATTCATGCATTATACATTTCTAATTTATCGAATTACATCAAACAACATATGCTATCATATATCACATATAAATTGAGTTCCATAACCCAATTAACTTGGTCATATTTTGACTTTACCAATTCATAAAGCATGGTATGTAACTCACCACATAATCACATTTAATCCACAAACATATTAGAACTGAAAAACTTGCCTTTGATATTCAACGCTTTCGGTTTTCTATGCGTTCGCAAACTCGGAAGATTAACTCCTTGAGAAAACCTCAAGTTAATTGTTTTATTAGACAATAATTAAAATATATTATATTTTATTATGCATAGTGTTGCATAGTGCTTGCATAGTATTCTGCATAGTAAATCAATATGGAACGTCTGCTTAAAAGTAAATCAATCTGGACCGTTCATGAATCAGTTACTATTTAGTCTATTCTCCTATAAATAGAAGCTCATTCCTTCATTATTTCTTACAAATTCACTGAAACTCTAGAGAGAGAAACTATAGAGAGAAAGAAGAAAAGTATTCTGCTACTTCACTACTCCAGTATCCAGTTTCTTTCTAATGTAAGGGGTATTATTTCTTTTGTATTCATGAAGAGAACTTCTGTTATTCCATTCTTTATTATTCTGTTGGAATAACCTGTGTAAAATCCTAAATTTTACGAATAAAGATTTAATTTTCTCTAAAAAAAATTTTAATATTATGGTGTGAAATTGAGATAATGTTATAGTTATGGGTAATATTTATAAATTTTGCAAATTATGCAAGTTTTTGTATAATATTCGATTGGTCGGGGAATATTCGTTTTAACAGGGAATATTCATACGACGGCACAATCATTGGTGGACCCCACAACGGAATTATTGTCGGATTGAGAAAAATGACAAAATATTTTTTATATGAAAATAACTACAGAAGTTTTACACGCTAATATCTTGTTGAACTACTCTTAGTAGTAAAAGTACGATGTACGTGTGGTTGCATAGTAGTACACTCAGATTGATTATTGATGCTTACGTGAGAAGTCACTCGGTTTTGTTCAATTATTGCTTCAGTAATTGTTGCATAGTATCTCACGTTGTTTGATTCAATTATTGTCGATATTTTGTATATTATTAAATCAATAATTGAGACGACAGAGTTATTAATATTATTATTTACAATATTAACGATGTCTAGAAGTTCTACCAATGAGAGGTTTGGTCACCTAATTGCACGCCAATAGTGAGAAATCCTTATTGGAAAGCCCCCTCTTTCCTGGGAACGACCTGGTCAATTAATAGTGTGAATTATAATAATGATGATGAAGTTTTGTTTTATTAGTATTATTAATGTAATAAAACAGAAAAGCTTTTTATATAAAACAGAATACTTTTATAAAGTTATTCATTTTATTAGATTATAAATAGAATATATTATATTTTATTTAAAAGATTTTGTCTTATTAGAATATTTTATTGTAAACCAATCTGGACCGTCCGTTTAAAAGTAAATCAATCTGGACCGTTCAGGAATTAGTTACTATTCAGTCCATTCTCCTATAAATAGAAGCTCATTCCTTCATTATTTCTTACTTAATTCACTTTGAAACTTCTAGAGAGAAACTATAGAGAAAAGAATAAAAGTATTCTACTACTTCACTACTCCTATATCCAGCTTTCTTCTAAGGTAAGGGGTATTATTTCCTTTGTATTCATGAAGAGAACTTCATTATTCCATTCTTTATTATTCTGTTGGAATAACTCAGATAATGCAGCTATCCTATACTTGGTGAAATTTTTCTCATTATTCCATTCTTTATCATTATGTTAGAATAACTTGTACATGCGCAAGTCTGCATACATGGTGAAATTCTTCATTATTCCATTCTTTATCATTCATTTGAATATCACATCTTAGGTGTCATATTCGCGACCACGGTTCCATTAATTATTATTCTATTGGAATAACTCACATGCTATTCATCGCATGCATGGTGATTTCTGTTGTTATTCCATTCTTTATTATTCTATTGAATATCTCGCTTGCAGAATTTTTCTTTGACTTCGTTCTATTCTTTATTATTTTGTCAATATCTTGTTTGTGAGTTTACATGACTGGTTCCATTCTTTATTATTACATTTGGGAATAACTTTGGTACGTGTGTTCATATGGTTCAAGCAAGAGTGAGCATGACTAGCTCATCAAGTACTACAATTTTAATAAACAACATGCTTGAAACATAGAACTCATATATCTTCAGTAACTGAATAATAGTTACGAAGTACTATCGATAATTCAAAATAGTACTTCTTTTCATTCAAAATGTTTTCCAACAACAATATTCAGTAGAATATCAACCAAGGCTCAAAACTATGAGCAGTTCATAATTTCTTTTAAAAAGGACAACTCGGCACCAAGTCCGTAAGTCTGGCATAGCTTACGAGCACTTCTGGGTGATCAGCCCATAGTACTCTATGTTGATTAACACTACATTCATTAAACGTGTATACGTTTAAGTTGTGGCAACCTCACGTGGCTGTCGTTAAACGACAGAAACATTTTAGCATACTTGGTCTTCGATTGAAAACCATACCAATATAACTCGATAAATATAAATCATGCTTGACAGAATCATAATATAAGTCTAGCCGAAGGAGTTAGCTTTAGACTTCATCATTCAAGACTTCATGTGAAAGAATACATGAATTACAAAACTTATCCAGACTGAACTGGAACAAGGGTTAGAATACTTGCCTTCAGCTTCTACTTACTGATTATAACACGTACACTTTAAGTCTCTAAGTCTTTACAGTAATGACAATATCACATAACACATTAGGTCATGAATGAACATACATAGACCCTAATATATCTTACCCTTCTTCTCAACGTAAATCCTGACTTAGATCTACTATTATGGGTTTCCGGCTTTCATTACGTCATTCACATTTCGTTCATCTTCGATTGATTATTAACTCTTAATCATCATACGCAAGTGTCTAACAATGTCCAAATAATGTCATGTTTATACCTTAGTTCATTACTATAAAGTTCCCTTTTATTTTGTACTTGTAATTATTCTTTACTGTCCATTGCCTAGGGTTGGTACTTTAGCTATGGCACCCATTACTCTTCATCTCATATTTGTTGAGAGTTTAAAGACTGGCATCCTAGCATGGTGCATTGGCATTTCCACACTTAACTTCATCATCTCAGCACATGGCACATGAGTTAGCGATCTTCTCAGACATCAGATCGGCTAAGCGACGCCACTCATTTGGCCTTGGGTTGGCGCCGCGGCGCCAACTCTGTGCCTTAGACAATTTGCAAAGTTTGAAAATTTTACAAAACACCCAGACTCATAATTTCTTTGTTATAAGTCCGAATTGGCTCGTTCAAAAGCCTACGGTTCACAAATTACATCCTCTATGCGTTCATGCAAGAATTTTTTCTATTTAACTTCGTTTGCTAAAATTTCACCTGTTAGTTAATTTTTAACTAAAACAATAAACGTTCGTGAACGTTCAACACTCGTTTCTTCGTTCTAAGTTGGAATTCGGTCATTTTCTAGTCTGCAACTCTATAATGCCAAATATGACTTGTCTCCATCGAAAACCAACATTTCTGACTTCAAACACAAAATATGACTTCCATTCTGAGAATTTTACGAATTCGACGATTATTGTCCAACCGTGTGAATTCCGACAAAACTACATTTTTAATGATTCTAAATGAATTTTAACCAACATATGATCATTACAAGTTACTTATTACACCAACTTATAATCAAATTAGGTTTTGACTTATTCTCATAAGTCAATGACTTATTTAACTTATGAACTACAATTCCTCATGCTTATGACTTATTATGAACTTAAGTCCATCAATCAATGTTCTCATACTATATTCAACATACTAACATCATATGACAAACATATGATAAGTTCTTCATGATTCTTGCAACTTATTAAAGTTCAAGTTGCTTATTCAACTTATTCGGCTTAAGTTCATTCCTGAATAACTTATTACATGTTCTTAACAAACGATCTCCCTTCTCTATCAATCCTATCATAGAAGAGATGTAGATAAAAGATATGAGTATTACCCTTGAAGACTATGACTTCAATTCACTTCGGAAAATCTAGCAAAAGTTGAAGTGGCTTATAAGTGCTTAAGTGGCTTATTCTCTCTACCAAATAAGTTGCTTATCTTTGAGAGAAAAGTGTTGGATGAAATAACAACCAACAAAATAAATGAGGCTTGGTATTTATAGGCCACTCAAAGCTAGGGTAAAATGGTCAATAATACCATCCCACCTCCTTATTCCACCTCCTTAATAACCTTCTCACTTTACACCTCCTTACTATTCATAACTTAACCTCCAAGTCTACTTGCTAACCACTTTCTTATACTTAGTCATCACACATAATGTTTGCCCATCAAGTTTGCCCATTTTACACTTGGATTGCTCCATGGATCATGGCTTCTCATTGGGCTTGTTAATTAAATCTAACTACTTCCTTATTGGGCTTATGCTACCATAGTTTGGACTCATGATCTATCAAACACTTGGGCTTGATTGTCACCTTCTATTGGACTTCTCTTATTAGGCTAATAATCCTACAAGTCCATTACCTTAGATTTAACAACTTAACATTTATACCCCATGTATAATCCTCATATGCTAGCTCGTATATTAATTCATAATATACGTTATCTCATTCTTCATACATAATAGTACAATACGTCGTATTATACTTACATTCATTATCTTCATATAATGAATACACAATATACGATCACAACTTTCTTCCTTTAACGCTTAATAAACCTAATGTTCCCAAATTAAGTCCGCATGCGAAATATTACGTTTTCCATACTTAGGTTATTATTACACAATCCATATCACCTTGATATTATAACATTACGTATTTCTCGAAAGTTCAAAAATAATTCCCGAACAGAAATCTATGAACAGTGTTTTTCGAAAAATTTCTTGGAAAGCTTTTATTTCCATCTTAGAAATTCAAACACTTTAATTCTCCCATGTAGTTAAAATACTACGACATTCCAACATTTCTAGGTTATAGAACGACATTCATCTTATCCACACGTAATAATAATAAATAATATAATTTTATTCATTATTAAAAGTATTTACAAAGGTTCGATTTTCTGGGGCGTTACATTCTATGATACTCATTTGGTTAAAATTTTGGCTTCTATACTCCATGAAATTAGTAGAATATCCTTGATATTTGCGCTTCGTCCAGTATCTTTTCATGGAAATTTTCTTCTGAGCATTCTTGAATTTTTCTCCACAAGGCAGTATCATGTTGACAATTTGGACATTATTGAGTTTAGGATAAATTAACTTATAAATCTTTAAAATTTATTCTTAAACTTGTTTTATTGAATTATTGTCATTTTCATGATGAGTTATGTTGGTTATTATGTGAAAACATGAAAGTTTCTTAGAAATCACAAAGGGTTGAAAATCAGATTTTGGTGAACATGGAACATGAAATTCAATTGACCATATCTCCAATTATATTTTGAATTTTTGAGTGTGGTCAAGTTCTAGAGATAGATCTATGAGTTTTCTAACTTATCCAAGTGGAATCACTATAAAAGGTGTTGTAAATTTTCGTGTGAACAGATTTAAACAAAGGAGTCAAAAGCTGCGAAATAGGAAAAAGCGTCTGCCTAGAAATTTAAAAGGGCATTTTCGGCCACTTAATTTGTGAGAAAAATTCCGGCCTTTTGGGACATGAAAATTTATGGTATAAAGTACCTCCTGTCTAAAAATGAGCTCATTCCGACTTAAAATGAGCAAGTTATGACCATTTCAATATTTAGGTTTTTCCGACGAAAAACGCTATAATCGAAGTTCTATAACTCCGATGACCATGAAACTTAAACTGGAAGATCACGTTAACATGTGTAAGATCCTGCCAAGATTGAGAATTTCTGGAGTTAAACTTGAGGTAGCTAATTTCCTAAGGAATTAATTAAAAATTGATTTTTGAAAAATAGTAAATGAATTTTACAAATTACGAGAAAATATATGTTCAATACGGGACTATATTCTGCTAAATTCCAGAAAAGAAATATTTTTGGGACTAATTTGGTATTTTTCATGAAAATGATCTAGTTATGAGTAAATGAGTTAAATATGTTATGTGAAGTAATAAAGTTGGAAAATAGGATTTTATGGCTTGGGAATCCTATATAGGGTATATGCAAATTTTTGATAAGGGATTTGATCATTGGTGATAAATCTTATAAGTATGGCATTTTTGAATGATTAAATGCATTATTTGGTAAAGTATAAACAATTGAAATAAATTGTTTATAAGTTTAAGAAGCGATTAAAATATTGTTATAATATTAATAATATTAAATTATGAGTTTATTAAGTGATTGATAATATTTGGATAAATTTAAAGTCTTTAATATTTATCCTTGTTTGATTAATGCTTATATCATTGTCATCATCCTCATGATTATATGGTGATATTTGGTTTACGTGCAAAGATGTACTGTTGATTATTGAATTGTATATCTTTGGCTTACGTGCAAAGATGGACTGTTGATTATTGGTTTTATAGTTGTATATCTTTGGCTTACGTGTAGAGATGGACTTGGTATGATTATAACTAGGGATCACTCAGTATAATCATGACCTGTAATGTTATAAACGATGTGGTAAAAGTCCTCAGTGGCCTGTAATGCATTGATGGACAGTTTTTGGTATCATTATAACAAAGAATTATTCGGTATAGTCATGATCATTGATGATTTAATGAATATCCTTGGCCCGTAATGCAGGGATGACTTGATGATGTGATTTATTTATTAAGCTGAGTCTCAGCGATAAAAATTAATAAAAACATTTTATAATCATAGAAGATAGTAGATATTATGCTCTACTTGATTTTTCTAATGGATTACTTATTCCGCTGCAGTTAAAACTTGATGTCTATTGTATTTTATCAGTTTAACATTGTTGAAGACTATTGATAATTTATTCTGCATTATCTTAGTCATAATATTTCTTACTGGGCTAGTTGAGCTCACCCTTTCTTTCACTGTTCTCTTCAGGAAATGTGAATATAGCTGGGATGAGTCGGGGAACGGAGTGACGGTCCAGATGATAGCATTAGTAGTCCTCAATATTCTGTTAAATAGTGTGACAATAAATGTAATGAGGACTTCATTGAGTTTGTATACTGTCTAGATGACAATATACGTATTAAAACTCTTAGATTATGTTTTGTCGTATTTTACACGACTGATGTATAATTAAGTTGTATTTGAATTTTGTACCATGTATCTGGCGACTCAAGATGGGTGATGTATACCTATTTTTGGGGACGTCATAGTTGGTATCAAAGCTTAGGGATATGATCCCTGGCTGAGATGTGAGACAAGAACTAGAAGGGGAGAGACGGGGAATTCCTTCGCTAGTATGACCTACCTAAGTTTATTTTGTATTTAATTGGTAGGTCAGAGTATAGGGATAATATGTGATATGTCAATTAACCCTTGTTTTGTGATAGTGTTTGAAAATGGCATCTGAAAATGTTGAGATAAGAAATGGAGCAAAATAATATGACCATATCGCAGTACGAGGATAAGTTTGCAGAGTTATCCCGGTTTGCATCCCATTTGGTCGATAATGAGGAGCAAATGACGCGAATGTTTCTAAGATGTTTGAAACCCAATATACGTCAATACCTCATTTCTCATAAACTTTGTTATATTCAGATGTTGTGAATAGGGCTCAGTTATTGGAGCGCGATAATGAGTTAGCACAACTAAAAGGTAATGACCAATAACACGATAATAATCATACCGTGGCAACGGCCATCAGAACAATGATGACCATCGTGGGGGAAATTATCATGCCAAGAATGGTAACCACTTCGGTGGTAATCATGGCCAAAATAATAGAAGTGAAAATTTCAAGAAGAGAAGGTCATTTAGCTCGATTTTGTCGTATAGTGAAGTCAAGTCCAGCTAGGACGGTGGCACCAAGGGCGAATACGGACAAAACAAAGTCGGTGGTTTCAAGAAGAGCGTTTTTTCGCGACTTCTCAAAAAGCGAGTAACCCGAATGAAGTTAGCACGTGTTAGTTAATTATAAATTCTTGCGAAGTCTATACCTTATTAGATACCGGTTCTACCCATTCTTTTATCTCTCTTGCTTGCGCTCAACGTTTAAATTTAACTCAAGAGAAATTAGACTTTGACTTATCGGTTGAAACTCTGTTAGGAGAAACCTTCGTTACCTCCACTATTTATAAATCTTGCTGATTCAAATCGACACTTTCACGTTACCTATCGATCTTAACTCATTGAAAATACTTGCCCTTGATGTGATTTTAGGAATCGATTGGTTATCTACCCATCATGCTTTTCGTAAGGTTGTTAGCTTTCATATTCCTAACCAACCTGTTATGCGAATTCAAGCAACAAAACCACTAAAGTCAATTATTGTCATATCAAGCCATAAGTAAAGAGCCCTGAGCCTTTCGCTGGTGACTTCCAAGTCTTGGAATACACCAAAGCCAGAATATTTGTAGGGGACGTCGTGAATAACGATGACAAGTTGATAGGTATCAATGTGACGTGTTATCCAAGTCTTGGGATGAGAGTCACAGTTTTGAATGATATTTCTATTATTAATAAATTTTCTGACGTATTCTTGAAGACTTCTTAGCCTACCCCTAGAGCGTGAAATCGAATTTTGTATTGACCCCAGTACAAAACCCATTTCGTATAACTTACAAATGATGAAGATAGAGTTAAAGACTCTAGAGACCCACGTGAAGATAGCGAATATACGAATAGAATCGACTTTAATCGATAAAGTAAAAGTCGTGCAAGCTACATACTCAGAGCTGATGAATGTGAAGAAGAAGGTTCAAGAGGGCGTTATTCTAGAAGTAAGAATCGATGAAGAGAGGAAATCTCAACCTTCGATTTTATTGGCCCATTTGAAATCCTTGATCGAGTAGGAATTGTGGCCTATAGACTCGTTTTACCGCCAAGTATGTCGCGTGTTCATAACGTTTTTCACGTATCGATGTTACGTAAAAATGTGGATGACCCGAACCACATTATTGATTTAGAACCGGATGAGATAGCGGATAATTTAACGTATGATGATGTACTTGTTAAAATCCTGGAATATATTCTACGCTTAAAGGTTATACCTCAAGAGTTAGAATTTGACGAAGTGTCCTCATCTGTTCGGCGTACAAGGTACGTACGTAAATTTTGAGGGCAAAATTTCATAAGGAGGGGAGATTGTAAAATCCCAAATTTTACGAATAAAGATTTAATTTTCTCGAAAGATTTTTTTTAATATTATGGTGTGAAATTGAGATAATGTTATAGTTGTGGGTAGTATTTATAAATTTTTCAAAATTTGTAAGTTGTTATATAATATTCGATTGGTCGGGGAATATTCCTTTTAACAGGGAATATTCATACGACGACACAATCATTGGTGGACCCCACAAATGTAATTATCATTTTGATTGAGAAAATGACAAAAATATTTTTATGAAAATAACGGCGGAAGTTTCACTGCTAATACCGTTGAACTACTTGGTAGTAAAGTAATGCGATGTCTACGCTGCGGTTGCATAGTAGCACACTCAGATTGATTATTGATACTTACGTGAGAAGTCACTCGCTTTTGTTCAATTATTGCTTCAAAGAATTGTTGTATAGTATCTCACGTTATTTGATTCAATTATTGTCGATATTTTGTATATTATTAAATCAATAATTGAGACAATGAGTTATTAATATTATTATTTACAATATTAACGATGTCTAGAAGTTCAACCAAGGAGAGGTTTGGTCACCTAATTGCATTGCCAATAGGGAGAAATTCTTATTGGAAAGCCCCCTCTTTCACGGAACGACACAGTCGATTAATAGTGTAAATTATAATAATGATGATGAAGGTTTGTTTTATTAGTATTATTAATGTAATAAAACAGAAAAGCTTTTTATATAAAACAAAATACTTTTATAAAGTTATTCGTTTTATTAGATTATAAATAGAATATATTATATTTTATTTAAAAGATTTTGTCTTATTAGAATATTTTATTGTAAATCAATCTGACCGTCCATTTAAAAGTAAATCAATCTGACCAGCTCAGAATTAGTTACTATTCACCCATTCTCCTATAAATAGAAGCTCATTCCTTCATTATTTCTTACGAATTCATTGAAACTCTAGAGAGAGAAACTATAGAGAGAAAGAAGAAAAGTATTATTAGGTTTCTTCACTACTCCTATATCCGATTTCTTCTAAGGTAAGGGTATTATTTCTTTCAGATTTATGAAGAGAACTTCATATTCCATTCTTTATTATTCATTGGAATAACTTTTGTGATACGCCAGTTATCCTATACTTGGTGAAATTCTTCAGTTATTCCATTCTTTATCATTATTTTGGAATAACCTGTCTATGCGAAGTACCACATACATGGTGAAATTCTTCTGTTATTCCATTCTTTATCATTCTGTTGGAATATCCTGTCGCTGCATATTACGCCTGACCTAGTTCCATTAATTATTATTATGTTGGAATAACATGTCTGTGCGATCTATCGCATGTATGGTGATTTATGTTATTATTCCATTATTTATTATTCTGTTGGAATATCCTGTCGATACGAATTTTGCCTGACCTAGTTCCGTTCTTTATTATTCTGTCAGAATATCTTGTCTGTCCTAGTTCCATTCTTTATTATTCTGTTTGGAATAACCTGTATGTGCAGTCTATCGCACGCATGGTGAATCCTTCTATTATTCCATTCTTTATTATTCTGTTGGAATAACCTGTCTATGTGGATTACCACATGCATAGTGAATGACCCTTCGTATTCGTTTCTTATTAAATTGTGGAAATGATCTATCTACGTGGATTACCGCATGGCGGGTGAAAATCCATTGCAGTTTCATATATTCTATGATACTCATTTGGTTAAAATTTTGGCTTCTATACTCCATGAAATTAGCAGAATATCCTTGATATTTGCGCTTCATCCAGTATCTTTTCATGGAAATATTCTTCTGAGCATTCTTAAATTTTTCTCCACATGGCAGTATCATGTTGACAATTTGGATGGGGAATTCCTTCACTAGTATGACCTACCTAAGTTTATTTGGTATTTAATTGGTCGGTAAGAGTATATGGATAATATGTGATATGTCAATTTAACCCTTGTTTTGTGACAATGTTTGAGAATGGCATCTGAAAATGTTGAGATAAGCAATGGAGCAAAACAATATGATCGTGTCGCAGTACGAGGCTAAGTTTGCCGAGTTATCTCGGTTTGCATCCCATTTGGTTGATAAAGAGGAGCGAATGACGCGATTATTTCTAAGAGGTTTGAAACCCGAAATACGTCAATACCTCATATCTCATAAACTTTGTTTATATTTAGATGTTTTGAATAGGGCTCAGTTATTGGAGCGTGATAATGAGTCAGCACAACCAAAAGGTAATGACCAACAACACGATAATAATCGTACCGGTGGAAACGACCATCGAAACAATGATAACCATCGTGGGGGAAATTATCATGCCAAGAATGGTGACCATTTCGGTGGTAATCATGGCCAAGATAATAGAAGTGGAAATTTCAAGAAGAGAAGGTTCAATAATGATGGAAAGACAGCAGCACCAGCTCCCGTTTCAAAGGAAGGAGAACGACCGCCGATCGTATGTTTTAAATGAGGAGGGGAGGGACATATCAGTCCAAACTGCGTGATGCAGTCCAAAGCATGTTACAATTGTTGGGATGGTGGCACCAAAGGCGGATATGGACAAAACAAAGTCGGTGGTTTCAGGAAGAGCGTTTTCGTGACTTCTCAAAAAGAGAGTAACCCGAACGAAGTTAGCACGGGTTAGTTAATTATAAATTCTTACGAAGTATATACCTTATTAGATACCGGTTCTACCCATTCTTTTATCTCTCTTGCTTGTGTTCAACATTTAAATTTGACTCCGAAGAAGTTAGACTTTGACTTATCTGTTGAAACTCTGTTAGGAGAAACCTTCATTACATGTGCTATCCAAGTCTTGGATGAGAGTCACAGTTTTGAATGATATTTCTATCGTTAATAAATTTCCTGACGTATTCCTAAACAATTTCTTAGCCTACCTCTAAAGCGTGAAATCGAATTTTGAATTGACCCCAGTGCAAAACCCATTTCTTCAACCCTTAAATATTTCTTCAACTAAAACGAACGTATAATGCGCCGAAGACGATGGCTCGAGCTGTTGAAGGTTACGACCATTTAATACCATCGTGGAAAAGCGAACGTGGTAGCTGACGCATTGAGTAGAAGATCGTATGCGTTTACGAGTGCGAATATACGAACCTACGTGAAGATAACAAATATATGATTAGAACCGACTTTAATCGATAATGTTAAAGTTGCTAAAGCTACGGACACGGAGTTGATGAATACGAAGTAGAAGGTTCAAGAGGGCATTATTTTAAAAGCAAGAGTTGCTGAAGAGAGGAAATCTCAACCCTCGATTTAATTGGCCCATTTGAAATCCTCGATTGAGTAGGAACTGTAGCTTATAGACTCGTTTTACCGCCAAGTATGTCGCGTGTTCATAACATTTTCATGTATCGATGTTACGTAAATATGTGGATGACCCGAACCACGTTATTAAATTAGAACTAGAAGAGATAGCAGAAGATTTAACGTATGAGGAGATACGTGTTAAAATCTTAGATAAGAAGGATCGTATTCAACACTCAAAGGTTATACCTCAAGAATTAGAATCTGAAATGAAGTCAAGGTATCCTCATCTCTTTGGCATACCAGGTACGTACGTAAATTTCAAAGGCGAAATTTCATAAGGAGGGGAGATTGTGAGACCCCAAATTTTACGAATAAAGATTTAAATTTTTTGAATTTTTTTTTTTTAATATTATGGTGTGGATTTGTTATAATGTTATAGTTGTGGGTAATATTTATAAATTTTACGAAGTATGAAAGTTGTTATATTATATTCGATTGGTCGAGGAATATTCGTACGACGGCACAATCATTGGTGGACCCCACAACAGAATTATTATCGGAATGAGAAAATGACAAAAATATTTTTATAAAAATAACGACGAAAGCTTTACCGTTAAACTACTCCTTCAGTAGTAAAGTACAAAGAATACTGGCGTGGTTGCATAGTAGCACACTCAGATTGATTATTGATGCTTACGTAAGAAGTCACTCAGCTTTTGTTTTATTAGTATTATTAATGTAATAAAATAGAAAAGCTTTTTATATAAAATAGAATACTTTTATAAAGTTATTTATTTTATTAGACAATAATTAGAATATATTATATTCTATTATGCATAGTGTTTTGCATAGTAAAATCTTTTATATATAAAATAGAATCTTTGTTATAAAGTTATTTATTTTATTAGACAATAATTAGAATATATTATATTCTATTATGCATAGTATTTTGCATAGTAAAATCTTTTATATAAAAATGTAAGACTTTTATAAAGTTAATTGTTTTATTAGACAATAATTAGAATATATTATATTTTATTATGCATATAAGTGTTACATAGTGCCTACATATTGTTCTCAGTATAGTAAATCAATATGGATCGTCCATTTAAAAGTAAATCAACTTGGACTTCATGAATTAGTTACTATTCACCCATTCCCTATAAATAAAAGCTCATTCCTTCATTATTTCTTACAAATTCAATTGAAACTCTGAGAGAGAAACTATAGAGAAAGAAGAAAAGTATTCTCGCTACTTCACTACTCCAAAGATCCAGCTTTTTTCTAAGGTAAGGGGTATTATTTCTTTTGTATTCATGAAGAGAACTTTTGTTATTCCATTCTTTATTATTCTATTGAATAACTCAGATCATGGACTACCCTATACTTGGTGAAATTCTTCATTATTCTATTCTTTGTTATTATGTTGAATAACCTATTTAAAGCGGTACCGCATACATGGTGAAATTCTTCTATGATTCTTCGTTTTTTATTATTCTCATTTAATATCCTCATCTACATGCGTTTCACGTGGGACCTAGTTCCATTATTTATTATTCTCGTTTAATATCCTGCATGCGTGTTTCTGGACTGGTTCCATTATTTATTATTCTGTCGGAATATCATGTCTATGCGTTAGGCATGACCTGGTTCCATTATTTATTATTCTGCTGGGAATAACCTGTCGGTGAGATCTATCGCATGCATGGGGAATTCTTTTGTTATTCCATTCTTTATTATTCTGTTGGAATAACCTGTGTATGTGGATTATCACATGCATGGTGAATGATCCTTTGTATTCATTCCTTATTAAAATTTGGAAATGGTCTGTCTAAGTTGATTACCGTGTGGCAGGCGAAAATGCATTTGCAGTTTCATATATTCTCTTATACTCAGTTGGTTAAAGTTTTGACTTCTATACTCCATGAAATTAGTGGAACATCCTTGATATTTGCGCGTCATCCAGTATCTTTTCATGGAAATATTCTTCTGAGCATTCTTGAATTTTACTCTACAAAGAAGTATCATGTTGACAATTTGGACGTTATTAGTTCCTGAATAAATTAATTCTGGTATGATTATGACCAGGGATTATTCGGTATAATCATGACCGTAATGTTACAAATGATGTGAAAAAAGTCCTCATTGGCCCGTAGTGCATTGATGGATGCTTTTTTGGTATGATTATGGCTATGGATTCTCTTCGACCAAGGGTGCAAAGATGAATTGTTTTATGGCATGATCGGGGACCAGTTGATGAAAACATGATTATCTTTAGCCCGTAGTGCATGAATAATTAAGTGGTCGTGATACTGAAAGAATATCCTCGGCACAGAAAGTGCAGGGATGATTTTATGATGTGGATTATTTATTAAGCTTAGTTTCAGCGATAAAAGTGATGAAAAATCTTTTAAATCATAGAAGATAGTAGATTTTATTCTCTACTTGACTCTTCTAATGGATTGCTTGTTCCAGTGCCGTTAAACTTGATGTTTGTTATATTGTTTTAGTTTAACATTGTTGAAGGCTAACGATAATTTATTCTGCATTATCTTAGTCATAATATTTCTTACTGGGCTAGTTGAGCTCACCCTTTTTGCTTTCATTATTCTCTTCAGGAAATGAGAACGTAGCAGGGACTAGTCGGGGAACGGAGTGACGGTCCAGATGATAGCATTAATAGTCCTCACTATTCTATGAAATAGTGTGATAATAAATGTAATAAGATTGAATTTGAGTGTGGATATTGTCTAGATGACAATATTCGTGTTAAAACTCTCATATTATGTTTTGTCATATTTTGAGTTTGAATACTGTCTAGAAGACAATATTTGTATTAAAACTCACAGCTCATGTTGTATAATTAAGTTTGTATTTGAATTCTGTACCATGTATTTGGCGACTCAAGATGGGTGATGTATACCTTTTGGGGGTGTCACAAGGCTTTAAACTTTAACCCTTAATTTAATCATTGAAGATTTTCTAAATTTTCGAGTTGTCATATTCACCCCTTCTTCTAAGAATTTCGTCCCCGAAATTACAGTCTACTAATATTTGCTTCTCATATTCACCGAAAATAGGTTTTCAATTTAATCTTTATATTTTCCTCCTCTGAGGATTTCTCTTATATCATCTCATTCAACCATTTCTACCCTTTTGAAGAAGTTAAAAACTTTTCACATTATGTTGAGGGGTCATATAGACCATGAACTCTCAGGTTTAACGATATTCACTGCAACCAATTTTATAAACATGTTGTACTAGGTGATCAGCCTAGTAAAGATACGAGTACGTTAGGTGATCAGCCTATTGTACCCTACGTCGTGCACAATGTATCAATCTTGTTTAGTGACTATTTGCGCTACGAGATTGGATTATTCTATCCAATCCGGGTTGTTCACCTCAGACTTAGCATAAGATTCCGCACCAAAATAATTTGGTTGGGGATAAATTCTCAAAGAAATACTTGAATTTTTATAAACATTTGCCTAGCTGAATCAAATAGCTTAGGCGCATATCAATGATTCGAACATCAATCGAAACGTTTATCCAACCACTTTAATTGGCATTGACTTTTCTTTAACTAGTTTAAAATTCTAAAAATCATTTTATGACGTCATGATACCCCACTGTATTTACAGTCCATTTGAGGATTCTGTCATTTTGTGACTTTGTCATACTACATCATACCACAGTGGGCTGACGATCCTTAGATCACATCCAACACTAAGTAATTCTGCATTGATAACTCCATCGTTTTTATCATCTTTGCACTAGGTTACATGATGCATTACTGATATAAAATACATTTTGATATTTTCAAATCATTTTCGTCTAGCCGAAAAAATTAGCACAAACTATTTTGTAAACAGTTCAAAAATCTTTGAAAATCAGTTTTAGTGATATCATATCTCAACAGGTAACGATGTGTCAATGTCCCGAAATCCACACATACACATTTGTCACCATGCATTTAGAATAAAAATTCATTTTTAAGGGAACATAGTACGAATTTTGCTTGATGTCAAAAATTTTGAAGTCTAGCATAGCTAGAAGATTTGGAATACCTATGCTTCCACCATCAACTCCACTTTCTATAATGATCCATTTCTTAATAATTCTATCTATTCCTATCATCCTCAATACTCCATTCACACCTAGTTATACCCCAGTTCATCAAACTCCACACTTTGTAAATCCAGGAACTTGCCATAATCATATGAGTTTAGAAACTTATCCTAGTCAGACCATAGGCATCCATTCGCTGAGGGGTTCAAAATATACCATATGATTATGAGTCACGAACTTACCATATACATTAGTTTTAAGAACCGCACCTAATCTTAATATCATCTAACCTAATCTTATATTATCTACCTATCCGTTATATACATGAGAAAAGAATCACCTTCTCAACAGGTATATAAAAAATAGCGAGACACAAACATTTCAATGATTATCACTACCAGAAGCTATGTGGTTGTTACACTAAGAACAATTCCCCGCCCATACAAAGAATCATACAACTTAGCTGCTGACATGAGTTCTCAATTGAAATCCCACCTAATTCTAGCTTCCCCTTACTCAATATGAATTTTATTTAATCCGTATCTCATCATCTACAACTCTTTTATAAGTTTGCATAGTACCATTTCATAGTACATTCTCTTTATAACGTCATGCTATATCATTTCTGTGACGCCCCCAAAATATAGGTATACATCACCCATTCTGATTCGCCAGATACATAGTACAGAATTCAAATACAACTTAATTAATACAACTATCGTGTAAACATACGACAAAATATAGCTGAGAGTTTTAATATGAATATTGTCATCTAGACAATATCCACACTCAAAGGAGTCCTCATTACATTTATTGTCACACTATTTAACAGAATAATGAGGACTACTAATGCTATCATCTGGACCGTCACTCCGTTCCCCGACTTGTCCCAGCTATATTCTCATTTCCTGAAGAGAACAGTGAAAGAAATGGTGAGCTCAACTAGCCTAGTAAGAAATATTATGACTAAGATAATGCAGAATAAATTATCATTAGTCTTCAACAATGTTAAACTGATAAAATATAATAGACATCAAGTTTAACTGCAGCGGAACAAGAAATACATTAGAAAAGTCAAGTAGAGAATAAAATCTACTATCTTTTATGATTTAAAAGGGTTTTCATCACTTTTATCGCTGAAACTCAGCTTAATAAATAATCCACATCATCAAATCATACCTGCACTACAGGCCAAGGATATTCTTTAAGTATCACGACCACGAATTATCCATGCACTACTGCTAAAGATAATCATGTTTTCATCAACCGTCCCCGATCATGCCATAAAATAATTCATCTTTGCACCCTTGGTCAAGAGAATCCATAGCCATAATCATACCAAAAATTGTCCATCAATGCACTACGGCCAATGAGGACTTTTTCCACATCATTTATAACATTACTACCATGATTATAATTGAATAATCCTCGGTCATAATCATACCAAGTCCATCTATGCACTACAGGCCACAGATGACTTTCAACATAATATAAACATGAGGATGATGGCAATGACATAATAATTTAATAAAACAAGTTCAAGAATTAATTTATCCAGGAACTAATAACGTCCAAATTGTCAACATGATACTTCTTTGTGGAGTAAAATTCAAGAATGCTCAGAAGAATATTTCCATGAAAAGATACTGGATGAAGCGCAAATAGCAAGGATATTCCACTAATTTCATGGAGTATAGAAGCCAAAACTTTAACCAACTGAGTATAACAGAATATATGAAACTGCAAATGGATTTTCGTCCGCCACGCGGTAATCCACTTAGACAAATCATTTCCACAATTTAATAAGGAATGAATACAAAGGATCATTCACAATACATGTGATAATCCACATAGATGCAGTTATTCCAATGTAATAATAAAGAATGGAATAACGAAGAAATCACCATGCATGCGATAGACCGCATGCATGTTTATTCCAACAAAATAATAAAGAATGGAACTGATCATGCGAACGCACCGGCGTGATATTCCGACGAATAATAAATAATGGAACCCGTCCTGCGTAAATGCACGTACATGTGATATTCGATAGAATAATAAATGATGGAACCAGTCCCCCACAGAACGCATGCATGTGATATTCCGGCGTAATAATAAAGAACGAAATAATAGAAGAATTTCACCATGTATGCAGATTGCTTGATAAACAAAGTTATTCCAACATAATAATAAAGAATGGAATAACAACTCTTACGAGTATTGAAAGAAAATAATTCTCTTCATGAATTCGAAAGAATAATACCCCTTACGAGTACAACAAAAATAATATCCCTTACCTTTGAAAGAAGAGTATTCAAATTTGGTAGGCGCGAGGATATACTTGAAGAAAACTTGACTACGCTTCAAAGCTTCTTAAAACTCTAAAGAAATACGCCAAGATTATAGAATAATTCTCTGAACTTCTACTGTGGTTTTCAATTCTAACTAAGCATCCTATTTATAGGAAAATAGAAAGGATATTATGATGCACTATGCAATAAAATATAATATATTCAATATATATATATATATATATTATTTAAAATCTAATAAAATAAATAACTTTATAAAAGTATTTTGTTTTATATAAAAAGATTTTACTATGCAAAACACTATCAGCACTATGCAACACTATGCATAATAAAATATAATATATTCTAATTATTGTCTAATAAAACAAATAACTTTATAAAAGTATTCTATTTTATATAAAAATTTTTACTATGCAAAACACTATGCATAATAAAATATAATATATTCTAATTATTGTCTAATAAAACAAATAACTTTATAAAAGTATTCTTTTATTATATAAAAGCTTTTCTGCTTTTATTACATTAATAATACTAATAAAACAAAACTCATCATCATTATTATAATTCACACTATTAATCGATTAGGTCGCTCCAAGGAAAGAGGGGCTTTCAAATAAGGATTTCTCCTATCATCAAGCGCGCAATTAAAGCGTACCAAACCTCTCCTCGCGTAACTTCTGTACATTGTTAATATTGCAAATAATAATATTAATAACTCATCATCTCAATATATAAAATATCGACAATAATTGAATACAATTGAGTGACTTCTCACGTAAGCATCAATAATCAATACCGTGCTACTATGCAACCACGCCAGACATCGACATTTTTTTACTACCGAGTAAAGGCAAATAGCTTTTAACGATAAAACTTCCGTCGTTATTTTCATAAAAATATTTTTGTCGTTTTCTCAATCCGATCGACAATAATTCCGTTGTGGGGTCCACCAATGATTGTACCGTCGTACGGATATTCCCCGACAAAAAGAATATTCCCCAACCAATCGAATATTATACAACAACTTGCATACTTTTCAAAATTTATAAATATTACCCACAACTATAACATTATCTCAAATCCACACCATAATTTTGAAAAAAAAATATTTTGAGAAATTTAAATCTTTATTCATAAAATTTGGGGTCTCACAATTTCAATCATTTCATAGATTTTCTGTTATTCAATCTGATCACGTCTTGATCTTATCTTATAATCATGTTATATTACGATTCTCTTCTATCTTATGATCGCTTTGTTTTACGATCTCCTTTCCCTTTATACTTTTAGTCTCATAGACTTTATTCATTATTTCTTTTTATCTTTAACATCAGAGTTAGGTAACTCTGGATCTTTAAAACTTTTCAAGATTCTTCTTTGAATCTTATTTACTAAATAATTAATTTTCCAAATTCATCTCTTAACAAATTAAACTCTATTTGAGTTTATTCCTTATCCTCATCTCTGCGGTTATAGCCTAAGGTACACCAACCTAAGGTTTATAACTTATAGCTTTGATACCAACTGTAACGCCCCCAAAATTGGGACAATTTCTCTTCCCGATCTTGTGCTTTAATATTATCCTGTTTTTGCTTTAAAACATTATTTAATGTTAAAATAGCTAAAAATATGGAATAATTTTTTTTTTCCATTCATTCATTCCCTAAATCGCAACCTTTACAATTCTTCTATATAATAGAATAACGTCTATTCTCATTTTAGAATAAACATTCTTTATCCATTCAACATTTCAAACTATACATAACTGCCAATTATATTTGACAAAATTATCAATCATAGATTTATACCATTTCTAATTTAAGGAAATGTATTCATTTTGAACATCGTTCAATCTTCATCATCCGTGTATATAAAGTAATATTCCCTAACATCATTAACCTGCAAAAAGTTTGTGTTTGCAAGATTGAGCTTGACAGCCCAGCAAATTTAACAGTCTATCATGTTTCACATAACACACAATTCCATATGCACTACATTTCCTTTACTATGCATATCCGCATGCAACATATATTCTTTACTATGCATATCCTACATGCATCAATAATTCCTTACAAAGCATACATTCATGCATTATACATTTCTAATTTATCGAATTACATCAAACAACATATGCTATCATATATCACATATAAATTGAGTTCCATAACCCAATTAACTTGGTCATATTTTGACTTTACCAATTCATAAAGCATGGTATGTAACTCACCACATAATCACATTTAATCCACAAACATATTAGAACTGAAAAACTTGCCTTTGATATTCAACGCTTTCGATTTTCTATGCGTTCGCAAACTCGGAAGATTAACTCCTTGAGAAAACCTCAAGTTTGCTCTGATTTAAATGGAGTTATATCTCCTTACACCGTGATCAGCCCCCTTCTTTGATCAGCTTATTGAAACAATGACCCCTTTAATTTCTTATTCTGCTCGGTACATCCAGCCAAAAGAAAGAAAAGTTGGATAGCCTCTTGATATATAATGGTTATAAAGGAATGAGAGAGAAGAAGATGGAAAGGATGGAGAGGGCGAGCATGAGAGAACTGGTATTTGATTATAAGTTTCTTGGACTATCTCTAAACTTAGCCAATTTGGCTAAAAATGAATATAGGTAAATTTTGATTTTACTTATATAAAACCTACTTTCAATTTCTTATAATTGGTCACCCAACTTAAGTCTTCTCTAGTCTTCCCCCCGTCTTTAAAAGCTTGCAAATCACCCCTTGGCATATTCTTAGTATATTCTCAGAATATTCTTTATTCCTTAGCATATTCCTTAAGATATTTTCTTAAGTTTCAAATATTAGGTTTTTAACCCTAAGGTTTTCTTAACTCGTACAATTCTCCCTTAACTTTCATAATTCACTTCCATACTTTATTAAGTTATTTAATTACCCAATCTTAGTAACTTAATTTAATCAAATAAGTTACTTCTCTTGGAATCATATAATTTATATAACTCATCTATGATATATTAATTATATAAAATATAACATAATATACTCAAATTACATATTTATTTTATAATTGTAAAATAAATATGTTACATATAATTTCTTATGTAAATACAATTATTTACATACCCAAGATATTATAATATAATATCTTTACTTCATTATCGTAAATTCATTTAAGAATTTATTTACTTTCTTAAGATATTAAGATAAATATAATATCTTTTCTTTATTAAATTAATTTTATATAAGAATTTATTCTAATACTCTTGGGTAAAGTATATATAAATTTTATATGCTTAACCCGCTTCTTTTTGCCTCATTAAGCAAATTGTTCCCAATAATTTTATTTCTCTCAAGTAATAAATATATATGTTTATATTTATCACCTTGAAAATATTCTTTATAATGCACATGTACTCACATCACATATAGAAAATAAATAATAAATTTATTCTCTCACCTTATAAATTGTTTATATCAATTTATTTACATATAGTAATTATAACTTAATATATTTAGCTTATAAATGGAAATTTATTCAAGAAATAAGATATTATAATTAAAATAATATCTTTTCTTTATTAAAATAATTCAACTCTAGAATTTATTTTAATATCATTTATTTAAAGTATACAATAATTCTTGTATACTAATTACTTCCTTGTCCCTTCTAAAATTATTTTCAACAATTTAACTTGTAATAAATATAATAATATACTTACTACATTAAAAACATACATACATACATTACGTCCAATAATGTAATACATGATTTCTTCAATAAAAGGGTGGTTATACATTAAGTATATATTTAATGCCACTAATTCACCACATTAAAATAATTTAATATTATAGATTATTTTAATTCTACCCATCTCATTTCCTTTAATAAATTGCCCTCACAATTTATTTATCTATAATAAATATATAATACCAATATATTTATTAAGCATAGCACCACATATTGTATAGTTCAAACCTACTTATGAAATACAATATCATACAACATATTATCTAATAAGAATTTATTTATTTAATTCTTATTTTAATATTACCCAAAAATTTAGGTTATCACATTCTTTCCCCCTTATAAGGATTCCGTCCCCAGAATCACAATACTGAATCATTCTTAATCAGTTTAGATCTTATTCTTCCTCGTAACCTTATCGTTGAATCATTTCAATGTTTTATTTCCTTAGATTTTTTTCTTAAAAATTTTAAATAAATCTTCTATTTCCATTCTAGACTTTAAACTTTAACCCTTAATTTAATCATTAAAGATTTTCTAAATTTTCGGGTTATCATAGGAGACCTATCCCCGGGGATGGCGATGACATTACTCTACTCTGGAGGAGGTTCATGTAGCCTAGGGTTTCACCCATTCTCGCTTATAGTTAGAGTTGTTAACAACCGATGTCATTACATGGGTTCCTTATTCTAAGGACCACTTGACAGTAGGCTTTGATGGAGGCTTCCCGACTGGCGTCGAGTATGTATTATCTACCCGCCGAATTCCTCTCCTGACTGACGGAGGTTGGGAGCTCTATTTAGGAGAGCGTGCTATTAGGAGCACCACAAGAGAGATACACATTCCATTCTTTCCTCCTGTCAGGCGACATTGGCCTTTATTTCAGTCGATCACGGAGATCCCCTTGATGGGTGTAGATGGCTTTACTTTGTCAGAGGGTCCCTTCACTCATGAGGCTTTTTACCGCTGGTGGTTCCCTCGCACCATTAGAGCTCAGACCCGCGCCACAAAGTTTATGGGGGATATGGTCCATGGGTTTGTTATGATGATATATTGGATTGCCTGCGTCCGAGAGCCCACTCATTTGACGCAGATTGAGATTTTGACCCAGAAGTTAGACCGGACACATTTTTTCATATGGCATTTGGGCAGAGATCCATCAGAGGCAGATTCTTTCGATCCTTCCAGCTCTGGCACTGGCCCTTCAGGTGGCCCATATTCTTATAGCTTTACCGGTACCGATCCTCCATTGTATCAACCTGATATCCCTTCTGCAGAGACTCAGTGACTCAGGAGGAGTTACATCAGATGGATATATTGGATGATGTAAACATCATTGATATCTTCTAAGATATTTCTCGCTATTTCTTTTGATATGCCTCTGTTAGATATTAGGCGGATGTGCCCCATTTCTTGTTATATCTTTTGATAGGCCTCTATTAGATATTGGGCAGCTGTGCCCCATTTCCCTGTACTTTTTATTTTTAGTTATATATAGAGATGATGTATTTAGGAATGTATGTATAATCCTTTATATTCCATACATCATATTGTCATTTATCATGATGCATGCATTATGTCATGAATATGCATTCCCAGAGGTGAGTTTAGCATTGACCCCTAGATGGTCTTATGATACGGCTCTACAGATGTCTTCATCCACTATTATCCAGATTAAGAATACCCCACCCGTGTTGGTGGCATATTATTTGAGATCTTGGTATGACAGTTTGTCTCCCCCAGACCGGGTGACAGTTAATCAGTTGTTACGACACTTTATGACACTCCTGGCGTTCCAGATACTGTTGGGCTTCGTAGAGGGCATGATATCTCATTGGATACCAGAGATGTAGGTGTTTAGATTTGATATCCATGAGTTGAATCCTACATTAGAGGAGTATGAGCGTCTCACAGATTTGCCTTTGGATCGGCCTTGCGCTAGGATGGCTGTCAGTGATTGGTGAGTGGGATTTATACCCGTGAATCGGATCCTTTATTACTTAAGAAGTTGCTTGATGTGACGCCTACAAATTCAGACCACACTTGTCTCGAATTTGATTCATCACGTGCTAACTCTAATAATAAATCAAAATCTCACACAACAGAATAATAGAATAAATTACATTGTTATAATATAATTATTCTCGTCCTAAGGTCTCGCAACCGTTACTAATATAATACAACTTAAATTAAACATAGCTTAATATAACATAGTAAATAAATTCTTCCATAACATAGTAATAGTACATTCCTAATTCTATGAAACTAATTACTCCAGCCAGAGGGTTCACCACATTCTGCTTTAACTGAAAGTTTTAAGGAAAGCAATGATGAGCAACAATTTTGCCCAGCAAGCAATATCGCAATAATGAAAAGTCATATATAGAGTTTAATCTTCAAGGGTATAACAATGAATAATAATTCAGGGATTATCAACAATTCTCAATAAAGGTCGCTATGGACTGAAAGATATCAATAAGATTTAATGCTTTAATCAATTCAAGATTTCAAAGTAATGAATACTGAGCAGTCACTAAGGACTATAAACTTCTACTAGAATTAACAGTAATAAATTGATAATCCATCAAAATGAGTACAATAGGTGATCAGCCTAAAGCACCCTATGTCATGCATAACATTTAATCATTCTCATGTGCTCACGTCGGTTTCCCAACAAATATATAATTCCCCTTCCAAGAGGGTTATAAGAGTCTGCACCAAGTTAATTTAGTTTGGATAGCTTTCAATCATATATCAATAGTCTAGCCGAATCAATGGCTTCGACAACTTTCTTTTTAAAGTATATACATGAAAAATTATCATCCAAAATCAAGGTTCGAAAACTGTAAGCAATTTCATTTCTAAACTATAAAGTAGTAAGTCATAAGATATGATTTATACTTTCCAAGATTTGCTTGTACGATTAATAATAGTACAAGCTCAAGTAATGCTCAATAAAGAGTAAGGTTCGAGTACTTGCCTCAAGCATAGTTTACCAAAGTATAGCTTATCAACACTTTTCAAATCCTAACATAATATAGATACGCGTATAGGATATTCATTAGTTACATATACTCATACATGATATATAAGTTTAAACGCATACATAAACGTCTAACTTAGTTGTATACTCTATACATACTTCATCACATTCTTTGCGTACTTATAGCACAAAATCCATTTATAAGACTCCATGAAATCAAATAACATAGTTTCTAATCATTACTTTATAGTTCACAAACATCTTTTGGACTTAACATTTGAAAGTTTATAATCACTCATTAAACATTCGATTCTATTATTTAGCATGCTTTTTAACACATTGGATAGTATACTGGTCATATAGTACAGGTTAAGGTAACAATATAATCATGCCTTAAATCTTAGATTACAAATAGAATGCAGACTAATCGCAAAGATGGCGCAATGCTTGCCTTAGTTAAACTTAGGGATGGCGCAAATTACTACCGTCCTCTAAATTGACCAGAGTTGAGCCTTGCATTTCGCTCATTTACGTCCTATTCTTTAGCATACCTAGAAAATTATACTTAACATGCATCCATGCTAGAGGACTTTACATAAGTGGATGACCATCTTAAGTTCACTTTTACATGTCATGGTTTTAGTTTAAGATTTCCACAGAATTAAAGCCAAATAAGGTCATGTAATCACAATGCTTACTAACTTTAGTCATATATCCACATAGAGATATCACATAATCTGTACTACGCATGCTCACAAGTGTTCACATCATTCATTCATAACTAGCATTGTTTATCACTTTAAAACATGCTTAAACTCATGCTTGGTTTACTTCCATTATGTTTTAACATATAACAATCATGTTTTGAGATATATTGCACATAAACATGCTCTCTTCCATCTCCAGTACTTAACTACTCACACAAATGCAATTTAGTTTGAAAATATATCCAAGTTTGCTTTTGAAATCGTTTCAAACTTTTAACAATGCAACAAACATACAGAAAGCATTATTCATGTTCAAAAATCAGTTATGTGAGTATAATATCAAGCTCAGAATTTGCAGAACATAAGTGTCATTAAAGTTCATCTTTAAAACTTTAAATTTTGTTATAAATCTCCTGCTAAATCATGTTGGACAATTCATATCTCATAAGAAAACTTTATACAACATGTTATAATTCTCTTCATGCATGTATAGCTCTTTAATACTAAGTTAGAAGTAACACTGCCTAACAAAAACTGAATCGATTAAAGGGACCCACCCAAATTGTCTTTGCACTCTAAAGATAAATCGAAAAGTGCGGCTTACGCCTTCTGGACCGTAACCGTAAATGTACTCTATTTTGCAGAGTATCAAACAATCTTCAATTTCTTTCAATCAAGCATACTTAAACTCATTCTTAGAGGTTCTATACACGTATACCAACTTCATAAACACTTTGGTAGCACAATTCCAAATTAATTTCACAAGAATCTAGTAGAATTTCCATGATTTGTGAACTTTGAAATTAAGTATTTAAAACAAGAATTTACCTTCTTAGAAGCTTAGTTTGCTTAATTTCTTCCTTCTACAATTGCTAGAATTCTCTTTGAACAACAAACACTCACACTCAAATTCTTAGAATTTCAACAGAAAATCTCACCAACGTGAAAATGAATAACATAGCTACCATTTTATAGAGTAATGGTGGACTGGCTAATAAGTTTACATAATAGTTTGAAACCAGAGTGTAGAGGAAGAACACAATGGTTAATAGTGGGTTGCTCAACCACCCATTATCAGCCATCTTCTAGCAAATGATCACCTAACTTCATAACTACTGTGCACAACTTGGTGGTTACGTAAAGGTGTAAGTTACTATTTGGGTAACTGAAGCTTCTAAATCCTCAGCAACGTGATTCAATTGCTTAGTTTAGTTTCTTTAATTCCCAAAATATAATTTTAAGGTGTTAATGTTACTACAAAATGGAAAGTTAGGGATTATTTATGTACCCATGTTATATAATTCATGTACATTAGTCTAGTCTAATTAATACTTATAACATGTGTGGACTTAATTTAACTGGTCACTAATAATTTAATATCTCCTTTTACTATTTACTTACACATCGGTATTGAAATAAATATTTAATAGTACATATTTATTTACTCCCATTTTTTTTAGAGTACACATTTAATTGTCTCATCACACATGATGAGGTAACAAAACTTATCTGAATAAACTTTATGATTTAATTACTTTTACTATATAGTTTTTGTATAGCATTATCCCCAATCAAATGTCACACCTCATTTAATCTTATGCGGTGAGTAATTATATGATACTACTACCCATATTTTCCTATATTACACAAAGTGGCATGAAATAATATTTAATAATAATGTTCACATTAATAATAATGCTAACTGTTCCACTATTTTACCCATTAATGTCAATAAACCATCTTTATAAATTATGCACTCAGTGGAAATATTTTTCCAAGTCTTGCTACCAGCGCAGCTGCGCTGATTACAGTATAGGAGTGGCGCAGTTGCGCCACTCTGGGAATTTCTCATACTTAGTTACTGCAGCAATTAATCTCTTCATTTAATTAATAGTATACCCATTTTATCATTTTTGCCATACTATACACTCAAATATAATTATGTAATTTACTTTACTCATTAGTATTCTATTATTCACAATAACACTTAATTAATAATATAATATTAATTAATTATTCACTTCTTAATTTATTTATTCCTTAATTAAATTAAACCACCTTAATTTCCATTCTCATGCCACACAAGGCATTCCACAAATCTCATCACAACTTTAAATTTTTCTTAATTCTCATAAATTTAATTTTAATTAATTGAATTACTCATCTCACAACACATCAATATTTATATTCAAATAAATATTCATTTTTTTTATTATATCAAAATAATTATTTATTCATGAAATTCTCAATTCTTACGCTTGATTTTTAGTAGTTTATATAGCTTTAATATTATTTTGGTATTATTTTGCTTAATCTATGTGTTGCAGGGCTTATTAGGTCTTTTCCATCTTGTAGGGGCAAAAATCCTACACTGGCGTTGTAGCGCCATTGTTAGCTTAAAAATCGGGTACCGCATCGCCCCCCCACCGGCCAATCGTGACATCATCACTGGCGTTCATGACGCCTCGATCCTTTTATAAACTGGTGTTTGTGCGCCACTTATCGATCGAATATCTTTGACTCAATTAAGCAAAGACTCTCTCAAAGCTTAATCTTGGCCGCAGCTGCAAATACCACATTCTGTTCCTCAAAGTGCGTAAAAGAGCTTGTTTTGACCTAGCTAAAGTAGAATACATAGATATATACTTAGGGGTCATCCTCTTTAAGGATATATCTCATTACCCCCCCTCTGGGAACTAGTTTCTCTCTTTATTTTGTAATTTCTTCTCCTTTTTCTAGTAGGTAATGATTGTACATAGAGTTTAGATAGATTAGGGAGATGTTTGGGAGTTCATGGAACTCAAGAACACTTAGCAATATGGATGGGAAAGCTTGAAAGGATTGGAAATCTGTGGAGAATAGAAGCTTTGACAGAGTTTATTCTTATCTATTTGTTTCCTTTTATTTGTAACCCATAAATGTTGTCTATATTGCTACTTATATTTAGTTCAAGAGCTATGAACTAATTATTGGCTCTAAGGTTATAATGGAACCCTTTGTTAATTTGAATTGAATATCTTATATCTTTGGTTGGCAATATATAGTTTGGATCAATATATTCATGCTTAATGATTCTTGCTAAGAAATTAATGATGATTTTGGTAATCTATATGAAATTGAAAGAGGGATTGTAGATTTACACCTTAATATATTGGCATGTGATTATGAGTTATCTACTTGATTAGACTGCATAATTTATGTATAGAATAGACATATATCTGTGCACCATGTGTGACCTAATTGAGAACTTATGCTTTAAATTCTTTTTATGGTTAATTCGCATAGACATGTGTAGGATTATTGTCTAGCTTGGATGTTCTTTTTTATTCTATTCCCTATCGGGTGGATCTAGAGAGAATATGTTTGTGCATACCTCGGAAGAGGTGTATGAGCACTTGTGTGTTCTCGGTCGACAAACTGTCGTGACCACTAAAACCAAGTGCATAGCACACCAAGTGTTTGACAAAATGCAGTGTGTGGTGAAGTTATGACCTTTGCTTGTAGTGTGACGCCCCCAAAATTCGACACCAATATCACGAATTTGGTACATCACGTGCAACTTCGAATATCATACTAAAAAAATATCAACAACAGAATTAATAGAATAATTTACATTGATATAATATAAATATTCGCGTCCCAAGGTACCGTAACCATTACTACGACAATTCAGTGATTAAACTTAAACATAACTTAATCATCCTTAAATACATCATAATAAGCATAACAATAATAATAATAATAGTTATTCTGTAGCCTTGCCCTTTCTTTTGTCCTTTCCTGAAGTATCGTCTTGCTCTGCCTTAACTGTAATGTTTTTAGGGAAGCAAGAGTGAGCAACAAGTTTTCCCAACAAGTAGTATAGAAAAAAGAATAAGTAGTTAAATCATTTGTATCTTCAAGGGTATAACAATAATTGATAGTTCAAGGATATCAAGAAATATCAAGAGTATTCATTAGGTGTCATTATAGACTGAAGAATATCAACAAAATTTCAGGATTTATTCATTTCGAGGTTCAATAAAAATGAACACTGAGCAGTCACTAAGGACTAAGAACTCTTACTAGAATTAACGAAGATATATCAGTAATCTAATATAAACGAGTACAACAGTGATCACTTTAAAGTACCCTACGTTATGCATAACATTTAATCATACTTCATGTCGCACGCTTGCCTCTCCCAACAATATAAAATTTCCCCTTTTTAAGAGGGTTGTTCATCTCAGTAGATTTATAAGAGTCCACACCAAATCGATTGGTTTGGATAGCTTTCTTAACACATGATTTTGGTCTAGCCGAATCAAAGGCTTAGACCATTTTTATAATGCATTTATGAACGTTAAGTCCAATGCTCGTAACAATGTTAAGGCATACAAATGATTTCAGAATAGTAATAGATGTTTGCTCGATATAAGTATGGAAACAATTCGGGTTATACAATATACAAAGTAAAAGATCTTAGAATACTTGCATTTAATATGAGAATCAAACGAAATTCGAGAATTCGAACAAAATCCAAGGTTGTGTGAGTTAGGAGACTTGCCTTTAGCGTTGATTACCACTTATAGCATAAAATCACCTCAATGGACTATGTTATCCTATTTATGTATGTATAGGTATTCATTAGACACACACACTTGATATACATATTTGCATACTTTCATCACATATATCTAAATTCATATAGGCTACACACTCATAGATGCGTAATTCACATTAATTACACCTTTAAAATCTTTAGTACCAAATGCTCATCTTTTTTTTGTATTTGCCAAACAACTTCTTTCTACACATACTTGCATATTTTATAAAATGTCTAACTAGATGCGTGAACTTGTCGATTATCTCTAGAGGCATAAGCATCCTATCCTAATTTGTTCAAAAGTTCACAATATAAGTCATAGAGTTTTCAACTCAATTGGTTTTCAAATATTAAGATGTCATGTCTAACAATCTATACATGCAAGGTACGTTGAGTCCACATTTCATATGTATTTTCAAGACTAACTAAGCTATAAACATATGCGCAATAGGTTAGATTCAAAAAGGCGTAAGGTTTTATAACATGGTTTTCGTCTTTTAACTTTTCTTTCCAAAAGTTCATAATTCAACTAAAACATCTGCAACCTTCGTTAATACATGTTTAAGAAGTATGTAGGTTAAGTGAAGTAATACTCCTTGCATCAAACAATCAAAATAACAAACTTATTCCCAAAGAAGAATCTTCTTCAGGGGAAACTTTATATCTTGACATGACCCCCGCACGAAGTGTAATGATCACGAAATGGAAAATTTCTCCCCTGCTATGAACCTTCAGGAAATTTTCAACTCAACAACCAAGCAACAACAATGTAATGATGAAGAATTGATATAAACTTGCTATTAAACATCCCTAGCATGCTTCTAACACTTCTAAACATACAAACAATTAAATTCAAGGATCAATTCAAGGTTTTTGCCATTTTTCCAAAGTTTAACACATTTAACGATTCTCTTCATTACGGATTCGTTACTTGACCAATTTACTTCATTTCACTTTCGTTGACTTCGCATTTAACCATATTAACAACGTCTAGCTTCAAGTTACACATTCTAGCATGCTTCAACCATAAACTTTTCAACTCAAAACAAGTATTATTGTACTTTTCTAAGAACTTTGCAAATACCTGTATGTAAGAACATATAAAGGAATATTACCTTTGGTGGGGTTGAATTGCTACTCTAGCTTCACTTTACAGATTATATAAGCTCCACCCAATCACACTCACACACACTTGAAGTTTTGACAAAGAATTTACAAAATGGTTATGAATGTGAAGGGCTCCATTTATAGGAAAGCTTGTGACCAATCTAGGCTCTACTCAATGAATTAAACCATTGGAATGGAGAAGAAGCTGATGGTTATGAAAGATTTGGTAAAAGAGTACCATATAGGCCACTCCCCTTCTCATAATTTGCTAGCTTTGTGTTTGGTAAGGAGGGACTAGGCCAATGGCCTATTACGTGAAGAAGAAAAAGAGTGCCACTCAATTTGGGACACTACCAAGATTTCTCGGATTTGCAAGCCATTACTTAACATACTTAGGTTTATTTTCCAATTGTCCAAACAAAATGTACATACATATACACCCACTCACATAATACATAGAATCATATACTCCATGTACATTGATTTATTTCAAATAATATTTACCCTAGACTAGGATATAATTTAATTGGGTACAAATATTACTTATCATTCCAATTCTACATAATCACTTATTATTAATTATTTATTTAACCAAAGTTGTTTTCTCTCATAGGTCTAGAATATACATTTAAATATCCCTACACACAACATGGGGTCACATAAGACTCTTTTTCACATAACTTAATAAATTACATTAGTTAAGCTTACTTCTATCATATAGTTTTATATAATAATTCCAATGTCACACCTCATCTTATATTGAATGAAAAACCTTGTTATATAAGATTTCTTCTTACATGCTATTACTTTTGATAATTAATGAATGACAATTAGACATTATTTATTTATTAATAGTACTAATTAATTTAATCCATTTCATCATTAATTAAATTAGTACTTTCTCATTTCACCACTTTGCCACACTAGGCATAAATTCCACAAGCTTATACTAAGCTTCTCATTACTTTTGCTACCTTGCTTAATTATCACATACTTAATCAATTATATTAATTCCCACACTCATGTCAATACTATATATATTTATATTCAAATAAATATTCAAACAATCTTCATTCTCCATATTATAATTTATTAAAGTTCACGGGTATTACATGTAGCACCTTCAATACCACTTGTTGTCCATTTACTTGCTTTGATAATTAGATATAAATAGATTAGTTACACATCTGCTATTTTGATGTTCGAATAAGCGATACAAAGTCGATATTTGGTAAATATTAGTGGTAATTCCTCGTGGGTTCGACACTCTTCTTGCCACTGTATTACTTGTTAGTCCGCGTATACTTGCGCGTGTTTAGTGATCGATAATCCGACCAACAAGTTTTTGGCATCGTTGCCGGGGAATTATTATTCTAATATTATCCAATATTGATTTCAATCAATTTAGTCTTAATTTGAATGTGTGTGTGTATATATATATATATATGTGTGTGTGTGTGTGTGTGTGTGTGTTTTTATTTGTTTGATCTTCCTTTTTGTTTTTAAGCTTACAAGTTATGGATGATCATTGTTATCAATGGCCTTTTGAGAGGATGGCACAACCAAGATTGGAAGAAGGACTTGAGCGATTGCCAGATCAAATTTCAAATCTCTTGAGGTTTTTTGACAATCTTGAGTGTCGGTCCATTCAGAATGCCTACTGTCAAGAACGACCTGACAATGAACTGACTTACTACCATCTGGACTATCAGGGAAATCCAAACTCTTAGGACTATAGTCACGAGCAATATCATGATCCAAATTTTTCCTCTCTGACATAATTTGAATATCAATCTCTGCTGAATTATAAGGTGACATCTCACACCGATGAAAGCCTTTCTATATACTTAAAATAAGAAGAAGAGAGAAGGCTTGAAGAGCTCCTTACCAACTTTATAAAGAAAAATGAGGTTCGAATGGCAAACCAAGATGCCTCGAGAGTCAATTGGGACAACTCGCCAATGCCATCACAAATCCACCGCAAGGCAATCTACCAGTCATAACTAATCATAACGATGAAGTTGTAGAGCATTGCACGGTGGATACGCAAGGAGAAGGCGATGAGTCTCACAAAGTTGCTGAGGGAGATGTCAAAATGCTTATTGACCAACCTATGGAGTCTGAAGACGTAGAAGAAAGGATTATGAGTGGTTGTATTGTCAAAACTAATGAAAAGTTGGAAACCATGCTCATGGTTGTTGAAACCCTAGAGGGCTCACTAGAGCACATTGAACGATTTCAGTTTGACGAGAAATGCAAATTAGTGGATAATTCAAGTGGTGAACGATTCTTCATGCCAATGGGTGAAGTGAAGTTTAGGGATGGCCAATCATCCATGTCAGCCATGAGCATCAAGGAGTTAACAAATAGGCAGCATGAAATGGTCTTCTTTGCATATGAGCCAGATTGAACGACAGTGGAATAGTCAAGCCGATGACTTTAAAACAAGCGCTTGATGGGGAGGTACCCCGATCTCAGTATCATTCTGTTACCCTCTTAGCTTTTTATTAGGTTATTAAGGTTATTTTTGTTTTTGTTTATATATATATAGTATTATTGTACATTTTGGGTAATAGATAAATATTTGGTTATGTGTGTTAATTAGCTGCATGGAGATCCATAGAGGTCATCTTTTGGGTTTCAACTGTCAGTTCATTCTTATTAAGTGTTTATGTGTTCATATATGCTTTTTAATAAAAAAATTCAACGATGAAGGCATACGATTACCACGGTGCCGTATTTTGAATCGCAGCGATCATTGACTGCGACACCTTCATCAAAGTGTGTTTTCAAGACAAATACATCTGGCCTTGATTTCGACAATAGTAAGCGAAGATTGCGTACCATCACCCGTAAAAACCTACTAGAAATATCTTGCTGTATTTCATATTTTTCACTGTATCCAGTACTGCGGCCACTTAAAATCCGGGTTAAGGGCGGTAGCCGCAGCCTCTTCTTAATGAAGAAAAGGCAAATACTGCAGCTTCCATCGATGAATTTTGTTGGTTTAATTTTGGCAGAACTCGACAATTGCACACATTTCATTCCCTCATTTTGCTGCATTCTTCTCGCACGACATCCCTTTTTCCCAGCTAGTCCCCTAATTCAACACAGCAACAATTCTTACTCTCAGCCTATTACCAATCAAATTGGGCCTCCAATCAATTACAAAACTTGGACCTTCCCAGTGGATTACTACTGCTAGGGTTATCCAATTCTAGGTATCGTGTATGCCATCCTATTTTTGATATTAACTGTTCATTGGCTGATTAGTTTGGGAAAGTGCTTGCTTACTGTCGAATGATATTGGGATGTTGCTATTGTTATTATACTTGGGTTCAAGGTGCTTAGAACAGTACTTGACAAACTGTTTCAAGGCAGCGCACGACAAGTGTTTGATAAAAGGTCTAAGAAAGAATTAATTGTAGTATGCCTCTGATTTGACATCGTTGGACTCGTGGGTTGTGTTAGGTTTCAACTAGACTTTCACAGTTTCATTGTTAGCATCTGTAGTCAGTTGATTAAGGTTCAGTTGGTGGCTTCTTGTTTAGGGTTTCAGTTTAGCCTATGGATTATTGACTGAGAATTCTTACATGGCTTTTAAGAGACATAGACTTAGCATTGGCGGATCCTCGTCAGCAGCACCGCAATGGGACCAAACCAAGTTTGTCAGCGAGGATGCTTTTGCACAGTACAATCAAGCTGTTGCTAAGAAAAACTTAGTGCCTGAGAGGGGCTTGAGGCCAGACCCTAAGAAGGATGGGGACATGATGACCATGATCATAGAGCGGAAATGGGTGCACTTCACCAAGCAGCCTGGGTTAGTAAATTTCTCTATAGTACGGGAATTCTACGCCAATGCGCAGTTATGACTTGGATGACATCTTATGGCGGCTTTGAAAACCCAGCACGGTATGGAAGACACATGAATCTACCGGGGAGAAGATGAGCTTTCCTCACCATACACTCAATTGCTATGGAAAGGCATGGTACAGTTTTATCTGTGCTAATATCATGCCTACTCGTCACTACACTGATGTTACTAAGGAGCGAGTGATCCTACTCTTTGCTATTGTCACCGGCCTGGATGTTGATTTTGGCATCTACATTCAAGAGTCCATTTTGAAGGCGATTAAGGGCACTACATCAGGGGGACTCCCACATCCATCATTGATAACCAGAATGTGCAAATGGGCTAGAGTGCAGTGGCGAGAGGATAGGTGCAGCAGCTACCTATGGGTGTCAAAGATCACTCTGTCATTACGCAATTCAGTGGGTGGGATGGTGCAGAACCTCATCCACATTGTGAGGGCTTCTTACCTTCCTCTCGACCTCCACTTCCTTCTTCAGGAGTCGGCACATCTGCACAGCCTATTAAGGTAAATGCTTCTTCTGCTGGGCCATTGGCATAGATTTTAGCCTCTATAAATCTCCTACACCAGAAGGTGGATTGACAAAGTAGGAGGATTGATGACATAGCCCAGAGGCAGGATCTATTCATGCAATATCATGCTGAGTTCGCCAACACTATGTGGAGTATCTATGTAACGTCTGGTGGCGATGACGTTGATTTTATGCCATTCTAATTCCCGGTGCCCACTACAAAAAAATGGGCCTTTAGCAACGATTTTTCAGGCAACGACTTTATAAGTCATTGCTAAAAGTATATGTTTAGCAACGAAATTTGTCCTTCATTGTAGATTGTGTCAGACTTTCACTTTTTGCAACGAAATTCATAAGTCGTTGCAAAATTTCGTTGCTAATTCATTGGTGGGAAAAAATTTCGATAGAAATTCGTTGCAAAATTTTTGACCACTTGATTTCCCGTCATCGTGGGAAATGAAAGTTTTTTTGTTGCTAAAAATTGGACTTTAGCAACGATTTTTCAGGCAACGACTTTATAAGTCCTTGCTAAAAGTGTATGTTTAGCAACAAAACTTGTCCTTCGTTGCAGATTGTGCCAGGCTTTCACTTTTTGCAACGAAATTCATAAGTCGTTGCAAAATTTGGATACAAAATTCATTAGAAATTCATTGCAAAATTTCTAACCACTTGATTTCTCTCATCATCGTAAGCAACGAAAAGTTTTTTTTGCTATATTTCGTTGCTTAATATGGACCACATTCATTGGCATTAATTTTTTATTTTCGATGCATATTTTATACAACTTTTGCAACGACAATTAAAATGATGCCTTAAATTAAGATAATCCCAATAAGCATGTTTTTGTAAGATCATATTCGGTATTCGAAGAATTATCAAAAAATATTCGTATATAGTATTTAAAAATTATGTCCAAATGCAAAACATATTTGTTTCCATTTTTATTCGAATAAACAAATTATTCAAATATCCAAATTGAATGTCAATCACCTAATAAACAATTTATTCAATTTATTTATAAAAAGTAAAAATAAAAAAATATTGACCAATTACTAACAAATCACAACAATTTAAAGTTGTAGAAATACATATCATAAATGAGAGACATATCAAATACATCATCATTCATAATTGATCATAAAAATTAATTAAAATTTACTAATATAAATTATACATATAAAATTTGTATAAATTGTACTTATAAGTTGTTGACGTGCACACGCCACGGCACAAGTCTAACGTGTATTTATATTAATATTAAAATTTGACACATGTCCGCTACTGACGTGACAGGTCTTTTGAATTTATTCCAAAAATTACCTCTCTAGAGATTTGAACTCGCGACCTCACATTTGAAATTTTGGTCATATGACTGCTGGAGCAACATGGGTCAACTGTTAATATCTTGCAAGGATTAATATTTATATCAAAACATGACATTCCCCCATATATTCCATCAGAATTTGAACCGTCATTGCAATCTCTTTTTTTTAAAGAGATTATTTTTATAAGAAAAATTTAACCCAAGCTTTTTAAAAAAACGAATTATATTTTTTTAAAAAACATTCTATACCAACTCCATTTTAAAAATCAGTACCAACGTTGGAATCTTTTTACTTTTCAAATAAATGTATTTCGTACTGGTATATACGTTTTAAATCCACCACATAAGTCACATAAATATATAACACATATATATTTATACATTCAAACCAGACACGTATCATAATAAGAATTTTATTTAATAAATTCTTATTTTAATAATTTTCAAAAAATATTGTCACACGACGTTCTCATAATAAGAATTTTATTTATTAAATTCTTATTTTAATCATTTCAAAAACCCGGGATGGTCACAATTATAACTCTATTGTAGAATAAAAAAGTAATATTTTAACATTTGTAATCTTTTTATAATTGTTATAATTTTGGTTATTATCAATTTACAATATTTTAAAATTTAAATTAATGTAACTTAATATTTTAATTAATAAAATTAATATTATAAATTACTTAAAATTTATTATTAAGTAAAAAATTTCTTAAAATATTAATTAAAATATATAACGAGTAATAATTTTTTTATTAATAGTATTTTTTCGCAAAATTTCATCAAAGATTGACATCACACATCTTTCTACAATCGTAATTTTGCGAAAGAAAGAAAAAATCTAAATTGTGAACGATGTTTTTTTTAAAATAACTGTATCGTCACTATTTTTTTTCCTTCATTGTTCCCTCGCTAGAAAAATTATCATGTGAAGGAATGAATTTCTTCACAAATTTTCCTTAACTACATCCATAATTTCTTGTAGTAATACTTATAGTTTCATTAATATTGTATTATTTATAATCTTTTATTTATTAATCACATGATAGATGTATTTTTTGTTCTAATTTAGATATATGAAATAATTATCAAACACATATCCTGTAGGAGTTTGTATTTTGAATTCCTACAATGATATTTATAGTTTCGTTAATATTGTATCATCTATCATTATTTATTTATTAAGCATATAGATGTATTTACTTGTTATAATTCGGAGATATGAAATAATTATTAAACACATATCATGTAGGAGTTGGTATTTGAATTCCTACTGATACTTATAGTTTTCATTTTTCTTGTGCATGATATATATATATATATATATATAATCATTTATATATAATCATTTTCTAATCATATATGTATTTCTTTGTTTTAGTTCGAAATATGAAATAACAAACTTTATTAAAAAAATATTATTAATTATTGTTTGTATTTTCTACATTCACACTCATAAACTACATTCACTACATTATTAATTAAAATTAAATAAACTTACAATATTTGAAATCATTTTTATTGTTGAAAGATTATTAAATGTAGTCGTTGTTGGGTGGATTTGAATGAACATAAGCTCAATAACGAGAAGGGAAGTTGGTAACAAGAAAAAAGGAATAATTTCTAGTTATCTCGTCACAAGAAATAAGATCTAATTACTAATGATTAACGATTTGTTTTAACTTTCGTGTTATTAGCATAAAATGGGGAAATTTCAAATCTCAAAGAATCAACGTAAAAAAAGGCACGCGGCAAGGTTACAACCTATAAATACTATAATTATACTTCTCGGTACATCCATCACTGCACCATTAATAATTTGAAGGTAAATTTATGTTATTTTGGATGTTTTGGCTTTCCCGTGATTTCCTTATATTCATGGTTCATTTTAATATGGATAGTATCGACTTTTGAGCTTCTTGGTATGAAATATGTTTGGAATTATGAGGATTTCTCTCAAAAATGATGAATGTGATCAAGCATTAATATTAATTAGTTACTTCTTTTTGGCAGTTTGATACTAAGTATTACTACAAAGTTGGGATTGAACATTCTCAGCTAACTTTCTGATTCATCACTCCTCCTGTAGTTGGACCTGATGTCCCATATACTTTTAGTCTCATTGGTAAATTGTTCTTCCTATATTAGCATTCTAAAGAAGGGCTAATGAATAAAGTTTTGACATTTGTTCAATAATCTTCTGTCCTGTTGGCGAATTCCAAGCTTTTTTATTTTATGCCTTTCAAAGAGTTGAATTGAATAAATGTGAATGTAGTGCACTACCTTGGACAGCTGGACTTAATAAAGAAGTACCAAATAAGAAGAAATTTTAATTAGACTAATTGTTAGAGTTTTTTGCATGTTTAGATGAATCTCAAAAGGGAAAACATAGTTACGATGTAACATCATGAATCTATATGACATTTTTTTGTTGTCTATATACCTTTTATTTACTTTATTAATAATTTTATTGCAGGGGATCTTGGTCAGAGTTATGATTCGAATCAGACACTTAACTATTATGAACTAAACCCAACGAAAGGAAAGATGTGTTGTTTGTCGGGGATCTTTCATATGTAGATAACGGAAGTGGTTAGTATGAATTTATTTTAGGATAAGTTGGTCAATTGACCAATAGAATACTGACACGCAGGCAAGGTTGTTTGTGTGTTAATATTCTATTTATCAATTGACCAACTTACTAAAAAAATAATTTCATGCTAACCGGATCCGTAGATAACTATCCTAATCATGACAATACAAGGTAACTTTATTTATCTACAATAGTTTTTAATTTTTTGCAGTCTACAATAAATTTTCAGAAGCTTGTTTGTTTCTTAACATAAATTCATCTTTTTTTAATCTACTACATATAGTAGAGTAAGTCAGTACTTGACATGTGTTCTTGTGCTACATCTATATATTATCTTAAATAAAATTACTAAAAAAAGTTCCTAAACTTTATTTAAAAAGTTCAATTTGTAACAGTTATAGAGTGGCAAAGATTCCGATGTGGAGTTTGAGGTTAAGCTGGTTTGTCTTCACTAACACTAGTACAAAATCATAAAAAAATCACTTAAAAAATGATGTTTTTATAAAAATATTGTAGTATTTTTTTATAATATTTTTTAATAAAATATTATAAATACATATAAAAAAACGTTATCTATTTATAAGGTTAATTTTTGATTTTAAATAGATAACGTTTAAAAAAAAAACGTTATGTATGTAAAAAACACGGAACAAAAAACCGCGCTTAAATAACATAAAATTAAAACACGTAGCGGAGCATTGTCTTTCTCTGCTCTCTTTCACCCACAAACTAGGGTTTCTCCGCCTCTGTCTCTGCTTCTTTTGCTTCAATGGCTAATACAAGGGGTGGGTATCTCTTCAACACCGGACGACAACCGGCTTGTGGAGACTGGAGAGAGAGTGCGATTGAGACCTATATATATGTATAATCTGATCATCACCCTCGCTCAAACCTCCGGTGGTGGTGGTGTTGTCTCACTTAGTCGGAGCGGCCGATTGATGAAATTAAAGGATGTCTCTAAAGCAGCAATCGAAAGCCGATTTAGCAAAGAAGCAGAAGATCGTCGAAGACAAGACATTCGGTCTAAAAAATAAGAATAAGTCCAAAAATGTTCAGAAATACGTTCAGACTCTCCAACAGTCTGTTCAATCCAAGCCCAATCCCTACAAAATCGCCTCCAAAGTTAAATATTTTTTTTCTCTCTCTCTATAAATATATATACATATATATTACCAGCAGATGATTTTGATGGTATACTAATTAACAGAAAAAGAAAGAGTCATAAGACAAAAGAGAAGGAGCTGAACGAATTGTTTAAGGTTGCCGTCAGTCAGCCAAAAGTTCGTGTTGGTATGTAGTAGTAATTATTATTAATAGTTGATTTTTTTTTCTCATTATTTATTTATGTAATCAGTATTTGTTGAGAGAAAGAAATGGTGTGCCTATGTTTAGGTGTGGATCCAAAATCTATACTGTGCGAAATTTTATAAAGTTGGGCAGTGTGCTAAGGGTTTCAAGTGCAAGTTTTCTCATGATTTGAATGTTCAGAGGAAAGGAGAGAAGATTGATATCTATAGTGATAAGGGCGTTGAAGGTTAATTTCCTTTCTTTGTGTATGATTAACGGTATATTGGTGGAATATTGATTAATTGCTATTATCTTTGTGATTTTGATGTGGTTGGGTGTGATTTAATTGTGAATAGGGAAAGAGAAGAAACAATGGAGCCCTAGAAGCACACTATAAAGTTTGACGGAGAAATGCATTTTATCTAGGAATAAGAATCCATGGGGAGTGAGAGAAAAGATAGGAGAGAATTCAATAAGCTTTAATATGATTATGGTTAATCTTCAGCAAATTTTCTAGTGTTCAATTTCTTTAACCCTTTCCATTTGCATTAAGAAGTATCTGTATGACCATATTTTTATATTGAACAGGTTAGAGGTGTAAGACCAATGTCTCTCATGGAAATGGCAAACTTATTTAACAGTTTCAGGTTGATGGTTTGTCCAGGACTGGTAAGTTTCCATACTTCTACTAGTACTTCTGCCATGTGTATTATACCTTAACCTGCACTATGTTTATCATGCATATAAGACATGCTTACCTTTTGCTTTCCTGCTCTCAGGATCCAAATCCAAATAATTTGGTTGCCAGCACAACCTTTATTCAGAAAGTACACGACCCATGCTATGCTTGGTAAGAAGCGTGTTTTTTCATTTTTTCATAGGCCTTTTATAACTAGAATTCATAAGCAAACACTTGGGACTAAAATTTTGTACCGCTTTTTGACTAAAGTTTACTTCTACTCTTTGTGGGATTTGATGAGCATTATTTCACAAAGTAAAGTTACTTTATGGCTTCATATTTCACTGGGGCTATGCTTGCTGGTTTGCTTTGACTTACATGAGGTATTTATTAAAGATTTATTCAGTACACACTTGTAAAAACTTGTTATATAACTGGGCATCCATCTATTCCTCAAGTCAAAAAGGTGGGAAAGGAAAGATACAACGAAAGGGCTGGCGGGATTACGGGTGAGCTTTTATGTGATTGGCTTGTTAGCATTAGCTATAGATTTCTGAGGGGTTGGTTGGATGAAGATTTGAATTATTATTTTTCTGCACAATCACATTGTGCCTTAGATAGTCATGTGTCGTTTTACCTTTAGTTTTGCTCCTTTCTTTTGTTTATAACACTCCTCAGGTACACATTTATCCTATTCTTTAGAGTCTAAATTTGCTTTATTTAGGGTAATAATGCCACAAGATTGGATTTCACATATAAGTTCTATTGTTTAATGTAGAGATTAATATATTGTTTTTGAATTCTGATGCATATTATGGAGACTTGTGGTACTATTTTTCAATCTGGATGCTTTTTATTATTTGCAGGTCAAAGCTTTTATTGTCTTTGGGTATATAGTGTGATGAACTGCCTTCTTTGAACCTCAACGAGACGAGGATGGCTTTCATGCTCAAGAAAGAAAAGTAAATTTTTGACCTCCAAATTTTGAATAAAATATGAAAAATGTCAACAGTAAAGATATTTTGATCTCAAAATTTTGTTTCTCATAAATTCCTACCAAGGCAAAGTTTTGGTAATAAATCCAACTTCAGTGTTGAGGGTTATTCAAGTCAATTGCTCTAGACGCGGGCTAGTATTTGATTGAGCTCCAAAATTTTGGAAGAAATGGTTGTGCTAATCATAAACTGAGTAGTTGACAGGTGTGGTTTTTCTATGTTGTAGGTTTCACTACATGGCTATGGCAGATAATAGACAAAGGTACATGCCTCTTTCAGATGACCGTTTACCAGGAAGAGGCGAAGAATTGGCCTATCCAGAAGCAGTCCTTCTTGCTATTCCTGTGGAACCAGAATTCATTGGGGAGGTACTTTTTTAACCTTCTTCTTCCTTCAAATGGTTATGTTTCTATCCAGAATTCCCCTTTGTAAACCTGAAAGTTTGTACCTTTCCATATATGTACTACTAGTTTTCACTAGCCATATGACCCATATATGTATTTTCAGTTATTGATTTGTTGATGAGCAGGTTGATGACAAGTACCAATACATGTGTGAGAACAAAGATAACAAGGTCCATGGGTGGATATGGCTCGACCCTCCCGTGGGTTTCTGGAAAATTACACCCTCTAATGAGTTCAGGACGGGTGGACCTCTCAAACAGGACCTAACCTCTCACGTCGGCCCAGTGACCCTCGCTGTATGTCAGCAGTAACTAATGTTGTAGTCATTGGGTGGATTTATTGGCAGTCCTATATTTGCTATATATAATCTCTCTGTCCATCTTTGTTACTTCTCAATTCGAGGGAAACTTCTAAAATTTGCAATTTTCATAATTATTGGCTTTGAATATAAGAGGATAATCATGTCATTTATCAAAATAAAGTTGAAGTGAGAGTCTGTAGCAAATGAAGGAGTGTCAGTATTGCCACAATAGTTATCCTCGTAATCTTAGTCGATAATGTCACACAATCTGAGTTGGATTGAATCTTACCTTTCTTATTGCCCTAATATAAATTGGTACTGATAAAAATGGTACTTTCAGATGTTTGTAAGTGCTCATTATTGGGGTCTGGATCTAGCGCTCAACTTTGAATCAGGTGAACCATGGAAGAAAGTTTTTGGCCCAGTTTTCATCTATCTTAATTCCGCTTCAGATAATAATAAAGTTATTTCGCTCTGGGATGACGACAAAGAACATGTCTGATTTCGAGGAAACTTCATGCATACTTTTGCTCATTATTGGCTTTATACGGTTGATGAATTACCCTACTTGTGCATTTTTTTTGTCTTAAGATGAAAACTGAAGTTCAAAGTTGGCCATACAAATTCCCATCTTCAGAAGATTTTCCGCACCCTGATCAAAGGGGCAGCCTTAGTGGTAGATTACTAGTCGATGACAGGTAATCTGTTCCATTTTCACTTGGTAGTAATTTTTGTGGTAACAGGTTTTCAATTCTATAATGATCAGCACAAGTTCACAACCACGAAACATTGTTTGTCTTGTAAATTCTCTTATTCCTCTCTGCTTAAATAATAAACTGCTAAAAAAAACATTCAATTTGTGATTCTAGATTTTCATCGAGTTATGTTCCTCTAGTTTATTTTAGTAATGAATAATCATATGTTTTAGGTATGTCAGCGACTATCATATAGTTGCAGGTGGTGCTTACGTGGGATTAGCTCCACCAGGAGAAGTTGAATCTTTTCAAAGAGAATGCAAGGTTATATATCTTGATTAATTACTTGTCTGAAAACATTGTTGTGGTTCAGTAGAAACTAATAAGTAAACTTTCGGCTGATAAGTGACAGATTGCAAATTGAATATGTGGTCAACTACTAATAATAGGCAGAGCTCAAGTACTTGCCTAGTTCACCACCTCAATACTCAGATTTTTGTGTTTTTCTGGGAGGGGGTCACGGGTGGTGAAAATTTTGAGTAAGCCAGCCTTGTAAATTTTGTGTAGAACAAGGGTCCAGATTATCATAACTTTTTCGGGATCTTGATTTAACTCATCATCAACTCGACCATCAGTGGGCTTCAAATTGATCTTGGTTTGTACACTAGGATTCAAATTGATTTAGAGAATGATTTAGTGGGTATCTTCTATATCTATCATCTTTGAATATACATTCTATAAAGCCGTATAAAAATAAAATTATCAACCAAAAATTGATTGCTTCCTGATATATATGAGGGCAGTTGTTGCAAACTGATACACAATTGTCTAGCTCGTTATGTTGCAAAAGTATATGTATATGTCAACATATATAGTTGCACTGAAGGTTTATGAAATGGTCGATTAAGATTTCAATTTTTTCTTTTAACAAAGCAATTATATAGTCGCTCTGAAGGTTCTTTTTCTATTTGGATTTGTAGCAAATGATATTGTGATTGCCTATTTTATTTTTTTCTGTTTATGAGCAATACGGTGTACATTAGTACCAAGTAACAATTCTATTGTCTTTGTATATTGATTTTGTCACTAAGTGCATCTGGTGATCTATTTGCTTCATTTTTTTGACTTGGTATTATTTTTAAATATGTGCATGAAAACTGCTTCTACGACCTGCCTTACCATACTGAGTATCAAATTTTCGTGCTACGTTTACGGAAGACAAGGGACAAAATTATGAAGTGTACTCTCTCTATATATGTAAATATATACTTTGATTGAAGAATTGTGGTAGCTTTAGATGGTTAATTTTAAAGATAATGAATGATTATGTAGTGGATGATTTTATTAAGTTAATAATATTTTAGTTTTTTGTATTTTTGCCATTATTTGCTATGGGGACATTGAGCCAGTTAGGTACACAAAAAGAATGTCAAATTTTGATTTGGCAACAATATAATTCGTTACCAAAGCATTGAACAAGTTTTAATATAGCAACAATTTTTTATATATTTAGCAACAAATTTGCGTTGCTAATGGCATTAAAAATATAATATTTGACAACGAAAAATTAACCTAATAACAATGGAGAGGATATTGTTGCTAATACTAATATAAAATGCAATATTTTTTATCGTTAAAAATCATATCAACTTTTGTTGCACATATAAAGAAACGACAATATATAATGTCGTTGCTAATCGACGACTTTCATTGCTATTGAAAAATAACTAGCAACAAATATTTTCATTGCTGATTCAGCATAATGTCGTTGCCAAATAATATAATCAGCAACAAAAATCGTTGCTAAAAAGTTTGCATTCCGTAACGAAAGCAAGTTTAGGCAATAATTTTTATAATTTACTGCAACGAAAAATGTAGTTGTAAAATGGTGTCAATTGCAACAAAAATGCATGGTCGTTGAAAAAAAGAGAGTTCATTTCGTTGCCAATTAGCAGGCTTTTGCAACGAAATGGGGTTTTTAGCAACGAAATTTTAGTTATTTTGCAACAATACATTTTGTTTCTAAAAGATCGATGTCTCTGTACGAAAGCCAAATTTCGTTGCAAAAGTGTTACTTTTGGCAACGAAAAAAAACGTTCGTTGCGGAACAATTAGCAACGCTCATTGTGCAACGAAAGACGCAACGACAGTAAAGTCGTTGCTAAAACCCTTTTGCAACGAAATTTGGCACCTTTAGCAACGAAAATCGGTTGTTGCTGAAGCCCCATTTTTTTTGTAGTGGCCTCTAGTTTGCCCTCCATATCCTCGATCATCTCTTGAGGCAGATGACGATGGCGACGATGACAGTAACAATGATGACCTAGGCGACGACGAGTGACTAAATCGGCATGGCAGTCCCTCATATTTTGATTGCTGCATTACTGGACAATGAAGACATTTCCTAATTTAAGTCTTGGGGGAGATTTCTATTTTATTATTATATATGATTTCTTATATATGATCTGTGATTTTGACATCATTTTGGGCTTAATGAGCCTTAGATTTATTACTTTTTAGTATTATTATGAATGGATGCCATGAACAAATTTTGTTATTATTTATGGATGCTTTGATTATTATCAGCATGTATGTTTGGTTTATATCCATCTTTTGGGACTTATACAGATTAGTATGCTTGTGCCATGTTAATTGCTTTATTATTCTATTTTGAGCTGTTATTATGCAAGGGTTTTATATAGTTTATAAAATTTTGATTGTGGCTAATGATAAGCGCCAGGTGATTATATATATTTCTTAGAGTTTGTGTCAAGCATGTATGGATGAGGGGTTAGTTTAGTTGATAAGTTGAGACTGTTATTGATCCGTTCTTCTTAGCGAGCACCGACCAACTGTTATAACTAGTTATATTTCTGATATGGTTTGCGTGGTTATTGTTTTGAAAATGTGTTATGTAAGAACCGTGAATTTTATGAATAAATATTAATAATGATATTACTAAGAATGTGAATATTTATTGTATATAAATATTTATGTATTATGAGATGAGTAGTTCAAATTAGATTAAATTGAAAATTTTGATAATTGAAAAAATGTGGGAAGATATGACGAGACCTGTGAAATGCCTTGTGTGGCACGAGAATGGAAATTATGATGATTTAATTAAATTAGAGAATTAATTAAGAAGTGAATGATTAATTAATAACATCTTATTAATTAATTGTTATTGTGAGTATTAGAATATTAATGAATAAATAATTAATATAATAAGAGTTATAATTGTTCATTTAATTGATGTGGGCAAAATATGTGATAATTAATATATTAATTATGATACCTACATTAAAAAGGAAGTGTAGTGTGACACTTTAATGTGACCATATAATATATAAAACTATATAGTAGAATTGAATGAATTATAAGTTACATAAATAATGCTTATGTGACAACATGTATGTGTGAGGACATTAAAGATGTGCTTTATGTAATATTAAATTAGAATAAATCAATGATTTGCAAATTATAATTATTTCAATAAGTAAGTCTAATTGGAATAATAAAGTTGTAAAGAGATATTGAATTATTAGTGACCAATTAAATTGTGTCCATACATGTTACAAATATTAATTGGACTAGACTAATTTATATGTATTATATGATGTGGGTACATAAATAATCCCTAACTTTTCATTTTGTGATAACATTTAGTTATCAAATGTGGAATTATAAGCCAAAAAATAAATAAACCTAAGTGTATTAGTAAACATTTCATTATTACACCTCAGAGCAAACTCTTTGTCCCATATTAAGTGACCAAAACAGTGATCAAATAGTGGCCTAATCTCAGTTGTATGAATTCAAGCTGCTAGGAATTAGCTGTGAAGATGAACTAAGAAGTGGGGAAGGTGGAGTTGGTGAAATCTTTTCACCAAACTCTCTCAATCCAACGGTTCCTTCTCTTTCTCGTTGGTTGTATATGGTAGGCAAATTCATGGAACGTGTAAACCATTCTCTATAAATGGAAGCTCTTCTTCTTATTTCTCAGTTGCTAGATAATTTGTCTGATAAGTATAAACTAGAGAGTGAGTTGCTGATATTGGGTAATCAATCTGAAGTATAAACTAGGAGTATCATTGTAGTTTCAAGGAAGGTAATGTACGTAAGTGCTATAAATTCTAAGTTTGACAAATTCTTCTAATTCTCGTGAATTCTTTGTTAATTGGCAGGAAATGGTATGTCATTGTGTTATCTGAGCTTGTATGCATGTCTAGGAGCTTTGCAGTTGGTCTGATTATAGGTTTAACAATGTATGTGATGAGGCTCTGCCGAAGCAGAGCCATTTTTTTTGCCTCGGCTCGAAGTGGCGCGGCTGCGCCATTTCTATAGTACAAGACCGCGCCGGCTGCCAATCTTGGATACTGATCTGGTTTACTTTCTTTTATGATGAGCATGCTAGTATGAATTCATTATGACTATTTATGCCCCTGATATGCTAATATAAGTGACCTTGCATGTAACCACTTACCATAGCTTGGGTGGTTCCAAAGGGAACATAAGTTTCAAAGTACAAACTCAATGAGCCATTTATACTTTAAATTCCAAACTTGAAAAAATGATATCATGATCTGATTACATATATACATAAGCATGAAAGCATGATATAAAATATGTGGACTTACCTTGCATGCTTGAATAAGTTTTAATGACTTAATAATGGAAACTTAAAGTTTTAAATACGAACTTGATAAACTATATACACTTTGAATTTAAAACTTTGAGCATGCTTGTGTGACTTATATATATATATATATATATATATATATATATATATATATATATATATATATATACGAGTATAAAATGTGGGTTCAAAGTTTGTTTGCATGCTTAGTTGATTTAACATGAGATTTTCGAGAAAGATGTTGAAGTTGAAAACCAACTTTGTTGGAAAATACCCTATTGGTATTCTAGACTTTTGGACCATCATGATAAGACGTTGTATGCATCTAGACATGATTGATATGAGCATCCATCTAGCTAAGTATGTGGTGAACTAGTTAAGCATAATTTCAAATGAATTCTAAAGAAGTAAAACTATGTTAATTTGGAATACATGGGTAGAATAACTTGAGCATGTATATTTAAGGTTTATTAAACTTATTATGTGGTATAATGTTTAAATATGAGTAGCCTATTGAAAATTGGTTCCATTTAGCCTTGTCGAAATAGAAATTTTTCTAAAAACAAAACCATAACATTAAAAGAATCTTGGAATGGCCATAGAAGAGACCAAACCTAATCATAAACATCACGTCATGTATAATTCTACAAGTGTCATCGTATATGTATAAGGATGTGCAAGTTAGGCCATGATTCTATTTTCTCAGCTTTGATTTGAACTAGGAGCAGCGCAGCCACGCCACTCCCTAGTTCAAATCAATTGGCGCGACCGTGCCACCCTGCAGTGAAGACTGCTTATTCTGTTTAAAATCTGAGATGCTATGCATGCTTATATTGTTACCTTAATATGCAATACATGTCCAATACAATATTCAATGTGTCAATGAGCATGCTAATGATAGAATCATATGTTGGATAAGTGTTTATAACTTTAAGTCAAAATATGATTATAAACTATGTTCTTTAATGTCATAGTGTATTAGAAACTTATATTTGTGTTATGTGGATGTAAAGTATGTAATGACTTACGTATATGATTATATGGTTAAGTTAGAATCGTATGTGTATGATAAACTTACATATCAAGCTTGTGTATCGGATGTACATAACTAATGAATATCCTATATATACGTAATTATGTTATAATAGGGTTCGAAAAGTATCGATAAGTTGTATTTTGGTAAACTACGCTTAAGGCAAGTATCTAAACCTTATCTCTTTGATGCAAGTTTCCTATCTTACACAACTTTGAATTTGTGCAAGTACTCGAACCCTACTCTTTATTGAGCATTACTTGAGCTTGTACTATTATTGGTTGTACAAGTAAACAATTGAAAGTATGATTCTTATCTTATGACATAATGCTTCATAGTTAGAATAGAGATGTTTATATTCTTTGAAACTTTGATTTAGAGTATTGAACTTATAATTGTTCTTATATACATTTAAAGAGCGATCTATGCCATTTGATTCGGCTGGACCTAAATCATAATTTGAAAGCGATCCAAACCAATTGATTGGTGTGGAATCTTGTATTGACTGAGTTGAACAACCTTCTTTGAAGGGGAAACTATATTTGTCGGGAGACCGACATGCGCACTTGAGTACGATTAAAGGATATGCATAACGTAGGGTACTTTAGGCTGATCACCTGTTGTACTCGTTTTTGTTGGATTATCAGTATATTACTGTTAATTCTGGTAGAAGTTCATAGTCCTTAGTGACTGCTCAGTATTCATAAATTTGAAATCTCGAAATGATTAAGTATTGAATCTTATTGATATCTTCTATCCTTATGACTATTGTTGAGAACCATTGATACTTCTTAATATCCTTGAACTATCATTATTGTTGTACCATTGAGAAATTAAAACTATAGTGAGCACCCTTATTGTAATATTACTTGCTGGGCAAATTTGTTGCTTATTACTGCTTCCCTAATAACATTTTACTTAAGGTAGAGCAAGGCGGACCCTCGGGCACTGATAAGGGCAAGGGCAAAGCTACGGAGTAGCTTCATATTTATTTATTTAGAAATATTATGAATATGTAAAGACCTAAATTATTTTATGTATTAGTTATGTCTAATGTATGTTTAAGATATGTAAGAGATGTTTAAGTTACAAAACCTTGGGACGTGAATGATTATATTAAATAAATGTAATCTATTATGTTATTTTCGTTGCATGAGATGTTTTTAGTCATTAGATTTGTAGTACGTGGCGGACCGAATTCGAGACATAAGTGGTTTGAATTTGGGGGGCGTTACATGTTCATTCGGGTGAACTTACATGAATATAAGGTAATAAAAGAGTTAGACGTTTATACAGTTTTGGATCTTGAATTTTGGTATGTTTTCATATATATACAAAAAAAGAAAAAAAAACAGAAGAAGAATAGTATGAGCCTTAGTTGACCAAGTTTGATTACGTGGCCTCTGTTGCTTGAGCCATTAATCCTTAGGGGTGTTTTACACCTAGTGCCCTAAAGGTATCTGGCTTGGGAGTCATTAATCAAAAGCTTATTAATGGGTAACTCTGAATAGCCTAAGGTAATTAAGCATTGCACGGTCTTCCTAAAGGTTTTGTTTGTTAATGTATAGAATAAAAGTCTAATTTGGCTTAAGTTTGATTACGTAGCCTTTGTTACTCGAGTTATTAGATTCATAGGGGTTGTTCTACACCTAGTGCCCTTAAGCCATCTAGCTTGGGAGTCATTGATCAAAATCTCATAAATGGGTAGTTCTGAATAGCCTAAGGTAATTAAGCACTGTCTAAGTCAAATTTTAATGTCTTCATGCTAGTGCCTTTTGAACCTTTTTTGCATCTGTGTCTTGTTCTTAATGCTTGTTGATCGCTTGAGTTGACTGTGTTAACATATTGGTTAGTACAATCGACTGTGTGAGCTTATGTTGAGCTATGATTAGTTAGGATGGTTGATCTTCACACACACACATAGAATCTTATGCTTGAAATTGATTGAACCCTTTTTCATATATGTGTTTGTCCTCTTCTCTGAGAGTGGCTATGATTACGTTTAGAAGCCATGATGCTAGTATATAGTTTTATATACTTCATTCGCGTTGTTATTTTATTGTTGTTATTTCTGTGTTAGATAGTTTTACTTGAGGACAAGCAAATGTTTAAGTTTTGGGGTATTTGATGAGTAGGATTTATATCTGTGAATCAGATCCTTTATTTCTTAAGAAGTTGCTTGATCTTCGTAGTTTATATAGCTTTAATAATATTTTGGTATTATTTTGCTTAATCTATGTGTTGTAGGACTTATAAGGTCTTTTAAAGCTTGTATGGGAAAAAATCCTACACCAAACTGCCAGTTATTTGCAGCTGTGCTTAAAATTGGTACAACGCCTCTACACAGCCAATTGTGACATCATCAAAATTTAGGCGCCCAATTGTGACACCCCCAAATCTAAGTACTTCATTCTCACAAGATTTGGTGCTCACTATTCATACATTCATACTATCTACCCAAATAAAATAATATTTAAACCATAATTCCTCCCTTTAAATAGGGTTACATCATTAAATTCAAAAACATCCCAGGTTGTCTAACCTTTAAACATCATATAAACGCGAAAATAAAATTATTACATCCCATTATAATTTAAAAGTCTATGAGCATAATTAATAAATAGACTTTACAAGTCTTCATCACTTGTACATTTTTCCCTTTCCTTTGCTAGTTGAAGGCTCATCTACCTTCTCAACTTTAGCTGCAATAATAATATTTATGCAAGAGTGAGCAAAACAATTGCTCATTAGATATAGCAATGAATCAACAAGAATGAAATAACTGCCAATGAATAGGCTCATAAATACTGAATAGTACTCTATCAATAATAACCAACGACTGGAATCAAAATATAGAATATATAAAATTGAGAGTCATAAGACCACGAACTATGTCCACAGTTGCAAGTAATCTTTCAACTTCAACTTTAACAGTCATAAGACTATAAGGACTCCTCGTACTTAGGGGGATCAGCCCTTCGTACAATGTATTGTGCACAAACATTTTAACGCTAAGCGTAAATTATCCCCTAATAATAGGGTTGTTCATCTCAGTATTTAGAGTACAAGTCCGTACCAAAGAAGGTTTGGTTAAGCTTTCAAGGGTAATTTGGGGTTTGACGATCATCAACTACAGGACTAGTTGAATCAATAGTGTAAAATAACAAAATAATTGATCAATAACAACATAACATAGAACAAATGAGAATCATAGGTGAATTGACTATATATATTAACTCATGCCTGGAAATAACTAGAGAGCATAAGTATTGAACAAAATGAATAAAACGATAAACATTTGCTTGAACAATCAATAAGCTAAGGTTAGGATCTTATAACATTAGAAATGAAATTACTGAACGTACATTAACTGATAGCAAGCTGAAAACTAAAAACTTGCCCAACATGGTATTAGTTCATTCAAAATAATAAAACAGCTCAATAATAGAGACGAGAGTTCAAAAACCGCGTTCATTATACAGAAATAGAACTTAAGAAACTTGCTTAACTATAAACAAGTTAGAATGAATCAACCATAATGAGAATTCCAACAACATTAGAGTTAAAGCTTGCTCAAATGAAATTTAGGAACAAATGACTTGTTAAATAACAGTTTAAGGTAGGAAGCTTGCTCAATCAAACAAAATAAAGTTACACAATGTAATATTAGACTAGATCAACGAAAGTGCAGAGTTAGAAAACTTGCCTCGAGCGTAAGCTATAATATCAAACTCACGTTCACCTACACATAGGTTTAGAACCATAATAACTATTAAATATTTTAACATACCGTAACATGTACATTTCTAACTAAACTTATCATTTTAGCACAAGTCTTATGCTACTATACAAATATCAGAAATTTCAAGTGTGTTAACCCTCACAACACCTGTTTACTATTCATTACGCTTAATAATTCACAACATGTCATTTTCATAGTTTACTAATCATTTAAAACTTTGAATTTACTAACCACATAATACAACTATGTTTTAACCTTGTTGTTACGTGTTTGACATGCTAACACATCATTAGTCCAATGTATAAGGGTATAACAAAATCAGAAGTGGCAATGAGACTTCATTAATCTGTGGACATGGTATGGCACAATTGCGCCCATACACAAGCTTGGGGCCAAGAAAATACTTGCTAGGGTGCAAGTGTATGACGCGAGACAGTTGATGAACAATAGCCGACTTTAGCCCAACAAACGCAAATTTCACCCTCCAAACAGTGATAATAACATGTAAAAATGGTATAGAACTATCACAAACATGTTTGTGAACATTTTCCACCGATTAAAACAATTTAACTACAATTTAGGCTAGGTTAATTTCTCAAATTCCATGATTTTCATATAAAACACAAATTTTGATAATCATCCCAAAAATCATCACTGTGAATTCAATACTTGGCCAAATCACTTCATTCAAATTATGTTATGCTCGTTTCTTAATGAACTAATATAATCAAGCTTCAATTTACAATTTCATATACTAATTGGCACTACAATTGATACTTTTCATGAACCATATGAAAATACATATACTGACATTATTTTCTTCCTACTGTCAATGAATTTAGCATATAAATTTCTTATTTTAAACATAACTCTAGTATCATAAGCATGTATCATCACAATTTCCAAGTATATATCCATAATTCATCAATTTTGATTTCACAGAACATAAACAAACCATGCCATGAATTCATATTTGCATATATATATATATATATATATATATATATATATATATATAAAGGATCAAGTACATACCCTTTATCTTACTCACCGTGCTCACCCCTTTAGTAGTGACGGACTTCGTGACGATTTGATTATATAAACAAGTCGTCTATACTTTTAGCGACGGACAACATATAAGCGTCGCTAAAAAGTATAGACGACGGTATGTATGAATCGAACTGTCACCGGTTCGTCGCTAAAGGGTGGTGAGCACGAGTGAGAAAGATAAGGGGTATGTACACACACACACACACACACACACATATATATATATATATATATATATATATATATATATATATAATTAGGGAAAATACCTTCAATTAGCGTGATAATTCCTTGCAAACACCAATGAATTAGCTTTGAAATCCTTAAGCTTCCTCTTAATCTCTCTCAAGTTTCACTGTCAAGCTCTATCAAACTCTCTGAACACTCTTCTCAATATAGCCAAATACCAAGTCACGTAGCACTTAAGTGCAAAGAAAAAAAAACTGATAACCTTAATAATCCTAATAACTAACATCAGTTAAAAGAAACGTATATATATTATAAATATATTATATTTATTATTTTAATTTAATTAATTTATTTTATTTAAATTCAAAAATTAGAAATCCCAAAAGCCATAAGGCTTTGTTTGGCAAAACCCTTTAAATTTTAAAGAATTAATATACTTAAGCCTTGTTTGGCAAAAACTAAATTAAACTCCCTTACTTTTATTTTAATAAACAATTTAGTTTATAATTTATAATTACATCTTATTTATTTGGATTTCCAAATCCAACATTAATTAAATAAATTAATTATTCATGCTATATTCTAATTAAATAAAATCATCACAATAATATATATAAATTTAATTTAATAATTTAATATACAATTTAAATTATTAAATCATCACAACAATATAACCTCTCATGTTATATTACACTCTCTCTAAATTATAAATTAATTTAATTTAGAATATTATCTAATAATTTAGATTCATTAATATTTAATAACAATGATCATATCAATAAAATATCTATTTCATCAATTTCAACAATAGACACATCAAATAAATATTTATATTACTCAATAAATATTTATATTATAATTTGAAATTCCGGATCGTTACATCCTTCTCTCCTTATAAGGATCCTGTCCCCAGAATCACCATTCAAACAATCAAATCGTCACATTTTTCTCTACTTAAAAAATTCTGTCCCCAGAATCGAAGACATAGACTAAACAAATAACTCATGATAATTCTTCATCATATCAACTTCGAGTTCCCACGTACCCTCTTTGACGTTGTGGTTCCTCCATATCACCTTCACAGAAGGTATCACTTTATTCCTGAGCACTTGTTCTTTCCTGTCGACTATCTGGATAGGAATCTCTTCATAAGATAAATCTTTATTGAACTGCAACGGTTCATACTCGATCACATGCTTGTAATCGGGTTTATATGGTCGCAACACTGACACATGGAAAACATTGTGCACGTGTTCTAATTCCGGAGGTAAAGCTATCTCATAAGCCACCTCTCCCACTCTTCGCAATATTTTGAAAGGTCCAATAAACCTTGGGCTGAGCTTTCCTTTCTTGCCAAAATGAATTTTCTCCTTCCAAGGAGAAACTTTCAGGAACACAAATTTTCCTGCTTCAAATTCATGATTCTGCATGTGTTGATCAGCATACTTCTTCTGTCGATCTTGAGTAGCTACTAGTCTTGCTCTGATGAGTTTGACAACTTCAACGGTCTGTTGTACCAGTTCTGGGCCCAACAACTGACGTTTACCAACTACATCCCAGTATAATGGAGTTCTGTACTTTCTGCCATATAACGCCTCGTATGGTGGCATACCAATGCTTGCGTGGTAACTGTTGTTGTATGCAAATTCCACCAACGCTAAACGATCATCCCAGTTTCCTTTGAAATCCATTATGCAAGCTCTAAGCATATCCTCTAACGTTTGGATTGTTCTTTCGCTTTGCCCATCAGTTTGCGGATGATATGATGTACTCATCTTCAATTGCATTCCCATGCATTCTTGAAGTCTCTTCCAAAAATTTGATATAAACCTTGGATCTCTGTCTGATATAATTGACACTGGAACTCCATGTCTTGAAACGATCTCTTTAACGTATAGCTTCACCAGCTGATCAAGATTAAATCTAATCTTTATTGGCAAAAAGTGTACAGATTTTGTCAACCTGTCCACTATCACCCATATCACATCGTATCCTTTCTGAGTCGTTGGAAGACCTACCACAAAATCTATTGTGATATGCTCCCACTTCCATTCTGGTATTTCCAACGGTTGAAGTAATCTGCTTGGTCTTTGATGCTCGACCTTCACTTTCTGACATGTCAAGCACTTTGCAACACATTCTGCAACGTCTCTTTTCATGTTCGGCCACCAAAAATGTCACCGCAAATCTTGATACATCTTTGTACTTCCCGGATGAATCGAATATCTTGAGTTATGCGCTTCCGTCAAGATTTCTTCTTTAATTTTCTGAACTGCTGGGACCCAAATTCGTCCCACGAATCTTAGCATTCCCGCAGTATCGACCTGGTACTTCACTTTTTTACCCTCGACCACACTTTCCTTTATTTTTATACATTCTTCATCTTGTAGTTGTGCGTTCTTTACCTTGTCCGCCAAAGTTGGACTAGCTTCTATCTGGTACAATTTTTCATCGATTTCTTTTGGAAATTTGATTTCCAACTCTAGCCTTGCAATTGCTGAAATGAGCTCCTCCTTATTGGTTAACAACATCAACTTTTCTTGGCCTTTTCTACTCAAGGCATCTGCAACCACGTTTGCTTTGCCTGGATGATAAAAGATCTTGCAATCATAATCTTTTATCAATTCCATCCATCTTCTTTAACGTATGTTCAGATCCTTTTGTGTGAAAATATACTTCAGACTTTTATGGTCTGTGTAGATCTCACATTTTCCTCCATAGAGATAATGTCTCCATATCTTCAGTGCAAATACCACTGCCGCCAACTCTTAACCATGAGTCAGATATCCTTTCTCGTAGTCTTTCAACTTCCTTGATGCATACGCAATAACCTTGTCGTTCTGCATAAGGACAGAACCCAATCCCTTGTGTGAAGCATTGCTATACACCACGAAATTTCCTGTATTATCTGGTAATGACAAAAAAGGTGCCACACTTAATTTCTTTTTTAGTTCTTGAAAACTTTCTTCACACTTCTCCGTCCAAACAAATTTTACAGATTTTCTCGTCAAATTTGTCAACGGAGTAGCGACCTTGGAAAAATCTTGAATAAATCGTCTGTAATATCCTGCCAATTCTAAGAAACTTCTTACTTCTGATGGAGTTCTTGGTTGTTCCTAATTTATCACGGTTTTGACTTTTGATGGATCTATGGAAATCCCATCCTTATCAATTACATGCCCAAGAAATTGTACACGTTCCAGCCAAAACTCACATTTAGAAAATTTCGCTTACAACTTTTCTTTCCTTAATGTCTCCAGCGTTAGACGTAAGTGTTCCACGTGTTCTTCTCGAGTCTTGGAGTACACCAAAATATCATCAATGAACACCACTAAAAACTTGTCTAAAAATGGTTTAAACACCCTGTTCATCAAATCCATGAACGCTGCAAGGGCGTTTGTCAAACCAAAAGACATCACCAAAAATTCGTAATGTCCATACCTAGTTCAGAATGCCGTCTTCGGTACATCCTCCTTCCTTACTTTCAGTTGGTGATACCCACTTCTTAAATCTATTTTCGAGAAGTATCTAGCACACTTCAATTGATCAAACAAGTCATCTATTCTTGGCAATGGATATTTATTTTTAATAGTGACTTTGTTTAATTCCCTATAATCAATGCAAAGACACATTGACCCATCCTTCTTCTTCATGAATAACACATGTGCTCCCCACGGTGATACACTCGGTTGAATGTACTTCTTATCTAGCAGCTCTTGCAGTTGTACCATTAGTTCCTTCATCTCTACCGAAGCCATTCTGTACGAGGCCTTCGATATTAGAGCGGTTCCTGGCGCTAAGTCAATCACGAATTCAATTTCTCTGTCGGGCAGAAGTCCTAGCAAATTTTTCGGAAACACATCCACAAATTCCCTAACCACTGGTATTTCCTCCAATTTCACACCCTTCTCCTTTTGAGTATCGGCTATGTAAGCTTAGTACCCTACACAACCTTTACTCAATAACTTCTTGGCCTGCATCATCGTCAGACATCTCATTTGTCTAGGCGATTTGCTACCATAAAAAACCACCTTTGACGGAGTCATAAGGTTTACACACCTCTTTTGGCAATCAATTATTGCTTCATAATTGAATAACCAATCCATTCCCAATATCACGTCAAACTCTCCAAGTTTTATCGGGATTAAATCTACTGTCATAACATTCCCCTTAATGTTCACCTTACAGTTCTTGCATACGAACCTAACATGAATCACTTCTTTATTCGCAATTTCCATGTTTAAAGGGAATTTCAACTCTTCACAAGGTATTTCTAACCTTTTAGCAAATTCATCAGATATAAACGAGCAAGTAGCACCCGAATTAAATAATACATATGCATTTATATTATTGATTGGGATAATACCTGACACGACATCTTTTGATTCCACCGCCGCGTCCTACACGGGCCATGTGTCAAGGTTCTTCTTTGTGGGCTTATTTGTTGACGTTGGTCCAGCAATAGTCATTGTACCTCCACTAGCATTTCCCTTGTTTCCATTTTCCTCACCAGATCTCTTCTTAGGGCATTCACGAGCAAAGTGATCCTTGGACCTGCACGTGAAGCAGACGTTCTTCTTAGATTGAGTGCAATTTTGGGCGATGTGATCCTCCTGGCCACAGTTGAAGAATACTCGTTTCCCCATCAAGCACACACCCTTGTGAAACTTTCCGCACGTAGCACATGCTTCGAACTTCTTCTTTTACTGGCTTCTTTGTTGATTTCCAGCTCCCACACTTGCATTCCACTTCCTCTTTAAATTGTTGTTGCCATTTCCACTGTTACCACCACCACCATTATTAGCTTCACCTTCACTCTTCTTCTTCCTCTGATGTTGGTTGTGTTTTGTTACAGCCTCGCCTCCACTCTCAGCGAGAATTTCTTTCTCCGTTACCCCTACAAACGTCTTCAGCTGGAACAAGGAGACTCTACTATACAACCAGGGCTTCAGTCCCTGTTCAAACCTCTTCGCCTTGCGTTCGTCTGTGCTGACTTGATATGGCGCAAACCTCGCCGACTCGTTGAATATTGCAGCATACTCAGACACCGACATCGTTCCTTGTTTAGTTCTAAAAATGGTACTTCTAGCTAACTCTTCGAACTTTCTGGAAAATAGGTCTCAAAGAATATCTCCTTGAACCTTTCCCAAGTCATTACCTCTTGACCTCCTCGGGTTTTATTGGCTTGCGACCAATAACTTGCCTCTGCTTTCAACATGAATGTTGCAAAAGCAATCTTCTGGTTATCTTCTACCCTAGCAACATCGAACACCTTCTCTATTTCCATGATACAGGTCTGTGCTTCAACCGGATTCATGGATCCATGGAATTCTGGTGGTCCAACTGCCTTGAAATCCTTATACGTTGTACCTTGGTTCTGAGGTTGATTCTGCAAAGCACCCATCAATAACGTCACTAGCTGCTGAACTGGGTTATCTTCCACATTGTTATTGTTGTTTTCCTCAGTGGTTCTATGTCGCGGTGGTTGACGTTTTGGAGGCATTTTCTGTTAAAATACACCCATTAGATTCTATTCAATCTTTTAAGTATTACTACTTAATTTGCACATCATATAAGATTATCATGAAACACATGACACTTTAAATAAAATAATAACTTTTATTCATTCATAATCTTTTAAAAACATCAAAACAATAGCATCACTGCTATTTACATTACTTTCCTGAACTATAACAGTTTCAGGACAACATCATCATCATATATCCCATTGGTTATATCATACCCGGGATTTACAATTTATTTACTCCCTAACCACATCTCAGGTACATTCTCTATAATGTCCTACTAAGATACTACGTAGCCTTACGACGCTTTTCCTCCATAATTCGAGTCATTGTTCGGCGATCTAAAATGTATGATGGCAGCGTCTCGAACTGAATTGGATAATACATGACCCGATCTTAAGTTTGATTGATCACGGTGTTGAATACATTATTCATCACCTCCATCTTCATCCACTTTGCTTGTGCATCCCTCTCTGCCATCCTGGCTCGTTGATAAGCTTCCTCATATGCGTCTTCGGCTCTTGCCCTCTTTGTAGATTCCTCTTTCAGCTTATTCTCCATTTCTGCAATCTTCTCTATCAGTTCTTCGTTTTCCCCTTCCGTGTCTTCTTCAACGTTGTTCAGACATTCCTCTCGATCCTGGATTTCGTTGTCCTTCCATGCCATCGAGCTCTATTGTTCAGCTACTATCTCTTGCAACTCCTCGACGATATCTTGAAGTTCCACATTGCGGTCGTGTACTTCATCGTACACACGGACATCAATCGAGTTAAGTGTAATCTCTTCCTCCTCGTCCTCCTCATCCAACTGTGGCAGCTCAACAGGGTCCTCCTCATCCGTCTCCACATCCTCATCCTCATCTTCAATAACTGTGACCAACGGGGCTGACTCCCATGGAAGTAGTTGTTCCCAAACCACCTGAATATCTCGAGGCTCCTCCTCTCTAGGCATCTGTGATCCTTCTTCCCTAGCCTGACTGGATCCTCCTACATTAGTCATCCTGACAACAAAATTTTTAGTTTTTTATTACTAATCATTACTACTCGACACTCACGAGCACATAAGTTGTAATCACATAAGCACATAAGTGTTTTATTACTTTCTCTTTCCTAAAACTCGATAAGAGTTTATCATCACTATCTTTTCAAAGGTTACTTCCTAAGGCTTTTCCCCACCTAAGGTTCATAACCTAAAGCTTTGATACCAACTTGTGACACCCCCAAATCTAGGTACTTCATTCCCACAAGATTTGGTGCTCACTATCCATACATTCATACTATCTACCCAAATGAAATAATATTTAAACCATAATTCCTCCCTTTAAATAGGGTTACATCATTAAATTCAAAAACATCCCAGATTGTCTAACCTTTAAACATCATATAAACGCGGAAATAAAATTATTACATCCCATCATTATTTAAAAGTCTATGAGCATAATTAATAAATAAACTTTACAAGTCTTCATCACTTGTAAATTTTTCCCTTTCCTTTGCTAGTTGAAGGCTCATCTACCTTCTCAACTTTAGCTGCAATAATAATATTTATGCAAGAGTGAGCAAAACAATTGCTCACTAGATATAGCAATGAATCAACAAGAATGAAATAACTGCCAATGAGTAGGCTCATCAATACTAAATAGTACTCTATCAATAATAACCAACGACTGGAATCAAAATATAGAATATATAAAACTGAGGGTCATAAGACCACAAACTATGTCCACAGTTGCAAGTAATCTTTCAACTTCAACTTTAACAGTCATAAGACTATAAGGACTCCTCGTACTTAGGGGGATCAGCCCTTCGTACAATGTATTGTGCACAAACATTTCAACGCTAAGCGTAAATTATCCCCTAATAATAGGGTTGTTCATCTTAGTATTTAGAGTACAAGTCCGCACCAAAGAAGGTTTGGTTTGGATAAGCTTTCAAGGGTAATTTGGGGTTGAACGATCATTAACTAGAGGACTAGTTGAATCAATAGTGTGAAATAACACAACAATTGATCAATAACAACATAACATAGAACAAATGAGAATCATAGGTGAATTGACTATATATATATAAACTCATGCCTGGAAATAACTAGAGAGCATAAGTATTGAATAAAATGAGTAAAATGAATAAAATGATAAACCTTTGCTTGAACAATCAATAAGCTAAGGTTAGGATCTTATAATATTAGAGATGAAATTACTGAACGTACATTAACTGATAGCAAGCTCAAAACTAAAAACATGCCCAACATTGTATTAGTTCATGCAAAGTAATAAAATAGCTCAATAATAGAGATGAGAGTTCAAAAACTGCGTTCATTATACAGAAATAGAACTTAAGAAACTTGCTTAAATATAAACAAGTTAGAATGAATCAACCATAATGAGAATTCCAACAACATTAGAGTTAAAGCTTGCTCAAATGAAATTAAGGAACAAATGACTTGTTAAATAACAATTTAAGGTAGGAAGCTTGCTCAATCAAACAAAATAAAGTGACACAATGTAATACTAGACTAGATCAACGAAAGTGTAGAGTTAGAAAACTTGCCTCGAGCGTAAGCTATAGTATCAAACTCACGTTCACCTACACATAGGTTTAGAACCATAATAACTATTAAATATTCTAACATACCGTAACATGTACATTTCTAACTAAACTTATCATTTTAGCACAAGTCTTATGCTACTATACAAATATCAGAAATTTCAGGGGTATTAACCCTCACAACACCTGTTTATTATTCATTACGCTTAATAATTCACAACATGTCATTTTCATAGTTTACTAATCATTTAAAACTTTGAATTTACTAACCACATAATACAACTATGTTTTAACCTTGTTGTTACGTGTTTGACATGCTAACACATCATTAGTCCAATGTATAAGGGTATAACAAAATCTGCAGCAGCAGCAGCAGACTTCAGTGTCTGTGGGCATGGTATGGCGCAGTTGCGCCATACACAACACAAGCCCTGGATCGACGTAGAGTGCGCCATTTTTTGCCTTTAACATCAAGACAACATTTACCGGTACGGTGCCTGACGACGAGAGCAGAGACTACCGATGAATAATAGCCGACTTTAGCCCAACAAACGCAAATTTCACCCACCAAACAGTGATAATAACATGTAAAAATGGTATAGAACTATCACAAACATGTTTATGAACATTTTCCACCAATTAAAACAATTTAACAACAATTTAAGATAGGTTAATTTCTCAAATTCCATGATTTTCATATAAAACTCAAATTTTGATATTCATCCCAAAAATCATCACTGTAAATTCAATACTTGGCCAAATCACTTCATTCAAATTACGTTATGCTCGTTTCTTAATGAACTAACATAATCAAGCTTCAATTTACAATTTCACATACTAATTGGCCACTACAATTGATACTTTTCATGAACCATATGAAAATACATATACTGACATTATTTTCTTCCTACTGTCAACGAATTTAGCATATAAATTTCTTATTTTAAACATAACTCTAGCATCATAAGCATGTATCATCACAATTACCAAGTATATATCCATAATTCATCAATTTTGATTTCACAGAACACAAACAAACCATGCCGTGAAATCATAATTGCATATATATATATAATTAGTGAAAATACATTCAATTAGTGTGATAATTCCACTGAATTAGTTTTGAAATCCTTAAGCTTCCTCTCAATCTCTCTCAAGTTTCACTGTCAAGCTCTATCAAACTCTCTTCTCAATATAGCCAAATACCAAGTCACGTAGCACTTAAGCGCAAAGAAAAAAATTGATAACCTTAATAATCCTAATAACTAACATTAGTTAAAAGAAACGTATATATTATAAATATATTATATTTATTATTTTAATTTAATTTATTTAATTCAAAAATTAGAAATCCCAAAAGCCATAAGGTTTGTTAGGTAAAACCCTTTAAATTTTAAAGAATTAATATACTTAAGCCTTGTTTGGCAAAAACTAAACTAAACTCCCTTACTTTTATTTTAATAAACAATTTAGTTTATAATTTATAATTACATCTTTTTTATTTGGATTTCCAAATCCAATATTAATTAAATAAATTAATTATACATGCTATATTCTAATTAAATAAAATCATCACAACAATATATACAATTTTATTTAATAATTTAATATACAATTTAAATTATTAAATCATCACAACAATATAACCTCTCATGTTATATTACACTCTCTAAATTATAAATTAATTTAATTTAGAATATTATCTAATAATTTAGATTCATTAATATTTATTAACAATCATCATATCAATAAAATATATATTTCATCAATTTCAACAATAGACACATCAAATAAATATTTATATTACTCAATAAATATTTATATTACAATTTAAATTTTGGATTGCTACACCAATCCCTTTATAAACTGGTATTGTAGCTCCACTTATTGACCGAATGTGCTGACTTAGAGCTGCAACGCCACTCCAAGGCTTAATCTTGGTGCTGCAGCGCCACTTCCGGTTCCCAAGTAGAAAAGAGATGGTTTTGACCTAGCTAAAGCAGAAGCCATAGATATATACTTAGGGGTGATGAGTGGGATTTATACCTGCGAATTGGATACTTTATGGCTTAAATAGTTTCATGATCTTCGTAGATTTTATATAGTTTTATATGATTATAGTGTTATTATGATTAACCGACGTATTGCAGGGCTTTACAGGACTTTTCTAGCTTTTAAGGGACAAAACGGATAAATTTCATACACTGGCGTTGCGGCGCCAATGCCAAGCCTTGTGCTCGCGCCGCAGCGCCACCCTCTTTTCTTACTGATGTCATCTCGACGCTGCAACGCCATGGTTCCTTCATTGACTCGCGCTGTAGCGCGAGCTCTGATAAGTGGTATTTTTACCTACTTATTGAATACCAATTCATGCGAATTGTGTCCTTCTCAAGTACATTTTATTGTGTTTTAGTTACATTTCATGTTATTTTGCATTGCATTTACTTAAAACTCCTTTTTATGAATAAGTACAAGAATCGGCTTAATTTTGGTGATATTAGAGGGCACGAGGCTAAGGGATGCGTGAAGGCGAGGCATAAGCGGTGATGTGCATGGCATGGAGGTACAATGAAGCATGGAGACCAAACATGGAAGAAGATCAAGCATGAAAGAGCAAGTAGTAGTAGCAGCAGCATGACAACAAAGCAGAACCGAACTTAACTTGTAGATCAAGGTCAAGCAGCCAAGCCAGAAGAGCCTGGGAGCGCCACTACCACGCCGAGAACTCGATTGGACAGGGCAAACTTTCTGCAAGTCTCGCTACCGCCATGAGGACATACTAAAAAAGAGCACGCAGCATTGCAATCTTTGTCAAGTCGTGATTTTGTTTAATTTTAATTTTAATTAAATGAGTTGTAATTGGTTTTAAAAAACGATTCTGACGGGTGTCAGAAAAGGGGATTGATACTTTGAGCGTATTTTACACATCATAACTAGGGTTTACACCTTGGGAGAGATTCCAACGTAGAACGAAGCCAAAACGTCTACTTCTCCAATTCTTCTTGGGATTCTCTGTCATTGTGGATTTTTATTATTATTTACTGGATTTCTATGAGGATTTAATCGTTGATCATTGGTTTTTATTCAACAATTGTGTTTGATTGTTCTATCTTTCATATTTCAATTATTTGCTTATTGATCATGTTTAGCGTTGATCCCATAATTGCTTTTGGTTCAGACATGAACTAAACTCCTTTATGGGATTCTAACGGATTTTAATATGTAGTTTGGTTGCACGCTTAAATGTTAGGGTTGTTTTGCATATTATATGGGAATTCTATCGTGATTGTTTTACATGTATGAATTCCAGATCACCATTCGTCTTAGTATTTGTATGTAATTGAAAATGAACATGCAAGTATGGATTGTAATCATGATAACATACGAATATGGGGCTGTTATATATGGCTTGCGTATTTTATGAACTAGATAGACATATACTGTTTCACCGTATGAGCTAGAGTAAGGGCTTGTGCTTAAAATAAATATAATTGCAATTTCACATAGACATATAGTGATTTTGGTTGTGTTGATGATTACATAGAGTCTATCATCTATGGATGCTGTGTAAGTAGGTTATAGTGCATTGAAAAATGGTTATAACTCTATTCATGCTCTTGGCTATTTTCCTATGATATGTGAACATTTCTTGCATGATAGTGGCGATGAGATGAAATATTAAATGAAGTTAGGGTCCCATTATTTCCAGTTTATATTTATGCCATTATTATTCTTATTTTTAGTTGTTAGTACAATTAGTTCAATTTAAAAATTCTAGTTATTAGTTTAAGCATATAAATATAGTGAGTTAATTGATGCATACTAGTTTAAATTTAACAACTTTCTTTGTGGGATCGATACTCTACTTACTCTGTATTACTTATTGACACATGTATGCTTGCATGAGTTAGAGCTCTTTTATTTGGACTGTAAAAGAGTCAACAAGTTTTTGGCGCCGTTGCCGTGGAAAGGCGTTGAATTTAAATAATTATCATTAGTTTAAAGCTATATTGTATGACTTAGACAATTCTGATTGTTTCTCATTTCTATTTTTGTTTTGTTTTTTTTTTCGTTTCAGGTACTTGTGGATTTTTTAGCACACGTGATCATCCAACTAAAAACTAACACCAGCGCAAGATAACATAAACGGAAGAGGTTGGAAAACGAGTGTGCGGAGAAATTTGCAAGCTCAGTTAGATAGTACAACATCCAAAATGGCGGAAGAACAAAGACTTGAGCAAGGAGAAGAGCATCAGGCTCTAAGGGAGTACTCCATGCCAAACATAAATGGACTACAATCGAGCATAGTCAGACTAGCGATAGCAGCTAATACCTTTGAGATTAAACCGGGCACTATTCAGATGGTGCAAAACCTCGCTTCGGATTTAAGCGGTCTTTGCTACGGATGATCCGAATGAACACTTATTGAGCTTCATCGAGATTTGTGATACATTCAGATACAATGGTGTAACTGAGGATGCCATTAGACTATGGCTATTTCCATTTTCATTGAGAGATAAGGCTAGAAGTTGGCTACATTCTTTGCTGTCTGGGTCAATCACTACATGGGAGGATTTAGCACAAAAATTCTTAGCTAAGTTCTTTCCAATGGCTAAGACTGCAAAGATGAGGACGACTATCTCTCAGTTCGAGAAACAACAGGGTGAGTCCTTATATGAGGCATGGGAGCGATACAAAGAGATGCTCAAGAAATGTTCGCATCATGGTATGCCAGATTGGATGGTGATCAACTCCTTCTATAATGGTTTGGGATGGCAGTCGAGACCGATTGTGGATGCAGCCGCAGGAGGGGTGTTATGGGCAATGAGCTATGATGAGGCCTATACACTTATCGAGACTATGGCTGCAAATGACTATCAGAATCCTACAGCTAGGATGCCACAACCCAAGGTTGCAGGTGTGTTGGAGGTAGATGCGATTACACAGTTGTCGGCACAGATGGCAGTTATGCCTAAGAAGATAGATACTTTGGCAGAGAGCAAAATGAAAACGGTTGCCTTCGTTTGTGAGATTTGTTCGGGGTCACACTCTACGGATCAATGTGCTATCAGCTTAGAGTCGGTACAATATGTGAGTAACTACAGAAGAGACCAAGGTCAATTCCAGAACACATACCACCCCAACAACCAAAATCATCTGAACTTTAGTTGGTCGAGCAATCAAGGACAACAAGAGAACCGGCCACCAATCATCAATTTCAATCCACAGTTATCTCAAATTTACGCTTTACACCAAAACCACTGCTTTCCACGAGATTCTCTCATCAACAACAACATCACACTCCAAACTGCACACATACCGTAAAAGAAATCGGGGATGGAGGAAATGATGTTGAAATACATGGAAAATACTGAGGTTATGATCAAAAGCCAAGCAGTGGCTATTAAGAATTTGGAGTCTCAAATGGGGCAAATGGAAAGCATGCTTAACAATAGACCCTAAGGTTCATTGCTAAGTAACACAGAGACAAATCCTAGAAGAGACAGGAAGGAGCAGTGTCAAGCGATCACATTGAGATCAGGAAAAGATTTGACAGTCTATCGCAAGTCGTCGTGCCCGCTCTGATAGTACTAAGGAGGTTGCAGGCAAAGGCCAGAGTGCAGTGTGGAAGAAGAGGAAGAAAATCTGGAAAATTCTGAGGTTCAGCTGGATGAGCAAGATAAAGCAAATTCAGAAGAGAAGGTCAAGAGTCCAGTACAACCAATTCACCCTCAAGTACCATATCCGCAGAGGTTAGTTAAGCAAAAAGAAGACAAACAGTTCAGCAAGTTTCTGGAGGTATTCAAAAAGCTGCAGATCAATATACCTTTTGCCGAGACATTGGAACAAATGCCAAGCTACGCAAAGTTCATGAAAGGTGTATTGTCAAGGAATAGAAGATTAGATGAGTTTGAAATGGTAGCCTTGACCGAGGAATGTAGTGCAGTGCTCCAACGCAAACTACCTCCAAAGCTGAAAGATCCGGGCAGCTTCACAATTTCGTGCACAATTGGGAAGATGAACTTTAGTAAGTGTTTATGTGATTTGGGGGAAAGTATAAACTTGATGCCCCTGTAAGTGTTCAATCAGTTGGGACTGCCGGCTCCAAGGCCGACGAACATATCACTACAGCTAGCTGACAGATCCATCACATATCCATGGGGAATTGTTAAAGATGTGTTGGTTAAGGTGGACAAGTTCATTTTTCCAGCGACTTTATCATCCTAGATTTTGAAGAGGACAATAGTATACCAATCATACTGGGGAGACCATTCTTAACCATAGGCAGGGCTTCGATAGATGTGCAAAAAGGGGAACTCACTATGCGCGTACATGATCAGGAGGTCACGTTCAATGTCTTTAAGGCAATAAAATTCCCAACAGACGAAGAAGAATGCTTTTTGGTTGATTTGGTGGACCGGGACCTAAAGGATGAGGTACAAAAACTGAGGAATTATGAACCGTTGAGGTGTGTAACGGGAAAAAGTTCAGAGTTGAAGGTAGAGCCGTTGATGAAGGCTGAAGTCACTAAATTCCAGGGTGCGGTGGACAACAAGGAAGGCACCTCAGTTCCTGACGTGATGTGAGATTCAGAGATAGTTAAGCTAATTGACTATAACTTAGTGCTGGATGGGAGGCAACCCATTATTTCTACCCCCATTGATTTTTTTAGTTATTCATTTGGAATTCTTTTAATAAGTTCTATGTCATTCATTTTTCTTACTAGGCTATTAGATTTTTATGCTTAAATGCATAGCAAGACTTGTTGTGCGAATATTTGCAAGATGGTAGCACTATGAGGCCACTAAGTTATGTCTTAACAATGTGCATTAATGTCCATGCAGGAACCATCATTGGAAAGAATCACTGATAGTTAGAGTGGAGTGGAATGTTAACATTGCGATATCGAGGCTCAAGCGCCCATGTATATATCTGAACTTCAAGCGCACATGCCAAGTCAATCAGAACGACAAACATTCTACAAATCGGCATACCGCCATACCAAATTGAAGACATTCTCGCACTGGCACGTGCGTGACACCAAATTAAGGCAGATCTGAACATTTTAAAATAGAGTTGTGGACCATTTGGACTCTCATTTGCGATAATAGCAGACACAAAACTCTCTCACTCCCCATAACTCACATCTCTATCTCTCTATCAGTTACAGATTGAAGCCGTATATCTCTCCATCAAATCTCCACGATTCTCTCCATGTCCCAAGCTCAACCCACGCTCTCATCCACTCTATAAAGCTAGGGTTCCCAATTGGGTTAGCAGAAACAAGTGTGAAAGTTATCAACTCACAAATTCTCATTCTCTCTCAGTAAGTTCATCTGCATTCTCAATCAATTATCTGCAAATGGGTCCGAAGAGAGCACGACCATCTTCATCTTCCTCATCCTCCTCCGGCAGTCACGAGGAGGACATTATCGACCACACCAAGTTCTTATGTTTGGAAGCCCAGCAGGAGTACTACCGAATCGTAGCAAAAATATTCATTAAGGAAAGAGGATTCAAACCGTAAGGGCGGGATGGACAACAGTGTGCCATGATCCAAATGAATGAGGTGGATCGATCAGCATCTCCCATGCCCATTCCGATGAGCATAGTCCGAGAATTTTATGCCAATGCCAAAGTCACCATGAACGATACCTCTATGGTTCATGGTGTCGAGATAGAATACAGACCTTCCGCCATTAGAACCGTCCTGAAAATCACCGCAACACCACCAAGAGGGGCTGCCAATTGGATCACAGGAGCACATCAGGAAACAGACTTGGAGCGTGTCATTGCAGAGTTGTGCATACCAAACACGAAGTGGACTTACAAAGTTGGCACGACCCAACCTCGCATATTCCCAGCAGCTGCACTGAATCGATACGCCAAGGCGTGGAACCTGTTCATCTGTGCCAAGTTATTGCCTTCATCGCACCAACACGAGATCACGGCGGAAAGGGCCATAATACTGTGGGGCATAATTACTGGCGAGTACATTGATGTGGGTTATTTGATTCATCAAAATATTATGAAGTATCTGAAGGGAAATACCACTGGGAGCATTCCACATGCTTAAGTGGTAGCCATGCTATGTGCGCATCAGGGGTGTAATTGGGGTAACGAACAAATGCAATATCCAATCTAGGACATCACCCATGCCACCATCGCTAAATTTGAGGACTGGGCAGGTGGTGAGCCACACCCGCGCGGACGAGGATTTATTCTCCGGCCCACATTCTCAGAGCCATCACAGTAGCCCCCTCGAACAGATGAAGCAGGCCCATCCACCCGAGCACACACCGTTCTTAGCGATCGCCAGCTCCGAAGGTTGGAGCGCAAAGTGGACGCCATGTATGACAATTTTGGAATGTTTTCTACGGGACTCACAAGGGCCATGGCCGAAGCCTTCGCGCAGCAAGGAATAATCCTAGAGTGGCCTCAGTTTGGAACCGCAGTGCCATATCCACTACCAGATTCACCACCCGAGGAGGGTGGTCAAGCCGATCATTAGGGGAGTTTTCTGTACCCTTTACCTTCATTCAATGGGGACATTGAATATTATAAGTTTGGGGGTATTGGGGGTTATAACGTAGTAGTTTAGTTTTATTTAATTGTTGCATATTTAGTTTAATTTTGCTTGTTTATGTGTTAGATAAAATTTTGCAGAATTTTTTTAATTTTTATTCATTTATTGATTGTGTTAGTATATTTTAGTTGCATGTCTCACACAAATTCTTTCTTTATAGAAATTCTTGCCTAGCCAATGATGATAGTGAATTGTGAAGGATTTTAGAGTATGTTGGATAACATGAACTGAGATACAATGTTTTACGCGATGAGATTCATGTTGCTGTTTACATGCTTTAGGTTTGCACGATCGTGTTCACAATCACTTGTAGGTTTAAGAAATGTATGTTGTATTGCTCGATAGAACATGTAGTTTTAAAAAGAGAAACATGTGGAAAGTGCTCTTAGACTGTATGAAACATTGACATGCAAAATTTTGGGAAAACATGGGTATGCTATGTGAAAATAAAGAAGAAAAAAATAGAAAAGGAAAAGAAAAATAGCAATAAACACCGCGGAAAAGTGCAAAAACTGCCCTCATGAGTAGCAATAAAGCAATAAACCCATTGTTGAACCTTAGTCTGTGTTGATATGTTGAAACAGTCTATGTGGCATGATTATACATGAGCCTTGATTTAGACTATAATTTTCTGTTTGGAGCAATGTAGTATACGTATTCTTTCCTTAGATCAAGTTTTGGTAAACACCACACACACACACACACAACATCTCTATAGCATATATGAATTATTTTAGTGTATGACATTATGCCTATATTTTGGTTTGAAATTGTATTCTTGGATCTCGATAATTCACTAAGGTAATTTGGGCTGAATTTTTGTTATGGCTGGGATTATGTGAGACTAGTTTTCATCATAGAGTAGTTGTATAGTTTTGTAGTTGCATTTTCATTGTTCATTAGTATGCATTGCTTGAGGGCAAGCAACAATTCAAGTTTGGGGTATTTGATAAGTGGTATTTTTACCTACTTATTGAATACCAATTCATGCAAATTGTGTCCTTCTCAAGTACATTTTATTGTGTTTTAGTTGCATTTCATGTTATTTTGCACTGCATTTACTTAAAACTCCTTTTTATGAATAAGTGCATGAATCGGCTTAATTTTGGTGATATTAGAGGGAACGAGGCTAAGCGATGTGTGAAGGCGAGGCACAAGCGGTGATGTGCATGGAATGGAGGTACAATGAAGCATGGAGACCAAACATGGAAGAAGATCAAGCATGAAAAAGCAAGTAGTAGCAAAGCAGATGATGATAGAAAGAGAACCGAACCAGAACCGAACTTGTGGATGAAGGTCGCATGGCGAAAGAGCACGGGGAGCGCCTACGCCCGCATGAAACTCGATTGACAGGGGCAAACTTTACGCAAGTCTCATACCGCCGAGGAGAGGATATACTAAGGAGCGCGCTGGTCTTTGAAGCAGATTTTGTTTAATTTTAATTTTAATTAAATGAGTTGTAATTGGTTTTAAAAAATGATTCTGACGGGTGTCAGAAAAGGGGATTGATACTTTGAGCGTATTTTACACATCATAACTAGGGTTTACACCTTGGGAGAGATTCCAACATAGAACAAAGCCAAAACGTCTACTTCTCCAATTCTTCTTGGATTTTTATTATTGTTTACTAGATTTCAATGAGGATTTAATTGTTGATCATTGGTTTTTATTCAGCAATTGGGTTTGATCGTTCTATCTTTCATATTTTAATTGTTTACTTATCGATCATGTTTAGCGTTGATCCCATAATGGCTTTTGGTTCAGACATGAACTAAACTCCATTATGGAATTCTAACGTATTTTAATATGTAGTTTGGTTACACGCTTAAATGCTAGGGTTGTTTTGCATATTATATGGGAATTCTATCGTGATTATTTTACATGTATGAATGCCTGATCACCATTCGTCTCAGTATTTGTATGGAATTGACAATAAACATGCAAGTATGGATTATAATCATGATAGCATACGAATATGGGGCTGTTATATATGGCTTGCATATTTTTTGAACCAGATAGACATATACTGTTTCATCGTATGAGCTAGAGTAAGGGCTTGTGCTTAAAATCAATATAATTGCAATTTCACATAGACATATAGTGATTTTGGTTGTGTTGATGATTACATAGAGTCTATCATCTGTGGATGCTGTGTAAGTAGGTTATAGTGCATTGAAAAATGGTTATAACTCTATTTGTGCTCTTGGCTATTTTCCTATGATATGTGAACATTTCTTGTATGATAGTGGCGATGAGATGAAATATTAAATGAAGTTAGGGTCCCATTATTTCCAGTTTATATTTATTCCATTATTATTCTTATTTTTAGTTGTTAGTACAATTAGTTCAATTCAACAATTCTAGTTATTAGTTTAAGCATATAAATATAGTGAGTTAATTGATGCATAATAGTTTAAATTTAACAACTTTCTCTGTGGGATCGATACTCTACTTACTCTGTATTACTTGTTGACGCATGTATGCTTGCATGAGTTAGAGCTCTTTTATTAGGACTATAAAAGAGGCAACGAGCTCTTGTGTTTTCCAAGCTGACGTGGCACCGCAGCGCCACCCATAGGTCTATTGCCTGCGCCGCAGCGCGAGCTCCAATGCCCAGGCAAAGAAGGGCTTGGTTTGACCTAGCTAAAGATAGAAACAAATATATATATATATATATATATATATATATATATATATATCAAGCAAGCCTCTACAATCAAGATATGAGATATCAAACATCATAGGATAGATTAGCTTAGCATAGAATAGTTTTCTTCCTCTTTTATTTTCTCTCTCTATTTCTTAGATAATGTCTGTAAATATAGATTAGGTATATTAGGGAGAAGTCTGGGATTTCCTTGGAGCATCAAGAGCAGTGAGTTACACGAATTAGAAAGCTTGATTTGAGCGGAATGCTTGGAGACTGAAGGGCCTTGACAGAGTTTCCTTTTATCTATTTATTTCCTCTGATTTTGTAATCCATTAATGTAAGACCCCAACTTTTATGAATAAAGATGAATTTTCTATAAATATTATTTTTGAATATTATGGAGTGAATTTGATATAATGTTATAGTTGTGGGTAATATTTATAAATTTTGCAAAGTACGCAAGTTGTTATATTAAATTCGATTGGTCGGGGAATATTCGTTTTAATAGGGAATATTCATACGATGGCACAATCATTGGTGGACCCCACAACAGAATTATTGTCGAATTGAGAAAACATCAAAAATATCTTTTTATAAAAATAACGGCAAAAGTTTTACCGTTAACTGTTGAAATACCTGGTGGTAAAAGTACAGTAATACGCGTGGTTGCATAGTAGCACACAATATTTATTATTGATGCTTATGTGAGAAGTCACTCAGTTTTGTTCAATTATTGCTACAGTAATTGCTGCATAGTATCTCACGTTATTTGATTCAATTATTGTCGATATTTTATATTATTAAATCAATAATTGAGACGATACAGTTATTCATATTATTATTTATAATATTGATGATGTCTAGAAAGTTCTGTTGAGGAGAGGTTTGGTCACCTAATTGCGCGCCAATAGGGAGAAATCCTTATTGGAAAGCCCCCTCTTTCCTGGGAATGATCTGGTTGTTAAATATTGCAAATAATAATAATGATGAATAAATGTTGTTAAAAATATTGAGGGGATTTTTATGAAGTATTTATGGACCTCCATTTACCCATTTTTTAAAATAATCGGTAAAAAGTTATTCAGTATATTTTTTATATTATAAGGGTGGGGCCACATATGGGGGCCACATGTGGGGCCCGCGTGTGAATTATGAAACTAAAATGGAAATGGGGGGGGGGGGTGAAGGTTACGGGGGATTGAGGTAGTATATATATATATATATATATATATATATATATATATATGGATGCATTCACTGATCGGGGTGAAATAGGGGGGAAAAGTCAGGGAGAATGTATTATTACGGTTATTATATATATATATATATATATATTTATATTATAATAAGTTTTGTTTTATTTGATTATAAATAGAATATATTATATTTTATTTAAAGGTTTCTTTTTATTAGAATATTTTATTGCATAGTGTTGCATAGTAAATCAAAATTTTCAAACGTTTCAGCCGAACGAATTCACCCGTGAATTCATTCTGTGCGTCCGTGATTAAAATTTTCAAATAGTATCCTTTCCATTCTCCTATAAATAGGATGCTTAGTTAGAATTGAAAATCACACCAGATTCAGAGAATTCTTCTTCCATAATATTGAGCGTATTTCTTTCGAGTTTTAGAAAGCTTTGAGCATAGAAAATAGTGAAAGTTTTCTTCAAGAATATCCCCGCCCTACCAGTCGGAATACTCTTCTTTTTAAGGTAAGGGATGTTATTTTTGTTCAATATTCATATGAAATAATATTTTCTTCCATACTCTGTAGTATGTAAGTAATATTATTCCATTTCAGATTTCAAATTCTATACTCATTTTGTTAAGTTTTGGGCTTCTATACTCCATGAAATTAATAGAATATCCTTGATATTTGCGCTTCATCCAGTATCTTTTCATGAAAATATTATTCTGAGCATTCTTGATAAGTTTTAACTTTTTCATGTCGGAGTACTATTCACGGGGTTACTATTCTTGAAGTTATTATTCACGGGGTACTATTCACTCGGTTACTATTCACCCAGGGTACTATACATGACAAAAATTGATTTCTTTTTGGTCCAAATCATTTTTGATACAATATTATTCTTGAATTTTACTCCACAAAGTAGTATCATGTTTACAATTTGGACATTATTAAATTCTGTATAAATTAAATTATAAATCTTTAAAAATTTATCCTTTGCTTTCTTTTAATTGAATTCTTATATCATTGTCATCATCCTCATGCTTATATTGTTATGAAAGTCATCTTTGGGCCGTAGTGCATAAATGGACTTGGTATGATTATGACCAAGGATTATTCGGTATAATCATGACCGTAATGTTACAAATGATGTGGTAAAAGTCATCATTGACCCGTAGTGCATTGATGGACAGTTGTTGGCATGATCATGACCATTGATGAAAACACGAATATCCTTGGTCGTAGTGCATGGATAATTCGTGGTCGTGATACTAATGAATATCCTTGGCGGTAGTACAGGGATGATTCGATGATGTGAATTATTTATTAAGCTGAGTCTCAGCGATAAAATTGATGATAAATTCTTTTAAATCATAGAAGATAGTAGATATCATGCTCTACTTAACTCTTCTAATGGATTGCTTGTTCCGCTGCAGTTAAACTTGATGTCTATTGTATTCTATCAGTTTAACATTGTTGAAGGCTAACGATAATTTATTCTGCATTATCTTAGTCATAATATTTCTTACTGAGCTAGTTGAGCTCACCCTTTGCTTTTATTATTCTCTTCAGGTAATGAGAATATAGCTGGGACTAGTCGGGGAACGGAGTGACGGTCCAAATGTTTTCATTATTAGTCCTCACTATTCTGTAAAATAGTGTGATAATAAATGTATTGAGGACTTATTTTGAGTTTGAATACTATCTAGAAGACAATATTTGTATTAAAACTCACAGCTCATGTTGTATATTTAAGTTTGTATTTGTATTTTGTACCATGTATTTGGCTACTCAGAATGGGTGATGTATACTTATTTTGGGGGCATCACAGTTGGTATCAAAGCTTAGGGATATGATCCCTGACTGAGATGTGAGACAAGAACTAGGAGGGGAGAGACGGGGAATTCCTTCGCTATTATGACCTACCTAAGTTTATTTGTTATTTAATTGGTCGTCAGAATATAGGGATAATATGTGGTATGTCAATTAACCCTTATTTTATGGCAGTATTTGAAAAAGACATCTGAGAATGTTGAGAATAGCAATGGAGCACAGGAGACCATTGGGTCGCCACAGATCAATACCCAGGATAATGTGCAACAGGAAGATAATAATCCTCTAGTAAATAACAACACTGATCAAATGATGAATGATGGAATGTTCAGAGGCTTTATGCAATTCATGCAACATCAGGCGAGAGCGGCTCCTATCCAAAATGCAGGTGGAAACACTGGCAACTCTCAGACGATCACCGCTAAGCAGTTCAAGGAGCTGGGACCACCGGAGTTTTTGGGAGAGCCAAAACCACTTAAGGCGGAGATGTGGATAAAGCAGATCATCAAGATATTTGATGTCTTGGGATGCTCCGAGGAGAAAAAGATTCCCTTTGCCACCTTCATGTTGGGAGGAGAAGAAGATTACTAGTGGGAATCTATAAAGCATACCCAGCCTGCCGCACTCAAAATGTCTTGGGAAAAGTTCCAAGAACTGTTCAACGATAAGTACTTTCCCAAAAGTATTCATCACATGAAAGAGGTAGAGTTTATCAAGCTGGAGCAAAACAATATGACTGTGTCACAGTATGAAGCCAAGTTTGCCGAGTTGTCCCGGTTTGCGTCCCACTTAGTTGATAACGAGGAAAGAAAAACGCGGATGTTTCTAAGAGGTTTGAAACCCGAGATACGTCAATACCTTATCTCTCATAAACTATGTTTGTATTCAGATGTTGTAAATAGGGCTCAGTTATTGGAGCGCGATAATGAGTTAACCCAACTAAGAGAGAGCAGCCGACAAGTTGATAATACCAGTGGTAACAGTCATCGAAGCGGTGACAACAAATGTGGAGGGAATCAACATGCCAGAAATGGTAACCACTTCGTTGGTAATCATGGCTAAGACAATAAAAGTGGACATTTTCAGAAGACGAGATTCAACAATGATGGAAAGACGTCAGCACCAGCACCCGTTGTTAAGGAAGGAGAACGACCACCTATCATATCCTTCAAATGCGGAGGGGTGGAATATATCAGTCCAAATTATGCGCCACAGTCCAAAACGTGTTGCAATTATGGAAGAGAAGGTCACCTAGCTCGATTTTGTCATTCGGGGAAGCCAAGTACAGCTGGGATGGAGGTACCAAAGGTCGTTCTAGAAAAGTCAAAACTAGTAGTTCAAGGGAGAGCATTTGTTGTGACCTCCCAGAAAGCAAGGAACCCGAACGAGGTCATCACGGGTAAGCTAATCATAAACTCTAGTGAAGTATATACCTTATTTGGTACCGGTTCTACCCATTCTTTTATTTCTCCTACTAGTGCTCAACATTTAAATTTGACTTCGGAGAAATTAGACTTTGACTTATCTGTTGAAACTCCGTTGGGAGAAACCTTCATTATATCCACTGTTTATAAGTCTTGTTTGGTTCAAATCGGTACCCTCACATTACCTGTCGATCTTATTTCATTGAAAATACTTGCATTTGATGTAATTCCAGGGATTGATTAGTTAACTACTCATCATGCAAAAATTAATTATTTTCGTAAGGTTGTTAGCTTTCATATTCCTAACCAACCTATTATGTGAATTCAAGCAACCAAACCACTAAAATCAATCACTGTCATCTCAAGCCATAAAGCTATTATTTTATTAAAAAATGGATGTCAAGCTTTTTTAGCTCATGTCACAGATTTAAACAAAAATATATCAGTTTTGAATGATATTTCTATTGTTAATAAATTTCTAGACGTATTCCCTGAAGAACTTCCTGGCCTACCCCCAGAGCGTGAAATTGAATTTTATATCGACCTTAAATCCGGTACAAAACCCATTTCCAAAGCCCCATATCGAATGGCTCCTATTAAACTTCAAGAGTTAAAGACCCAACTGCAAGAATTGTTAGACATCGGTTTCATTCGTCCTAGTACTTCTCCTTGGGGTGCTCATGTTCTATTCGTAAAGAAGAAAGATGGAAGTATGCGACTTTGTATTGATTATCGGGAGTTGAACCATGTCACTGTCAAAAATAGATACTCGTTGCCTCGTATTGATGACCTGTTTGACCAGTTACAAGGCGCCAAATTCTTTTCAAAGATCGATCTTCGTTCTGGATATCATCAGTTAAATATTAAAACCGATGACATTCCAAAGACGGCTTTCAGAACTCGGTACAGACATTATGAATTCATAGTCATGTCTTTTGGATTGACTAATGCTCATGCTGCCTTCATGGATATGATGAACCGAGTATTCAAGGAATAATTGGATCACTTTGTGGTCGTCTTTATTGATGACATCCTCATTTACTCTAAAAGCTGTGAAGATCATGAACAACACTTGAGGCTGATACTCCAAAAGCTTCGTGAGAACAAGTTGTATGCCAAGTTGAAGAAATTCGAGTTCTGGCTTGAGGAAGTAGCATTTCTTGGGCACGTGATATCCAATCACAGAAAATCTGTTGACTCGGCAAAGATTGAAGTAATTCAAAGCTGGGAGCAACCTAAATTAGTGACCGAAGTACGTAGCTTTCTCGGCTTAAATGGTTATTATCGGAGATTCGTAGAAGGGTTTTCTCGAATCGCTACTTTATTAACTCAGCTAATTCGAAAAGTGTAACAATCTCAAATTTCAAATATTTATTTAATTATCTAAATATTTCTTTGAGGTGTTTATTGTTGAATAAATATTTTAATTGATGTTAATATGGTATAATTATTAAATTAAATAAATATTTTAACTGATATTGATGTGATTATTGTTATTGAATATTTATGAATTAAATTTATAATTTGAGAATTGTAATATAACATGAGATGTTATATTGTTGTTTCAATTTAATAATTTAAGGTGGTATATTAAATTATTAAATAAAATTATAATATTTATTTAAGTGGAGTATTTATTTAAAATATAGTATGTATAATTATATTATTTGATTAGTGTTGGATATGGAAATCCAAATAAATAGTATGTGATTATAATTATAAACTAAAGTGTTTATTAAAATAATTAAAAAGGGTTTAATTTAGTTTAGCAAATTGAAGGTATGTTCATAATCTTAGTATTGCATATACATGTGTGTTCTGATATGTTTTACGTCATATATGTTCTATTCTCTGTAAATCTAAATTCTCTTGGCTTGTTGTAGAAACTGAGTTGTTGCAATTTATATGTAAGTTATAATACTAGAGTTTATGTTTAAACTAGAATTCGTATGTTAATTACAGTTAATAGTAGAATTTTTTTTTCAGTATATATGTTTTCATATGTAGCTATGTAAGTATCAATTTTAGTGGCCAATTAGTATGTGAAATTATAAATTGAAGCTTGTATATGTTAGTTCATTGAGATACGAGCATAACGTAATTTGAATGGAGTGATTTGGTCAAGTAATGAATTCACAGTGATGAATTTTGTAAAGGATGTCAAGAAAATGGAGTTTTTCATGAAAACATGAAAATTGAGAAATTAAAATAGTTTTAGTTGATGTTAAATTGTGTTAAATGGTTGAATATGTTAGCATTTATGTTGATGATAGTTGTATATTTATTTTACAAGTTATTATCACTGTTTGATGGGTGAAATTTGTGTTTGTAGAGCTAAAGTTGGCTACTGTTCATTAGCCTTCTTTGCGTCTGTCGAAAGACGTCAGATGCAATTGCGCTTGGTTAAAGGCAAAAAATGGCGTAGCTATCTTAAGACAGCTCCACACAATCCCAAGTCTTTGTATGGCGCAATTTGCATGCTTATACTCTAGTTTGAGATCTCGACTTACATGTCTGCTGCAGACTTGGAATAACAACATAACATGGGTTAGGGTTGTGTTAGCATGTCAAATGAGTAATGATAAGGGTAACATAACATAGTGAATTGTGGTTAGTAAGTTCAAAGTTTCAAAAATGATTAGTAAATCGAGAACGCGTTATGTGATAACTTAGTATACACAATGAACATTAGATAGGTGTTGCGAAGTATAACACTTGAAATTCCTGATATTTGTATAGTAGCTTAAAACTTGTGCTAAAATAATAAGTTTAGCAAGAAATGTACATGTTATGGTATGTTAGCATATCTAATAGGTATTGTGGTTCTAAACCTATGTGTAGGATATTGGAGTACGTGAATTATAATTGTATAGCTAATAGTGGTTGCCCTGAGGATTTAACGATATTATTTTTGGGTAGTAGTTATTTTTGTTAACTGTGCAATATGGGTTCATAATAGAAATGACAAATTTGTGGTAGGAGGTAAGATATATGAAAAGTCAGAGGAGAAGCTATTCAGATGGAAAATTGTACAGCTTTGTTGGATAGAGTAAAGGAAGAGTAGCTCCAAGATGAGGGTGTCAAATTCAAAATCGATACTGATGGATAGTTGAAAGTAGAAGGAAGAAACTGGGTGTCGCTAATACCATGAATTGAAAATGAAGTTTTGCATAAAATTTATATGTTGAATCAACTAGGAAGCACGAATATATATATATATATATATATATATATATATATATATATATATATATACCTTCAATAATACTATTGGTGGCAAGATATGGTGATAGATTATAAAGTATGTCGAACTTAACATATTACCTATCGAACAGTGTGTGAAGTTGTATGATAAAGAAATTGTTTCAAGGCACGGTGTTTCAGTGTTAATTGCGCCGAACCGAGAATCAGCTACTAATAACTGTTGTTTGATCTCTGTTCTTCAATATCATTGTACTATCTTACATTATTGTACCGAACTCTAAGTTGCTTAGCGATTCTTTACCAATTCAACTAATCCTTAGTTGATGAATGTTCTAAACTCTAAATTACCCTTGAAGTCAACCCAAACCAAACTTCCTTTGGTTTGTTTATGTACTTACACACCTTTGAAAGTATGATGTTAATGATAACATTTATTCAATTTAGAAATTGTTAATACTCTAACTCTTATTGATTCATAGATATACCTTGTTCTTGAAGATAATTGTAATCAAACCCTTGAATAGTTATTGGTTCCTGTCTGATTCAACTAGTACTTGGTTGATGATCGTTCTAAAAATCTAGACTTCCTTTGAAGTTAATTCCCAACAAAACTTCCTTTGGTTCGGAACCTGATAATCTAAGCTGAGATGAACAACCCTATATCAGGGGATTATTTTAAAGCTACGCAATAGCATTAAAATGTTTGCTCAATACATAGTACAAAGGGCTGATCACCTGGAGTACGGAATGATGGTCCATATAGTCGTTTAGATTGTTAAAGGTTACAGTAGAAACACCTGTGAACCTAGAACATAGATGATGATTATAGTCTTTTAAACTGTTAAAGGTTAAAGTAGAAATACTTGAAAACCTATAATAGAGTTCGTGGTCTTGTGACCCTCAGTGTATTCTTTGATGTTGTTATCTATTGTTAACTTAAATGTTTATTATTCCTTTGAACTCATAGCTGTTGAATTAAAGTTTCTTGTTCTGGTAAGAATACTTTACCATTGAAATCTCAGTTAATTGTCATTCATAAAACATTATTGTATATTATCCTACTTGTGGGTAATTGTTTGCTCACTCTTGCACAAAATAATGTAGATGAAGTTACGAAGTTTGAAGAGCTTTCTTCAAGTAAGGGCAAGGACAAAGTGTTTGATTAGACGACAACGTTTAATGTATCTTTTATTTTTGAAGCTTATGTAATAGGTTTAATTATGATCATGTTTTAATTTTCTGCTGATGATTGTAATAAAGGTTAGATGACCTCGGATTTATTTTAGATGATGTAACCCTTTAATGGGAGATTAATTGTTTAAACTTTTGAGTTTAATTATATCCTTTGTTTATGGGTAGTTAGTTATGATTTATTTGGACAGTGAACACCAAATCTGTTGAATTGAAGTGCCCGGATTTGGGGGTGTCACAATTTGGTATCAAACCTTTAGGTTATGAAACTTAGGTTAGGAAACCTTAGGCTATAACCTTCTAGGAGATCAAAAATATATAGGTGATAAACTCTTATCGAGTTCTAAGGAATGAATTGAGGAAATTCATTGAAGATAAAATGAAAATAGACTTTATGTGTTTATGTGTTAATGACTTATGTGCTCGCAAGTACTTAGGACTAGCTAGTATTATACACATTAAGTTGTGGGATTGCTAAAACTTTGTTGTCAGAATGACTGATGAAGGAAGATAGGGATTAGGATCCCTGAGAAGTTCATACAATCTGAGTATGGTTTGTATTGGGAAAGCCATACCTATTGTTTTTTGTTGTAGCACTTGGGTATGAGCTTGAGTTTGAATGCGAGGATAAATTTTAGGTGAACAAGGTGAAGGATGAGTACGAGGAGGGGGACTTCTCAAATGAAGCGTATGGTCATAACATTGAGTTATAAAAGAAGGTCAATAAATTAGAAGGTCAAGCCGTAAAGCACCAAGCCACGTTAGCGCAAGATGATGTCGCGACTCAAGACCTTACTGCACAATTTGCAGATGTAGAGCGTATACTTGCTCAGTTATAGTATTAAAGAGGATATTTATTAGCCAGGAATGAGATTGCATAGGAATGACTGGGGAAAGAAGTCAGCAAAGCGTGCGAGAGCTGAAGACGCATGGGTGACGACTTCTAAATGCATAGATCGTGTTGAAGACAAGTCAAAGAGTGCCAAGCGAATGATTGAACTTAGAATTTAATCTTCCAATCTCCTGACGATTCGTATCGTGTAGCAAGAGCCCAATGAAGTTGTACAACGTGGAATGTTCTTGTAGATTACAAGAAAAATAATAAGATGATATATAAATCACGATGAAAATTAATAAAATGTAAATCCTGACTTTTGAAATAAATGGTGGGATATGATGAAGTAATCCTAAAATTTTATTATTACAAGAATAAATAGCAGTGAGGTTATTTTGTGATGTGGTGATGTAATAAATGAATAAATACATCGTTGTTTATTAAGATATATTTTGTATTGTTTAAAAGTGGTTGAGATAAGTTTGAAAATTTTAAGGTGTGGATGAACGATGATCTAATAGTTCGAGTTTGAAACAGTAAGATGCCGCCTAGAAGGAGACAACATCGTCAACAGAGCCCCAATGAATATGCATACAATAGGGAAGCTAACGCAAATCTAGTGCCACAATTGGTGAATTTTCTGGTGTCAGCACTGGCAAATCAACTGAATTTTTGGCTATGTAATCAAATATCGATGTTCCAACCAAATTCATTTACAACAGGGTTGGAGAGAACGATTGATGTAGATGGGGATGATAATACGCTGGCATACAATCAAGAGCAGAGGGGAAGGAAGAGTGAAGATGATAAGGTGGATGGTAGTTATACCTGTAACGTTCAAAAAAGAAAGTGGGACAATAATATTAACGCTAAAAATCAGCAATGGAAGGAAAAGAAGAAGGTGGATGCGTGTAGCAACTGCAGAAAGAAACATATAGGTGTTTGTTTGAAGGGAAAAAGGGTGTGCTTTAATTATGGTTTGAAGGGCCATATTGCACCAAAGTGTTCAAGACCGAGGAAGGGAGCCCGCTTCACGTGTGGATCGAAGGAGCACTCAGCTCGAGGGTGCCCAAAGAAAGCGGTAGGAAAAGAAAGTGGAAGCAAAGGGGGCAGTGGCAAACTGGTTATTGTAGAATCAACTCCGCCGAGTCGACCAGCCGAACAACCAATCAACATGACGATCCAAGACGTAATGCAAGGTATGGTTCCGATCAGTTATTTATACGGCAGTGTGTTATTTAATTCAAGTGCCACTTGTTAATTTATGCCTGATGAATTTGTTTAGAAACTAGATTCGCTTCGGGAGGAGTTAGACTATTCCCTAAATATAGAAAGTGTAAATAATGATTCCTTTTAAGTTGATGTGTAGAATTTATGTATTGGTATTAAAGGCTACGTGATGTCAATGGATTTATTCCCGATTTGATTTGTGAAACTTTGAGGTTGTTAGACTATGTGGTTATGGGTCATTGTCAAATAAAGTGCATAAACCTTAAGACTCTGAGGAAGTCAAAGGTAGTATTTTATTCTTTTAGTTGCAAGATGTTTGTACGGTAGAGTTATCTATCGATGCTATAAAACAAGAAGTTATTAAGAAAATATCGTGAGGGATACGCGAAGTTCAATATAGTCACTTCGTTAGCTAACTTAACGAGAAAATCGATGGAATTTATATGGGCAGGAAATTATAGAGTGAATTTTCACGAATTGAAAAAAAAAATTAATATGGCACCTGTGATGTCTCTATCGGATAATACAGGAACTTTGTGTTGTATAGCGACGCATTATACAATATATGAGGTTGTGTGTTTAGGCAAAACGACAAGGTCATTTTATACGCATCGAGTAAGTTAAAATTTTTATATAAAAGGATATCCGACTTACGATTTTGAACTAGAGCTAATAGTGGTTGCCCTGAGGATTTAACGATATTATTTTTGGGTAGTAGTTATTTTTGTTAACTGTGCAATATGGGTTCATAATAGAAATGACAAATTTGTTGTAGGAGGTAAGATATATGAAAAGTCAGAGGAGAAGCTATTCAGATGGAAAATTGTACAGCTTTGTTGGATAGAGTAAAGGAAGAGTAGCTCCAAGATGAGGGTGTCAAATTCAAAATCGATACTAATGGATAGTTGAAAGTAGAAGGAAGAAACTGGGTGTCGCTAATACCATGAATTGAAAATGAAGTTTTGCATAAAATTTATATGTTGAATCAACTAGGAAGCACGAATATATATATATATATATATATATATATATATATATTACCTTCAATAATACTATTGGTGGCAAGATATGGTGATAGATTATAAAGTATGTCGAACTTAGCATATTACCTATCGAACAGTGTGTGAAGTTGTATGATAAAGAAATTGTTTCAAGGCACGGTGTTTCAGTGTTAATTGCGCCGAACCGAGAATCACGATTTACATCGAATTTTTAGAAGGTTTGCAAGAACGTGTGGAACAATTAAAAATAAGTATGTCATATCGCTTGCAAATCGATTTCCAAACTAAAAGCAAATCCAGACATTGGAAGACGTGCTAAGCGCACGAGGAGTTTTCGATAATGTCATACAAGGAGTCCGCATTGAGCAAGTTATGGGCAAGTTAAGAATAAGTTAAGAGTAAGGTAATATTTGGTGGGATTTGAATTGAGGACTCATATAGTAACTAAGTCATACAAAATTTTGTATGGGCAGAGGTTTTGTGCATATACTTGGTTTATCACATTGATAATCATTGGAATATCGGTATTGCGCTATCCATGTGTATGTGGTGGAAAGGTGATTCTTTTCTCATATATATATATTTTGATAGTTAGATGATATTAGGATTAGGTTCGGTTCTTAAAACTAAAGCATGAGGTAAGTTCATGACTCATAATCATATGGTATGTTTTGAATCCCTCAGCGAATGGACGCCTATGGTCTGACTAGGATAAGTTCTTAAACTAATATGATTATGGCAAGTTCCTGAATTTCCAAAGTGTGGTAAGTTTGACGAACTATATGGGGGTATAAATCGGTTATAGTATAGGAAGCGTGGAAGAATTGAAAAGATGGTTTTGAGGTAGCCTTACCTCTACAGTTAGAGCGCGTTCGTAAAGTTTGTTTTGTGTTTCGGTGATATAATTGAACAAGCTCAACTGCAATCATGTGATGGTTACGAACCGTTATAGTTGTCCTACTAGGAAATTACTATTCAGTTAGTCGACAAAAAAGAACAAATGCTCAGGGATAAGGTGATACCTTCTATAAAGGTGAAATGGAGGTACCACAATGTCGAAGAGGCTATGTGGGAACTCGAAGCTGAAATGATGAAGAATTACCCTGTGTTATTTGTGTAGTCTGTGTCTTCGATTCTGGGGACAAAATCTTTTTAAGGAGGGAAGAATGTGACGATTTGATTGTTTGAGTTGTGATTCTGGGGACAGAATCCTTGTAAGGAGGGAATGATGTAACAATCCAGAATTTCAAATTTAAATTTTAAATATTTATTGAATTATCTAAATATTTATTTGAGGTGTTTATTTTTGAATAAATATTTTAATTGATGTTAATATGGTATATTATTAAATTAAATAAATATTTTAACTGATGTTGATGTGATTATTGTTATTGAATATTTATGAATTAAATTTATAATTTGGAGAATTGTAATATAACATGAGATGTTATATTGTTGTTTCAATTTAATAATTTAAGGTGGTATATTAAATTATTAAATAAAATTATAATATTTATTTAAGTGGAGTATTTATTTAATATATAGTATGTATAATTATGTTATTTGATTAGTGTTGGATATGGAAATCCAAATAAATAGTATGTGATTATAATTATAAACTAAAGTGTTTATTAAAATAATTAAAAAGGGTTTAATTTAGTTTTTTTTGCCAAAACAAGGCTTAAGTATTTTAATTCTTTAAAATTTAAATGGTTTGCCAAACAAGCCTTATGGCTTTTGATATTTCTAATTTTTGAAATTAAATAAAATAAACAAAATAAATAAAATAATAAATATAATATATTTATAATATATACGTTTATTTTTGTAACTGTTATTATATTTATACGTATTAAGGAGTATCAGTTTCTTTTGCTTGCCCTTATTATTCAGTTTAGTTTTTACGCTTAAGTTGGTCTGTGTTGTGATACTGAGAACTTTAAGAAAATTGAGAAAGAAGTTTGAGAGAATTTGAGGGAGATTAGTCTGCAATTAGCAAAGATTGTATTAGCAAATTGAAGGTATGTTCATAATCTTAGTATTGCATATACATGTGTGTTCAGATATGTTTTACGTCATATATGTTCTATTCTCTGTAAATCTAAATTCTCTTGGCTTGTTGTAGAAACCGAGTTGTTGCAATTTATATGTAAGTTATAATACTAGAGTTTATGCTTAAACTAGAATGCGTATGCTAATAACAGTTAATAGTAGAAAACTTTTGTCAGTATATATGTTTTCATATGTAGCTATGTAAGTATCAATTTTAGTGGCTAATTAGTATGTGAAATTATAAATTGAAGCTTGTATATGTTAGTTCATTGAGATACGAGCATAACGTAATTTGAATGGAGTGCTTTGGTCAAGTAATGAATTCACAGTGATGAATTTTGTAAAGGATGTCAAGAAAATGGAGTTTTTCATGAAAATATGAAAATTGAGAAATTAAAATAGTTTTAGTTGATGTTAAATTGTGCTAAATGGTTGAATATGTTAGCAATTATGTTTATGATAGTTGTATATTTATTTACATGTTATTATCTCTGTTTGATGGGTGAAATTTGTGTTTGTTGGGCTAAAGTCGGCTACTGTTCATTAGCCTTCTTTGCATCTGTCTGAGCACCAGGACAGCTGCACCGGTCCCAAGCCTTTGTATGGCGCCACTGTGCCATACCCTAGTTTGAGATACTGACTTCTGCTGCTGCTGCAGACTTGGAATAGCAACATAACATGGGTTAGGGTTTTGTTAGCATGTTAAATGAGTAATGATAAGGGTAACATAACATAGTGAATTGTGGTTAGTAAGTTCAAAGTTGCAAAAATGATTAGTAAATCGAGAATGCGTTATGTGATAACTTAGTATACACAATGAACATTAGATAGGTGTTGCGAAGTATAACACTTGAAATTCCTGATATTTGTATAGTAGCATAAGACTTGTGCTAAAATGATAAGTTTAGCAAGAAATGTACATGTTATGGTATGTTAGCATATCTAATAGGTATTGTGGTTCTAAACCTATGTGTAGGATATTGGAGTACGTGAATTGTAATTGTATAGCTTACGCAAGAGGCAAGTTCCCTAACCTTTGCTACTTTATGATCCAATAAGGTTAATTTTCACTGTTATGTTATGCTTATGCAAATTCTCTATCTCTAATCTTTTGTTTAACAATTTTTTGTCATGCAAGTTCTTTAACTCTCATTTATTGTGGAGCAAGTTAATTAATCTTTGTTTCTTTATTCCAATCGAGATTACCTTGGTTTTTCAAAGTCTATAATTTTATTGTAGGAAGTGTGTTTATTCAGCTACTAATAACTGTTGTTTGATCTCTGTTCTTCAATATCATTGTACTATCTTACATTATTGTACCGAACTCTAAGTTGCTTAGCGATTCTTTACCAATTCAACTAATCCTTAGTTGATGAATGTTCTAAACTCTAAATTACCCTTGAAGTCAACCCAAACCAAACTTCTTTTGGTTTGTTTATGTACTCACACACCATTGAAAGTATGATGTTGATGATAACATTTATTCAATTTAGAAATTGTTATTGATTCATCGATATAACTTGTTCATGAAGATAATTGTAATTAAACCCTTGAATAGTTATTGGTTCCTGTCTAATTCAACCAGTACTTGGTTGATGATCGTTCTAAAAATCTAGACTTCCTTTGAAGTTAATTCCCAACAAAACTTCCTTTGGTTCGGAACCTGATAATCTAAGCTGAGATGAACAAACCTATACCAGGGGATTATTTTAAAGCTACGCAATAGCGTTAAAATGTTTGCGCAATACATAGTACAAAGGGTTGATCATCTGGAGTACGGAATGATGGTCCATATAGTCGTTTAGACTGTTAAAGGTTCTGATGAAACACACTCGTGAACCTAGGACATAGATGATGATTATAGTCTTTTAGACTGTTAAAGGTTAAAGTAGAAATACTTGAAAACCTATAATAGAGTTCGTGGTCTAGTGCCCCTCAATGTATTCTTTGATGTTGTTATTTATTGTTAACTTAAATGTTCATTATTCTTTTGAACTCATAGCTGTTGAATTAAAGTTTCTTGTTCCAGTAAGAATACTTTACCATTGAAAGCTCAGTTAATTGTCATTCATAAAAAAATATTGTATATTATCCTTCTTGTGGGCAATTGTTTGCTCACTCTTGCACAAAACAATGTAGATGAAGTTACGAAGTTTGAAGAGCTTTCTTCAAGTAAGGGCAAGGACAAAGCGCTTGATTAGATGATAACGTTTAATGTATCTTTTATTTATGAAGCTTATGTAATAGGTTTAATTATGATCATGTTTTAATTTTTCGCTGATGATTGTAATAAAGGTTAGATGACCTCGGATTTATTTTAGATGATGTAACCCTTTAATGGGAGAAAAATTGTTTAAACTTTTGAGTTTAATTATATCCTTTGTTTATGGGTAGTTAGTTATGATTTATTTGGACAGTGAACACCAAATTTGTTGATTTGAAGTGCCCGAATTTGGGGGTGTCACAGAAAGATACAAAATTCGGTTGGAGCGAGGAATGTGAGAAGAGTTTTCAAGAACTCAAGAGAAGACTCATTTCAAAGACTGCTACGACAATACCATCCGGCCTCGGAGGATTTGTCATCTACAGTGATGCTTCGGGAAAAGGGTTAGGATGTGTTCTCATGCAACATGGGAAAGTCATAGCCTATGCCTTTCGACTACTCAAAGAATATAAGAGGAATTATCCTACTCATGATCTAGAGTTGGCAGCTATTGTCTTCGCACTTAAAATTTGGAGGTATTAGCTGTATGGGGAGAAAGTGGAGATCTATACGGATCATAAAAGCCTCAAATATTTCTTCACTCAAAAAGAACTCAACATGCGGTAACGACGTTAGCTTGAACTGTTAAAAGATTATGATCATACCATTCAATACCATCTTGGAAAAGCGAACGTAGTAGCTGACGCATTGAGTAGAAGATCATATGCAGGTACGAGTGCGATATTGTCAACGCAAAGGCCCATTTTGTATGACTTGCAAAGGACGGAGATAGAGTTAAAGACTCCAGGGACCCACGTGATGATGGCAAACATACGAGTAGAACCGACTTTAATCGATAAAGTTAAAGCTGCTTAAGTTAAAGACCTGGAGCTGATGCGTATGAAGAAGAAAGTGTAAGAAGGTGCTATCCCGGAAGTAAGAATCGATGAAGAAGGAATACTACGAGTCAACTCTAGACTTTGTGTTCCTAACGATTCTGACTTAAAGTATAAAATCATGATGGAGGCGCACAACACACCGTTTGCAATCCATCCTGGGAGTACTAAAATGTATCATGATCTTCGACATACATTTTGGTGGGGCAATATGAAGAGGGAGATAGCGAAGTTTATCTCAAGGTGTTTAACTTGTCAACGAGTCAAGGAAGAGCATCAAGTGCCAAAAGGTCCATTGCAACCACTTGAAATTCCAGAATGGAAGTGGGAGCACATTACCATGGATTTTGTTACTGGTCTTCCTAAGGTTTCTCAAGGCATAGATGCAATTTGGGTCATTGTTGATAGATTGACCAAGTCTGCTCATTTTTTACCTATACGAGAAACTTATACACTTGAACATTTTTCTCGTATGTACATAAATGAGATTGTAAGACTGCATGTTATGCCAGTATCCATAGTTTCTGATTGAGACCCAAGAATCACTTCACGATTTTGGGTTAGTTTGCAAAAGGCTATGGTCACATATTTGCAATTTAGTTCGGCGTATCATCCTCAAATGGACGGGCAGTCGAAGAGGACTATTCAAACTCTTGAGGATCTATTAAGACTTTATGTCCTTGACTTCAAAGGAAGTTGGAACAAGTTCTTACCATTGGTGGAATTTTCCTACAACAACAGTTATTAAGCAAGTATAGGCATGGCTCCATTTGAGGCGTTGTATGGAAGAAAGTGTCGTTCTCCAGTATGATGGGATAAGGTGGGTGAAGCAACGTTGTTGGAACTGGAATTGGTACGCATGACTGCGAAAATGATTCAAATGATCCGGCAATGTATAAAAACCTCACAAGATCTTCATCGAAAGGACGCAGAATTCAATGTTGGAGAACATGTGTTGTTACGTGTTGCTCCATGGAAAGGAGTTACAAGATTTGAAAAGAGAGGAAAGCTTAATCCTCGATTCATTGGCCCATTTGAAATCCTTGACCGAGTAGGAACTGTGGCCTATAGACTCGCTTTACTGCCAAGTATGTCTCGTGTTCATAACGTTTTTCACATATCCATGTTACGTAAATATGTGGAAGACCCGAACCACATTATTGAGTTAGAACCGAATGAAATAGCGGAAGATTTAACGTATGAAGAGGTTCCTATTAAAATTTTGGATAAAAAGGAACATATTCTACGCTCCAAGGTTATACCTCAAGTCAAAGTTTTGTGGAGAAACCACGATGTTGAGGAAATGACCTGGGAGTTAGAATCTGAAATGAGATCAAGGTATCCTCACCTCTTCGTCATACCAAGTATGTACCCTAATTTCGAGGGCGAAATTTCATAAGAAGGGGAGGTTGTAAGACCCCAACTTTTATGAATAAAGATGAATTTTCTATAAATATCATTTTTGAATATTATGGAGTGAATTTGATATAATGTTATAGTTGTGGGTAATATTTATAAATTTTGCAAAGTATGCAAGTTGTTATATTATATTCGATTGGTGGGGGAATATTCGTTTTAACAGGGAATATTCGTACGATGGCACAATCATTGGTGGACCCCATAATAGAATTATTGTCGGATTGAGAAAATGACAAAAATATCTTTTTTATAAAAATAACGGCAAAAGTTTTACCGTTAACTATTGAAATACTCGGTGGTAAAAGTACAATAATACGCGTGGTTGCATAGTAGTACACGATATTGATTATTGATGCTTACGTGAGAAGTCACTCAGTTTTGTTCAATTATTGCTACAGTAATTGATGCATAGTATCTCACGTTATTTGATTCAATTATTGTCGATATTTTATATATTATTAAATCAATAATTGAGACGATACAGTTATTCATATTATTATTTACAATATTGACGATGTCTAGAAAGTTCTGTCAAGGAGAGGTTTGGTCACCTAATTGCGCGCCAATAGGGAGAAATCCTTATTGGAAAGCCCTCTCTTTCCTGGGAATGATCTGGTTGTTAAATATTGCGAATAATAATAATGATGAATAAATGTTGTTAAAAATATTGAGGGGATTTTTATAAAGTATTTATGGACCTCCATTTACCCCTTTTTTAAAATAATCGGTACAAAGTTATTCAGTATATTTTTTATATTATAAGGGTGGGGCCATATGTGGGGCCCGCGTGTGAATTATGAAACTGAAATGGAAATGGGGTGGGGGTGAAGGTTACGGGGGATTGAGGGAGTTAATATATATATATATATATATATTGTATACATATATGCTGGATGCATTCATGGGGGGAAATAGGGGGGGGGGGAGAGTCATGGAGAATGTATTATTACGGTTATTATATATATATATATTATAATAAGTTTTGTTTAATTTGATTATAAATAGAATATATTATATTTTATTTAAAGTTTTCGTTTTATTAGAATATTTTATTGTATAGTGCTGCATTGTAAATCAAAATCTTACTAGAGGCTTTGGAAGAAGCCTACTTACTAAAATCAGTGGATGTGGAAAATTTTCAACATCTAGTTGATCACATTTTCAACAATAATGTAATATCTTTCACTGATGATGACATACCGCCCAAAGGGACTGGTCATTGCAAGTCGTTGCACATTGTGGTTTTGTCCTCTGGATATATGCTAGCCGGAGTCTTGATAGATGGAGGTACATCTCTGAATATATGTCCTTATGCCACTTTAGTGAAGATGAACGTCAACCTCAAATGGATTCGAAGCAGCCATATGGTTATTAAAGCTTTAGACGGATCCCACTGAAATTTAGTTGAAGAGATTGAACTACGAATTGAGATTGGTCCCCATACATTATGCATATCTTTTCATGTGCTCAAGATAGATTCAGGATATAACCTGTTATTAGGGAGACCATGGATCCACATGGCTGGAGCTGTCCCTTCGACCCTTCATCAACAACTCAAGTACATTATCAACAACAGCCTAGTCACTGTTAATGCTGAGCCGAAATGTCCTGAACTGGGTGACATACTACTCATCAGCTTCAATTCAGAAGTTGAACCGGTCAATTTTCACACCCTGGAAGTGAGCAACACGCAATACCATCCTATTGGGATGCCAGTTCCCGTACCCAAGATTTTTGTCGAAGTAATGTCGGCTACTCAAGAAATGATATCATTGGGTCATCATCCTGGATAAGGGTTGGGTAAAAATCATCAGGGCATTAAGTACCCAATTCAAGTGTCTAGTCAAACCAGGACAACCGGACTAGGCTATTCTTCCAGTTCCAGTCATAGGAATCCTCACAAGCACAAACAGATTCCTCAAGCCTCTGCCACACGACGATTATCTCCACCTGCAAATCCTGAGCCTATACAGTCTCCGATAAAAGTGTCAGCCAACATAATGGTTATGTTATTTCCCAAACAGATACCGGTTAAAGCAAAAGAGGTCCTGATTCCTGATGCCGAAGTGGAAGAGAGGGAACGGAGACGTAAACAAGACATCGCCATGATGATGTCAGGCATACGTATCATTGTCCATGATGAGCATACAAACAGATATACCCCAGACGATGATTGCCCAGATGTTATGGTCATCATTCGGGAGAAGGAGGACGATGATAGCCCCTCCATCACTGCAGTCCATCAGCACTTTACCCTTAACAATTGGAATAGCACTCCATGCATTGGTCGACAAGGGTAAAACGGACAAAAAATCCCTCTGCCCTGTAGATATCATTAACTGCTTGCTTTTGTATAGTATTAGCAGTTGTTTTGTTAGTACATGTTAACTTTTATATGATTAAATAGTTTCATATATTAAGTGAAAGAATATTTTGTTTCAGGACTCTGAATTTAGATGTGCATGTACTTGCTGATGAGGTGCCTTTTCTCCACAAGGACGGTAACTTTGATGAAAAGTTGAACTCAGACTTGATGAAAATACAAGAGGACATTGATATACCTCAGGAGATCAAAGAATGGGTCAAAGACAAACCTAAACCCAACCTTGATCAAACCATTTCTTTCAATCTCGGAACCTTAGAAAGCCCTAAGATAATCCAGATTGGTTCAGACCTCTTTCCAAACCAAAGGAATGACATTGTTACGCTATTAACCGAATTCCAGGATGTATTTGCATGGTCTCATGAAGACATGGTGGGTTTGTCCATTAACATTGTCCTTCATTGCCTTCCCATTAAAGAGGGATTCAAGCCAGTCAGGCAAAAGCTTAGGCGATTAAAAACTGAGTGGAGTTTAAAGGTTAAGGAAGAAATTGTGAAACAATTTCAAGCGGGCATCATCATGGTGTCTACATACCCTGAATGGCTATCAAACATAGTCCCCATGCCTAAACCAGGAGGAAAGGTGCGAGTTTGAACAAAGCTTTCCTTAAGGATAGCTTTCCTGTACCATTTATCCACATTCTCATTGACAATATTGCTCAATACGACATGTACTGCTTTGTGGATTGCTTCATGGGGTATCATCAAATCATGGTTACTGAAGAGGATCATGAGAAAACTGCTTTCATCATGCCTTAGGGAACCTTTTGTTATAGATGGTTGTCATTCGGCCTAATCAATGCCGGAGCAACCTACCATCGAGCTATGGTGGCTCTTTTCCATGATTTAATGCACAAAGAGATAGAGATCTACGTGGATGACATCATTGTCAAGTCCCGAAGGGAAGAAGACCACTTAGACCATCTCAGAAAGCTCTTCAACAGGTTGCGTAAGTACAACTTGAAGTTGAATCCAGCCAAGTGCACCTTTGGTGTTAAATCAGGCAAGTTGCTAGGAATCCTAGTCAGCTGCAGAAGGATTGAGCTGGATCCCACTAAAATCTAGGCCATCAAGGAAATACCCATTCCTCAGATAGAGAAGGAAATACGAGGATTTTTGGGAAGAATCAACTTCGTTAGCAGGTTCATTTCTCAACTCACAACAACCTGTGAGCCTATCTTCAAATTGCTAAGAAAGAACTCCTTCATGAAATGGAACGATGAGTGTCAAAAAGCCTTCCTTACAATCAAAGAGCAACTGGTTAACGCTCCTGTTTTTGTACCTCCCAGGGATGATGTTCCCCTATTCATGTACCTATCCATTAATGACAATGCCATGGGCTGCATGTTGGGGCAGAAAGACGATAGAGGCCAAGAGTCAGCTATACATTACCTCAGCAAAAGATTCAGCAGCAGTGAACACAAGTACACTCTGATTGAGAAGACTTGTTGTTCTTTAGCATGGGCTTCCATGAGCTTACAACATTACCTTCATGGTCACACAACCCATCTCATATCCCGCGTGGATGCTCTTAAGTACGTGTTTAGTAAACCCATACTGAATTGTCAGCTGTCCAGATGGCAGTTGATCCTACAGCAATTTGACATCGTCTATGTGACAGAAAAGTCTATCAAAGGTCAAGGAATTATGAATCAAACGGCCGCCGCACCAGCAGGGGATTACAAACCCTTGGAAACATACTTCCCCGATGAAGGGGTAATGAAAGTTCAGCAATACCATCAATAAGATACATGCCGTACGTGGAGAATATATTTCGATGGAGCTGTTAACATGGAAGGTTTTGGAGTTGGAGCAGTGCTAATATCCGGTATGGGGGAGCAGTATCTCATCACCGTCAAATTATAGTTTGTCAGCACCAACAACACAGCTGAGTATGAAGGCTATATCATGAGGCTAAAACTTTCATGTTCAATGGGCATCAGGCGGTTAACTGTCTTTGGGGATTCAGAGTTGGTAGTCAGACAATCCACGAGAATCTATCAAACCAAAGAGCTACATTTGCTGCCTTACAATCGACAAGTTTTACAGATGGCTTCGGAGTTCAAAGAGATATACTTTATACACATTCCTCGTAACAAGAATGATTTTGCGGATGCGCTAGCAACTTTGGCCTCCTTGATTCACATACCAGACAAGGAAAACATGTCAATCATCACATTGGCCCTACAAAAGGCACTAACCTATGGGAACTATATTGGAGAAGTATCGGATGAGCTACCTCCCATCCAACACCCTTGGTATCAACACATCAAGGAGTACTTACGGGATGGATCTACACCCGCTAAGGCGTGCCCGACTGAAAGAAGGCAGATCCATCAACTTGCTATGAAATTTTACCTGAGCGGAGATGCACTCTACAAAAGAGATGCGAGATTAGGTCTCCTTAGATGTCTGGACAAGGACCAAGCTCAAAGACTCATGGATGAGATCCATGGTGGAGTATGTGGCCCACACATGAGCGGCCCCCTACTTTTTAAGAAGATCCTTAGAACAGGGCATTACTGGCTTACTCTGAAAGCTGACTGTGATGATCACGTCAAAAGGTGCTATCAATGCCAAATTTATGGGAATGCTATCCACTCCCCTCCAAGGGAACTCCACAATATGAGTTCGCCTTGGCCCTTCTCAATTTGGGGAATGGACGTGATCGGGCCCATCGAGCCCAAAGCCAGTAATGGGCATCATTTTATTTTCACCATGATTGACTACTTTACCAAATGGGTAGAAGCGGCATCCTTCCCTAGGGTTACCAAAGAAGTCATCATTGCTTTCATTAGAAACAATGTCATTTGTCGATATGGAAAACCAGAGGTCATTGTATTAGACAATGCTAAGAATCTCAACAATAAAATGATGGAGGAGTTATGCAGTAAATTCCACATCAAACACCTTAACTCCGTCATCCACTGTCCAAAGATGAATGGTGCTGTTGAGGTGGCTAATAAAAACATTAAGAAGATCATGCAAAAGATGTCCGCCAATCACAAAGGATGGCCTAATTTATTGCCTCTAACTTTATTAGCCTACAGAACATCAATGCGCACTTCCACTAGGGCAACCCCCTATTCATTAGCCTATGGGATGGAAGTAGTGCTCCCCATAGAGGTGGAAATGGAATCTCTCAGAGTGTTGATAGACGCTCAGCTAGATGAAGACCGATGGGTACAAGACATGTATCACCAATTGTCTCTAATAGACGAAAGGCAAACCGTGGCTATCTTCTATTGTCAGTTATATCAACAAAGGATCGCCAAATCCTACAACAGAAAAGTCTAGCTACAGCAGTTTAAATAACATGACTTGGTTTTAAAGAAGATCATTGACAACCAAGATCAGTCCAAGGGAAAATTCACTCCAAACTGGGAAGGCCCGTTTGTTGTCAAGGAGGTATTGATAGGAGGCGCTCTTAGACTACAAGAAATGGATGGCGATGAATTTCCGCAACTTATCAACTTGGACACCGTGAAACGGTACTATGTATGAGGTTACCAGCAAGCAAACATCCTAGCGTTGGATCATCAGATCACCAATCATTTCAGGTTCTTTAACCCTTACTACACACAACCTTTCCTTTTTACCCATCTGCCCCATCACGGAAAAATACACTTCTCAAGCCAACAGCCTGGTTTCATTTCATTACACATCTTACACAATTGTGGTTATCCCACCAGGGATTGAACCTTTCACACCCGCAGTTTTTCCTAAACATGGGATCAAACTTTTCTACCCCTGGAGTTTGTCCTAAACATGAGATCAAACTTTTCTACGCCCGTAGTTTATCCTGTACATGGGATCAAATTTTTTTTGCTACAAATCATCCTAAGGGAACTACGTCGACCTGATCTCCTTGATAGCCAGGAGTACTTAGGCAGCCATATTCTATATGGCCCGGTCACAATAAAAAAAACAAAAAAAATTCTACCCTTTCTCTACATAAACAAAAACAACATGCAAAAACATTTCTACACCCTTCTTCATCAATAAAGCTTCTACACCCATTTACACCTTTCACATTCAGTGTTGAACCTCTTACACCAGGTTCGAACTACGCAGATCTGATCTTTTCTTCAATAGGAGTACGTAGGCAGCCATTTATGGTTCGGTCTAACCCCCTACCAAAATACAAATACTTGTCAACGGTACTGGGATCAAACTTCAATCCACCACATTTCATCGGCTTTAGACCAAAGGGATGGAACTACCTAACCTCCCCCTAAATGGGAGATCCGACGACCATCTAAGTTGCGGTTGTGCCTCAAAGAGCAACACCAATCTATAAGAGATGGAATTAACTAGGCTACTCTTAAATAGGAGTACTGGCGACTATCTGTGGTGCGGTCAATCTCAGAGAGGAAAAGCCACACTCCTCTCCACATCTATATACAGAAACCAGTCCCAAGACACCAAAGATGGTAGGGATACACACAGATCAATGATCCATTCTGAAAGTTCTTGCGACGTCTCAATGTCCATATAGTAAGGATGAGTTCAGAAAGCATCAAGATCACAAGCCCTGAAGAAACAGGCAAATATCAAGCAAGTATCAAGGCACAACTGAAAGGGGAGTAAATCAAAATATATTTTCCTGCCATATATAATACTGTTTGATATATACATGTGTTGTACATGACAAAATGGCTAAGCTAGTATGTGCAGGAAAATACAAGTCTATCTACGGATCTGTGTGTATGCAGACTATCAGATCTAACATAGCATCCCTCTCCGAAGATGGAGGTAATGCTGCAAGCTCATGCCCAATGGTATCTACACGAGCTAGTAGATCCGAGGCCAACTGCATGGTGGCATGATGCTCATCAATGTATGTACTCATATCGGCAAGGATGCCAGTCATAAGGGATCTCACTGAAGTACTATCTGTGATGGCCACATCCCATGCAGATAAAGCAACATCCCGCTCTACAATCAATGCATCTCTGGATGATCTGGCCTCATCTCTCTTTAATAGAGCAGTGTCTCTCCCATCAAGAGCTGTCAACATCAAGGCCCTATCTTGATCTCTCTCAAAGGTCATCAGATGTAGACTCTGCTCTAGATACTGTGTTGAATGCTGAATCACAGTAGCACTCATAGTAGGAGAATCCATCACAACTGCTGGTAACCTAGTAGACAAATCATCCTCGATGGGAATATAAGTCTCCTCCATAGGCTCCCCATCGTCAGAATCAATCTCCTGCACTGTGGATACTGCCATAGTTAATGTCGTCTTTGTCTCCATCCATGTGGAATACTCTACAGAACAACCCGGATGGCTGATGGAAAACTCAGCTAGCTCACGCTGATCCCAACAGGCATACAACCTGGATCTATCCTCCGCTGATAAGTGGCGAGAAGCTAAGTGCTGACTCAATGCCCCCTCAAAAGGATGGAAGTCCTGGAACTGGTCAAACTGATACATCATGGCCAGTGGGTGGTAAGTAATCATGCGCCTCAAACTAGCTAGAGGGAGATAATCCATGCTCGGAGCATGGGTGATGAAGCTGTAGGGTGAGCGAAGCCCTGTACACGACAATATATCAAACGGATCTCCGATCCCTGCCAAGAAAACGAACTAAGATGCAGGATCTGTTCACTCCGCAGGCTGAAAGGAGTATGACATAGCTATCTCATGGGTGAAACAATACACGTATCATCTGAAAGTGCCAATCGGTCTCAAGTGTGACATAAACCACACATACAACATGACCAAACTACCTGTGAATACCCCTACAGGGTAAGTGCTACAATACATGGCTGATCTCAGCGTCTCTATGATGATCATCGGTACAATGATGTGACCCTTCTCTAGATCTCTCATTGCCATGATAACGCCAATATCTAGCTCATCCATGTATCGTGGCATGTATACATACGACAATACGCACAATTGCAAGACATCTACTTTGGCCAGACGCCAATGATCCTCCGGTGTGGTGAAATCTCCAGAGTGCTGTGTATAACTATCCTCAAAGCCAAATCTATTAAATAAAAAATGTTGGGATATCACATGGCCGGATGTGAGCTCATCTTGTACAACTCTACGCCTCAGCCCTGTGAGAGTTATGAACTATCGGCTTATGTCGCCAATGGCCATATGCATGCAAGGTCTGTCTAAAGGCAGCGCCGTCAACCGTGTATACTCCTCCAGAGTAGGAGTCAACTCGTGGATGCCAAACCGGAAGACCTGCCTCTCTGGTATCTAGTGCTCCAACATACCCTCCACAAAGCCTGCGGGAACCTGGAATATCAAGAGGGTCATAGAATGCTGCACTAGCTGATCTACAGTCACCCTTGCTGATGGTGACATACCATCATACCATAACCTTAGGCATGAGGCCACCAATACTGGTGGGGTATGATCAATATAGCTAACTATCGAAGAAGACATCTGTACGGGCCGTGTCATAAGACCATCCAGGGGTCAATGCTGAATATCTTTGGACATACATATATATGCATAACATAATACATGCATGATAAACAATAGATGGCAATATGATATAGGGAATGGAAAACTGTACATACATTCCTAAGTATATCATCATCTAATACATCTCTGTACAGCTAAAATACAGGGAAATGGGGCAAAAATGCCCTACATCGAACAGAGGCCTATCAAAAGATATAGCAAGAATGGGGCAAAGTCACCCGGTGTCTAATAGAAGCCTATCAAAAGAAATAACGAGAATGCACATCAGAAGAAGACAATGGTGTCAATGTCTACATCATCAATCATGTCCAACTTATGTAACTCCTCCTGAGTCACTAGATCTCTATCCACAGGGATGTCAGGCCTATAAAAAGGAGGATCTGCACCAGTAAAGCCATATGGGTCACCTGAGGGGCCAGCGCCAGAGCTGGAAGGATCAAAAGTATCTGCCTCTGAAGGATCTCTGACCAATTACCGGGTCAAACTGTCAATTTGTGTCAAATGAGTTGGATCTCGGACACAGGCTAACAAATCCATCATCATCACGGATCCAGGAACCATATCCCCCATGAACTTAGTGACGCGGGTCTGGGCTCCAATGGTACGAGGGAACCACCAATGCTGGAATATCTCCTGAGTGCAGGGACCCTCTGACAATGCAAAACCGTCAACACCTAACAATGGGATATCAATGACGGGTGACTGCAAAACAGGCCAATAACGCCTGGCAGGAGGCAAGATCGGTATACGAATCTCTCATGTGGTGCTCCTGATAGGACGCTCTCCTAAATAGAGCTCCCATCCTCCATCAGTAAAGAGAGGAATCTTACGGGTTGAAATCACGTACTCAACACCAGTCGGATACCCATCCACAAATCTAATGGCCAAGTGCTCCCCGGAATAGGGAATCTATGTGATGACATCAGCTATTAACAACTCCAGTTGTAGGCAGCAATGAGTGAAATCGTTAGCAACAGGGACCTCTGCTAGTATGGAGTGATGCCATCTCCGTCTTTGTGGATAGGTATCCAAGCCTAGCACACTCACAGGATGCAAACATGGGAGCCTCTCATAGGCCCAGAATTGCCAATACAAAGGCAAACATCTGCTGTCGATCAACATTCTTAACCTGTACATGGGAAATTACAAGAGAAATATTAATCAGCAGAAATGGGTAGAATCCTAGCCAAGCCTCGGTCAAGCCCTGTGAGCGCATGCGCATTCCCCTGAGGAAATAGGCAAAGGTGTAGGAGCCCTAATCATAGTCCCCAATACGGTCCATGTGTCGAGTGGCGCTGATCAAAGCGAAAGACGCTATAGAAGAGTTATCAGCTATGAAGCAGCCCCTAATGATCATCAGGAATAATCACCGAAGAATGCGATCCCTGACTCTCACATCAGTGGGTATGGGCTCATTCAACATCCCACTCATAGCATCCACGCTCAAAGGACCTGTACGTATAGTTCTGCCCTTGAGTGCCTCTACCGGAATTCCTAGCAAGGATCTGACGACAGTCGGGGTAATATCCGCCGTACAAGGCACTGGTGCTCCTCCAAACTTCATACCTATGATAAACTGCCAATCCATCGACGTCATCATCACCTCACAGTCCAACAAATGGAGTGACTGAGTCTGGTGAAAACAACACTCAGACAATGCCCTGAGGAAACCCCAGGGACAACGGCGGGGAAGGATGGAAAAGAACGCCCCAAATCCCCAGTCATGTACAATCGCTCTATAGTCATTATGCAGAGCCTGGTACATAGAGTTGATGTTGAACCAGTTCCCTTGAGGCTATGTAAAGCCGAGAACCTACATCAAATGCAGATCAATATCAGAATCCTTTACTCCTCATCAATAGGAAAGAAGGAAGATTAAGATCTAACTTTATACCTCGTTTGCGTGCAAGTAAACTGAAGGGTGTCGACTCAAATCACCCAGAAGCTCTGGGTTCACCACCTGAATACTCAGGAGGTCCCTACGGGGAATATGTGTAGCAGGAGCGGGAGCCTCAATCGGTACATCCTCCTCCTCGTCTTCGATGTCTGGCACATCAACCTGGACTGGACGTATCACCGTCTCCACCAAACGACGAGGTTGTCTAACAGAACGGGGTCGAGGAACTTCAGAAGCCCTCCTCCATACACCAGAAGTAGTCATGCGGGAACTACTCGGCTGATCTAGATCCATATATCTGGATAATAAGTCTCCAAATTACCTCAGAAAAGGTATGGTAAATTCTAACCTAGAGCTTTACAAAATGCATTTTATGACTATATGCATGCATGCATTATTTTAACATACGTCTACAGTAGAGTTAAAAATGCATGACTACCCAATGCCTAAATTTTGGAAATTTTTTGCCATAGCCCCCTTTGTAAATAGGACTATCCACATGCACATAGGCATGACTAGTTGGCCATTCAGTAGCACACCTACCCATAGTCATATACATCCTACATGCATTAATACATCATAGTAAAAAATCTTTAAGTGTAGTCAAATTACCAGGATTATTTTACTTTTCCACCTTTACTCATTTGTCCTCAAATAGGATAAGAAATGGCAGTAAAAGGTGCCAATTTGACTGTTTCAAAAGTCAAATTTTTTCACATCATTATCATGGTTTAATACTAACATTTTTCTATGTTGAATATTTTTTATCAAGTTATTTTAGCATGCATGTGCACTACTATGTGTTTAGATGCATTTCATGTGATAAAGTCATTTTTCAACGGATAAAAACTGGAAAAGAATACATGCATACGTTACCAGGACAGTGTAGAACACTTCTACGGTGATAGAATTTGCAGAAGATCGTTCGAACTCAATAGATCTGAAGAAAAGCTCTCGAATTTCCTTCGCGGTGCAACTTGAAAATGACTTATAAAAGCAACCTGCAGGCATTATGTAGCCACGGTTGGCCGTAAGTCCACCTGCGGCTGCTGCAGGTGTACCTGCGGCACTCCTACATGGGTCCCACCCCTTCGGCTCGGTCCAGTTTGAGTTACAAAGGAGGTCTCACAAGCTAAAAAGGCCAAATCAGGAATAAAAATGCTACTCGATTGAGCAGAATAGCCTGAAATCCTGGTTTTCACAAGTCTAACCATGATTTTACAAGTTACTCATTGGTCTTCGCCCAAACATAGGGTTCACTACACCAATGATTTCTGCTTTTGCAAAATCATGCTCGGCAATGCCCCACACAGGTCTGATGCCGTCAAATGCAGGGTCGTCACCCTGATATCCATAGGGATCCCCGGCGGGGGTTACAATGCAACTCATCCATTGATGTATATGTCAATAAAGGTCAAACAACTTTGACATTATCTTAACTACTGGCAAGTAAATCCATCGAAGCATCAGAAGCCATTCGATGATTTCATCTATTGGTACACGTATCCATAGGGATCCTTGACGGGGGTTACAATGTAACTCATCCATTGATGTACATGTCAATGAAGGTCAAACAACTTTGACTTTATGTTAACCGATGGTAAGTAAATCCATCAAAGCATCAGAAGCCATTCGATGATTTCATCTATTGGTGCACGTATCCACAGGAATCCCCGGCGGGGGTTACAACGCAACTCACCCATTGATGTACATGTCAATGAAGGTCAAACAACTTTGACATTATCTTAACCGATGGCAAGTGTCAGGTAATGTGTATATATATGTGATAAATAAAATTTTATTTATTACATTAAATATTTACAAATAATTTTATTTTAGAATTATTGATTATTATAAATTAAATTCTAATAATAATTAATTTTATAGTAGAAATATTTTTATTAATTATTTTCCATAAAAATATAATTATATATTATTTAAATAAAATATGAAATGATTTTTTTGAATAATTATAATAATTATTTTATTATATGAATTTTAGTACAGATTATTCAGTTAATTATTTAAACTTAATTAATAATATTATTTATGGCAGATAAATCAGATATGGAATCCAAACCCTAATTTTGGATTTTGATTAAGGCATGAGAATAATAATATAATATTAATTATGTTTTAATTTTTCAGTGCTATAAATATGTGATGTATGTACGTATTGATATTGGTTGGTCAATTATGGTGTATCATGACCAAACCCTAGTATTACTGTTAAACCTTAATTTCGAAGTCAAATGAGACATTAAAATCTGTTAAGTCAATGTGTTATGTGGTGTATGATGGATATTATAAAGATTTGATGCTAATTAGAAAACCCTAATTATATAAGACCCTAATTGTAAATTAAAACCCTAATGTGGAATTTAAACCGGAGTTTATGTTCAGTCAGCAATTATGTTAATGTGATTGATATCATGTATAGTAGATTTTTATTGCCAATTATGGAAAACCTAATTAGTAATCTAAAACCCTAATATCTAGAACCCTAATTTGGTCATTAGAAACCCTAATTATAATTTGGTAACCGTAATTATCAAAATTATAAACCCTAATTGCTAAATTAGCAAGGTTAATTATAATTAGTGAATTTTAAACCCTAATGTTCCTGTATAATGTAATTAGAAAACTTACCTAATTAAGAAAACCCTAATTTATAATTTTTAGAAATTAATTTTTATTTTAGAAACAAAAAATTTATATTTTCAAACCCTAATTGATAAATCCTACAAATTCTATGTGCTAAACCTTAGGGTTAAACCCTAAAGGTCAAGCCATAAGGGTTTGTTAAGATTACACTTTTGCCATTAAATTTGCAAGGATATGGACCACAATACCCTTATGTGCATTCTTTATTAGCTTGCTTGTAGAATTAGCTAAAACTTTAGTTGCTCAACAACTCTAGCAACTCCATTGACTTAAAATTGCCAGCAAACAACCTCTAGATCAGGCAATTCATGCATCTTAGACTTCTATAAATAGATTGGAAGAGAGAGAAATGGCATTGCTAGCTTATTTTGTGCACAACACTCAACCTAAGTCTCCCAAGTTCCACACCTCTGAAAATTTTTGCTAGATCAGTCCCCAAGACCAGCCCCACTAACATCTATATCAAATCAGAAAGATAGAAACAAGAATTGATCATAGAAGGTATACAAACCCTAGCTATAATATGATCTTTATCTGCATGTTAGATGCTAAATTTTTGTGTTAAACATGTTATATATAGTGTATAATGATGATCTGGGTTGCTAGATGTTAGATCCATAACATCTAGAGGCTCGAATTTGAAGTTTTACAAAATCTGGAAAAAGTTCAAACTGTGGTCTGACAACGAATGTCAGTGGCCACAAATCTTTCTCTGTTAGGTGTTTTTGTTGTTTAATGCTTTGATTATGTAGTATGTTATGTGTTCTTTGATCTGGATTAAGAATTAGGCTTAGATCTAGTCTAGATTGCAAGATATTTTTAGTCAAGGGTCGTTGACTGACCATGACTGGACAAAATCTGGGTAACCCAGATCTTGCCCAGAAATGGTCTGACAAGACTTTTGACACCTCTGATCTTGTAAACTGTTGTTGATTTGTGTTTGTTGTTGTGATAAGGTTATTGTTTGGTAGTTATACTACATGTTAATGCTCTTAGATCACTTTTATCACAAACATACTGGAATTGGGGGATGGTCAAACCAAGCAGAAAGTCCATAGATGAGCTTTTTGGGTAACCCATAAAGTTCATGAGCGTGGCTTCTGACATGGTTTGACCGGACAAGATCTCGTTATTTTGTTGTTGTTTAGTTAATGTTTTGTAATAGATCTATTAAGTTACATGCTGGCTACAACCTGAAATCATTATATCATAAAAACATTACAAACTGGCAGTATGTAGTGGAGGCCGAAAGTGGCACATTAGGCGTTCTTCATTTACGGGTAACCCAGAAATGAAGAACATGTCTGACAAGCTTTTTGATTAATCATATCTTACTGTTGTGGCATGTTATAACTATACTCTTTGTTTGAGGTTGTTGTGTTACATCTGTACTACAACTCTAACATCATTTTAAGCCCAGCAATCGATTCGATCATATAATTAAGTATGGTCAAACCTAGCATCCTCGAAACTGACACGGTTTTCTGGGTTTTGAAGAAGAACATGAAGAACACCTATAGCGACGGTTCTGTCGCTATAGGTGGTCTTTAGCGACGGTTTATATATAAAAATAATATTTTTATTAAATAATTATAGAAAATTAGTTTTTAATAATTAAAAATACAAAATAAATTATTAAAAATTATTTTAAAGTCCAAAAATTAGTTTTTAATTATTTTTAATATATTTCATAAATATTTAATATTTTTGAAATATTAATGGTATTTAATTTATTTAATTATTCTATTAAATAAATTATTTAAAAATGATTTTAATATTTGAAAAATCATTTAAAATTATATTATGGTATAAGAAAATATTTTAAGTTATTTTTAATGACTTTTAATATTTTGTGATGAAATTCATTAATAAATTAATATTAATGATAATTAATTTATTTAATAAATGAATTAAATAAATAAATTAAAAATGATTTTATTATATTAAAAATCATTTTAAATAATAATAATGTATTTAAAACTATTTTTAAGTTATAAAATATAACTTTCAATATTTAAAGGTAAATTTCATTAATTAATTATTATTAATGATATTAAGGTTATTTAATAATTATATTAAATAAATTTGTTTAAAATAATTTTATTATTATAAAAATCATTTTAAATGAAAATAAAGTATTTAAAGATTTTTTAAGTTATAAAATATAAATTTTAATATTTAAAGGATAATTTCATTAATAATTTAATATTGATGATATTAAGTTTATTTAATAATTATATTAAATAAATCGTTTAAAAATTAGTTTTATTAATTTTAAAATCATTTAAAGAGGATATAAATGAATTAAAAATATTTTAAGTTATACTTAATGACTTTTAATATTTTGATAAATGGTACATTAATATTTAAATATTAATTGTAATTATTTAAAAATAATTTTAAATGTTTTAAAAATCATTTAAGGATAATATGAATACTTTAAAAATATTTTGAGTTATTATAAATAACTTTAATATTTTGGCAATGGTTTCATTAATAGTTTAATATTAATTAAATATTAATGATAATAGAATTATTTAATATTTAAATCATTTAATAATGATTCCGGTGTTTAAAAAATTATGATAAATTTTAATAAATATTTTAAAATTATTATTAATCATTTAAAAATAGTAGGACTGATACTTACAGATATTGAGCTACAAAATAGAGTATTAGACTCGATAATTACAAAAAAGTCATTTGTCGATTTTGCAAGCGTGTTTAAATTTGATCTGGACTTAGATATTTTGACTGCATTAATGTTTGTTTGTGATTCAATGACTGTTGGATATGTGTGACAAGGTGATTAGGTTATGTACTGACTGCAATAAGCAATATTATGTGTTATGATATGTTATTTTAATCAGTTAAACGATCTTATTATTGATAGGTGATTACATAAAAGTTAAAACTAAGTTACGAATTGTAAGCAGCGTACCAGGCAAGTATCCTACCTTTGCATTTTCTTTATGCAATGGACATGAGTAAGAAGTTTCAGAATTATATTATTATTATACCAAATTATTAACCCTATTATCCGATCATTGATTATCAACATGATACTATATGGTAATTTAGATATATATATATTCTATTCGTTAATTTCTAAATATGGTTATTCAAGTGTCCCCACTTGGATAATCATTATATTTAATCATATGTTGATATATATATATATATATATATATATATATATATATATATATATATATATACCTATTGATCCTTAGTATGTATACGATAACAAAGAGTCGTCGAAGCTATTTGACCAGCTAGACACAGATTTAGAAATATTGTTGAATATGATAAAAAAAACCTTTTTGTATCCAATCAAATTATTTTGATTCGGATTCCTGACTAAGTATGAATATCCCGAACACGGAAAAACTTTTATGCGCCCAAGGCGGACAGAGTGAATGATAACATTGTTATTGCATGTAGTATTTGTGACGCCCCCAAAATTAGGTATACATCACCCATCTTGGGTAGTCAGATACATGGTACAGAATTTAAATACAACTTACTAATATAGTACATAGGTATACAATACGACATAAAATCGCGTGAGTTTGAATACAAATATTGTCTACTAGATATTATACAAACTCTAAAGGAGTCCTCATTACAATTATTATCACACTATTTCACGGAATAGTGAGGACTACTAATGCTATCCTCCGGACCATTACTCCGCTCCCCGACTAGTCCCAACTATATTCTCATTTCACGAAGAGAACGGTGAAAGAAAGGGTGAGCTCAACTAGCTCAAGAAGAAATATTATGACTAAGATAATGCGAATAAATTATCATTAGCCTCAACAACAGATGTTAAACCGATAAAATATAATGAACATCAAATTTAACTACAATGAAACCAAAGATCCATTAAAAGAGTCAAGTAGAAAATAAAATCTACCATCTTTTATGATTTAAAAGGTTTTCATCATTTGTTATAAATGAGACTCACTTTAATAAATATTCCACATCATCGAATCACCCCCTTTTCTACTACCAGGATATTCTTTAGTATCACGACCACAATTATTCATGCACTACGGGCCAAGAATAGTTGTGTATTCATTAATGGTCATGATCATGCCAACAATCGTCCATCAATGCACTACGTCCATCGAGGATTTTTATCACATCATTTGTAACATTACGGTCATGATTACAATTAGAATAGTCTCGGTCATAATCATACCAAGTCCATCTATGCACTACTGAGGCCACGATGACTTTCAACATAATATAAACATGAGGATGATGACAATGATATAAGAATTCAATAAAACAAGTTCAAGAATTATTTTATCCGTGAATTATTAACGCCCAAATTGTTAACATGATACTTTTTTTGTAGAGTAAAATTCAAGAATGATCGTAAGAATATTTCCATGAAAAGATATCTTTGGATGAAACGCAAATATCAAGGATATTCTACTAATTTCATGGAGTATAGAAGTCAAAGTTTTAACCAACCGGGTATAATAAAGAATGGAATAACAAAAGAAATCACCATGCATGCGATAGATCGCACAGCATGAGTTATTCCAATAGAATAATAAATAACGGAACCAGTCCCAAGTAAAAACGCATGATTGCATGGATGTTCCAATGTAATAATAAAGAATGGAACCGGTCCAAAGTAGAAACACACGCAGAATGTGATGTTCCAACGGAATAATAATAAAAGATTTTAACCAGGTCCTGTGTAAAACACACATGCATGATGTTCCAATGTAATAATAATAAAGATTTTAACCGGTTCTGTAAAACACACGCATGCAGGATGTTCCAATGAGAATAATAGAAGAATGTCACCAAGTATATAGGTAAAACTGCGTATCACAAGTTATTCCAATTGAATAATAAGCAATGGAATACCAACAGTTCTCTTCATGAATAAGAAAGAATAACACCCTTTACGAGTACAACAAATAATATTCCCTACCTTAGAAGAACCGAATATTGGAAAAGTGAAGTAGCGAGAATACTTTTCTTCTTTCTCTCTATAGTTTCTCTCTCTAGAGTTTCAATGAATTAAGTAAGAAATAATGAAGGAATGAGCTTTCTATTTATAGAAAAAGCGAGGGTGGCTCTTGGTCTTAACGAAGGTCAAAATGACTCTTGGTAATATTGAAGAGACAACTACTATTTGCGAAGAAGGTAATTAACCTTTGGAACAATCAAGAGGCGCTTAACTCTTGGTAATATTGAAGGGACAACTACTATTTGCGAAGGGTAATTACTATTGACGAAGGTAATTACTATTGACGAAGGTAATTACTATTGAAGAAGGTAATTACTATCGACGAAGGTAAATACTATTGACGAAGGTAAATACTATTGACGAAGGTAATTATCGCTCACAAAGGTAATTACTATTCACAAAGGTAATTACTATTGACGAAGAGACTCTTAGATGATGACATATGGCCCCCATAAAATAATCAAACTTACCACAAACGTCTCATAACAGACTCTTTATATACATCAAGGATTGAATAAATATTACCACAAATCATTTTATTTTTAATCAACACATTTTTAATCTTTCAACAATTATTAATCATTTATAACTTGTCGTCTCAATTAATAATATAACATATTATACAGATGATACTGTGACAATAATTGAATCAATAATATAAGAGATATGATGCAGCAATTACTGTAGCAATAATTGAGTATAGCTAAGTGACTTCTCACGTAAGCATCAATAATCAATATCGTGTGCTACTATGCAACCACGCGTATTACTGTACTTTTACCACCGGGTAGTTCAACAGTTTTAACGGTAACACCTCCGCCGTTATTTTTATATAAAGATAATTTTGTCGTTTTCTAACTACGACAATACTTTCGTTGTGGGGTCCACCAATGATTGAGCCGTCGTACGAATATTTCCCCGATAAAAAGAATATTTCCCGACCAAACGAATATTTTATAACAACTTGCTTACTTTGCAAAATTTATAAATATTACCCACAACTATAACATTATATCAAATTTATTCCATAATATTCAAAAATAATATTTATAGAAAATTCATCTTTATTTATAAAAGCTGGGGTCTTACAACCTCCCCTTCTTATGAAATTTAAGCCCTCGAAATTAGGGTACGTACTGGTATGTCGAAGAGGTAAGGATACCTTGATTTCATTTTAGATTCTAACTCCCAAGTCATTTCCTCAACATCGTGGTTCCTCCACAAAACTTTGACTTGAGGTATAACCTTGGAGCGTAGAATATGTTCCTTCTTATCCAAAATTTGAACAGGAACCTCTTCATACGTCAAATCTTCCGCTATTTCATCCGGTTCTAACTCAATAATATGGTTCGGGTCTTTCACATATTTACGTAACATGGATATGTGAAAAACGTTATGAACACGAGACATATTTGGCGGTAAAACGAGTCTATAGGCCACGCCCTACTCGATCGAGGATTAAAAATGGACCGATGAATCGAGGATTAAGTTTTCCTCTCTTTCCAAATCTTGTAACTCCTTTCCATGGAGCAACTCTTAACAACACATGATCTCCTATATCGAATTCCACGTCCTTTCGATGAAGATCAGCATAACTCTTTTGTCGATTTTGTGAGGTTTTTATACGTTGTCGGATCGTTTGAATCTTTTCCATAGTCATACGTACCAACTCCGGTCCCAACAACGTTGCTTCACCCACCTCATCCCAAAGATATCTTCGGAGAACGACACATTCTTCCATACAACGCTTGAATGGAGCCATGCCAATACTTGCTTGATAACTGTTGTTGTAGGAAAACTCCACCAATGGTAAGAACTTGTCCCAACTCCCCTTGAAATGAAGGACACAGAGTCTTAATAGATCTTCAAGAGTTTGAATAGTCCTTTCCGACTGTCCGTCCGTCTGAGGATGATATGCCGAGCTAAATCGTAAGTCCGTGCCCATAGCTTTTTGCAAACTAACCCAAAATCCTGAAGTGAATCTTGGGTCTCGATCGAAAACTATGGATACCGCAAGATACCATGCGCCTTACAATCTCGTTTATGTACATACGAGCAAGACGTTCAAGTGTATAAGTTTCTCGTATCGGTAAGAAATGAGCAGACTTGGTCAATCTATCAACAATGACCCAAATCGCATCAATGCCTTGAGAAACCTTAGGAAGGCCGAGAATTGAAATCCATGGTAATGTGTTCCCACTTCCATTCTGGAATTTCAAGTGGTTGCAATGGACCTTTTGGTACTTGATGCTCCGCTTTAACTCGTTGACAAGTTAGACACCTTGAGATAAACATCGCTATCTCTCTCTTCATATTGCTCCACCAAAATGTATGACGAATATCATGATACATTTAGGTACTCCCAGGATGGATTGCAAAGGGTGTGTTGTGCGCCTCCATCATGATATTATACTTTAAATCGTGGTCGTTAGAACACAAAGTCCGGAGTTGACTCAAGTATTCCTTCTTCATCGATTCTTGCTTCCCAAGATAGCACCTTCTTGCACTTTCTTACTCATACGCATCACCCGTGTCCGTAGCTTGAGCGACTTTAACTTTATCGATTAAAGTCGGTTCTACTCGTATATACTCACTATCATCACATGCGTCCTGAGTCTTTAACTCTATCTCCATCCTTTGCAAGTCACACAAAATGGGCCTTTATACGACAACAATAACGCACTCAGTTGCAGTATATGATCTTCTACTCAATCGCCGCGGCTACCACGTTCGCTTTTCCAAGATGGTATTGGATGGTATGATCATAATCTTTCAATGCTTCAAGCCAACGTCGTTGTCGCATGTTGAGTTCCTTTTGAGTGAAGAAATATTTAAGGCTTTTATGATCCGTAAAGATCTCCACTTTCTCCCCATACAAGTAATGCCTCCAAATTTTAAGTGCAAAGACAACAGCTGCCAACTCTAGATCATGAGTAGGATAATTCCTCTCATATTCTTTGAGTTGTCGCGAGGCATAGGCTATAACTTTTCCATGTTGCATGAGAACACGTCCCAACCCTTTGCCCGAAGCATCATTGTAGATGACAAATCCTCCGAGCAGGATGGTACCGTCGAATGCAGTCTTTGAAATAAGTCTCCTCTTGAGTTCTTGAAAACTCTTCTCACATTCTTCGCTCCAACCGAACTTTTATCTTTTCGAGTCACCGAGTCAATGGAGTAGCGATTCGAGAAAATCCTTCCACGAATCTCCGATAATAACCAAATAAACCGAGAAAGCTACGTACTTCGGTCCATCGATTTAGGTTGTTCCCGACTTTGAATAGCTTCAATCTTTCTTTGGGTCAACAGATATTCCATGACTTGATACCACGTGCCCAAGGAATGCTACTTCTTCAAGCCGTAACTCACATTTCTTCAACTTGGCATAAAGCTTATATTCACGAAGCTTTTGGAGTGTCGACCTCAAGTGTTGCTCATGATCTTCACGGCTTTTGGAATAAATAAGGATGTCATCAATAAAGACGACCACAAAGTGATCTAAATATTCCTTGAATACTCGGTTCATCATATCCATGAAGGCAGCAGGAGCATTAGTCAATCCAAAGGACATGACTAGGAATTCATAATGCCCGTACCGAGTTCTGAAAGCCGTCTTTGGAATGTCAGCGGTTCTAATCTTCAATTGGTGATATCCTAACGAAGATCAATCTTTGAAAAGAATTTGGCTCCTTGCAACTAGTCAAACAGTCAATACGTGGCAATGGATACCTATTTTTGATGGTGACATGATTCAACTCCCGATAATCAATACAAAGTCGCATACTCCCATCTTTCTTCTTCACGAATAGAACAGAAGCACCCCAAGGAGAAGTACTAGGACGAATAAAGCCAATGTCTAACAATTCCTGCAGTTGGGTCTTTAACTCCTCGAAGTTCAATAGAGCCATTCGATATGGGGCTTTGGAAATAGGTTTTGTATCTGGGTTCAAGGTCGATACAAAATTCAATTTCACGCCTGGGGGTAGGCCGAGAAGTTCTTGAGAATACGTCAGAAATTTATTAACAATAGAAATATCGTTCAAAATTGACGTATTTTTGTTTAAATCGTGACATGAGCTAAGAAAGCTTGACATCCGCTTTTCAATAAACGAATAGCTTTATGGCTTGAGATGACCGTGATTGATTTTAATGGTTTGGTCGTTTGAATTAAGATAATAGGTTGATTAGGAATATGAAAGCTAACAACCTTACGAAAACAATTAATTTTTGCATGATAAGTAGTTAACCAATCAATCCCTAGAATCACGTCAAATGCAAGTATTTTTAATGAAATAAGATCGACAGGTAATGTGAGGGTACCGATTTGAACCAAACAAGACTTATAAACAGTGGATGTAATGAAGGTTTCTCCCAACGGAGTTTCCACAAATAAGTCAAAGTCTAATTTCTCCGGAGTCAAATTTAATCGATGAGCGCAAGTAGGAGAAATAAAAGAATGGGTAGAATCGGTATCAAATAAAGTATAGACTTCATTAGAGTTTATGATAAGCTTACCCGTGATGACCTCATTCGGGTTCCTTGCTCTCTGGGAGGTCACAACAAATGCTCTCCCTTGCACTACCGGTTTTGACTTTTCTGGAACGGCCTTTGGTGCCTCCATCCTAGTTGAATTTGTCTTCAATAAACGATAAAATCGAGATAAGTGACTTTCTCTTCCACAATTATAACATGCTTTGGACGGCATGGCGCAGTTCGGACTGATGTGTCCCTCTCCTCCGCATTTGAAGCATATGATAGTTGGTCTTTCTCCTTCCTTAACAACGGTCTTGATCTTGGCGACGCTTTCCATCATTGTTGAATCTCCTTTTCTTGAAATGTCCATTCTTATTGTTTTGGCCTCGATTACCACCGAAGTGGTTACCATATCCGCCCGCTGATTCCTCCTCGCTTGTTGTCACCGCTTGATGACTACTCTCATTGGTATTATAATTTTGCTTACCGCTCTTTTTAGTTAAGTTGACTCGTTATCGCTACTCCACTAATCGAGCCCTATTTACAACATCTCCCGAATACAAATACGGTTTATGAGAAATAAGATGTTGACGTATCTCCCGCTTCAAACCTCTTAAAAAAACATTCGCGCCATTCTCTCTTCATTATCCACTAAGTGGGGCGAAAACCGTGATAACTCCGCAAATTTTGCCTCGTATTGCGACACGGTCATATATTGTTTTGTTCCAACTTGATAAACTCCACCTCCTTCATGTGGCGAATACTTTCGGAAAGTATTTGTCGTTGAACAACTCTGGAACTTCTCCCAAGATATCTTCATCTGACAAAGAAGTTGAGTACGTTTTACCGATTCCCACCATGAATCGCCTCTCGCGCAACATAAAAAAGGCGTGAAGGGAACCTTTTGCTCCTCGGAGCATCCCAAGACATCAAATATCTTGGTAATCTACTTTATCCATGCTTTCGCGTAGTGGTTTTGCTCTCCCTTAAATTCCCGTGTGGTCCCAGCTCCTTGAATTGTTTAACGGTGACCGCTCGAGAGTTTTCCGTGTTTCCACCTACGTTTTGGATGAGTCGCTCTCTTTCATTGTTGCATAAATTGCATAAAGCCTCTGAACATTTGATCATTCATCATTTGGTCAGTGTTGTTGTTTGCATGAGGATTGTCGCCTTCCTGATGCACATTATCCTGATTATTGATATGTGGTGAATCAACGATCGCCTGTGCTCCATTGCTATTCTCAACATTCTCAGATGTCATTTTCAGATACTGCCACAAAACAAAAGGATAATTGACATGTAACAAATTATCTCTATATTCTGACCGACCAATAAAATAGCACATAAACTTAGGTAGGTCATACTAGCGAAGGTATTCCCCGTCTCTCCCCTCCTAATACTATTCTCACATCTTAGCCAGGGATCATATCCCTAAGCTCTGATACCAACTGTGACGCCCCCAAAATTAGGTATACATCACCCATCTTGGGTAGTCGATATACATGGTATGTAATTTAAATACAACTTACTAATATAGCATGTAAGTATGCAATACGACATAAACCGTGAGTTTGAATACAAATATTGTCTACTAGATATTATACAAACTCAAAAGGAGTTCTCATTACAATTATTATCACACTATTTCACGTAATAGTGAGGACTACTAATGCTATCCTCTCGGACCATTACTCCGCTCCCCACTCGTCCCAACTATATTCTCATTTCACAAGAGAACAAGAAAGAAAGGGTGAGCTCAACTAGCTCGATGAAATATTATGACTAAGATAATGCGAGAATAAATTATCATTAGCCTCTGACAAAGTATTAAACCGATAAAATATAATGAACATCAAGTTTAACTACAATGAACCAAAGAATACATTAAAAGAATCAAGTAGAAAATAAAATCTACCATCTTTTATGATTTAAAAGGTTTTTCATCACATTGTTATAAATGAGACTCGCCTTTAATAAATATTCCACATCATCGAATCACCCCTCGCACTACTACCAAGGATATTCTTTAGTATCACGACCACAATTATTCATGCACTACGGGCCAGAATAGTTGTGTATTCATTAATGGTCATGATCATGCCAACAATCGTCCATTAATGCACTACTACCATCGAGGATTTTTATCACATCATTTGTAACATTACGGTCATGATTACACCGAATAGTCTCTGGTCATAATCATACCAAGTCCATCTATGTACTACAGGCCACAGATGACTTTCAACATAATATAAACATGAGGATGATGACAACGATATAAGAATTCAATAAAACAAGTTCAAGAATTATTTTATCCAGGAATTATTAACGTCCAAATTGTTAACATGATACTATTTTGCAGAGTAAAATTCAAGAATGATCAGAAGAATGTTTCCATGAAAAGATACTGGATGAAACGCAAATATCAAGGATATTCTACTAATTTCATGGAGTATAGAAGTCAAAGTTTTAACCAACTGGGTATAATAAAGAATGGAATAACAAAAGAAATCACCATGCATGCGATAGACCACACAGGCAGGTTATTCCAACAGAATAATAAATAACGGAACCAGGTCCGGCGTAAAATGCACAGACATGATGTTCCAACAGAATAATAAAGAATGGAACCAGGTCCGGCGTAAAACACACGCATGTGATGTTCCAATGTAATAATAATAAAGATTTTAACCAGTCCGTGTAAAACACGAGAGATGGATGTTCCAACAGAATAATAATAAAGATTTTAACCGAGTCCTGTAAAACACACGACATGGATGTTCCAATGAATAATAGAAGAATGTCACCAAGTATAGGGTAAACCGCATATACAGGTTATTCCAATAGAATAATAAGCAATGGAATAACAACAGTTCTCTTCATGAATAAGAAAGAATAACACCCTTTACGAGTACAACAAATAATATTCCCTACCTTAGAAGAACTGAATATTGGAAAAGTGAAGTAGCAGAATACTTTTCTTCTTTCTCTCTATAGTTTCTCTCTCTCAGTTTCAATGAATTAAGTAAGAAATAATGAAGGAATGAGCTTTCTATTTATAGAAAAACTGAGGGTGGCTCTTGGTCTTAATGAAGGGTCAAAATGACTCTTGGTAATATTGAAGAGACAACTACTATTTGTGAAGGGGTAATTAACCTTTGGAACACCGAAGAGGCAGTTAACTCTTGGTAATATTGAAGGGACAACTACTATTTGCGAAGGGGTAATTACTATTGTTGACGGTAATTACTAATTACTATTGAAGAAGGTAATTACTATTGACGAAGGTAAATACTATTGACGAAGGTAAATACTATCGTGAAGGTAATTACTATTCACAAAGGTAATTACTATTCACAAAGGTAATTACTATTGACGAAAGAGACTCTTAGATGATGACATATGGGCCCCCCCATAAAATAATCAAACTTACCACAAACGTCTCATAATGTAGACTCTTTATATACATCAAGGATTGAATAAATATTACCACAAATCATTTTATTTTTAATCAACACATTTTTAATCTTTCAACAATTATTAATCATTTATAACTTGTCGTCTCAATTAATAATATAACATATTATCTGACAGATGATCTTGTGACAATAATTGAATCAATAATATAAGAGATATGATGCAAGAATTATTTATGTAGTAATAATTGAGTATAGCTAAGTGACTTCTCACGTAAGCATCAATAATCAATACCGCGTGCTACTACGCAACCACGCCAGACATCGCATTTCTTTTACCACCGGGTAGTTCAACAGCTTTTAATGGTAACACCTCCGCCGTTATTTTTATAGAAAGATAATTTTGTCGCTTTCTAACTACGACAATACTTCCGCCATAGGGTCCACCAATGATTGAGCCGTCGTATTTAATATTTCCCGACAAAAAGAATATTCCCCACCAAACGAATATTTTATAACAACTTGCTTACTTTGCAAAATTTATAAATATTACCCACAACTATAACATTATATCAAATTTATTCCATAATATTCAAAAATAATATTTATAGAAAATTCATCTTTATTTATAAAAGCTGGGGTCTTACAGTATTGATCAATACAGGGCATAACTAGTTGATCACCCCCCGTGCCCGTAAGTTATGACGGTTTGCTGATGAAATTCTGTTTAACCTTTTTGAAAATTGAAAACAATGTTCATAGTATGTCACCTTAACCCTATTTATAGTTAATACGTAGTTTCAAAAATTTGATAGAGAGTTGTTATGTTATTATTATCGGTTCAGATTACTTCACAACTATTGACTTGTTGTAGAAGGGTAGTACAAAGAAAATATTTAACCCTTTCAGCTAATATTTATAATTGTTATTACTTGCTGGGCACTCAAATGCTCATCCTTGCTTAATTTAAATGTTTTAAGCTAACTGTGAACAACCTGAAGGCTCTGCTAAGAACAAGGGAAAAGGAAAGGTTGCTGAATGAATGCAATGTTATCTTATGTAATAGTTTGATATTATTAAGATAATGTGATATATTATCTATCATATTATGTAAGGAATGTATTAAAGATTACGTACTTGGGAGCTAGACTCTGATGATTATGTAAATTAAGTTTAATAATTATATTATTGTTATTATTATTAGTATTATTCCGCTCATAGAAATGGTATCGTGAAGCACCGAGTTCGGGTTTCAAGTACCCGAATTTGGGGGACTTTACAGGTTGGTATCAAAGCTTAGGGTTAGAAACCTTAGGTGGCATAGACCTTAGGCTATAACCTTAGAACAGAAGGAAACATTGAAAATATAAATAACTCATATAGAGTTTAAAAGTAGATGAATTGGATAAATTTATCGTCAAATAAACTAAAAGATAACTTATATAAAACTCTTATTTGCTTTATGTATATACTATATGCTAATCAGGATAATTTATGTGTGTAGATGTCAGGTGGAAGAGGCTTGTTATATGCTTATATCATGAAGAAGGATCAAATCTATACACCCGAGCTAATATCGAAGCAAATAGCTGAAATAGAGGCTCACAATGAAAATAACTCTAAGGAGGTGGTTACTGTGGAAAATGTAGTACCAGATCCGGATATAGTGGAGCTGCCAGATAGTGATTCGGACACTAAAGTTGAAGCTGAATAAGCATCAACAGAGGCGCAGGATCTGAGGAAAAAGGATTCTTCTCTGGAAAAATTGTGGGAAATAAAAAAGCTGTTAAATAGTCAACTGCGTCAGGCGTTAATAGAAACAATGGAAGAACAAGATAAGCTTAAAATCCAAATTGATCAGATGAGAGCCACAAACAACACATCGTGTGCAGCTCCGAGCAAGAAGGGGAAAAGAAAGATAGAATACCATGACTTAGGTAAATTCGATAAGAAGAAAGTGAGAAGAATGTGTTACCTTTGCGGATATGAGGGACATACAACTCTGTATTGTCCCGACTATAAACCAGGAGATGTTTTATCTGTGGGATAGAAGGTCATCAGGCGAAAGGTTGTCCAAGAAAAAGACGTAGTGAATAGGTAGTATAGGTTCTGTTGTGCAGGTCTATTTAATGTAATATATATAGGTTAAGTATGTCCGTGTAATGTAATATTCTCAACTTTTGTGTTGGTCAAGGTTGTAAATCCCGACTTTTGTAGTCACAAAGGGATAACTGATGTTAAAGTAGTATGTGTTATGCTATGTAAAATATTCGTTAAATGAATATGAATCTAAGTTTGAGTGATGAAACGAGTTTAATATATTAAACTTATATAATAAGGTTTAGAATGTAAGTTAATAAAGTATAATTTATGGTTTAACTTAACCAGATAATGCCGCCAAGACGTCAAACTTGAAACCAAAGGGCAGAAGAGTCTGTCAATAACATTGAGGGACAACAACAAGCAGACCCGATGCAGCACTTGGTAAACATGGTAGCACCAGCTATGCATCAAGGAATGCCAGCCGCAGGGAACCAGCCGGACAACCAATTAGCGAACTTTAAAGATTTCAAGGCTGTGGGACCGCTGGAATTCAAAGGTACAACTGACCCTATTGAAGCCCAAACTTGGGTTAAAGAGATTGAAAAAGAATTTGTGATAGCTAGGGTAGCTGAGGGGAAAAAGACTGCTTTTGCCACATATATGATGAAGTGTGAGGCAAAATTTTGGTGGGAAGCGAATCAGGCGAGGGCAGGAGAAGGTGTAGTTACATGGGATAGGTTTAAGACTTTGTTTTTCGAGAACTATTTCTCGTCCAGTATGTAGGCTAGGATGGAGGTGAAATTTTTAGAGTTGAAGCAGGAGAATATGAAGGTGTCAGAATACGCCGCAGAATTTAATGAGTTGGCTAGGTTTTCTCTGCATCAGGTTGATACGGAGGCTAGGAAAGTTAGAAGGTTTGAGCTGGGATTTAAACCCTGGCTCTATAACAAGGTGGCAGTGTTGCATATTCCTACATTTGCAGCACCCATGGAAAAGACTATCATAGCCGAGGAGGGGAGTGAGGCCATGAGCCTCTACAACAAAGAGAGAAAGAACAAGAGTAAGGTTGAAGGAGCTGGGAAGACGGAAGTTAATTATGGAAGTAAAAGTGGTAGTAGCAAAAGGAAGGGAAATTATTTTGGAAATGTCCAGGTAAAACAAGAAGGTGTAAAGAAGCAGGTGGTGCCGTGTAAGACTTGCGGGAAGAATCATTCTGGGGAATGTCTGAAAGGAAAGTTTGTTTGTTATAAGTGCGGGCAGGAGGGCCATATCTCTCCCAACTGCCCCAATCCTAGGATAAATAGTGGATGTTTTTTGTGCAGGTCGACTGAACACAAGGTGAAGGATTGTCTGAAGAGGAGGATGGAGGCAGAAAGTGTGAATACTGGCAAGGGCAGCGGGACTTTAGCAATCACGGGACCTACGCCATCAAGCAAGCCAACAAAATCTACTGCAAGGGTTTACAACATGACGGTCCAGGATACGGTGGCAGTTGGCAATGGAACTCCAAGTATTATTCTTATAACTTTTATTTTATTATGCATGATTTTCATATATATAGTAAATTACTTTATAAGAAATTTTAAAGGAGGAATTTGAGTTCTTTTAGAAATCAAATTTCTGTTGAATCAGATAGACAAGTTTATGTGAATAGTTAAAGATCAGTTCGATCAAATTAAAATTGAGATCTACCTGCAATGATTATGTATGCTATGTACCCTTGTATGTATGAGTTTTAAAACGGTGATTCCGGGGACGGAATCTTTGTAAGGGAGGGTGAATGTAATAACTTGATATTTTCTATATAAATAAATCAGAAATTTTGCGTATAATTTTTTTTTATATATTAAAATAAATATGTGGATGTATGTGCCGGGTAATGTGTATATATATGTATGTGATAAATAAAAATTTATTTATTACATTAAATATTTACAAATAATTTTATTTTAAAATTATTGATTATTATAAATTAAATTCTTATAATAATTAATTTTATAGTAGAAATGTTTTTATTAATTATTTTCTATGATAATATAATTATATATTAAATAATATATGAAATGATTTTTTGAATAGTTATAATAATTATTTTATTATATGAATTTTAGTATAGATTATTAAGTTAATTATTTTAACTTAATTAATAATGTTATGTTTAGCAGATAAATCAGATATGGAATCCAAACCCTAATTTTGGATTTTGATTAAGGCATGAGAATAATAATATAATATTAATTATATTTTGATTTTTCAGTACTATAAATATGTACTATATGTATGTATTGATAATGGTTGGTCAATTATGGTGTATTATGACCAAACCCTAGTATTATTGTTAAACCTTAATTTCGAAGTCAAATGAGACATTAAAATCTGTTAAGTCAATGTGTTATGTGGTGTATGATGGATATTATAAAGATTTGATGCTAATTAGGAAACCCTAATTATAGAAGACCCTAATTGTAAATTAAAACCCTAATGTGGAATTTAAACGAAAGTATATGTTCAGTCAGCAATTGTGTTAATGTGATTGATATCATGTATAGTAGATTTTTACAGCTAATGATGGAAAACCTAATTACTAATCTAAAACCCTAATATCTATTACCCTAATTTGGTAATTAGAAACCCTAATTGTAATTTGGTAAACCTAATTATCAAAATCGTAAACCCTAATTACTAAATTAACAAGGTTAATTATAATTAGTGAATTTTAAACCCTAATGTTCCTGTATAATATAATTAGAAAACTTACCTAATTAAGAAAACCCTAATTTGTAATTTTTAGAAATTAATTTTTATTTTAGAAACTAAATTTTTATATTTTTCAAACCCTAATTGCTAAATCGTACAAATTCTATGTGCTAAACCTTAGGGTTAAGCCATAAGGGTTTGTTAAGATTACACTTTTGCCATTAAATTTGCAAGGCTATGGAACAAAATACCCTTATGTCCATTCTTTATTAGCTTGCTTGTAGAATTAGCTAAAACTTTAGTTGCTCAACAACTCTAGCAACTCCATTGACTTAAAATTGCCAGCAAACAACCTCTAGATTAGGCAATTCATGCGTCTTAGACTTCTATAAATAGATTGGAAGAGAGAGAAATGGCATTGCTAGCTTATTTTGTGCACAACACTCAACCTACCTCTCCCAAGCTCCACACCTCCGAAATTTTTTGCTAGATCAGTCCCCAAGACCAGCCCCACTAACATCTATATCAAATCAGAAAGCTAGAAACAAGAATTGATCACAGAAGGTATAAAAACCCTAGCTATAATCTGATCTTGATCTGCATGTTAGATGTTAAAATTTTTGTGTTAAACATGTTATATATAGTGTATAATGATGATCTAGGTTGCTAGATCTTAGATCCATAACATCTAGAGGCTCGGATTTGAAGTTTTACAAAATCTGAAAAAAGTTCAAACTGTGGTCTGACAACGAATGTCAGTGGCCCCAAATCTTTCTCTGTTAGGTGTTTTTGTTGTTTAAAGCTTTGATTATGTAGTCTTTTATGTGCTCTTTGATCTGGATCAAGAATTAGGCTTAGATATGGTCTAGATTGCAAGATATTGTTAGTCAAAGGTCGTTAACCGACCATGACAGGACAAAATCTGGGTAACCCAGATCTTGCCCAGAAATGGTCTTATAAGACTTTTGACGCCTCTGATCTTGTAAACTGTTGTTGATTTGTGTTTGTTGTTGTGATAAGGTTATTGTATGGTAGTTATAGTACATGTTCATGCTCTTAGATTGCTTTTATCACAAACATACTGGAATTGGGGGATAGTCAAACCAAGCAGAAAGTCCACGTATGAGCTTTCTGGGTAACCCAGAAAGTTCATGAGCGTGGCTTCTAACATGGTTTGACCGAACAAGATCTCGTTATTTTGTTGTTGTTTAGTTAATGTTTTGTAATAGATCTATTAAGTTACATGATGGCTACAACCTGAAATCATTATATCATAAAAACATTACAAGCCTAGAATGTAATGGACGCTGGAAAGTGGCACCTTAGACTGTTCTTCATTTCTGGGTAACCCAGAAATGAAGAACATGTTTGACAAGCTTTTTGATTAATCATATCTTATTGTTGTGGCATGTTATAGTTATACTCTTTGTTTGAGGTTGTAGTGCTACATCTGTACTACAACTCTAACATCATTTTAAGCCCAGCAATCGATTGGATCATATAATTAAGTATGGTCAAACCTAGCATCCTCGAAACTGACATGGTGTTCTGGGTTTTGAAGATGAACATGAAGAACATGTATAGCGACGGTTTTGTCGTTATAGGTGGTCTTTAGCGACAGTTTATTTATAAAAATTATATTTTTATTAAATAATTATAGAAAATTAGTTTTTAATTATTAAAACTAAAAAATAAATTATTAAAAATTATTTTAAAGTCCAAAAATTAGTTTTTAATTATTTTTAATATATTTCATAAATATTTAATATTTTGAAATATTAAAGGTATTTAATTTATTTAATTATTCTATTAAATAAATTATTTAAAAATGATTTTAATATTTGAAAAATCATTTAAAATTATATTATGGTATAAGAAAATATTTTAAGTTATTTTGATGACTTTTAATATTATGTGATGAAATTCATTAATAAATTAATATTAATGATAGTTAAGTTATTTAATAAATGAATTTAATAAATAAATTAAAAATGATTTTATTATATTAAAAATCATTTTAAATAATAATAAGGTATTTAAAAATATTTTTAAGTTATAAAATATAACTTTCAATATTTAGAGGTAAATTTCATTAATTAATTAATATTAATGATATTAAGGTTATTTAATAATTATATTAAATAAATTAGTTTAAAAATGATTTTATTATTATAAAAATCATTTTAATTAAAAATAAAGTATTTAAAGATATTTTAACTTATAAAATATAACGTTTAATATTTAATGGATAATTTCATTAATAATTTAATATTGATGATATTAAGTTTATTTAATAATTATATTAAATAAATGGTTTAAAAATTGGTTTTATTAATTTTAAAAATCATTTAAAGAGGATATAAATGAATTAAGAATATTTTAAGTTATACTAAATGACTTTTAATATTTTGATAAATAGTACATTAATATTTAAATATTAATTGTAATTATTTAAAATGATTTTAAATGTTTTAAAAATCATTTAAGGATAATATGAATACTTTAAAATATTTTGAGTTATTATAAATAACTTTAATATTTTGGAAATGATTTCATTAATAGTTTAATATTAATTAAATATTAATGATAATAGAATTATTTAATATTTAAATCATTTAATAATGATTTCGTTGTTTGAAAAATTATGATAAATTATAATAAATGTTTTAAAATTATTATGAGTCATTTAAAAATAGTAGGACTGATACTTACAGATATTGAGCTACACAATAGAGTTTTAGACTTGATAATTACCCGATAAGGTTGTCGGTACACCGACATGTTTCAGAAATTGACCTGGACTTATATTTTGACTGCATTAATGTTTGTTTGTGATTCAATGACTGTTAGATATGTGTGACAAGGTGATTAGGTTATGTTCTAACTGCAATAAGCAGTATTATGTGTTATGACATGTTATTCTAATCAGTAAATCGATCTTATTACTGATAGGTGATTACATAAAAGATAAAACTAAGTTGCGAATTATAAGCAGCGTACCAGCAAAGTATCCTACCTTTACATTTTCTTTATGCAATCGACATGAGTAAGAAGTTTCAGAATTATATTATTATTGTTCAAGATTATTAACCCTATTATTATATATGTTATATCTGATCATTGATTATCAACATGATACTATATGGTAATTCAGATATATATATTATGTTTGTTAATTTCTAAATATGGTTATTTAAGAGTCCCCACTTGGATAATCATTGTATTTAATCACATGTTGATATATATATATATATATATATATATATATATATATATATATATATTGATCCCCAGTATGTATACGATAACAAAGAGTCGTCGAAGCTATTTGACCAGCTAGACACAAATTTAGAAATATTTTTGAATATGATAAAAACCTTTTTGTATCCAATCAAATTGTTTTGATTCAGATTCCTGACTATGTATGAACATCCCGAACACAGGAAAACTTTTATGCGCCCAAGGCGGACAGAGTGAATGATAACATCGTTCTTGCATGTAGTATTGATCAATACAGAGCATAACGAGCTGATCACCCCCCGTGCCTGTAAGTTATGACGGTTTGCATATGAAATTCTGTTTAACCTTTTTGAAAATTGAAAACAATGTTCATAGTATGTCACCTTAACCCTATTTATAGCTAATAAGTAGTTTTAAAAATTTGATAGAGAGTTGTTAGGTTATTATTATCGGTTCAGATTACTTCACAACTATTGACTTGTTATAGAAAGATAGTACAAAGAAAACATTTAACCCTTTCAGCTAATATTTATAATTTTTATTACTTGCTGGGCACTCAAATGCTCATCCTTGCTTAATTTAAATGTTTTCATCTATGTGTGAACAACCTGAAGGCTTTACTAAGAACAAGGGAAAAGCAAAGGTTGCTAAATGAATGCAATGTTATCTTATGTAATTGTTTGATATTATGAAGACAATGTTATATATTATCTATCATATTATGTAAGGAATTTATTAAAGGTTACGTACTTGGGAGCTAGACTCTAATGATTATGTAAAATTAAGTTTAATAATTATATTAATGTTATTATTATTAGTATTATTCTGCTCATAGAAATGGTATCGTGAAGCACCGAGTTCGGGTTTCAAGTACCCGAATTTGGGGGATTTACACGATCAATGTTATCAATGGCCTTATGTCTTAAGGTTTTCTAACAATCTTCGGTGTCAGTCCACTCAGACTACCTACTGTCAGGAACGAGCTGACATCTAACCGAATCCCTTTCATCCAAAATGTCAGGGTTATCCAAACTCTTGGGACTACAGTCAAGAGAAATATCATGATCCGAATTACTCCTATCCAAATAAGTTTGACTATCAATCTCTGTCGCAATGTGAGGTGACGTCTCGACCCAATGAGAGCTTTTCTGAGTACTCAACACAAGAAGAAGAGAAAAGGCTTGAAGAGCTCCTCACCAACTTTATTAAGAGAAATGAGGTTCGGATGGCATGCCAAGAAGCCGCATTACAATCGAAAATCAATTGGAACAACTCGTCAATGCCATCACCAATCTATCGCAAGGCAATCTACCGGTCATAATTAATCTCGATGATGAAGCAGTAGTGCATTGCAAGGTTAATACGCAAGGAGAAGGCGATGAGTCTCGCACAGTTATTGAGGGAGACATCATGGTGCAAACTATCCAACCGGTGGAGTCTGATGTTAGAGAAAAGAGGATCAATAGTGGTTGTATAGTCAAGATTAATCAACAACCAGAAACCACACTCACGACTGTGGAAACCCTGGAGGGCCCACTGGCGCACAAAGAACGCTTTCAACTTAATGACAAAGGCGAATTAGTGGATAATTCCAATGGTAAAAGATTCTTTGTACGGATGGATGAAGACAAGGGGAATGGACAATCATCTATGTCGCCCAAAAATTTAAAGGAATTAACAAATATGCGGCATGAAATGGTCATTTTTTCTTATGAGCCGGATTAAGTGGCATCGATATAGTCAAGCCAACGACTTTAAAACAAGCGCTTGGTAGGGAGGCACCCCCATCTCAGTATAAATTCTCTTTGTTTTTCTTTATTTATGTCTAGTTTACTTTG